>MAOA02000034.1:1200000-1867500 GCA_002742255.2 Ceratocystis albifundus | reverse complement strand
TTTTTTTTTTTTCTTCTCTCTATGGAAGTTGCAGTAGATATTTCAAAGTGTAGTGCAGTGAAAAAAAGAAAAAGAAAAAGAAAACCCAAAAATCAAAAATCAAAAATCAAAAAGAGCAATTGCCCCCCCCCATACACTTCGTGGTCCCTTGCTCCATATCCACCCCTCTCTCCATCTCTTCTCTTCTTCTCTTCTTCTCTTCTATTTCTTTTGTGCTTCGTACATGTCTTGCTGCTTGCTGAACTCATCTCTCTTCGCTGTATCTAATTGGAGTTTATACGACCTTGTCCTTGACGTTATCAGTATCATTACTTCTATTCTTTGTTCTATTTATCTGATGCTATCGTTGTAAACCTTGGCGCACAATGGCAGCGGATGCATGTAAAGAACCACGTCTGACACATACAAGCAAGCACGTCACATAACTTATAATAAAGGAGGGGGACGGACGGTCAGCTAGTGAGCTGTACATACTTACGGCCCCTACTCGGAAACATCCAAGTGCCTATGCGTTGCGTTGTTGTTTGTATTTAAAACAACGCCCTTACGCAATAGGAAATAAAGCAAGTGGAGCGCGTAGCAGTCAGTGGGCGTAGTCACTAGGCATAGTCACTAGGCATAGTCACTAGGCGACCAGGTGTCCAGGTGTGGGTGTTGATGCATAGGAGCATAACTACTATGTACATGCATGGTAGACGGAGAGCACCTGTATTCCTCGCTAGAGACGCACCAGCGCCGGGCTATCCCCAAAATTCCCCGCGGCGTGCTATCATCATGTTATATCATAGTGATTGTCTTAAAAAAAAGCTAGGCCACTAGCACTTGACCCAGACTGGCCCAACCACCGCCCGTTGGAGGGTTAAGCCAAGATAGCGCTGCCTTGTGCGTATTTGATGTCTAGGAGGAGGGGGGGGGGGGGGCAAATCACAGACCAGCCGACCTGCCTGGTCTTGGTCTAGGCCTTTCCATGACTAGCCCATCTCCATTTCACTTTTTTTTTTTTTTCGCTTGGCGCTTGTTACATCATGATAAGTGCTACTATTCTCCACGTAGCTCTATCTCCACTTACGTACGATAGGTTGCCGTCCATCGCTGGGTTCTTTTGCTGAGCTGCTGGCATAACATAATACCGCAAGCGTCAAGAAGACTACGGATGACATTGGCAGTGAAAGAGGAGAAGAAGAAGAAAAAAAGAAAAAGAAACCAATGGACAACATGAAAATGATACGATGTTATAGAGGTCTCTTGACGGGTGTAGACTTTTGGTACTTTGTTCAGGGCTATAGAATGGCGACTTACCCCTCTCCTCTCCTCTCCTCTCCTCCCCTAGCTCCTAGCTCCTAGCTCCTAGCTTCATACAGGACAAAATGGATCTACTTGGATGCAGTAGGATAGGCAAAAATCAGCAGCATACGGGAGGGATAGCTAAAACTACCATGTGATATGAAATACTGCCGTGTCTTGTGTCTTGTGTCTTGTTTCGTCTTGTATCGTTGACTTTATCTCACGTAGATATAAAATACAACTACCAAACCACAAGCAAACGGAAGGTTTGGCTTTTTGGCTTTTTGGCTTTTGGCCCCACTTCCTCTCTCCGGCCCCACCTCTGACCCTTTTCGACTTTTCGACTTTTTATTTTATTTTCTATTTTTTTTTATTTTCTTTTTGTGGCAGACACGGAATCCAGATCAGCGGATACGAGCTGGGCCAACAATAGGCCGTGCAGAAGGAAAGCCCCACTTTGAAGACTTGAGAGGCCCATTATAGTGATCTAGAAGGCTTTATTTACCTTGACACAAGGAAGTAGGAGGGGAAGGGGGAAGCAAGCCAACGGGGAAAAAAAAAAAAAAAAAAAAAAAAAACAAAAAAAAAAGGGAATAGAAGAGAGGAAAAGGAAAAGGAAGAGGAAGAAGAGGAAGAAAAATTAAAAGAACGGTAGCAAGTGGGGTGAGGGCAAAAAAGAGAGGAGCGATGGCGAAAAAGAGCCCAAGAAAGGTAGGTAGGTGGCGGTAAGTTAAAATAAATTAATCATAAATTGATGCAAAGTCGCGATTCAAAAGGGTTATTTCCTCGTAGGATCTATCAAGACACAAACCACAACCCACAAACCACAACCCACAAACCACAATCCACAACCCACAAACGCGCAAGTTTCCGCAACTAAAAAATAAAAATAAAATAAAAAAAAACACACACACACTATCCTACACGCAGAGGGAAAAAAAAAATAAATAAATTAAAAAAATTACAAGTCAAAATTTTATGCAATTTGTCAGCACTTTCTTTTGAGGCGAAGAGGTCGATGCGACGTTCCTAGAGCATTTGCCTTCTGCAGCAAAACAATCACTCACTACTGATTAATGTATCAATGCATCGTGCTCTCGCCTCTCGTCTCCTTCTCCCCTCTCCAGCCAAGACCAACCAACACCCGACACCCGACACCCAACACCCAACACCCAACACAAACTTGTACGTGTCTTGAGAAAATAGATGTGCGAGTCTCTACTTGTGTCTTTCTTTCTGTTGGTCCTGGCCAAGGGTCTAAGGGTTAGACTCCCCACTTCTGCCACCCTGCTGTTATTTGATACATGAGCACACAATTTGTTCTTGTTCTTGCCCTTTCTTTCTTTCTTTCCCCTCTCCTCTCCTTCCCTTCCTTTCTATGCCATTCGCTCCCTACAGGCTCCCACAGACTCCCCCCATAGCTTTGCTTCCCAGCTCCCGTGTTCCTTCCTTCCTTCCCTTTCTCCCAATCCAACTAGACTTGAGGCCGGCGACTTTTCCAGGATTGATGCCTATTGGTCCAGGTATCACGCACATCACGCACACTGCCACATACTACTACTACCGTTGTCCCCATGTATCTCTGTTCGCCCTCCCTTCTTCTAATTAGTCGGGCACATTGCATTCAAGACTTGTAATCGTCGCTGCAATGCGCTTGCAGCAATCTGTGACTAACCAAGCCCTTTTCACCCTATCCAAGTGTTCACATTGACTGGGCTTGATAGGCGGGCACTACTCACTGGATACCGTGACTATGCCTTTTTTAGGCACCAGCCAGCCAGCCAGCTCTGTTCAAGATCTTTAGGGCTTCCATTTTGGCTTCCACCTCGACTTGTTTCTCGGCCATTAGTACTGTGACACCACCAAGTGCTTATCTAGGCATCTAAGCAAACAAGTGCCTACTGCTACTGCTGCTACTACGACGTAGCTGTGGCTTGGCTTTTGGTTGATTTCATGTTGGAGAAACTTGGGAAGATATGATGATGATGATGATGAGATACTCCTGTCCAGACTCAACCTTGAGATGGGTGTGATGCAGCACTAAGCCAGCCAGCCAGCCAGCCAGCCAGCCAGACCGGGCCGGGGTTTCCGAATGTTTCCCTTCGCTTCTGCCCTTCTCCGAGAACTTGCTGCCACTTCTCTTCCTTTATCTACGAGTTATTGTAGGATGTTTATGACTTCTGAAATCAGGCCACGCCTCGGTTCACATACATAACTACATACAGGTGTACATACTTTCTTTTAGTCTGTTACGCTAATCCTCCCTTCCCCGCTCAACGTTGAAGAGATTGGCCCGCTGGGCAGACACTACGTACTGACTAGTACATTTCCGTTTTCCAGCGAGTTAGATGTGAGTGCGTCCCCATCCCTAAAGCTACTGCTGCTGCTGCTGTTGCTGCAACGAGCCAAGCCAAATCAACAAGAATACACGTCGCTGTTTCATCATCATACGATGTCTATTGCAGTTTGGGGTTTGCTGAGCTAGAAAACGACAAGAGAACCGGCTTCTGAGTCTAATATGTGCGTGCGTCTTGGGAGGCCTTCCAAGCGGCTGTGCTGTGTGTGTGTGCTGTGTGTTTGTGCTGTGTGTGTGTGCACTTGAGCTATCTAGAATATGCCTGCAAACTTGTATTCAGGCAGGACAGGCAGGGCAGGACACGCCCACACTCACACACTCACACACTTACACATTCACACACTTGATACTACCCCGTGTGTCACGCGAAGAAAGATAAAACGAAGCCTTCACACCCAGACAAGAAAAGGCCTAGAAGGCTATGCTGACAGTTGACATGAACAAGTGCGGGGAGTTGATGACTGTCGAAGCCAAATGAAGGTGCGCCTTTTGCCTATGTCTTGAAGCTCCAACGAAATCCGCCATGACACAATTGCTGCTACACAAGGAGGGGAGGAAAGAATAAAATGATTTATGAAGATCCGTCGTCTGTACAGCCGCTTCACATCAGCGGATTCGGTCCAGGCCTTGGAGGAGCTTTTCTATTACGACCAGCATATCTATAAGCACTCTACCCTGCGCTGAGGTGGGATATCTGCTTATGATATATGTATGTGTATATATGCCTGGGAAAGGAAGCGAGGTGAGTTTGTGCTTACTGCATGCGACTGTGCTGGTGCTGGCTGTGGTAGAAGCAAGTAAACAACCAGACACAGAGTTTCAACAATTTCAAATAACATGCTCTGGATATATGTATCAAAGAGGTCTAACGACCGACATGAACATGACTGACTTGCAATCCCTTTTTTTTTTTTTTTTTTCTTTTTTTTCTTTCTTCCCAGTAGCATGTGTCAATCTTTTACGGCAAGGCGAGAGGCAAGAAGAAGCACACCATCATCAGACAAACAAGCAAAGAGAAAAAGACGGGAAAAAAAGAAAAAGAAAAAAAAAGGAAAAAAAAAAAAAAAAAAAGAAAAATAAAGATAAAAATAAAAATAAAAAAACGCCCAAGACAAGTCAGAAGGAACGCGTCGGCGATTTCTTGCTCTTTTAGGCATATTTACAAAGCTTCCTTTTCCTCTCTGTTGGAAGATGTTTGGATGTGTTGGTTGGATTGGATGCTCTCCCCTCCCAAAGACGAGAGACCAAGACCAAGACCAAAACCAAAACCAAAACCCAACCCACCCCTGGCCCATGCTTCCCCTCCCTACCTCTCTCTGCCTTTGCCTGTCCTGTCCTTTCTTCTTGCCTTGCCTTGCCTTGCCTTGCCCTGGCTTTGTCACCAGCAGCAGCACTCTTCTTGGTTTTGTCATGAGCTGCTCCAACACAGAAGCAGGAGTGGCTATAATAGTTTCCCGTATTTTCCACACCCCACAAGACCTGCACCAAACAAGTTAATCATGGAGTGCCCAATACCAATACTAATAATCTGGATACAACCTAGTGGCAATCAGCTATCAATCGACAGAGTAAGTTGGTACTTGTACATGGCGCTTGCTGTATAAATATCTAGCCTACCTCTGACCCGTTCGTTCGCCGTTCGCCGTTCGCCTACAGCCTCTTTGCATGTAATCATACTGCCCATAATACTTGACATTTCTTTTTATTTTTTATTTATTTTTATTTTCTTATTTTCTTATTTTTTTTTTCCTCTGCAATATTTATAGCACCACCACCGGCAGGAAGGTGCTTATAACTGTCGAGGCCAAGTTCTTTCCTCCCTTCATACTTCATACTGGGGGCAACTTATTCTGTCTTCCATAATCTTCGCCTTCTTTCTATCCTAGATTCAATTTTTTTTAAACCTTTTTTTTTTTTTTTCTATTCATTTTTTTTCTTTTCGTCATCTTGATACTCCTGATCATCGCTTCCATAACCTCACCTCACTTAGTTCTTATATGCTACTTTGCGGGTGTGTTCTTGATGGCTCATCAACTTTCTACTCCTTCTGGTCGGTTACTTCCTGTCCGCTCACATCTTCATTCTGCATATCGGGCACCGCTGGCTCCCATCAGACCTCCCCCAAATATGTCGTCTCTCTCCGGCTCTCAGAGGCCACCATCGCCTCCATTCAATACCGCCGTTCACTCCAGCAGCGCCTTTTGTCCAGAAGCTCGTCCTGATGAGGACTGGACCAAGGAGTCAGATCTTGCTACTCGTCGTCGCTTGCAAAATCGCATTGCTCAGCGCAATTATCGTACGTCTCAAACTTTCCATCTTTGGTCCATGTGTTCTGCTCCCCCACCCCCCCCCCCCAAAAAAAAAAAAAAACATAAGAAAATGCCATTAACCTCTGTTGCTATATAGGCAAGCGGAAGAGAGAGGAAAAGCTGGAAACTGATCGGCGGAACAGTGGGGAAGCCCTAGATAGTCATTCTTTAGAACAGGCTGAGAGTCGGCCCCGCCGGCGATCCAAACATACTCGCACGCCTTCTCAAAGAGATGAGCGTGACAGTCTAGGCCATCCAGATGGGGTTTTGCCTGGCCTGGCATCTACTTTTGCCGCCAGCTCAAGAACGAGATACCCATCTCCACCTAGCAATATGTCAAGCAACATCAACTGGACTGCCACAAACTATGATACTACTCCCATGCCCACTGTGTCAGCGTCGACATTCCTTCCTGCTCCGTCGTCCTATTTACCCCATGGAAATATTAGCTTTTCTCAAGCCAACCACTCTGCATATAACGCGACTCCGGGACTTGCAGGTCAATCGGCTTTCTTTGGCCATGCTTCTCCAGAAAGTACAATGCATGCGCACTCACCGCCTCCTGCTGGAACAAGTGAGCATCTTCTTTCGCCTAACATGGCCAACTCCAGCCCGTCTCCCACCCACCAGTACGCTACACTATCCGGGTCGTCACAGGTTGGGTCGCCTCCCGTTTACGATAGCAATGTCGAGTATAGCTATGACATGGGCTCCTCAGTATCAAGCCAGTACCGACCGCAATACCATGGCCAGAGCTATAACTCCTCCTCCTATGGGATGGCATCTGTGCCGCCAGCCTGTGTGCCACGAGGACCAGCCAACTTTTATACGCCTCCAGACATGATGTGAAGCTTGGAATCAGTGTCGTTTTTTTTTTTTGACACTAATTCAATCAAAAGTTTCATGTCTTTTTTTTTTTTATTATTATTCTTATTTTTTATTTTATTTTTTCTTTCTTCTTTTCTTCTTTTCTTCTTCTTCTTTTCTTCTTCTTCTCTCGCGCAAGGTCATTATTTTAAATCACCCTCAACTTAACCTCACTTGTCGTCTTTTTTAAGCTCTTGACTTATCTCAAGCTTTGCTAGTTTCGCTTGGGCGTTAGCGCGGGGGGCTATCGTCATCGTCCCACTTTATTGGCTGTTTTCATTCGCTTGACCCAGGATGTGGGGTTTCACCACAGTTCTAGAAAATATGTCTTGCTGCCCTTTTTCTTTTTTCTTTTTTTTTTTTTTTTTTTTTTTTTTTAATTTAAATTGAAAAAAAAAAGAAAAAAAGAAAAAGTCTATATTGTTTTCTAATTGCCTGGTTCCAGTCCATCTCCTCGAGATTCCGTTCCATAAACTCCTCTTTGCTTTCGTTCAGAATGCCCGAAATCTTTTCATTGAGTCGGACGAGTGAATCGACAAACGGCAAACCAATACGTAGGATATACTTCAAATACCAGCTTCAACTTATAGGTTCATAGTACAAAAGAGATATCCAGTCTTAGCGGTCGCTTGTTGTATTATATTGTTATATTGCCGAAAGGCCAATGCTGTAACACAAGTCTCTAATCATACTAAAAACTCAACAATCTCTGAAATATATTATTCATCATAGATCCATAGCCTTGCTATGAAATTAAACCTCTCGTTCATTTTGTTCTGTTTGACCCCATGGCATGGCATGCATGGTCTTTTTCATTATACCTCTCCTAATACCCGTCGACAATGTCAGTACAATCAAGCTTCATTCATCAACATCATCTTGACAGGCAAACGTCACATTGCATTCACACAACTTGGTATGGGATCATGAGGCAGGCATATACATGAAAAACAGTCTGTACAACACAAACTAACGACAATAGTGATGCCATCATACAGTAAACATCACGTGACCCGATTCACTTTGGTAGCACAGGAATATGACATCTTTGGACCCATATTTATGGTTAGAAAACATCCAAGTTGTCTTGGCGGCGGGCTTGCGAGATTCAAGGCCGAAAAAAAAAAAAAAAAAAGAAAAAAAAAAACAACAAAGATCGCCGTCGCGTACGAACTCTTCAATTTCCCCCCCCCCCCTTTCTCTTCCCACATCATTCATCTCATACTATTTACTGCACGACATCCCCCCCCCGAATAGATAAATATTGCCTGCAACAAACAAACAATCATTCAAAGAAAGAAAAAAGAAAAAAAAATTCAACCTCATCCGTTTAACGTCCATCGCTATGTCTAGTCAATCCGAACTAGAGCAGGATCGCTTGCTCTACCAAGAACAGGTGTGCTAACCTATGGCTTTCGCTCTTCGTACAACATCTCTACTGTCAGCTATTGATCTACTAACTGTGTATTACAGCTCAATCTAGTTGGATCGCAACTCAAGGACGATCCGGATAATAACGAGCTGAAAGGCTTAAAAGAAGAGTTGACTCAAATCATATCCGTTCTTGATGAATCATTGGCTGAGCTGAAACCCAAGGAACCGCAACCTGCTACTACCCAGACTATCGCCGCTCCCGCTTCCACAGGCTTCAAGAAGTCTGTCCCGACTACGTCCCAACCGGCTGCTGCTGCTGCTGTACCAGCCGCGAATCACTCAGATGACGAACCAACCACCTATCGGGTTAACGATGTCGTTTTGGCCCGCTGGGTCTCGGGCGACCGAGGCTTCTACCCTGCTCGAATCACCTCGATGACGGGCTCAACTACGGCTCCAGTATATACAGTAAAGTTCAAGAGCTACGATACTTCAGAGACTCTACGTGCACGCGACATTAAGCCGTTTAGCAATAAACGTAAGGCTGACGACACACTTATCTCTGATAGCGCACCCGTTTCTACTACCACACCCGGCTCTTCTACACCTGCTGTTGAATCTCCATCGACTTTTTCGCCCATCCCCAATGCCCCTGTCGCCTCGGCTGCTACCGGCACCGTAGTTTCAGCTGCAGCAAGTTTATATCCAGACCAGGTTGCTAGGATGCGTGCCGAAAAGGGCACTTTGGATGGCGAAGATAAGCCTCGTAAGGCCAAAAAGATGAAGGCTAACAAAGAACTGGAGGCGGGAAAGTCCAAGTGGCAGGAGTTTCAGTCCAAGTCCAAGTTTGGAAAGACGCAGAAGAAAGACAGCATGTTCCGAACTCCCGAAGGCGTGAATGGCCGGGGTAAGTCCTTTTTTTTTTTTACCCTTTTTTCTTTTCTTTTTTTGAACCTCGCCCACATGATTGATGATGGTGACGATGACGGCGGGGTCCGTAAAATGGGTTACTTGATCTGATTTACTGATACTTCTTCTTCTAGTTGGATTTACCGGGTCCGGAAAGGCCATGCGCAAAGACTCCACAAGAACACGACATGTGTATCAACCAGCAGACGATATGGATTAGCTTGCACCGGCGTCATACTGCCATTGCCTATTCCATGATATAGTGTAGCTGGAGTTTTGTAGAACTTTCTCCTTTTTTGGTTTGGTTTGCTTTTTGCTACACACTACTTTGGCAACGCAAAGCATGTTTTTGTCACACTAACACTATTGCTCTTTATCCTGTTCCCTTCCCCCTCTCCCCTCCGCAAGCAAGCAAGGTACGCCTTTTGCGTCTGTGGATGGGACATGACGATAGGAAATGGACATGATGTATTTATAGCCAGGATTTTAGGGCTGGGCTGTTGGCCTGTCATGAGAACGTCGTCACCTTCAAGTACTTATATTTTCAGCCCATTTATTATTTAGGTCTAAGAATTAAATGAAGTTTCTTTGAGTTTAGCTTGAACCTTAATCGTTGACTCGGTCCGTGAGGCCAATCTTAGCTGCGACTCTCTCGGCGATTGAGAAAAAGGCATGTGACCTCCCGTTCTCGGTATCTATAGCTACGGTAGGTCGCCCAGTGTCCGCATCATGGCCTATGGCCTGATCAAGGGGTATGTCACCCAGAAAGTCTACCTGGTGCTCTTCGCAGAGAGCGCCCATTCGCTGGCTGCCACCAAACACATGAGAGTCGTGATGGCAGTTAGGGCATGTAAAAAGGGACATGTTTTGGACCATGCCGAGTATGTTGACATTTGTCTTTTTAAACATGTTGATGCCCTTCAATGCGTCCTTGACTGCCAGAGTATGAGGCGTAGATACTATCACAGCACCTGCAAAAGGAATCTATCAGTAAACACACACACACACACACAGACAGACAGACACATAAACGCACACACGCATGCACCTAACTCCCCATTCTGGCACAGGATGAGATAGTGGGCGGGGTGACGCACCTTCTAGAACTACCTGTTGCGTGATCGTAAGCTGAGTATCGCCGGTTCCCGGCGGCAAGTCCAAGACTAAGACATCAAGCTCGCCCCAATCCACTTCATGAAGGAGCTGTTGAATAGCCTTGATGACCATTGGGCCACGCCATACTACGGGCTGCTCTTCGCCAACCAAGTACCCCATTGACATCGTTTTGACGCCGTATCCAGTGAGTGGTATGAGTTGGTTATCTGAAAGTCTATGCTGTTAGATACCGTCCAGTCCAAGTCAAGAGGAAGAAGAAAGAAGATAGAAAGATAGAAAGAAAAAGGCCTACGCTCGGATAATCGCGGTTCTCCGCTGAGATTGAAAATGGTAGGGATCGAAGGGCCAAAGATATCAACATCTAGAATGCCCGCTTTGAGTCCCATACGGGCGAATGATAAAGACAGGTTGGCTAAAGTTCAGCTCCATCACCTGTCAGCGGCTGAGCCAAAAAAAAAAAAAAAGAAAAAAAGATGACGACGACGACGACGGCGATATAACGTGGCAAGCGACAATCTCAGCAGTCTGCTTTGTCTGTTCTGAACACAATCACACAATCACACACACACACACACACCGGCAATTGTGCTTTTGCCTACACCACCCTTAGCGGAAGACACTGCAATGACTTTGTTGACACCTCGGATATTTCTCTTCTTTGGCATTCGCGGCCAGTAAGGCGGTGTTCCTGATCGCGGGAGACCCTGAGGAGAAGGGGGAGGAAAGAAATACACGTAATGTGCGCGTTAATACACGAGATATTGCATACTTGGATTATACAGTCAGGTCGTACCAATGGGTTTTCATGGGCATGCAGCAAAGTGCGATGCAAGAGTCTCGAGATCGTCCCGTGCATTTTAGAGCACAAACATAGCAGCAACCAGAAAAAGAAAAAAAAAAAGAAAAAAAAACAATCGATCGGCGCAGCTTTTGAGTTTTGGATACCGAGATCCGTTCAAAGTTACGATAGTATTGATTAGTCAGCCCCAACTGAGGGTTAATTCTAACCCATCTACGTATTTTCCTACAGCTTGTGATACATTGACAGTCACGTGACATATATAGGCACTGGGCGGGGCGCGCGGGGAGGGGGGGGGAACTTCCTATCATCACTACAGAGGGACAACAACATCAACGACGAGATAATCAAAGGCTGAATAAATGTATTTTAATGGACACTGCAGAGACAGAGGAGGATACTCTCTTTTCCCGACAGCCAACAACTCAAATTAAAGAAAGGAAGAAAAAAAAAAGAAAATACCAACTCAAAAGAGCACAATGACAATATACACGAACGAACGAACGAAGAAAAAAAAGAAGAAGAAAAGGCAAGTCCTAACCTAACACCATCCATCTTCGTACAGTGCCGTGAGATATTCCAAGACTAGCAAGTCATATTACCATACTCAACTGAACCTTTAACGCGTCATGATACCTTTATAATATGCTATGCTAAGGTCAATTGAGTACTTCAAGTGGCCATCCTCCGTAAGAGGGATGGATAAAACTCGGTGAAGTAGCGAGTCCTATTGACATCATATTAGTACTCTGTTCAATACGGCCCGAATGAGCTGATAAGCTATAGTCTGGGTTAACTTACCTGAGAAACCTCAGTAATAATGCGAGCGATAATGCTGCTCATCTCAGACACAGCCGCAGTAACTAAAGCATCTTGGTTGACAGAGGCTTCCTGCATAGCGGGTAGAGTTGACAGCATCTTGGTCAGCAGGGAAATCGGTACACTTTCCTTCTTGGTCTTGATGTTGATTACGGACAGAAAGTCCTGGTAAACATCTCCACCCAAGGACCAGTTGGGAATCGTGTCATGACGATCCTCAAACTGGGCCAAAATTGACGATAACAGCTTGTAGTCACGCTCGATGATGGCTAAAGGTGCCACCTCTTCTGTAAACCGCTGATGGGCCTCCACAAGTGCACCTGCTCGCAGAAGGCAGCGGACTTCAGCTGGGGCGTCGTGCATGACACTCCGCATATACAAAGCCTGTGACTCCCAGACCCAGGCGGCCGGAATTTTGAATACCTGGGTAAGCGTAATAAACGTATCATCACTCTCAATACCAATCGATCCAGCGTTTTGGGCCAGTTGATCCCGGATTGCCTTGGCCCGCGACTCGGGATCATGTATATGTAAAAGAACAAACACAGCCTGAAGCCAGCTTCCCTCGTTTATCAGCTGGGAAGCAAATGAAAGAGTTACAGAATCGGCCCGAGTTTCACTATTAGCCCCAAACGACAAGTCGGTGACGGATGATAAGGCCTGACCCAGCTGCCAGGAGAGTCGCCAATCAAGAGGCGACATCTGAGAGTTCTCGGGGCAAACAACACACTCAAGACCAGTATCAACCCCAGCATAGAGTTTCAAAAGACCCCAAAGAAGATCTTGACGCTGGTCCCGGGCCTTGTCATCCCATAATGGGGCAATGGCCTGCTTGATAAACCATGGCATGGGCAAAGGCTCCAGACCCTGGGAAATGTCATTGTGAAACTTGCGAATTGATACTGCCAGGCTATCATTGGGTGAGGTGGCATACCAGAGGCGAAGGCCAAACGCTTGCATCCAGTCCAGGGAAAACTTGGTCGAAATGACAAACGACTCAATACGGTCCTGGGGAGGGACACTCTTCATACCTTCGCACACACAAACATTCCCAGCAATCATCTCGTATATAGCACGAACGGGCTCTGAAAGCTCTGAAAGCATCATAGCGTCTCTCCATCCACTGAGTTGATCGCGCATGTCATTCTTAAGAGTTTCGTCAGTGCCAATCAAGGAGACCAAGGTGGCAAGATGGAAGTTCTTGCCGTCAAGAAGATGTTTACAAGCCTCTTGAACACGATGTCCAGCAAGCGATGCAACGGCTTTCATCTCAGGAGACTTGGAAAATGCAGCCTCCGTGGCACATGACGAAGCTACGAGATCAGTCCAAAACGCAGAGAGCTTATCCTTGCGATCCCGACAAGACCCGTCCTGGATGGGATCAAAAAGGATGCTGGCAAGGTCCCAAACCAGCTTTTCGTGAGCAGCTCCAGTATCCGAGGTATTCCGATCCTGGAACATTGTCTTAAGCGAAGGTATATCTAGGGAAGCCTTAGGGACACCATTCAAGATATTGACTTTTGTGTGTCGCATATGGTTGTCGAGAAGATGAGCAGCTCGGTCGGCAGAAAGCCTGCCCAGCCGAACCCCGGAAAGCTCTTCTGGGAGTCGACGGTTTTGGATCAAGAGGATACTGTTATCATTGAGATTCATCGGTTGTAATGAGCTTTCCGCAGGCCGAGTAGCCATGACCATAGTTCCATCAGGCCCCCACCGTACTCGAGTCGTGATCGGGATGTTGGTCGGAGCATCAGCAACTTTTGGTTGACGATCATAAGGCCACTAAAATCAGGCAACGGGTTTTCGTCAGTATACATGTGCTCAAAAAACAAGAGGAATAATCAGAAGAAAAATCAACACGGTTAGTATTGGAGGAGAAGAGGAAGGTAAAAGTAAATGCGCTCCTTGCAACATATATTATATGGCTTTTATTAGAACCAAGTCATGTTGTTCTTCTTCCGGGGTTGGATATCTAAGCAACGGTGACACTACGCACCTGAACAAAGCCTCGAGGCTGGGGCTGAGGCTTGGGCTTGGAGGATGGCCTCTCAAATAAAGAGTTCATCAAATCAATTGTTGTAGCAAAGCCACGACCTTCACCAACGATTCCCAGGAGCTCGCGTTCCTCCTCCTCAGAGTCCACAATGCCGGGTTGCGCAGCCATGTCTATGGGCATAAGCTCAGCATTGCCATCCCTAAACTGAACGCGGTCCCGCTTGACCGGGCTAACGGTCTTCTTGAGCATATCCATCCAGTCATCGCCATCTGTAACCTCAACACGAACAGGGCCAGCAGACATCTTGAGGGCTCGCATACGTGCTCGTAGAACGCCACCACCAGGTGCTTCCTCATCATCACCTAAATCATCATCCTCGCTCTCATCATTGTTTGTGTCCTCTTCCAAAGCCTCCGAGGAAGCCGACGAGTAGTCTTCAAAGTGCTCCGCAGCATGATGCTTTCCAGTAGTGAGACTCGCCATGTCCTCACCATCAGAAGCGGCATATTCGTCACCAAGATCACTATCCTCAACAGATAACATGATTTGATTCGGTCCCGAACCTACGGAGCTAGCCCCTAAAAAAGACTGGAGATGAGACTCAACGCGAGACTGGGTGTTGGTCGCGGCGGCAGAATCAAAAGTTCCAGGCAAAACCAAACGCTTGTTACGGAAATCAAACGTGTCATCAGGATCAGATCCAAAAGAATCGCTTGAGGGACTGAGGATAGAGCACTCGCCATCCAAATCAGCTTGATTTTGGGGAGCCGCTAGAACCTTTTCCGTAGACTCGGGAAATTCAGTAGCATCAGCGTCAGACTCATCTTCATCATCTAGACCATAAGTCGTGAAATGCTCGACGGAGAAAATCCAAACGCCAGATTCCGGGTCATAATCCTCGAATTCAGTATCAACGATGCGACGAAGGCGGTTCACGTGCTTGGCAATACGTTTCTCGTCACTTGTGTCTCTCTTACCACGCGGCCACGACTGCTCAAGTGTGATGCGCGCAGGAACATTGAGGCCTCGGCCCATAGGAGGCTTTTTCTCCGCAATAGGGTAAACAGTGGCGGAGCGGGTCTCAAGAATGACAATATTATCAACAATATCGTCAATGTCGATGTTACTGAGATCAACCGGAACCTTGAATTGAACCTGGCCCACATTTTCACGGCCAACAGTAAAGTCGACGACGCTCTGGCGCTGAAGGCGGTTCATGCTGGAAATCTCCTTTATCGATGGTGACATCCAGTACTGACCCGGAAGACTGTCTTTAATAGTACTAGTGGTAGGCACTGGTGAGTCAATCTCTTCTTCATGGACGATGGCAAGTTCATTGCCCTTGACAGAATCGTGAAGCGATGGCATGCTGACGCTAGCCTTGATTCCCCGCTCACTATCAGCCAAAGCCGAAACCCGAGATTTGGGAGCAGATGAGACTTCTTCTTTGTCACTGTTAACGCCACCATTTGTCTCGAAAGACACACGCTTGCTCAACTTCCGTGTGCTACCATTAGCGGCAGGAGCAGGGTTGGAGGAACATTCAATTAACGGCTTGTCTTTGGAAGGTGTTGAAAACAAGTCGCTTCGAACATCGCGATTGATGATGAGCTTCTTGTTACCAGAATTAAGGCTTCCACTACCACCGTAGTACCGAGACGTAGTACTCGACGAGAAAGCGCCTGGTGTAAGGATGGTGTTAGTCGGAAGACCGTTGCTGGCGCCACTAGGGCCTTCCTCTCCCCCATAAGTTCGACGAAGGCTGGTTGTCGAAAGACTTCTACTGAGACCACGAGACAAGCTGGTAGCTAGCAGGCTACGGCCCAGACCACTAGGTGTGCCGGATGTGCTTGCAGGGCTACTGGGTGTTCCGTAGGTACTATATGAAAATCCAAAGCCACGCTTCTGTGGAGTAGCATAGCGAGAGCTGGAGGCTGGGTTCAGCTTGTACATTGGCAGAACATTACTCTTCTTGGCTTTCCCCTTGGTTGACAATGGCGTTGCCAAGGGGCCCGGATTAGATACCTCCCCGCTGGAAAGACCAGCAAATAAAGAGGCATTACCATATGCGGAAACATCATTGATACTGGCGTTTAGGCCCTGAGCGCCCGTACCAACGTTTTGGTTGCCTGTCAAGTTGTTCTGGCCCAGAAGAGAAGAACCGGCTTGCGCACCTCCAAACAATGAACCTCCAGCCTGAGAGTTTTGTGCACCAAAAGCCCCTGTTCCGGTGGTTTGTGCTTGACCAAAGAGGGAAGGCTTTTGCTGAGTCTGGCCAGCTGCTCCAAATAAACCTCCCGTGGATTGTATAGTGTTGTTAGCTGCACCGGCATTCCCAAACAAGCTACCACCACCTGTAGCGGCAGGGGCATTGTTTCCGAAGAGACCACCAGATGTAGCAGGCTTAGCAGCACCGAAGAGACTGCCACCAGTAGTGCCAGAGTTAGCGTTGTTCCCCACGCCAAAGGCGTTGGTAGTAGTGGTGGTGTTATTGGTTGTGTTGTTACCAAATAGGGTTCCGCCAGTTGCGGGGGTTGTCGTTTGAGCAGACCCGAACAAGCCACCAGGCTTCGCGGCATTGTTGTTACCAAAGAGACCACCCCCGGATGTAGAGGTGGTGTTGGTAGCACCAAATGCATTAGTTGAGGCAGGTGCAGTAGTATTGTTGTTTCCGAATAGTCCACCCCCAGTATTGGTAGCAGGAGTAGAACCTCCAAAGAGACCTCCACCTGTAGTACCAGTGTTTGTTTGACCAAAAGCTCCGGTAGTAGTAGTGTTGGACTGGCCAAAAGCCCCAGTGGTTGTTCCAGTAGTATTATTGGAGCCAAATCCACTACCAAATGCACTTGTGGCAGGCTTAGCAGTGTTGTTACCGAACAGTCCGCCACCAGCAGCTGGAGTGTTAGTTTGGCCAAATGCACTGCCCGTGTTAGATCCGAAGGCATTGCTAGTGGTACCAGAACCAGCTGTATTACTGTTTCCGAATAGCCCTCCACTAGTGGTGTTGGTGGTAGAAGCACCACCGAATAAGCCACCAGTGGCAGCAGGTTTTGTGCCAAACATACCGCCACCACTGCCAAACGCAGAAGTTGTGTTGCTATTGTTCGTGCCAAATCCAGTTGAGTTGGTGGTCGTCGTGTTGTTGTTGGTCCCGAAGAGACTGCCGCCGCCGCCTGAAATGCTAGATCCGAAGGCAGAAGTTTGTGCCTGGTTGGTATTGTTGGTTGTACCAAAGGCAGATGTACCACTGCCAAAGGCATTCACACCAAAGGCACCACCACCGGAAGCGTTGCCAAAACGGCGACCTTGAGCGTAGTCCACAAGACGCAGTTCATCTGCCGACCATTTCTTGTAGGGGTCTTGGAACAGAATGTTCTGGAAGGAATTAGTGGTTGTGGAAGAGCCTCCTTCTTTTTCTTGGTATGCCTGAAACGGTATTGCGTTGGTTCCAGGCGGGTCGCCAGCATTTCCAATACCAGGGTTGTTAACAGCGCCAAACCCGCTTGTTGTATTAGTACCACCGCCAAACAAGCCACCACCCGTAGAGGTCGATCCAAACCCGGTGCCAGTAGTAGCAGGTTTGTTGGCACCAAACAAGCTATTACCTGAGCTCGAGCCAAACCCAGAAGTTGTTGTTGTGTTATTGTTGCCTCCAAAAGCACCGAACGTGTTGCCACTAGTGGTGGTGTTGCTGTTGTTATTCGAGGAGCCGAAAAGACCGCCACCACTAGCTGGTGTCCCAAAGGTAGACTTGTTAGCACCGAAGGCGCTTGTCGTGTTTGTAGAACCGAAACCACCTGCAAGGAAATTTATTGTTAGCTCTGATAAATACATGGCAAAGATCTTGCCGGAAAGAATACTCGTATTCATCACATGAGACACAAGCACAAGTCACATCCGTGGCATAAGATCCTCATAATGCCAACTAACATCGGAAGGCCGCGACATGACATAGTGCCTAGAGACTGCAACCAAGATCAGATATGTTGTGGTTAAATGTTCCTTACCAGGTGTAGAGGTGTTGTTTGTATTGGTGCCAAAGCCAAAACCACCAGAGCTCTGGTTGTTGTTGTTGTTCGACTGGCCGAAGCCGCCGAAGCCACCAAACGACATTGTGGCAGCGGGTAGATGAAGAGCCTATTTACAAAACTAAACTCGACTTAGCTCGGCACAACCGCCGGGTTCGATTGAGTATGAGGATTGGAGGTTGACTGTTCTATAGTGCGCGGTGCAGTCTGGTGGCAATTGCTCGTGAAATCGGGATTCAAGTGGCCCGTCGAGATATCCGTCGCGGTAGCTACAGAGTACAGGCAGAAAGACGATATAGCGCTATATTATAGTTTCGGAATTAGAATTCGCCTTGCGTGCATTCGAACAGGGCCGCAAAAACAGGTATCGGGATTTTTGGGGGAAGGAGGAAAAGAGATGCAGAAGATCAACGAACCTTATCGCGTAGAGGGGATATACAAGAGTCTTTTGTCGATAGACTACAGAGGAAATAGAGCAAAGGCGCCGAGTGAAGCACGCGACAACCCAAGACAATTCAAGGCTGATGATAATTAGAAATCGTCGTCGGTATGGTACGGACGGACCCAGATGCGAGGGAAGGAAAAGTAAATAAAGGCGAGCAAACAAGGCGCGTAAAACAGTTGCCCTGCGAAAGGAGAAAAGAAAAGAAAATTCCAGTACAAGATGCCGGAAGGAAAAAAAGAAGGAAAAAAAAAAAAAAGACAAAAAAGAAAAAGACAAATATGGATGAAATCAGTTTTCCAGACGAGGCCACAAAATCAAGCAGATGATTAAATCGTCTACTTTTTGCCTTATAGTCAAATCTTTACATGGGAGAAAAATTGAAAAGGATTTTCAGGCAAGGCTGCGATTTCTAAAAGCTGAAGCGTGTTGAGCTTGCACATATAAAGGTCAGGCCGCGCGTATGATTGGTCAAAGCTTAGCTCCTGCCTGGGCTCTGCCTAGCCTAATATCGCGAAGCTGGTTGCACCAAACATCCAGCATATGCTAACCCTAACAATCATCACCAACATGCCCTCCACTACCATGGACATACGTAGAATCTATACCTTGTTATTTTTACCTCGCTGATAACTACAAAAAGACTTATAGAGTTCCAAAACAATCATGCTACTCAATAGTAGAATTAACAGTCTCGAAACAACATTCATTTCAAGGCAAGTGCTTCAACTATCAAGTACAATGAGATAACATAACATACGCATATTGACGTAGGTCTTCCAGTGGGTTAATTTAATACCGAGTTTTGTCGTAAAAGGCATAGTATTAGCGTGCTGTGTAGTGAGCTTTGCAGAGAGTTAATTCCGTCCGGTAACCAATCCGGCGTCGTTTGAGCTCTGTGAATCCCGTAGACGTCATCATATATCCAAGTTCAAGTTCATTGGCATGTTGCAATACACATAACCTTGAGTAAGGCGAGTTAAACTAAGACGGGACAAAGGTGCAACTAGCCCGCTTAAGTAATAAGTCTCGGCCTAACCTGTAAACCGAAGCATCTGAAGAAGACGATTGTTGTTCCGATACCAACAATTATTTTACACACTAGGGTTAGGGTCTGACATGCATCCTCTTCCAACGTCTCCTCCTTCCCCTGCTGCCCTTCGTGGGCTACGATGTTTCAAAGTCTTTTCTATCATCTAGACTTCGTGATTTCACAACCCTAGAACCCATCAGATTGTGGTACTATCCTGACGCAGGGTTTTCTTTTCGCCTCCATTCCCCCCCCCTCCGAGAATAAGAATAGTTCTTATTCCTGCTTACCTACGACGCCTTGTTCCCCAAATACTAGTATATTGTCATTATCTGCATAGTATCTTGGTCCTCCCGCGATTCTACTCAACGCATTTGCCCCAAGAACCAAAAGACCTGGCTTGGTTAATATTAGGAGCCCTACTTTTGCTACCCAAAAGCTCTCCGTTTTGTCGAGTCTGGATCAAATTGAATGGTCTTGCGGCTGAGATACTTGACCTACTCTTATCAACAGACAGCACCTTGCTATTGAAACTTTGTCTGTTTCTGGTCGTTCAAACTCCGCATTACTGGCATAACTCGGCCCCCCCCCCCAAATACTAGCTACACAAACAATGGCCCTATATTGACTAACCGACAGGCTGAAGAGCTGTAGGCTACCTTAAAATCCATTTCTTCCGTCAATTTTACACTTGACTGCCGGCTAACCCCCCTCTTTTTCACAGGCACAAATCTATCATCGCCTACGTGGCTGCCAATGGCTTACCAAATGCTACGACAGCCTTGCGCGAAGACTTGAACTTGAGCGAAGAGGTATTTGACACCGATACAGCCAAGAAATACGAGACGTTGTTAGAAAAGAAATGGACTAGTGTAGTGCGACTACAGAAAAAGGTAATGCGCATACCGAAACTAAAAACTAACATCAACACTGTTACTAGACATGGCCCAGGAAACCCGTTGGTAACAAAGGTCTATTTTATATTGACATTTTCTTTTCCCTTTCTACCCTAGATCATGGAACTTGAAACCCGATGTGCGTCATTGCAATCTGAACTTGACAACGTCTCGCCCGCCTTCATGCCAAAGCGCAACCAAGATCCTTCGTCCTGGCTACCCCGATCACCATCACGTCACTCTCTCGAATCTCACCGCGATACTGTCAATTCTGTGGCCTTCCACCCCGTGTTTTCCTCTTTGGCTTCTGCCTCAGAAGATTGCACCATCAAAATCTGGGACTGGGAATTTGGTGAATTAGAACGAACCATCAAGGCCCATACACAGGGTGTGCGGGATGTCGACTTTGGTGGTCCTCGTGGCAATGTACTCTTGGCATCATGCAGTACTGATCTTACCATCAAACTGTGGGATCCCTCTGATGACTACAAAAACACGCGCACACTAAAGGGCCACGATCATAGCATCAGCACTGTACGCTTCATTCCTGGTGGCAATCTCCTTGTCAGTGCTAGTGGTGACCAAACCCTACGCATATGGGATACTTCTACAGGATACTGTCTCAAGACATTACAAGGGCATGCAGGCTGGGTGCGGGATGTTTGCCCAGCTATTGATGGCCGATTTCTACTGTCCACGGGCAACGACCGCACTGTCCGGCTATGGGACATATCGACGCCAAATCCCAAAAACACTCTCACTTTAACAGGCCACGAAAACGTAATTTCATGCTGTGCCCTGGCGCCACCATCATCATATCAATACTTGGCTGCTTGGGCCGGTCTCAAGTCACCACCCCCAGCTACGGGCACAGCAGAGTTTATGGCCTCGGGCTCTCGCGACAAGACTATCAAATTATGGGATTCGCGCGGTACATGCCTTGGGACACTTGTCGGCCATGACAACTGGATTAGCGCGATCGTCTTTCATCCTGGTGGAAAATATCTGTTATCAGTATCTGATGACAAGACTTTGCGTTGTTGGGATCTCAGCCAGGAAGGCAAGTGTGTCAAAGTACTCAACGATACCCATCAGCAGTTCATTACTTCATTGAGATGGGCATCAGCGCCAGCCTCCACCGAAACGGCTAATGGCTCCGGCGATGGAGGGAACAAGACGGATGCCTCAAATGGCTCGAGCTCGCAAATCCGGTGCGTCATTGCAACAGCTAGCATGGATACTACTGTGAGAATATTTGCCAATTAAGGATTAAACAATACCTCCAAAAACAATCACAGGTGCATCGGTTATTAAATTAATACAGATAATGGCGGCATAAGCACATCGTCACCAAGAACATCTACCTACCGTGTGTCAACCTGGGCGTGTTTGTGTACAGAGCATGTATTAACGGGACTTGGGACTAGACATCAACATAAATCAATCACTTCTCGATAATGAAAAATGGAAAACAAATACATGAATTGTCCACTACTTGCAAAAAAAAAGGACGAACAACCCATCAAGATATCAGAAAGTTGAAATGAAGCCATGGGCTCAAGATGTTGTCGCCTTGCTGGTTAGTCCAAAGGTGACCAACGTAGTAAAACCTTGGGAATATAACATGCCATTCTTTGTTCCACCTACGAAGTTCCATGTCATCTCGCTATTATTTGTAGCTGATTTGTTGATAGAGGAAACAAGACAACTTTGTCAACATCTTGTCTCCCTTACTTCATTGAAATGGCATGAGATTTCATAGTCTTTCCCCCGACATCCCAGAGCTTAGATCTCAACAATCGCCACACATGGATCTACCATCGCTCTAATGCATCTCTGCTAGGTTTGTAAAGTATCCCCATAATGTCAAGTGCTACATTGAATTCCGCCTGTCACCATCTCCCCTCCCTACTCCTATCTGTCTAAACCTAGATACGTCGTGACATCATACCCCGGTGTTGAGCCGTGTCCTAGCTCTCTTTATCGTTTCACACGCTGGTACCTAGCCGTGGGCACACAGGGAGGACCTACAACAACAGGAGTGTGTTGAGCTAAGCTCGTCGAGGGTGCCTTGAGATCAGCATGGATAGCTTTTTTTTTCATCAGTTGGATTTCACGCGAGTTAGACGATAACTCCTTGCGGAAAACAAGATGTTGAGTGAAAGGCGAAAGCCATTTGCACTTCCAAAACTAAGAAACCAAATGCCCACCGAGTAGTTCTTGGATCAGGAAAATAGGACCTTTCACCCCAACAAATGATAATAAGAAATCAAACTGCAGCAAACTACCAAGCTACCTGGCAAGCTACCCTTCGAAGATTTCAAGGACAAGACAACTCGCTAGTTGGGGCTAGGGGAAACGAGGAGCGTGGTGGCCTTGTAACATGAGCTCTCCAAGAATACCTCGTGTAGTCTTTCAGCACAGGAATGAATGTCGAGGTTCCTCAAAACACCATTTCCCTACTATTCATTCCTTATTAATCGGGGTATCCAAGTATGAATTAGAATGGCCATTACCCCATGCCGGAGCTAGCGATTTTCTCAAAGTCGGCACAAACTAGTCTGTACCATGTGTCCCAGGATAACTTTCATGTACAATGAACTATATATCACACCTCTCTACCATCATCTGTTCATGAAACAGCTGCCTCGCTTTCTGACTCTGCTTTCTTTTTCATTTCTTCCTCACGTACCGCTTTCTTCTCCAATAACCTACTCAGTTTCTTTGCCCCGTTGAAGACACCGTTTGTGCCCACACCGCAAGCTGCACACGTCGGGTCTTTGCGATATCGTTTAAGCGCACATCCCTCACAGAAATAATGCCCACAGCGTGTAACAATAGGCGCTTTGTAGTCTTCTTTGCAAATGATGCATTTGAAGGGAATCTTTTCCAAAAGCGCTGCCTCCGCTGCGTCCATATCAGCAGTACCTTTGTTAACAGATTCAGCAGTTCGTTCTGCCACATTTGCCACAACTGTCCCAGCCATACTTCTTTTTCCCTTGCCTACATTTTCCCACTCTCGATCCAACTGCCAGCCCTGCATAACCTGCTCACGAGAGTGCAAGAATTTGCAGTTATCACCAAATCCACAAAAGCCAGTCTGCTTGTAGTCTTTGCATACATCGGGCGCATAGTCTGTAACAGTGATGGTGCGGATATTCGTAGCAGCCTTCATTGGCCCGTACGTGCGATTTGGCGCATTAGGATTCTTTTCGATAAACTTAGTTTGGTTGGCCAGGCCTCTGTATGTGCTATTCAGTGACGTTGACGCAGCGGATGCGGAATTTTGAGCTATAGATTTGTTCGAGCTAGCTGCCGTCGCTGAACTTGGCTCATCAAACCAATCTCTTTGCTTCGTGGCGTCATTCACATCAGTGATGGCGACGCTACGATCTGCCGCAAAAACAGTTGCGTTTAGATCTGACGTCACTGATGCTGTATTTGTTGCAGAGTTCGGGTCAGTCGTGGATGATGAAGCTGCTACTACAGCTAGCCTGTTTTTCTTGTGGCGCTTGATTCGTTGTCCGGTACTTTCGTCATCAGTTGATTCAAAGCCTGAGTCCAAGTCGGAATCGGATGCAGACGGAGGAGTGGCGGGTCGCTTTCGGAGATTTTTACCCTTCGGGCCACGTTTTTTGAACAGCGCGGTAGGGGGGTTGTTGGCCTCGGTAGATTCTGAGGTGTTCATTTCCGATTATTATTCTGGCTATTGGCAAGTCGAAAATGAGTAGATGTTGAAGAAGTTGAGAGAATGTTGCCTTAGGCAAGGCTGCTGTCCAGGTGATTTCTTATCTTATCGGAATTAATAAGCATTGTTCTAACCCTATTATTATAACCCTATATACTGCCTATCAGATTCTCCCTTGTTAAATTTTGTAAAACAGTATAAGAAAGACTCTCACCAATATGCTTTCTGATTCTGTTTGAATGTTTGAGTACTACGTCATTTAACAATCTAAAACCTTAAACTTGACTCTAACATTTCGTAGACGGTGTTAATATCCGTGGGGTCGATGCGATTCTTTGTGCAACACGAGCTACCTCTGTCCTTGATGTCTTGATGTCTTGATATCTTGTTTCTTTTTTTTATATTGCTTAATTACATTTGATTATTTAAACTACGGCAATCTAAGCTTCTTTATTCGTTGTCTGGCAATCAAATACCTTCTTCTATGTAGGGAACTTCTTCGTATCCATCAACTCGGATATCCCTCCAGCTGCGATCGCAAACCATCTTGATTTCCCCAAAGTAGTTCACAGCACCACGCTGTACAAAACCTAGCCGTGAAAAGAGTCTACGACTACGATCGTTGTTCTCCTTGATCCGTGCCTCCAATGACATTATTTTACCTTCACCACCTTGAGATGCTTCTGCCACAATACGTGCCTCATTCTGAGAAATATAATGCAGCATCGCCCTAACAGCAGCAGTGCCATTTCCCTTGCCTTGCTGGATAGATGTAGCCACCATTACATCAATTTCGCCAGTGTATAATCTTTCCTCGTCAAGTTGGTTGTGTGAGTGGCACCCATTACCTCCACCAGTACAGCAGGACCCGGACCCAGGGACAGTGACGCCTTCGTCATCTGAGTCAGAGAGAATAACCTCGGTTAAAAAAAGATTGATATCACCAAGCATATTGGCGTTGGAATCGGCACTGCCTGAGATAATAGCTGATGAAGTGGGTGATCCTGATGCGGGCACTGAGGGCTGACATAGAATGAAAGTCAACTTGTCACTGCTAGTTCGCCATGACTTCTGATTTTCTAATTCCTCGCTAAAAGACAAGGGTTCTGATGCTGTGGCTTCTTGAATTTTCTGTTCAGCGAGAGTTAGTACAGCAACTATGAAAACAATTTTATATTGAGACAACACATGAAACTTGGATAGGCTTACGGGATCTGTCATCCACTGATGATACAGCGGAACATGACGGGCTTCGTAAGGGACTAGGAGAATCTTTGATGTTGAGACAGCTGTAACAGGAGTTAGGAGTTAGTCAATGGCTGTATATATGCGGCTGAAGCGAGTAGTTCTGACCAATGCCTTCATTCACCTTCATTGTGAGTATGAAATTTGCTTATTAAGCTAGGCGACACTGTCCGATAGTTATTTGTTGGTGTTTTAATAGTAGATGACGCAAAAATATTATTGTCGCTGTTGTTGGGGGATGAACACCGAGTTTTCTTTAACCCTAGAATTAAGTAGCAAAGCACATAAATTAATGGAAAAGGCTTTTGTCGAACCCTAAGCGATATGTCTAAAATCCGTGGACTGTAATTCCCCTTTCACAAGACTATGAGCCAATAAATAAATACTCTCAAGGCAGGCCCAGCCGCTCGTTTCGTATCCCAAGCCAGTGGAGAGGTGGGAGCTCTTTTGCCATTTCTCAAGATAATGTCCACCTATGATAGGATCTACAAAGAATGGCCTGCAGAATGCAGGGGCTCTGGTGGATGGAGGAAGGAAGGAAGAAAAGAAAGAAGAGAAGGCGAAGGCGAAGGCGAAGGAAAAAGGAGTCAAGAAGAAAAGAAGAGAACCCAACATGAGAAAATCTAGATTCAAGGGCATACGCGGTCACTTTGATGGTGGAGATGATCAATGAGAGAACAAAAGACAACAATTACAGATTAGTGCGCAGATGCGAATATGGTATCCTACTATCTCTCCGTTGCTATTCGTAATTTGTAGTCGTAGTCTATCAATGATTAACTATGTAACTATGTTGATGATACATTTGTCCAAACGAAAACCGATGATATATTGCCTCTTTTTTTTTTTTTTTTTTTCTTTTTTACTTACCACAAACTAGCGGTCAGTGCTATCGTAGAGTGTAGTATATATATCACGTGACATAGGGTTGGGCTTGAATGACCAAGATCTAGCAGTCACTTGTCGACAGTAATCTGTGTACCACTCGTGTCCATTGCTGCCGTTATGCGACGTAGTTTCTGCATAGCTTGGGTTGATACTGAGTATTTGTCAGGGGATGCAACGCATGACCTGAACTATTCAATCTGCACCTGTTGTTTACGAGATTAACTGAATTCAAGAGAGACAGACAGGGGTTGGAATTGGGATATATCATATTGCTCAATGTTGGCTTTTATCCAACGTTTACCACTCCGGTTAAGAGGGGTTGAGTTTAGGTATGATTCACGCCCAAGACAAGTTGCTGGTGCTTGAGACTCGAGTCACAACCGATGGCTAAGTTGGACTGTTATATATCTACTGGTTTTCCGTAGCAATACGGCGGTGAATTCTGGTTTTTCTTTTCAATTTTTTTTTTCCGTTCTCGGGAAGCTTCGCCAGAATATGTGAGCGATGATTGGCTCACAAATACGCAGAAATAGGTATGGCAAGATGGCCGAGCGGTCTAAGGCGCTGTGTTCAGGTTATCACCATCGTGTGAATACCTTCGCAGTGGAGCAATCCGCGCGAGTTCGAATCTCGTTCTTGTCAATCCACGCTTCATGTGTTGTGTTCTTTTTGCAATACCAGTAGTCTACGGGTGGCGGGATACATTCGCATTTACATACACATATGTACACATGTACATATACACAGAATGTACATAAGTGGGGCAGGGCAACTGGCTTGTCGCACAAGATCTCCTATGATCTTGCACTACGAACCTAGATTCAGTTGGGGGTTCTTTTTTTTTTTTTTTTTCCTTTCTCTCATCTTTTCTCCAATATCATCACTCAGCATACAGAATATACGGTCATGAATTTTATGTCACAATATTAGCAGGACGGGGATAGCACAGTAAAGTTGAGAGAGCATCAGCTATTCCTTTGATTTCTCAAGCTGTTGGCCTCTCGGCCTCTCTTCAAGCCTAAATTAAAAGGAAGGCCTGGTATATTTTCTTTTTTTTTGTGTTCCAGGTTTTTCTGCTTTTCCTTATTCTCGACTACTCGCCCGTTGAATTTGAATTCGCTTAGATTATAGAAGGGTTCGATAGGATTCACGAGGCTTTTGTTCCCCGAGGCTCTCGTTACAAGTGGCGCAGGAAAGAGGAGGCAAAGTGAAGCAAGGAGAGAGGGGGGGGAGGGGCTACAAAGGAGAGATGGGGAGGGAAGGGGAGAGGGATGGGCAAAATGAAGTTGTATGAGAAGATGAGAGAAGATGACAGAAAGGAGGACCAAGGAAAAAAAAAAAAAAGAAAGAAAGAGAAGAGAAACAGGCTATCTTGCTTATCGTCAAGGATGAAGCTTCCAGCTCGACAAAAAAAAACAAAGTAAATTCCAATGCTTGCATGCAATTGGGCAGCATCCGGAAAACTGGACAAACTTGCCGGGCCCCCAGCCTTCAGGGGATGACAGGGGCTAGACGCCTGGAGCCGCCCTCCCTCCCAGGCCTCTAATTGTAGTTTCAGTTAGTTAAGAGTCCCTGAAGAGAAGGCAGGTTCTCCAGCCTTTGCCCTGACTGGCTGGCTGGCTGGCTGGCTGGATTTTCGCTCCTTGTCAAGACCTGTACTGTATGTAAACTCTTCTGCTACAATGGCTTGGGATAAGGTAGGTTGATGAATTGACTCCACTGATTTCATTGTTTCAATAGACAATGACGGGCAAGTTTTACGGGCTTTCAAAGCGGGTTACACGCAAGGGGGGCAGTCGAAGGCTTCGAATGTGACAGCAATGTAAGAGGGAGAAACATAAAGTGGCGATGTTGAAGACCGAGAGAAAGCTGTGAAGGTTGAGAGAAACGTGACAAACCAAGACATGCGTAAAAAAAAGGGAATAAAAAAAAAGAAAATACAAAACACAGGAAAAGCAATAAAAAAAGAAAAAAAAAAAAAAATGGACACCCGGAATGCTGGAAGAAAAAAAATACATCCCCGGATGGAATGCAGATCAATTCTCCAGCAGTGAAATTGCGTCCCTCGTTGCTGTGCTCTTGTTATTTCTATAAGCTGGCTATCTACTGTGAACTCTAGGCTTTATAAGAGGTCCCCGGCCTCTCCCCCATTGCTCTTCACCTGCACACATGTGGATTGTTGAAAAATAAAGGCGGCCGTGGACTTCTCACTTGTGTTGTTGGTTCTCCTCTTCATCCTGCTGCGTGAAATCAATCTTGGTCTTCACATTAAATACCCCATACAGCTCGACAAAAACTTACTCCTGATCTTTATTCCATCGCCCCTTAAGCTCACCTCTCATCCATATATTCATTCCCACGCTCAGGTCTTGGTCTACCTATTTATACTTAAACCTCGAGTCGAGTCACATCTAGTCAACATGGTATGTGTTACCTACCTGGCTTGGGACTAATACAACGAACGAACGATGCTACTACTGCTACTGTTTCTCCCAACTAACCCTTCATTTCCCACAGCAATGCCAAGTACTGCCCATAGCATGTGGGGAAGCACATTGTCGTTTCCGTGCCATCATTGAAACAGAAGATTCGTCACACCGTTATTGCATCGCTCATCTACGTGCCCAAGTAGGTGATGTACGCAGCGAGTTGCTTCACCGTCGGTCGCATGTACCCCGTTTCCACGTTCCAATATCCGCCAACGTCAACTATCGGTCTAGTCATCACCAGTACCAAAGACAGAACAGCACCAGCTCTGCCATATCCTGCAAACAGCCCTCAACAACCACCAGCGCTGATATCGAGCGGGACTTGCTCCTTGTGGCCGAGTGTCTCCGCCGTGGCATGCGACGCATACTACCTGCCGAGGACATTCAAGAGCCTGTACCACCCCACCCGGTAGCAGAGTTTGAACAACAACCGTTACAGTTCCTCAATCTTGATTCTGACTCCGAGTATGAAGATGATCCTGAAGAAGTCTTTGAGCGCCCTGTACCCCAGTCACGTGATAGCTTATTCCCAAGCTCTGAGCCAGCCAGTGACCGCTTCGAGACGGCCTCATGGAGTTCCCACAGCACAGTTGAAATGGCATCCCCTCCTCCCAGAACCTACCTAACATTGTGGGAAGTGGTTGTTGACTCTACCATGCGACTTTGGGACCAGCCCGACAATCTTGGCTTTGACACAGAAAGCAACTTCGAAAATGCCCCAAGTAACTATCCAGAGCTACCAAAAGGTTCCGAGCACCTCTCAGATCATGCCGTTTCTCAGTATGACCCTGAGGATGACGAAATTGCCCTGATCAAGGAGTACCAGAACGGCTCGAAACGTGCTGACAGTGCCTGTATAATGCCGCCAACCCCCATACAAGCAACCCACCCTGTCCTGGAGATCACACCGCCGCCATCGACTAGTAGTGTATACATCAACGGCCGTACGTGGTGGGCATTGTATGGGTCGGTGCCGTCATTTTGCGAAAGCCCGGCGTTCCACCGTGCTGCTCGCGATGCGCACTTGGATATTCCATCTGCTGTTGCCACCGCGCGTCGTTGGGGTCTGGTCATACGGCCTAGCAGTCCAGCTTCCATATCGCCCTGCAATAGTCCCATTCTGAGTCCTCGTTCTAGCTTTAGTCCTAGCCTTAGTCGCCCTCGTACCCCACGAGACCAACGCCCGGATGAAACCAATCCGTTCCGCGATATCCTGGCTGATGAAGACTTGGAAATATTCGGCCTATCTGATGTATTGCGTCTTGTGAACTGTGGTATACCAACACTGGTCTTGCCGCCGGGTGGCGCATTCCCAGAAGCTGCGCTGAGCGGCATGGAACAGGTGGCCATGGCTGATGAAGTGGCGTCGTATATGACGGTACATGGCAGTGGTGCAGGACTAGCATCGCCGACTTCACCATCGGGTGGCTCGAGTAAACTGGGAAGATACTTTTTAGCTACCACGCCGAGTCCACTTGTGCCTGCCCCGCAACGAGCCCCGCGCTCTCATGGCGAAAGCCGCCGACGTTTAGATGCCGAGGGTTCTGCCCCAGAAGTCAACCCCCTACGGCTCAATCCTGTGTGGAAGGATGATGGATCTCCAGGCGAGCCCTCTCTCCCTGAGATGTTTATTGATAAGCGTAATCTCACAGAGGCGCCGGTAATAAACTGGGCATCAGCAGGCATACTTTCATCCGAGAACATGTTTTGAAACACTCTGATACCCTCAATACCGTTTTTACTCTCATTTTTTTTCTTGACTGCGTGTTGATCAACTTGATCTTTTGTCTGTTTATCTCTACAGCACAATTGTTGCTGCCTTTAAAACCTACAGTCTTGTTTTTTTTTTATCATCTTTTCCTTTGCTATTTCTGCTCTGCTCCCCTATTGTCCGCAAATCTTATAGTCTATCAAAAAATATACAATTAAAAAGGTCGGGTGGTAGATAGCATTATCCCAGCCTCTTATCAAGCAACTTGTATCTGCCACGCGCTGCGCCATTTTATATCTGTTAATATAGGCCAAGATCGGCACGGGGGAATAGAATCCGAACAATCCTTGTTATTCATGGGGATCGATAGGCCCATTTCGTGTCATAGGCGGCTTCAATGTATGTAATAGTTCCCCACACCTCTTGCCTCTACCAAGTTGTGCACTGCACCGCGCCTTCCTTTTATCTTTTGATATTTTGACGTTTTGTGGTGGGGCACTAGCCCTTATTAGCCCTTTTGTGGGTCTACAGGAGCAAGGTACGACGCAACGAGCTTACATAACATTACAGGGTGTGTGTGTGTGTGTGTGTCTGTCTGCCTGGTCTAGAGAGCCACGCCACACCACATTTTAACCTCACCTCACGATCACATACTGAGTAGCCTTCGGACGATTTTTTTTTTTTTTTTTTTAAATTTTTATTATCACTTTAATTCCATTTGTTGTCATAATTTTCCCGTACGTCCCATGCCTGCCCTTTGTGTTACATCTTCGTTAATTCGGGAAACCCAAACCAAACAATGTATTCCGTGCCAGCTCAATCAAGATCCCGATGCTCTTCTTTTGTAAGCCACATGATACATAAACGCCTGGACCAAGGCTTGGTTATTGTCACTGCTGCATCGTTCGTGTCTGCATTCTGCATAGCTTGCTGTACATGCACAACCGCAAGTGCCACCATGTTGATTGATGACATGGCACCAAAAGCCAAGGGACTTTGAAGGGTTTTCTCCTCAACGTAGCAGTCTTGATTGGCGGACGAGCGGAACGTCAAGAGCTCTACTAACTACGCGGCAAGCCCAATGGAAAATCTCTGCTAAATGGTTCTGCGCATGTTGAGGCTTGTTCTGGTGACGAGGGGGGGCGGGGAAGACTGTCCCCTGTCTCGAGGGTCGGGGAACCAAAAGGACAACAATAATGGAGAGTCAGGAGATGAACGTGTTGGCATCATCACGTAAAATAACGAGAACTAAGCCTTAAACTGGCATAGTGGACTTTTAGACTCACAGCTCAGGCTTTGCTCGGGCCAAGAGGGGGAGGTATTGGAGTCTAGAACTATGAGCTAAGCCTAGATTGGAAGCATATTTGCTTCATCATAGCTAGCTTGCTTCCCCGGAAGCTGCGGCTTTCAGTCCTTTGGGGGTTGTTGGCCTACAGGATGTATAGAAGCAGTCTGAACATACAGGCCAGAGAAATATGCTGGGCCTCTGTCTGGCCCTCCCCTCCATGTGTATAGGCTAGAAAGGGGATGAACATGCATCAAGTGTGTAAATAAACACTTGGCGGTGTAGCCTCATTAGAATAGGGAGGGGGCTAGATACGTCGTTGCTCCAAAAGCTCTAGCGTCACTCGTACAAGCCACATAGATGTGAGCAACAGAGAAACAGAGCAACAGAGGAACAGAACACGTACTGTGCATTTACTATAAAGACTGGCCGTGCCGCCTCTCCTTCCCTCTCTCTATCTCTTCTTTCACCTTCTCTTTCCCATAAACAAACCACCACCTCAGTCTCACCTTACACATATCCTTTCACATCTGCTCGTTTCTGTCTGTACTTGTTAGAATCGATTTCTACCATCATCGTTTTATATAGACCTCTGGTTGCACTTCTTGCTTGCTTCAGAGTCGTCTTCTTTTAACGCCCCCCCCATACAATACATCTTTTTGGCAGTAGTCGATCGAGTTCTTAGATCTCGATCACCCAGCCGTCGCCACGTTCTCCAACCTTCTTAACTCGTAAGTTATTTACCTTGTTGTCGCAAAGATCCTTACTAACCTCTTGCTTCTTCTTCTCCTCAGGGTGCATCACCCGTTCGCCGGAGGCCGTTGCTCCTCGCCCGCTGGATCAACGGACTCTCTCTTTACCAAATAAGAGACAGTCCTGACACCCCCAGTTCCTTTCCGATCCATATCCCCTTCCCCCTTTCAATATCTCGGAATGGCTCCCCACGCTGAGATGGACTCGGACTCCTCGAACGGCACCACCATGCACTCCTTCTCCTCCTCCTCCTCCCCCAACGAACTTTTCGAAGTTTCTTCTCCTAACGTTGTGTACACTGACAATGAAATCCGTTCCAAGTACACCTATCGCACCACCACGGTCACCAAAGGTCCTTCTGGAAAGTATGTCGCTAAGCCGAAGGATACTGTCTATGATTTCAAGGTTGACCGCAAGGTCCCCAAGCTGGGCGTTATGCTTGTTGGTTGGGGCGGCAACAACGGAACTACGGTTACAGCTGGCATCCTTGCAAACAAGTATGGCCTCAAGTGGGATACCCGCGAGGGTTCTCGCGCCGCCAATTACTACGGCTCTGTCATGATGGGCTCTACTATAAAGCTCGGCACCGATGCCGAAACCCTCCAGGATGTCAACATTCCCTTCCGCGACATTCTTCCTATGGCCCACCCCAATGATTTTGTGCTTGGCGGCTGGGATATCAGTGGCATGAACATGGCTGACGCCATGGATCGTGCTCAGGTCCTGGAACCCACTCTCAAGTCTTTGGTCCGCAAAGAGATGGCTGCTATGAAGCCCCTTCCGAGTATTTATTACCCGGACTTCATTGCTGCCAATCAGGAAGACCGTGCTGACAATGTTCTGGCTGGCACCAAGGCTAGCTCCGAGCATGTCGACAAGCTGCGCCAGGATATCCGGTAAGACTTCATAGCTGGTTCTCCCCACGAATGATCATATCGTTAACTTTTCTTTTTAATATAGTGAATTCAAGTCAGCCAACGGCCTTGACAAGGTCATTGTTCTTTGGACTGCCAACACCGAGCGTTATGCTGACATTGTCCCTGGCGTTAATGACACTGCTGATAACCTGCTCCAGGCTATTTCTTCTGGTCACGAGGAAGTTTCTCCTTCAACTGTATTTGCCGTTGCCTGTATCCTGGAGGGTGCCCCTTTCATCAACGGCTCGCCTCAAAACACGTTTGTTCCTGGTGCCATTGAGCTGGCTGAGCGTCACAATGCCTTCATTGGCGGCGATGACTTCAAGTCGGGCCAAACCAAAATGAAGTCAGCCTTGGTCGATTTCATGATTAACGCCGGTATCAAGTTGACGTCGATTGCTTCGTACAACCACCTTGGAAACAACGACGGCAAGAATTTGAGTTCCCACAAGCAGTTCCGCAGTAAGGAAATTAGCAAGTCCAATGTTGTCGATGACATGGTCGAGGCCAACAGTGTGTTGTACAAACCTGGTGAACACCCCGACCACACTGTTGTCATCAAGTACATGCCTGCTGTCGGCGATAACAAGCGTGCCCTGGATGAGTATTATGCCGAGATTTTCATGGGCGGTCATCAGACCATTTCCCTTTTTAATGTTTGCGAGGACTCGTTGCTGGCTTCTCCTCTCATTATCGACTTGGTCCTCGTGGCTGAAATGATGACGCGTATTCAGTGGAAGGTTGCTGACGCTCCGGACTACAAGCACTTCCATTCTGTTCTCAGCGTTCTGAGCTACATGCTCAAAGCTCCTCTAACCCCCCCAGGAACACCAGTGGTTAATGCTCTGGCCAAGCAGCGCTCTGCTCTCACGAACATCTTCCGTGCTTGTGTTGGCCTCGAGCCTGAGTCTGAGATGACTCTTGAGCACAAGTTGTTTTAAGATTGTGTTCACGCATGAAAGCCCCTTGTGGTCGCTCACAACAATCCCATTACATTCGTCGTCCGAGGCCCTAGCGTTTGCTGAGACCAAGGACTCCTTTTTGACCATGCTTTGTTTAGACTCTTGAGTCGCCTAATATATTGATTGCTTTTTTCTGTTTCAAAATATTTCCTACTACTGAACGTGATTTGTCGCTCTGAAAAACTCGACTGATTCAAGATGCTCTTTCGTGCGGGAGAAGTTTTCGATACATATATCTTGACAGTGTTCAATGATGAAGTTGACGCTGGGACCAAAGCTTTCGGCAGATCGGCTGACTGGCGTCTTGTTTCCGTGTGGTGTTGGGATAATACCTAAGCCCTTATTTTCCCTCTGCGATACTGAAAACGTTCATCTTGTTGAATGCATGAGAACTTGTGACTAGGGCTGCTTCACGTAGAATATAGTGAGGTGGCTTTCGGCTGGCCTTCCGGGTCACGCCTTTGTTGATTGATTGTTATCATCATCTTCTGGTTAGTTGGTTTTCTGCTTGCTTTAGGTGTATAGAAAGGTTGGATGTCTAGTAATTACACGGTTGACATGTAAGCCTTGTAAACTTATTGTCTAGTCTGCCTCTTTGAGCCCAGTACTCGGTATAGATAGCTGTTATCGTATGTGTGAGAGTTGTGTAGACGCGAGGGATGCGGTTCGGATTCCGGCTGCATGTGAAAACGTGTATTTTGAAGTGTCCATCCCAGCTATGTAATCACTCTTCAAGAAGAAACTCGCATTGGATTCGGAGCTATTGGGAACTGCGAATGTCGACATGTCTGACAGACAGCCCATAGCACTAAATATTTTCTTTATTTATGGCAAGAACATTGGGATCATGTCTCTGCTATAGAAAGGTCTTCGGCGTTAGGCTCCTGGCTGGCCAGGAAATCAACCACCTTCTTCCGCATACTTTCAACAGTATATAGAAGTTTCTGCTTCTCTGTATCTGTCACTTCAGGAGCCTCAGCATCCGCACTCGAATCCTCAAAGTCACCACCATTAACCGCCCATGTAATGCCGCTCTTGACTATGGAAGTTAGGCCATAGCCGTCAACAGAAACTAGCACATGGGAAGCATCCACAGTAGCAATTCCGAGGGGGTTACCAGGCAGAGAAATGATGCTTGGTCTTGATAGAGTTTTGCCCTCAAGGGTGAGAATAAACATGGCAGGAATTCTGTTATAGTGAAATATTAGTAATGATGCATTGGTGGCGAAATAATAGGGAGGAAAAGGCTTATAACAGGGACAAGAAGCTAGAGAAGATTGACTTACCCTTCACATATAGTAAAGAATTGACCACCAGCAGCCACCATTTTTGATACCGCAATTTTCTCGACACCAAAATGTTCCTTGGCAAGAGACAGAATTTCAGTCCGGCCCAAGAGCTCGCTGTTTTGCCAGTCCCACACGAAGACCTCTGCATCACCACCAGCCGACACCATAATCTCTGGCCTATTCTCATCTATTGCCAAGGTACTGACAAAGTCCTTATGGGCTAAGCAAAAGCCCTCAATGACATAGGCATGGGGTGGCGCTCGCGATACACGAATATGCTCGTCGCGGTCGGCTGTAATTAAGAATTCCCGGGAGGGCTGGTTTTGGCTTGATCCCCGAGCTACAATGACATCGGTAAGCATCGACACATGGCCTAGCACAAGCGAGTGCTCAAACATAGGGGCTTCCGGCGCATCAACACCAGCTGCGTTAGCAGCAGCTACAACGGCAGCACGTTCTTGCTCCTGTTGCTTTTGCCTTTCAGCCATATGGCGCTTTTGAGCTTCGAGGGCTCGTAAATTACCAGCAGAGTGCACAGTCAGCGGAGTAGCAGCGGGGGTTTCGCGCTTATGCTTGACGGCAAGCGTCAGTGTCGGCCCTTTAGCAACAGCGTCGCTTGGGAGGAGAGGCAGAGCATATACATCCCCAAATTTGTCAGCTGCGATAATAGTGCGCTCATCTTGCGCAAGAGCTATACCACAGGGACGTTTTGGCATTGTGCTGCAATCCAGTGTTAGCGTTGAGTTGCCTGTCTGCTATGGCAGCTCGTCCAAGTGTCAAGTTATGAAAGGGAAGAAAATGAAGAATACATACCGCTTGCTTCTTTGCATAAGCTTGCCCCTACCATCGTGTTCAAACACCCAAATGGTTTTATCATGTCCTGAGACTGCGACTACATGCTTGCCGTCTGATGTCACGCTCAAAAGTGTTATGATTGGCATGTCTTGCTGGGCCGCGGCCTGAGGCTTATTCTTTTTGTTTTTCTTTTGCTCGTTTGCTGTCATGGGGGTTGCTGTCTCAGCTGTCTCAGACTGGCCATTACCAATAACCACAGCCTCCTTTGAACCTTCCTCTGCATCTGCAGCCTTGGATTCGGGTTCCTCTGTTCTCTGCCGCTTGGTAGAGCGCTCAAGAGTTTCTGGAGTCTCTTTGGCAGCCTCCGGTGCCTCTTCATGATCTACTTGAGATGAGCTCCGTTTAGCTGAGACAGGCTCAGCTTCAGTCATCCTCAGTTGATCGGGATGTGTCCATCTTGATATAGACGGGCCACCAGATGTCACAAAGGAGAGAATTTGGCCTCCACGTACAGCAAAGATAACTCCATCCGAGCGGGAGTTGGAAAGATAGCTGTAGGGAAGCTTCGAAACTATTTTCTCTGTCATGACAAACGTATAGTAAATATATGACGATACTTTCTGTTGTATAGGCTTCGCCGTCTATGGTCCAACACCACCACGCAAAAAACTTGATGGAAATTCCTGCTTAGTCATCAAGTAGTAATCTATAGATAATACAATCACTCCATAAATGTCCTGTATGACCACCCCCCCAGTTGACCGTTAAGCAAAAGTGGATCTTGTCTCTTCAAGTAACGGAGCCCAAGTTCGTCTCTAAAGCCCTAATGACCCACACATTTTTGCTTGGACGGCAAACAGCCGAAAATCTACCGATTGCTTGGATCCACAAGAAGTAAAACATGAAATTATCATTATCTAGATCCACAAGAAGTTGGATTTTTGTTGTTTTCGACAATACTCATCGCCAACTCCACGAATACCTCTTTATTTTCGTTTCTCTCTCTTTCTTTTGCCCTTAAACATCCTACCTTCAGGTTTAATCAAATAAGAAGCAATGGGGGGCAAGACTGCTAACAAGGCCGGCTACTTCGACAAGCTCAAGGGCTTGCTCGAGGAGTACAAGTCCATCTTCATTGTCTCCGTCGACAATGTCTCTTCCCAGCAGATGCACGAGATCCGTGCCTCTCTCCGTGGCAAGGGTGTGGTCCTGATGGGAAAGAACACCATGGTAAGTCTTGAATGAAGCGTCAAGTGCTGCAGCAACAGCAATCATTTGTACAGTTGTATGCACGTGGACTAACTTTGGCTTGAATAGGTTCGCCGTGCTCTCCGTACCTTCATCAGCGACTCTCCCGAGTACGAGGCCCTCCTGCCCTACATCAAGGGCAACATTGGTTTCGTCTTCACCAACGACGACCTGAAGGATATCCGTGACAAGATCCTTGACAACCGTGTCGCCGCCCCCGCCCGTGCCGGTGCTGTTGCCCCCATTGATGTGTGGGTTCCCGCTGGAAACACCGGCATGGAGCCCGGCAAGACCTCTTTCTTCCAGGCTCTGGGTGTCCCCACCAAGATTGCCCGTGGTACCATTGAGATTACCTCCGATCTCAAGCTGATTGAGGCCAACGCCAAGGTCGGCCCCTCCGAGGCCACCCTGCTGAACATGCTGAACATTTCTCCCTTCACCTACGGTCTGGGTGTTGTGCAGGTCTACGACCAGGGTAACACCTTCCCCTCGTCGGTTCTGGACATCAGCGAGGAGCAGCTTCTGAAGTCTCTGTCTTCGGCTATCTCTACCATTGCTAGCATCTCCCTGGCTGTTTCTTACCCCACCCTGGCCTCCGTCACACACTCCCTGGTCAACTCATACAAGAACGTCCTGGCCGTTGCCATCTCTACCGAGTACAGCTGGGAAGGTATCGAGGAGCTCAAGGACCGCATTGCCAACCCCGACGCTTACGCTTCTGCTGCCCCCGCTGCCGCTGCCGCCTCTGGTGGCGCCGAGGACAAGGCCGAGGCCAAGGCCGAGGAAGAGGAGGAGGCCTCTGACGACGACATGGGCTTCGGTCTGTTCGACTAAATGTACTAAACTAATTGGTCATGTTGTCAAACGGACTTTCAATTTGCTATAGCTGTTTTCGCTCGGTCTGGTGATCCTAAAACCAAAAAAAAAGAACTAGCTTGATATTTGTCGAGCGATAGTTATGGTTTGGGATTTTGGGATATATATGGACTGTATGTTTTAAAGCATTGAGACATTTTCCTGACGACCTTATGGTAAGCTTCCCCCTCCAATGATCTCACAAAATTCCCCCAATATCTTGACCCTCTGAATGATTATACAACATAAATCATGAGCTTTTTAACCCTGAACCTCTTGATGAGCATTTTATTCTATATGACTTGAGCCTACATTCCCATCCTCGTTCCCACATCTGGAAGCTTCTGATCGATAGAGTGTTATGCTAACAACACTGTTTTCAAAGATTCTAGCTATACTTTTGAACATCCTGCGCTACGCCTAAAATAATGAGAAAAAAAAACATTGTGAAACATCCTTGAGAAATTACCATGAAAAGTTTGTGTATTATATGTACTGTTTTGACCTTACGACAAGTGAAACTAATGCGGCAAATTGCAATTAAAAAAAGGGTTGAAGATTTATCTTTTGTATGTACGAATAATCAGTACGCCATTCAATTAATTATCATACCCGGCTTCCATGAATTCGTAATTGTGTCACGATTTCCTGCTTAGCGAGAACTGATTCCGCCGTATCAATCGCAACTTCTGGCATACCTGCTAGCTTAGCAACCTTGAGTGCATGACTCTGGCGGTTTACCCCTGGACGTAGCTTATGTACGTATACAAAGCCACCATCCTCATCTTCTTCAACATCCGTACAGAAGGCTTCAATGGCCCCAGTAGTGCCATCGTTCTCATCACACAGCAGCTTATCTTGACGAGCTAGATCAGCCACCCCATGGAAATGCGTAGCAAATAACGCACGACACTTGTTCAAGGTAACCAGGTGTTTAAGAGAAGCATATGCCACTGCTGTTCCATCGCTGGGTGTCGTACCACGGCCGATCTCGTCCATAATGACAAAAGATCGTGGTGTGGCATTGCGCAGAATCTGGGCTGTCTCCAACATTTCAACCATGAAGGTGCTTTGGTCATGGTACAGATTGTCGGCAGATCCAATGCGACTGAATATAGCATCAACGATGCCCAGTTTTGCAGACTCGGCAGGCACAAAGCAGCCAACCTGGGCTAGAATAGTGAGCAAGGCGTTTTGGCGCAGGAATGTGCTCTTTCCAGCCATATTTGGGCCAGTAATAAGCCATAATATCCCACGGCCAGGCCCTCCCAGGTAGCAATCATTCCGAGTGAACGAGCGGCCGTGATCGTGAAGCCCGCCCTCAACAGTAGGATGGCGGCCGCCGCGAATGTCGGTAATGATCGAGGTTGTTAATTGCGGGCGAACAAAGTTCTTGTTTTCGGCCACAACGGCAAACGACGTGGCAATATCCAGCTCGTCGAGAACTTCGGAATTACGTCGTATCTTGATCAAATTGGAGATTACCTTTTTCCGTAGAGAGGCGAATACTCGCTGTTCTTCGGCGCGAATAGATAGTCGGGCTTGATCGATCCGAGCACCTAGCGAAAACCATTCAGGTAGATAGAACGTTCGAGTTGTTCGGCTAGCCCGTAGAACATGCGCTTGTGAAGGCATACTCTCAGATAAAACAGAGACATTCTGAATGTCTTTGCCTTTGAGGTGACAAATATGGCCAAGGCCAGGAACCCATTTCAGGGTGAGTGAAGAAGCGTTGTATCGCTCACGGAGAGTCGTGCAAAGTTGCTCTTTTTCCTCTTTTAAAGACTTCAATGTGGCGTGTAGCTTTTTCAGGGCTCTGCTAGCACTCGGCTTTATGACCCAGACCTCATTATCTTCCCCGTATACGTCACGCATAGTCGGAGTCTTGTTACCCACTTTCTTGGGTGCTTTGACGGCAGGTTTTGACATGGCCATCAAATCTGTCTGGTTGTCTTCGGAGTTAGTGATGTCTTCAGCAAGCGCTTCCATATGACTTGCGGCGGACTCTTCGATCTCATGTTGATGCACCAAGCCCTCTTCGTCGATGGTATTATAGATTTGTTTTGCTAGCTTGGCTGGCCCATCCAAAGAAAGTCTATCGAGCAATGACGAGGTGCAGGAAGTATCAATGGCAGAGCTCTTTTCACTAGCATCGATGAGCAACTCGGAAATATCTTGTGTTGCTTGAATAGTCGCTGCAAGTCCCAGTAGATCATTAGGATTACCACGGCCTAACGCAAACTTTTGGACCAAACGTTGAGAGTCATGGCTTCTCTTGAGCAACACTATGACGGTATCTCGCAAGTTTGGGTCAGCGTGAAATAGTGAAACTAAATCTAGCCGTCCCTCTATTTGGGCAATGTCGGTGGATGGAGAGGCTGATAATCAAGAATAAAGCAACCAGATAATTAGCAAAGACAGAAGCATAATGTTGAAAAGAATACGGAGAGATATACTTAGCCAGTCAGCCAGCAGCCGGGCACCGCTCCGCGTGACTGTTTTACGCATGGCATGTAAGAGGCTACCTTTGTGAGCGCCGTCTCGCATAGTCTTCTTGATTTCTAAGGACCGAAGACTGTTCTTATCAATAGTCATGATATTTAAGTTTTTATGTCTTTTAGGCGTTTGCAACTTGATGCTTGATCCTTGAAGCCGATCCTCAACGTAGCCAAGCAACATGCTACCTGCCTTGATCTCGAAATCACTGAATTGCGCTGCTAAATCCCGTGAAATTGGACCCTCCAATACAGGTTCCCACGATTTTATTGTTGATAAATGGCCAGGATTAGAATAACTGATTATATGACGTTCTTCAATGAGAATTGAATGAAGTGCACGTGCAACTTTGAAGGATCTAGCTTCTGAAAGGTAATCAGTTACAGGCGGAGATGAGATAGAAGAGCTAGAGAGTGCAAGGGCTTTATCAAGGATAATTTCCCGTGGGCTAGTACGTGATAGAATGGATGGCAGTGACACCAAATCAGTCAACTGAGTATGAAATTGGCCTGTTGAAAGATCCAGCCAAGCCACACCCAACTGTGTTGTTGTTGCAACGTCCAAGATCGATGGCTGGTCCTCTCTGATTGGTGAAGCCTCTTCAGAAGGCAAATCTACATGAATTGCCATAGCATAGTTGCTGGTATAAGGGTCCATGAACGTCTCGTCGATTAAGGTGCCTGGGGTAACAATGCGAGTGACTTTCCGATCATGCATCAAGCCTCCGGATTTGGCCCTTTCAGTCTCGGTCTTGGGGAACTCATCGACAATGGCAATGTGGCGGTTTAGGTCTTGAACAAGGATCTTCAGATAACGCTCGAGTTGAAAAAAGGGGAAGCCGGACTAGAAAAAGTCAGTTCACACGAAAGTTATAGGTTCAGTTAGTCGTCTCGTCATATAGTTCATAGCTGGTTGCAGCTGTAGATGGTAGGCTATTTGCCCGCTTTACATTCAAATTTGCAACAGCCACGGTTGATGGTTATAGGTAGTTTTCATCAAGAGAAGCAAAAAGGTAAGCAGAAAACCTACCATGGATACCGGGCCTCCCACCGTCTTCTTTTGCGATATCTTTAGGCCCAATGCTGGGCCAAACTCTTCAGCTTGGTGAAGATATAGCTCATAGAAACTGCCAACGCGTGTGAGAACTACACAGTTTGGAAATCTTTGCATGTTAGACTGAGCCTGCGCGATGACAGCAGGGTACTTTGCGGGTTGTCCATCGACATTGATTTCTATATTGGCATTCGCATCGGTATTGGAGGGGGCATTGTCCTTCATGCCAGGATCCAGGCTTTCATTTTTCTCTGACGCAAGTTCTTTATTCAGGTTGTCATCTCGGGATGATTCTAGGAGCCCTTGAGGAAGGTCCGACAGCTTGATCGTGAGCTTTTCTGCTGCCTTGGTCCGTTTTCGCGTCAAGGGCCTTGCTTGGGCAGACTTTTCTCTCGGACTACCAAGTGTAAATAGGCGGCTGGCAGACACTGGAGTCAGGCGAAACGGGTTTGAGCCAAGGCCTGGTATATTCTGCTTTGCTTCGAAGTTCCGCCATCTTAAGCCAGATCGCCAACTGTTGGCCGCCATTTCCTGTCGTAGTCTACTGTTACACGAGGTAGAAAGAGTATGATTCCAGAGATGAGATAACAGTTGTATGTAGAACGGCGTCTAGGCCGTGTTTATCTCCAACGTTAACGGCCTTAGTAGCACAAGCACCACAGGCGTCTTAATAGAACAAATGGTAGTTAGCCAGATGGTACTCCCAGTGGATTTTGACAAACTTTGATTCGATTGGTTCCTGAAGATCTTCCAGCCGTGAATGTGTGTTCACTGGGATAGATTTGGAACGGCGACTTCACTGATTGGGTGACAGCGGCAAGACAGCAGCAAGACAGCAGCAAGAGAATCCGCCACCCAGCCACAGAGAATCGTCAACAGGCACGAGGCTGGCCATTCATCAAAATTCATCACTTTTAGTGGGTCGATGATCAAGGGTGCATGATGTAACCCTTGTGTAGATGCCAGTCCATAGGGTTATGAAGCCAACCCGACAACAAACTACAAGTAATGCAATCTCCCTCCCAGCTTTACCTTGTCGCTGTTCAATATTACATATAAAACTTCTGGTGTCGTTTCATAAGACATCAGACATAGGCCTGAAATGGCACCATGCAAACCAGGCCGATAGCCCAATTAATTAGCAGATGAACTGACAACTTTACCATTAGCTCTCACTTCTGGGCTAAGAACCACGTGGTGAATGCGGAGGAATGTGCCATTGCAGTTATTTGGGTTTAGGCTTTTTTTTTTTTCTTATAACCAAGATTACTGAGGGTAATAGCAACATCATACGGGAGGAGGAGGAGGAGGAGGAGGAGGAGGAGACTCTTTATAGATGAGATTCACCATTAATGTGTGGACAGTAAACAGACAAAAAAAAGATTTTTGGGTTATACTAATACCAACATCAAGGAGAAATTGGTAGATCTTGCATCAAGTTGCGAGGTTTGTATGACTTGAAAAGTAGGATTAATTATTTTTAAATTTTTTTAAATTTTTAATTCTTAATTTTCTTAATTTTTGTTCAATCAAGAGATTGGATGTTGTCAAAAAAACTTGGTTCTCACCATAAACAACTAAGTGGTTGTTGTTTTGGAGGGATGGATGTAAGCGCAAGAAAAAAAAAAGAAAAAGCGTCTTTTCATTGCCTTAGTCAGCACCCGTGACAAGGTCTGTTGGTTACAGACGGGTACTTTCTCCTTGCACCTTGCACCATCAATAAAAGGGATAAAATGAAGTAACGTCCATTACAATTTGCCAGCGACATCGCACGGCCCTGACGCCCCACTTATCATCGGTCGATTCCAACTGCATCTCAGCCCATTTTGACGACGTCGCTTGGTGATATCATCAGACTGAAGAGGAAAACAAGAAACAGGTAAGCCTATACATGTAGCCTTTTAGGGCAGGGGCAGACACAGATGCAGGCCATGAAGGAAGGTGCATTGTGTTCAGGTTAGCCCAGATTTAAAATTTCAACTTGGTTTCAAGCATGCAAAGCAATTGCTTGTCTTGGTAGCCTGCAGTTTTGCCTGTCTGTGCCTTCATCTTTCTTACGGACTCTTTTCTTTCTATCTTGTCTTTTCTCTCCCCTTTGTATTTTTTTTTTGTATTTTTTTTTTTTCTTTTTTTCTTTTTTTTTGTCCCATATAGAGCCAGAACTATGGAAGACGCCATATAAATCAATCTTTTAATGTGGTTGCTAGCATCTGGGCTTCTTCTACCTGATTGGGCTGAATGATCCTTTTGCCATGTTCTCGCCTGTTTACAAATGACGATAGTCCCAGGACCGGCTCTTAGTTTCTATTCAACCTCCTGTTCCCTTTTTATTTCTTTGTTCTCTCTACATAGCCTTGTCTTTAAACATACCATTTTTTATCCCTTAGAAGCGTACCAACTGCCCAAAAAAGCCTGGCCAACTTTGTTCCTTGTCGACCACTCATCTCGTGTTCCTCCCGGTATAGAACACGCCATATCATATCTCATCCCAAGTCCCCGAGCCATAGTGGTGTGTGGTGGTAAGTCATTGATTCCTACACATCAATCATATACAAAATTAGAAGTGTCTCCAAGTGGACCGAGGCAGTGGGCGAGCCAGCCAGCTAAAGATACCTGAACATATACATAACAACTACATCGACCTGGAGTTAGCTTTCTGATCTCTTTCCTCCTCCTCACCTTCTCACTCACCCATCTTGTCCATGTTTCTCATCTTTACAAACTTCCTTCAACCCTCTTATATAACTCTCTCTTCCAAAAAACGTCCCTCTCTGCCTTCTTCTGGCCTATCACTAACGTCAACACTCTAAATCGCCCATCAGCGGCACGACACTGCCACCCACATTAAACGCTCGTAATACGAACATCTCGAAATTCTTGCTCTCGTTGGGCTAGATATATTTTGCAGAGTCACACGACCATTCGCACACAGTGACATACAACGACCCTTACAATCCATCTTTGAATCCTCCCTTTTCTTCCTTTCTTTTTCTTCCTTTCTTTTTCAATTTTTTTTTTTCCTTTTCATTTGGCCTGTGGGCTGGAATCCGAATTACCCAGTTTTCTACTCTAGAAGCACCTATAGACTTGCTATTGAAGCTTCCAAGACTCACTCCTTTTAGCCTTCTAGTCACAGTGATCTCTACTTACTGAGACTAGACTTTGTGCTGTTTTGCCATAACACTAGTGTATCTGTAACATTGAAGATGCAGAGACTCGACTTTCTCATTCCAGTGACTCCGCCTCCAGATAGTCACGTTTTTGTTGGCAAGCCTACGAATTCCACCAACATCTTGCCTTCTAAATTACACACACCTACTCCCGGCCCAACTTTTGCTACAATGCCGCAACTATCTCATAACTTGAAGCGCAAGGCTTCTACCGAACTCCATGGCCCTTCCGAGCACTCACCGCCCTTTCCTTCCGGAACTTCCTCTGCTAGCATGCTGGAGAACCCCCTTGCCACCTTTGCTGCTATGGGAATACTTCCAAATATGCCTGCTATGAAACAAATGCCCTCTAAGCCCAGCATTGCCACCTCCTGTACTCAATCAACCGCCCCGTCTACTACAACCGCTGCTACTTCTGCAGCTACAGCGGCTGCGGAAACCACGAAGACGACGACTACTGCTACAACCGCACCGGCAACAGCGGCCGCTGGAGCATCAGCCAAGGTAGCCTCGGCATCAACAACTACCCCTTCTCCCTTGATTTCTCCATCTGCTCCGGGCTTTGCTACAAACAACTCGGAGCCTACATCAACAATTAGTTCCATGCCACTGCCTCCATTCACACCGACACTTTCTGGGTTTCCTGGTGATGCCGATTCGATCAAATACGCCAATACAGTGTCGCGGATTGCTTCTTATTATCAGCAGCGCTGTCAAGCCATTGCAAACTTTCAGCACCAGAAATGTCAGGCCTGGGCTACGGTTCAACGGCAGAAATGCCAAGAAACAATGCAGGCGGCAATGCTTGTTGTGGCGTGGTATGTGCGGGACCGTATTAGACGCCGCCGCAAAAAGCAAAAGAGGCGCTTTCACAGTGGGCTGAAGGCGCTTGGGGCACACAGCCAGAAAGGAACCCCTGTTTCTCGGGCACACGAAGAGCCTGATAGAATTAGCAAAAGCGATGCTGTCAGTCGGTGGATTCTTAATGTGCCCGAGGAAATGATGTCGCCCAACGTTGGTACGGCGGAAGAACCGGCAGAACCTGAAGATCCCACCTCCTCAGATACTGATGCTCCTCCGGATCGTGATGGAAAACTACTCAGAATTGCGGACAACTTAATCCGAAGCCAGTATCGCAAGCTAAATGTCCCACTATTAGGACTTCTCTCCTTTGATGAGAGTTCAAGCGAAAGTGACGATGGAGATAGCACTGGGAACATGGCCCATGCTGATGACGATGAAGATGAAGATGAAGAAGACGACGATGACGATGATGATGACGACGAGCTGGATGATGATCTCGAGATTGAGCTCATGCCAACAAATCACGCTGCTACAAAAGCTTCGGTACACGGTTCGACGTAATTTACTTTTGTCTTTTTTTTTCTTTCTTTTTTTTTTCCGCTTCCAAATCACGGTTTACTTACGACTTTCTCATGATCACTTTTTGCCGCTCTGTCTTCTGCGCTCTATTAGCGCCCTTTTCTCACTGCGACCGACATAGGCTGTCTATACCTGCCTTTCCAGACGATGTTTATTGGGGTGAAGTAATAATTTTCATGCACTCAACATCTTTATTTTCATAGGCAGGCTTGGTTTCTTTACATTTCTTTTTTTTTCTTCTTTTGCTTTGGGAGGAATTTTGCAACATTTTGAGTTAAGGACGATTAACATCTATCTATTCTACGTCTGTCACATGTGTTAGTGACTGGTATTTGGGCTGTTTTGATGTAGAATTAGAACGTCGGCTGTCAAGAGTATCACTTTGTACTTTGTTTTGATTAGGCATTAGTAAATATTCGGTATGCTGAATCGGGCGGATTCTGTTGGTTTGATCCCCTCACATAGTTGAATGCCCAAGTGTTGGGCAACGTGACGTGATGTACTCTTGAGGTGATTGAACAACACCTGCTGAATCCACGATTAGCGAGGGGAAAAGATGGCGGTTTTTATGTCAACCCTGTTAGAGGTAAATAGCTTCAAGAAATCCCATGGTTCAAAAGCCTCGAGGTGAAGTGAACAGCCCTTGGACGGCCAGTGACAAAAGCGCATAGACATCCAACACGGCTCTCTGATTTGATATGATTATATTTAACGTCTACTGAACAGCACTGCTCTTACACCTTTTCAGGGTAGACGTCAAAACTTGGCCAAACCGGCTGCGGGGGATTATCATTGGCAGAGTACAGTGAGACATATGGCTCTCCCCCTTCTTTTAGCCCTTCCCCACCGAAGCTTGGACAATCTCTAAACTTGGAAGTAGAACAGCCCTTAACCTCCTGAAGGAAAAGAAAGGTATTATTGCTTTGAAAAGCCTGCTGTGTGTTGTGAGGGCGCGGCCTTGGGCTTAGGGCACGAATTGTAGATAGTTTGTTGCCTAAATAAATTGGCTCAGTTGGAGAAGAGGGGAAACACCTGTTTCTCTCCCTTTCTCTCTCTCTGTCTCTTTGTGTGTGTGTTAGAGGAAGGGGGGGGGGGGGGGGCGCCAGACCCTGGAGGTACATGCAGAGAGTTGAAGCAGGAAGAGTTGAGCCCAATATGCATATGCATGCCTTGAAACGCTTGTATAGTAAGAGGTTGGAAATGGAGCAAAGAGGTCCAAGGCCCAAGTCCCAAGTAGGTAGGCAGGATAGGGCGTTTGTTGCGCCGAAGGATTTGGTAAAATGCTTCTCCAATTCGAGAGTAGGTGGAGAGGAAACTTCCTTTTCCGATGATTCGTTTCGTTTGCATCTCCAATGGGTACTTGCGATATGTAGCACTGACGTATTTACGCAGCAAGTAACGTGTACGCACGCCAACACCAGTGCCACTGGGGCTTTTTCCCCTAGTTTTTCTTTTCTTCTTTTCTTCCCCCCTCCATTTCCTGCCTCTTTTCTCCTTCTTCTCATCGCTTGAGCAGGACATTTCATTTCCCCTCGTTCATCCTCATTTTCGTCCCGTGTTTTTGCTCTTCTGCTCTTCTGCTCTTAGCAACTGTCAAAATATTGCGTAACTTTATTGCGTAGGACGCTCCTTCGGTCTACAGCTCGAATGTCACCCTCACCGCCCGTCCGCTCTCGTCCATCCATTTAGCAGCCGACATTCAAAATAAGACGATCCCGATACGGATATTTATTTCATTGCTTCATCTTGGAAATCGTCGAGGTGGCAAAATGTCATGTAATCACTATCCACAACTTGCCGAGAGGCCCGTTGGCCAGCGCATTGCTGGTATTTATCGTGATCGCATTAGGCAATTCACGGCTAATGGCCAATGGGAAAGCCATAATCTTAACTCGTGGGTAGAATCTTCTGGAAAATGAAGTACAAGAACAGCATCTAACCGCTTCTTCTAGAGTCATGTATGATGGTACGGCTAGTGGCTCGCCTCATGTGAGACTCTGGGCTTGGCAGGCTCCCGGCCAGGAAAGGCCTACTTTCAAAGAGGCTGTCTGCCAAAACTTCAAGCCTACAAGCGTCGGTGCCATGTTTGGCCCTTCGTGGTCCACCCACTGGATCAGGGTGGAGTTGACCGTGCCCAAAGACCTTAGAGAAAAGGAGCACCTGGAGTTTCATTGGGACGCCCACAATGAGGGAATGGTGTGGTCAGAGGATGGCGTTCCGCTTCAGGGACTTACTGGCAATAATGAACGCATTGAGTGGATTCTGCCTAAAATGTTCCGGGACGGGAAGCCGCATATATTCTACGTTGAAATGGCCTGTAATGGCATGTTTGGAAACGCCCCTGGCTCTGACACCATCCAGCCTCCAAATCCGAACCGGTACTTCCAACTAACCAAGGCAGAAATTGTAGCTGTCAACCTTCAGGCTCGTGGCCTCTTGATAGACATTTCGATTATTGGCGATGCAGCTCGGGAATTCCCCCAGGATACCTGGCAGCAACACAAAGCAGTTGATGTGTGTACTAGGATCATAGATTCTTTTGATAAGAACGATGTTAAGTCCCTGGACACGTGCAGGAAGATTGCTCAGGAGTACTTGGGTACTTTGGTTGATTCTTCCAAGGTCTACGACTCGAAAGCCCCTGCCCAAGTATTCGGCATAGGGCATTGTCATATTGATAGCTGCTGGCTGTGGCCCTGGGCAGAAACCAAGCGCAAAGTTGCTCGGTCCTGGACTAATCAGTGTAATCTGATGGAACAATACGCCGAGCTTAATTTTGCCTGCTCCCAAGCCCAGCAGTACAAATGGCTGGAAGAAAACTACCCCGAGGTCTTCAAGAGAGTCAAGCAGAAGGTCAAAGAGGGCCGTTTCCACCCCATTGGTGGGAGCTGGGTGGAACATGATACCAACATGCCTAGTGGTGAATCCTTGACCAGACAGTTTCTCTATGGTCAACGCTACTTTCAAAGCCGCTTCGGTGCCCGCTCTAAAACCTTTTGGCTGCCGGATACCTTTGGATATTCGGGACAGATCCCACAGTTGTGCCGTCTTGCAGGCATGGACCGGTTTATGACACAAAAGCTCAGCTGGAACAACATCAACAAGTTTCCTCATACGACCTTTAATTGGGTAGCTCTGGATGGCACACAAGTAATATGTCACATGCCTCCAGCAGAAACATACACTGCCGAGGCTCACTTTGGCGATGTTAAGCGCAGTCAATCTCAACATAAGTCCATGGACCAAGACCCAACCTCTTTGCTTGTTTTTGGAAAGGGCGATGGGGGTGGTGGCCCGACATGGCAGCATATTGAAAAGTTGCGCCGTTGCCGTGGTGTGGCTGATCAGGCTGGCCTTTTGCCTCGAGTCATGATGGGTGGCTCAGTGGACGACTTTTTCGATAAACTACAGGAAAAAGCAGCCAGCTTCGTCACTTGGTATGGGGAGCTTTATTTTGAGCTTCACCGTGGTACTTACACTACACAGGCCAAAAACAAAAAGAATAACCGCAAAGCTGAAGCGCTAATGCGCGAGATTGAATTCTTAGCTACGTGCGCCTCGTTGAAGGACTCGACGTACAAGTACCCAAAGAAGGATATCGATTTCATGTGGGAGGCAATCCTGCTATGCCAGTTTCACGATTGCCTCCCTGGAAGCTCTATTGAGATGTGCTACGACGACTCTGATGAGGTAAGTAATAATGTGGTTGGGTTGTTACTTGAGCCAAAAAGCCCCTACTAACAATACGTATTACTTAGCTTTATGGCCAAGTGTTTGATCGTGGGACCAAGGTATTGAAGGGAGTTCTAAGTACCTTGGGCTTCTCAGACCTAGCTGACAAATCTCTGGACGGATCTGTTGCCATTAACACCCTCCCGTGGCCTCGAGCGGAGATTATTGAAATCTCGGATACTGAAGTTGGGGTAGCTTCAGGCTCAGGCAGCCTGCTGACTATTGAGCCATTTGCCAAGGCAGATGCAAGTCACCCTTTTGTCAGTCTGCAGCAGCTGGCTGAGGATACATTTGAGCTTCAGAATAGCCAACTAAAGGTCAAGGTACAGGGTGGGGTGATAACATCGTTATACGACATTCTTAATGAGCGCGAGGTGATTGAGCCTGGAAAAAAAGCTAATCAGTTCGTTGTCTTTGACGACAAACCACTTTACTGGCAAGCTTGGGATGTGGAAGTTTATCACTTGGATACACGCAAGGAACTGCCCTCTGGAGAGACAAGCATCTTTGAAGTCAAACCTCATCGTGTCACTGTAGTTACACGGACAAAGATAAGCAAAAATAGCTCAATCATGAGCTACATAAGTTTGTCGGCCGTCGTGGATAATCAGCAAACCGCGGTTGTCTGCCGTGCCGAAGTAGACTGGCATGAAAGCATGACTTTCCTCAAGGTTGAGTTTCCAGTGACGGTCCGCAGTACGGATGCTTCGTACGAGACTGCATATGGTATTACCAAGCGTCCCACACATTACAACACCAGGTATACTATCCCACCATAAATCCCCCCTCTTATCTTGCCGATTGCTAATGAATTTCGCGAATTACAGTTGGGACATGGCCAAGTTTGAAGTATGCTGCCACCGCTTCGCAGATCTTTCCGAATCGAACTACGGTATCTCGATTCTCAATGATTCAAAGTACGGATTTGCCACTTGTGGAAACCTCATGCGTCTTTCCCTCTTACGCTCTCCCAAGGCTCCAGATGCCCATGCCGATATGGGCCAACATAGCATTAGTTGGGCAATTTTTCCACACTCGGGTCCTCTGGGCGCTTCGACTGTTCGTGCAGCATATCAGTTTAACAGTCCGGTACGAACAGTATCTGCTACCGCAGACCGTTCACTTTCATTGGCCAGTGTCCTTGATGCTGCTACAACGCCCATTAAACTTGTGGGTGATGATTCGCTCATTCTGGATTGCGTTAAGAGGGGCGAAGATGATGAAGACGTGAGTGTAGGAGACTTACCTGCGCGTTCTGGTAAAAGCGTTGTTATTCGTGTCTACGAGAGTTTGGGTGGTCATTCCAGAGCTGTGGTTAAAACTGCTTGGGATATCAAGGGTGTACAGAAGACAAACATTCTAGAGGATGACCTTGAAGAAGTTGAACTGTGCGACTCTCTATCATCCTTCCCGATTTCGCTGCGTCCATTTGAGGTTGCGACTTATCGTCTACAACTATGAAAAGGCGTGGATTGCATTTGCTATATACCATGAGAAGGCAAAATATAGTCCCTAGTCTAATAGTGACCAATACCATCACATCACATCACATGATACCTTTGCATATATGGCATCGGCATGGTTATAAACGCAGCCGGGCTAGAAACGAGACAACATAAGAATCAGCTCTAGGAAAAGCAGAACAAACACCAAGAGCGAAGCAGGGCGCGTCGGGCTTGAAAAGTCCAATCTTGGCCAGATTAAGGAGAGGAGTAAACACACGATCATCCGATCGACCGTAGCTTTTTCTTTTTCTTTTTTTTTTTTTTTTTTTTGAGCTTGTGGGAACCTCTTCTTCTGCTTGGCCCAGGTGACTCGCAGAGGGCTAGGCTAGTATTACAGCAGGAGACCACATAAGAGTCACCAGTATTGTGTCGAAGAGTATATATGTCTGTCTGTAGTCTCTTTTTGTTGTTCTTGTTGTCGTTGTCGTTGTCGTTGGTGTTGTTTCCTAATCGCTTAGCAAAAGACTGGTTCTGTTGTATAAAACTGTATAAAAGTAAGCAGATTTCCGCATGTCCGATATACAAACGCCAGCGCATAGATAGGCTTTAGCAATAAATACAACTCTCTTGAACGAATCAAAGAAGATAAGAGTGTTTACACTCTTGGGCAAGCAACGACGCCACCGACGTCTCAGGACAGCTCGTCTACATCAATCGCATCTTCGACCAGTCTAATCAGCTCATCAATATCCGGCCGTTCTACTGGTTCCACTGCTAAACACTTGCGCACAATATCCTTGACTGGCTCGGAAATCACAACCTCTTTTGATCCAGCTGCAGCATCTTGCTGCGCCTTTTTTAGGTTTGCTGCCGTGCCCTGGCGCTGTGCCCCTTGATTTAGGCCTCCTTCACCGGGAAACCGCCAATCACCGCCCAACACACACAAGCTCAGCGAGCCACCCGTCTCATCAGAGCGTGCCTCAAATGGAGATTTCCCTACGAGGCAGGCATATAAGGTGCATCCAAGTGACCAGATATCGACTTTGGTGTCAATAACCGCGCCGTTATGTACGTCAAACAGCTCGGGTGCACGGTACGGCATAGTAGAGTGCTCGGCGGCTGTGTCCTGCACAGCGACTGCCTGTGAATGCGAGGTGACGAACAGAGGGGATGGCGCCACAGATCCCAAGTCCATTAGAATCGGACCAGTGCCAGAGTCATCGATCATGATATTTCCCGGCTTGATGTCGCGATGGGCAAACGAAGTAGCTGCAAGCTCGGCGGATGATGACGTACCCATAAGTGGCTGCTGTTGTGCGGACTCGTGGTCGCCATCAGCGCCAGTATCAGCAGTCGTATGTTTAGAGCTGTTCTCATGGCGGCTTCGTTTGCTGTTGGCGGGTTTCTTGTTTTTGTTCTTTTTTGCAGCAGATTTACGCAGTGCCTGTTTTCCCGTGTCCGAATCGGAATCAGAGCTTGAATCTGAGCCAAGGCTATCCAGATCATCATCTGCTTCGTTGCCCATCCGCATGCGTTCGATTGGGCGTGCCTTTCCGCTGCTATTGTGGCCCTTGTACTGATGCATAGCCTTCAGCGCACGGCACACTCCCAGGAACAATACCATGAGCTTTCTTTCAGGGAACTGAGTGCCGTTTACGAGGTTCGCATTGATCATGTCCTGAAGATTGCCTCGTTTATAGTACGGCAACAGCACGTAAACAGTTTTACTATCTTCGCCGCCGCCACGCTCAGTAGCGATGCTGTAGTCGATGCTGTGGATTATACCGGGAGTCCCGGCAAAGGCACGGTAAGCCTCGACTTCCTTCATTGCAAGTGACACAGACTCGGCGCCAAATGGGCAACGGATCTTTTTTAGGGCAAAGAGTTCGCTAGTCGAGATATCCTGAACGAGATAGACATATGAAAAGCCGCCCTGGAAGATGAAAGCACACACGAGTTAGCTACAAGAAGAAGCATACGAGCTAGAGGCAAGGAGAGTGAAGAAAAGAAAAGAAAAGAAAAAAAAAAAAAAAAAAAAACCCCAGACAAAGAAGAAAAAAGCTGAAATGAAAAGGAGTATACTCTACCTCTCCAAGAAGCCGAAGAATTTTGAAGCTTCGATTGTTGATTTTAAGTGTTGGCGATCCGGGAAAACAGTTCAGACAGTTACCCAAGGACGCGAATAAGTCCATAACCACCTGCGCCATCTTGGATTTCGTGAATGTCTTCAAGTAGTTGACGTAAAGCAGCCAGCCCCAGGCTTTCTTTCCCTTGTTTTCTTGCGATATTTATTCGGAGCTGCCGTCGTTTGTAGCCATAAGTCGTTACCTCCTGGCTGTTCAAGTGGTTGTTAAGATTTCCAAGAGCTTCGTTGTGAACTAGAAAACAGAGAGAGAGAAAGAGAGAGAGAGAGACAAAGAGACAGAGAGACAGAGCAAGTTCGTGATTCTTAGATGCCTGCTCTGTTCAGTACTTTACGAGCGAGCAGCAAGGGAAGCTTGGTTAACCCTTGGCATTTGACTTCTAACCCTTGTTGTTCAAGAGCCACGTGGAATGAAATATCAGCCCCGCTTTTATCAAGAGAGTGTAGATATTGATCACTCCCACGTAGAACTTAGATACACTTAACAATAACAATGCATTTCATTACTATGCGGCACAATAGCATAGAGAGAAGAATCTCGTTGATATCATTGGAGTCTTTTTTTTTTTTTTTTTGTTTTTGTTTTAATATTCAGCCTAAGAAAGAAAGAAAAAAGAAAAAAAAACCCCCCGAACAAAAGGCAGTAAATGGTAACCAACAGATTTGCGAGACACACGACAACAAAAGTAAAGCAAAGGCGAAAATCGTTACGCCAAAAAAACGGAAATATGGTAAATGAAATAGGCGTTGGTATCGATGAATCATGCATGTAGAGTAGGAGCAAGAAATGGAAAGAAGGAAATCGACAAAGATATCAGCAAGCATTGGAAAAGACTGCGCTACATTTGCCCTAGAAAGCATCTTCAAATGGGCAGTCAACACTATCGTGGCCATCACGTTCGCAAACTGCACACCACTTGGAAGGATCGATAGTTCCACTTTCCTTCCCAGCAACAGGTCCCGATTCCATAGGATTTGGGAGCACTTTGGCTGATGCAGCAGTAGCAAGTGGCACTAGAGCTGGGGGTTGGGCCGCAGATGGAGTTGTGGTGAACTCGTCCGAGGGCAGAGGTGGGCTGTTTTTGGACCGCAGAGGGGCAACCTTGTAGATTTCATCCTGGGGTTGCTGATCTCCAGCACCTGTATTGATAGCCGTGGCCTTGAGCGTGTCACGGTTGCTTCCATTAATTGCAGCCGAGGTAGGCTTGGGGCCATCAGGGCCAAACATGTTGGTGCAGGTGAGAATGTCATGGCCATTAGTCTCGCAGATTTCACACCAGAGAGTGCTAGTCTCAGTGGCTGTCGAGTATGTGTCACTCTCCGGCGTAGTGTCTAGAGTCGACCCCCGCTTGTGGCCTGTCATATCAGAGGATATTGTGCGTGGCTCAGGGCCAGAGCTGCACTCACGAATATGACTGATGCCATTCTTTGCCGAGTCGCGGAGTGAAGAAGGCCTGATGGTCATACCGCTGGCGCGGTGGGGATGGGAAGTAGGATGCGTGTGGGAATTAGGCCTGCTGCTATTCAAGGGCTTCGTTGTGAAACTACCACTGCGGCGTAAGCCCTCGATCTCGCGTTCTAGTTCTTCCTCGCGATCGGTCTTGCTATCAAGCATAGCACGTAATTCGTTGATCTGGCGTTCCTGGTTTTCACGCAAAAGACGAGTTTCAACAGAGTCTCCGTTGCCATTGGATGGGCCAGTGATTGGCGGCGAGCTGGGTGCCGAATCGCGGCTAAGAGAATGGATAATGGCCTTGAGTCCACGAATTTCGTCCTCTTTTTGTTCCAGCTCTTTGGATGTGGCCAGAGAGCTCTGGTTCGTACTAGCAGAGGCGCCATTAGTGGTGGCTGCAGCAGCGGAGCCACCGCTACCATGGCCAGCATTGCCTGCATTCTTTTCTTTCTCTCGGCGAAGCTCAGAGCGCGTACGCTCAACCTCGCCTCTCAAAAATTCGACCTCTCCACGAGCTTCGGCCTCGCCTCGCCTCGCATCCTCCAGTCCCTCCTCTAGTTCCTGCACTAGCTCCTCTAGTTGCTTAAGCTGACGAGCCACGGCATCAACATCTTCCAGGCGGGCCTCGAGCTCGTTTATTTCTTGCACAAGGTCCTTTTTCTGTGCCTCATACACTCTCACAGTTTCGGTGCTGGCCATCTCAAGAGCATCAATGGTGCTTCGGAAATCGGCACGATGAGAATCGAATTCAGAGGTCAAGAGCGCAATCTTCTCATTCTTTTCTCGCAGCAGAGTTCTTAGCTGTGCTGTGTCATGGTCATCTACGTTATCTCGATTTTGGCGCATGTTGTTTGGATTTTCCATGAGTTGTTGAACCTCAGCCAATGCGCTCTCCATTTCTGCTAGGGTGGCAGCTTGATCACGCAGTTGGCGGTCGCGGTCTTCAACCTGAGCACGCAAGCGCACAACTTCTTCATCACTCGCTTGAGTAGCATGGCCATTAGATAAAGCAGTGGCTGTCCTGGAAGAGGGTCTGTTGCGAGAGGTCGAAGACACACCGGCATTTGTTCGTGCCCGCTGTATGCTAGGGACTGGAGGCTCTTCATCGTCAAATGACATGGGCCTCATGCCCATAGCAGAAGAACTACGGCCTCCAATAAGACTGGACTTGAAGTCCAAGCGAGAGCCGGGTAGCTTTTTCAAGGGGTCGCCAGCAGTGCCCCTAACACTTTGGGAGAATTTGCTAGTAGTTGGACTGCCATACTTGGAGCCTTTAGTTGGTGACTTGAGGCTGCTATTGACAGAGGGGCGAGGCGCGGGTGTCATTTGAACTCGTCGAAGCGGTGATTCGGGTCGATGGAGAGACGGCCGGGGTTTTTTACCAAGAGGGCTGGCTGCACGCCCTGGGCCAACAGACTGACTGAATTTGAGTATTGAGGGCGTGGGCGGAGTTGTGCTGTTTGCATTTTGACTATAGCCTTTGATACCGTTGATGGTAGGCGTAGCAGGGTAGCTATTGGAAGTATCTTGACGTGAAACCTTGGTGGCAGGGACGAAGATTCCAGCTCCTGCTAGAGTAGTAGTAAAGTAGGAGATACTAGATTGGAAACCGCGAGAACAGAAAGTTAGAATCACCGCGTCATTCAAGATGCGAAGGAAGGGGAAAAAAAAAAGGAGAAGAAACATGAGCAGATAGACGTAAGAGGACATACCCGTCAACATCGCCGCTGTTTTTGCCTCGGCCAGCAAACTCGGGTAGTAGTTCAACACCCGCGAACACGCCCTTTTTGCCATTGACAGAGCCGACAAAGCGCACGGTACCCTTCATGCCTCCTGGCACATCGACGACATCGCCAACAAGCAGGTCATCAGCCATGTTAGCGTTGATCTTGGGGGCGCTTTTAGAGTGATGACTAGTCGTATCGAGTGTTAAAGGTGTTCGAGAAGATGATTCGCCAACAATAGATGTCGAGGCATACGATTCGTTGCTATCTGGAATAGAAGGTAGGGCAGATGGATTGAGCCCGGGAACAGACTTTTTCCGACCCAATGTCAATGGCGGTGGCTGGAGTTGTTCAGATGAGGAGTTGTCAGTATAGTGACGATAGTTTGCGCGAGTGTTTTTGTTGTTTTTGTTGGGCGCAATCCCCTGACTAGACTCTGGACGGATATAAAGAGCGTGCAAGCTGGAGGCGGCCACTGAAGAGATGTCGGCGTTATTGGGGGAGACAGAGTTGAGCCCGATAGCTGAAGCCGATTTTCGCAGTGAACGAGGCAAGACTCGTGGTATAGAGAGTGATGGCAACGAATCAGACGAAGGGTTCACTACCGAAGGAGAAGACACAATCATGGCAGAAAAGGAGCAAAAAGAAGAAGAAGAAGAAGAAGAAGAAGAGGGAGAGAAGAAGAGAAGGGAAGTCAAGAGAAGGGAGCAAAGACCAAGCCAGGAAAAAAAACAAGACAGCAGCAACAAAGACTTTAGTCAAAGCTTCTCTTCTCCTCCTCAAGGCTATTGGTAACCGTAACCAGTGTTACTACCTCCTAAAAACCAGCAGGCTATAGGTGCTAACCCGCTAATATAACCAACTATCCAAGGGGGCTCTCTATGTGGGACTGACTCTATTATTTGAATTGGATATATTCAATGTCTACTGGATCTGACTCTGTTATATAGATAGAGATTTGCCAGGCTACAAAAAAAATTAAAAAATTAAAAAAAAAAAAAAAATAAAATAAAATACAAAATTAAAATACAAAAAGACTTGCCGGACGGGGAAGAAAGACCAAGGCTTGGCTTGGCTGGCTAGACTAGGCTAGGGAAAAATGAAATATATCTAGGCGTTTCTTATAGCTGCTCTCACACAGCAGGCAAAGCTTGTCGAGCTTGAGCTCTAGCTGAGGATCAGACGTCAAGTTTGACAGGCGAGCTACTAAGCTTTCAAAAAGAAACGACAAAGTTTTCAGTTGAAAGCGAAGAGAATCTGAAACTTGACGTTGAATGTGAGACTGTAATGCTGTTTGTCTGTCTGTCTGTCTGTCCGTCTGTACATGCAAGCAAGTAAGCAAGCACCTGGGAGCCCCGGGAGAGAACACAAAACGAAGGCTGATTAGCAACAGGGTTGTATGCAGCTTGCTTGTTGTAAACAAGTAAAGCTCGGCAAAACAAATGGTAGAAGAAGTGCGATCATGTCACATGCTTATGCTTGTTTCTTATGCCTTGCCTTGCCTTGCCTTGCTTTGCCTTGTCAGGCTGGCTGGCTGGCTGGCTGGCTGGCTGGCTGGCTGGCTGGCTGGCTGGCTGGCTGGCTTGTTCACCAGCCAACAGAATTTGTTTATAATTAAGGAGACATGGCAACTGGTTGAAACAACCGTAGTATATAACAACATTGGTAGTGCAAATACTGCTTGCGATATTGTTTAAGCGTCTGCTGCTCCATGCCCATGCCTTGGTAGTTATTTCCTTAGAAGTCAGCGCTGTCGGGATAGGCAATAGTTCACACTGAAGCTGCTGCGCTGCGTCGACCAGAAATGCGTCAGTAGTTGAAATACCATGTCGCAGCTTGGCGGATATCCCGCTGATTCTATCACTGGGTTTTGTAGATGATGTGCTGAAGGGATAAGAATTAAAAAATTAAAAATTAAATTAAACTAAAATTAAAAATGGCACCCCATTAAAACCTATTCGTGCCAGGAAAATATAGCAAACAACCCTAAAGGCTGTGGGTTACCCCCCAGACGCGGCAGTCTTGGCCTGTATCAAAAGCTAGTTGTCTTTTAGTCGTTTTGTCATCTCACGTTCCACCCATTTGTTCGCGCATCATGCATTCGTGAATTATCGTCAATTCCAACACCCATAATAATTAGCTGCCTGTACAACCTTATCTTCACAACTGCAAACACAAAGCCACCACCACAAAACCCAAACAACAAACCCCGTGACTGCCATATCCACCACCTCCAACATATAGCAGATCCCCCCCCTCCCCCCGCCCCAGATGAACAAAACAGAGGCACAACCATTACCAGCCACCGACACCACTGCCACTGACGTCGCTGCCGCTGATCAGGCACATCCCCAAGCTCCTGTTGCGGCGAAGCGCACAACCTCTGAAGAACCGAATGCTGCCCCAGAAACTAAAAGAGTCAAAACGAGCCATGGTCACGATGAACCACAGGCAGCGCCTTCAGCGGCCACTTACAGAGTTCCCTTCCCAGACAAGGTATGTTTCCATCAGCTGCGACAATAGCAAGCTGCCGTTGCCGTCGTATTCGCATACTCTAACTCTACTAAAGCCTGCCGTCCTAGAAGAACGAAATGGCGACATTGAATTCCGCGTTGTCAATAATGACGGTACTAGAGAAAGCTTTATCATCCTCACCGGCCTCAAATGCCTGTTTCAAAAACAGCTCCCTAAAATGCCCAAGGACTACATTGCGCGACTCGTCTACGACCGTACACATAGATCTATCGCTATCGTTAAAATGCCTCTTGAAGTCATTGGAGGCATATCATACCGGGAGTTCAGAAGTCGAAAGTTTGCTGAAATCGTGTTTTGCGCCGTCTCCTCCGACCAACAAGTCAAAGGATATGGCGCCCACCTCATGGCCCATTTGAAGGACTATGTCAAGGCAACCTCCCCAGTCATGCACTTCCTCACGTATGCCGATAACTATGCCACGGGGTATTTCCAGAAACAAGGTTTCACCAAAGAAATCACACTCGACAAGTCTGTTTGGATGGGCTACATCAAAGATTATGAGGGCGGGACAATGATGCAATGCTCCATGCTTCCCCGAATACGCTATCTTGAAGCCGGCCGCATGCTGCTTAAGCAAAAAGAAACCGTGCAAGCCAAGATTCGGCATCTAAGCAAAAGTCACATTATCCATCAACCACCACAGCAGTGGGCGAACGGCGTAACGCCAATCGATCCGCTATCAATCCCCGCTATCCGTGCAACCGGGTGGTCCCCCGATATGGATGAGCTGGCACGTGTGCCGCGGCATGGGCCCCTTTTCCATGAGCTCCGGCGATTCCTGTACCAAATACAAAACCACAAGCAGGCATGGCCGTTCCTCAATCCAGTCAACAGAGATGAGGTACCAGACTATTATAATGTCATTTCTTCACCTATGGACCTATCGACGGTAGAAGAGCGGTTGGAGCATGATTTCTACACTGCGCCCAAGGACCTTGTTGGTGATCTGAAACTGATATTCAGTAATTGTCGACAGTACAATGATCCAACGACCGTGTACACCAAGTGTGCTGTTAAACTGGAGAAATACATGTGGAGTCTTATAAAGGAGATTCCCGAGTGGTATGAGCTTCTTGAAGAATAGGTGGCAATAGCACTTGAGACGGTTGAAGGTATGTATGTAGAACATGCTAGCACCTTTGTTGGCATATTCAATGCAAAAAATAGCTAGAGTTCCATTGTACTCAGATATATTCATACCACCATATACATAATAACCTAGTTTAAGTGGGTGTATGTATGTAAAGCCCTTCATCTAACGTCTTTGTTTTGCTATTCAACGTCTATGTATCTTATAACGTCCACCTACTGGGTTTTCCACTGAAATACGACGGCATGTACCGGACGGAAAAGGGGTAAAAAAAATATATCGACCTCCAGGTTAGATGTTAGCCTTTGTTAGTGGAATGAAGTCGGGGGATAGTTAGAGGGCCTCTAAAAAATGAAGCCCCGTGATACGGGGTAACAACTCGTATGCCGAGATGTACTGCTAACTGTTGACCACGATGGGATTCGAACCCACAATCTTTTGATTCGTAGTCAAACGCCTTGCCATTGGGCCACGCGGCCAGTTTAAATTTCGCTGATTTGGTGACACTTATTACTATATTTATTTCCATCTCCGAAACGGGTCGGCCGTTCGCCTCGGACACGGCGACTTCCAAGAGTATCAGGTGCGGCCCAACCACGTAAAAGCAGAGATACAGTGCCCAGTTGCAGATTGTGATCAACTCAAGGCTCTTGGCTGTTGAGTGGGAGTGCCGAGGTGATGAGAAGAAGCTGTCCATGGAATTTGTTTGAAAGATCCTGTCGCTACTGGACATCCAGGTTATTTTGAAGGATGACATCATTCACATGCTGCCCGTCCGGCGTGTATTGCCATATTGAAGTGAGATGATAGCCGTATCAAGTAGACTTGAACGCTGAACAAACTCAAAAATAGGCTCGGCATCGTTCGACTTTGGTGATTCTAGTAAAGATCAAGCATCAGTACCACATCAGATCACAGCCAGTCTGGACATAGAGCTTGTAATCTTGAGGGGACAGGTATATCTAGCTATAAGTCGTTATTAATTCATAGATGAAGCCCAAACTCTTTCCGAACCTATATACACCTACTCCAAGTCATCTCTACGCCGCTCAATAATGTCCTCCCGTCCAACGGGTCGAGTGCCATCACTAAGCACCATGGCTTCGCGATTTTGCCTGCGTGATCGCACTTCTTCTTCAGACTGTTCGCGCACTCTAGAGAAAAATATTGCGCCTCTTGATCTACAGTCGGTAGCACACTTATCGTCCCAGTGAGACTTGCAAGAAGCGCAACTCTGAAGCCCTGAAACGATATCCATCTCGTTGTTGGTTTGAAAAGGGACAAGCCCAGCCCTTCGCAGAGCGTCCATACCACTAACTGTCTTTTGCAAACACCTAATAATATCAGCAACTCTGTTGCGCTTGTTTGTGTACTCTTGAAAGTTCTTTTGGCGCTCCTCAATACTGTCGCCCCAATTCTGCTTGACAAGCCACTTTTTGATGAACTTGGATTGTAAAAGCAGATTGATATTTTCTGGTGTTGTGAGCTCATGGATGAACAAGAGTGCCAGTTTCTCTGTTTCGTCGCGCAAAGTGTGCTCATCCCACGTGCTGTTGTCAAGCTTAGGAATTACAGATTCTTCCAAGGAAAACTCCAAGCACCGTACGAAGGCATCATACGAGCGTTGGTTATAGAGCTTTTTAAGAGGATTCCGGGACCCATCTTATAGTAGCAATGATATCGTTAGAGAAGTACAGAATATACCTAGAAGCATAAAGTAAACATGTAAAACTTACATGCGTTAGTTACTATGAGAACGAGGGATTGCAAGCAACGAAGCCTCGTCTCATAGTTTTTCTTGGTAATGCCCGCGATTAGAATTTTCAAAGTATTTCCATCCTCGACAGCCCGATCTGACAAGATTTTGAGCGAGATATCTCTGATTGAATAATTGGGATGATCTGCTAGTTTTTCGATTGTATGCAGCTGTAGTGCATCTTCAGTCTCTTGGGTTATATACTGGGTCTTGACCTGTATTGGATCCAGCACGCTGTCTTCTTTGACCGAGTTCAACATGCTATACATGACACCAACCATAGTGACAGCATAGGTCGCCATGCCTAATAGCAATAGACGTTCATTTTTAATGGTACCGATAAGACCTAGGGAGCTCATGATTGTCGAGTTGTTCAGGCTGGGGTTTGTAGTACATTAAAAGTTCAAGTGAGCAGACCCCAGCATGGCAGAGCAGAGACGGGGGAATTTCGATAGTAGACTCAGTTAGAAAGCAGGAGGGGAGGTTAGATTGGACAATCCTTCGGATAAGGCTAAGTTGAGGAGTAAACAGCTTTTATAAAGAGGAAGATGATGTTTTTCTGAGGGAGAGAAAGCAGCGGTTTGGTTCAGTTACTTGGATGATATCAGGTTAGATGACTAGGAAGCTGCCAGTTTGTGCCAGATCTCACCGCCCTCTGATAAGATAAGCATAAGTGGGGCTATATACAAAATTATCTTTTTTTTTTTTTTTTTTTTTAATCCATTGAACGTACACGGGCTTCACAGCGAAGTTCTCGCTGCTTTGCTCTGATTCATTTGTCAAATCTTATTTGTCTTTTTTTTTGTCCTTCTTTTGTTTTCTCTTCAACAATTACAACTACTGGCCTGGCGCTTGGGCAATAACCTTCTCATATATCTCGCGCCGATTCTCCTCCCCTGCTATCGGTCGCACTATGGCGCCATCTCAGTTAAAGCGGCTGAAGTCCTCTCTCAGAGAGCAAGGCATTATCGGGCCGCAAAAGTCTAAGAAACAGAAGAAGGCCCAGGCCAACGATGTTAAAGGTCACACTGAAAGGCGGTTGCGCAAAGCGGCTGCTTTGGGAAACATCCGTGAGCAGTTCAACCCGTTCGACTTGAAGCACAGCCGCGGTCCCAAGTTCGATGTTACAACCAACAAACCTCCAGCTTCCAAGGGTGTGATGGGGCGGCCTGGAGTGACCAAGGCTGTGGGTGAGCAGAGAGTATGTTCTTCTTCTTTTTTGTCTTTATTTCCCTCGTCCGCAATGCCTTGGTTTAGTTTGTGTTGCTCTGTCTAGCTCGTACTGACCACTCTAAAAAATCTAGCGCCAAGAAACGCTTCTTGTTGAAATGCAAAGGCGAAACAAGGTTGGCGGTATCCTCGACAGACGAATCGGCGAATATGACCCGAACATGGCACTTGAAGATAAGATGCTTGAACGTTTTGTCGCCGAAAAGCAGCGCAGCCACAAGAAGTCTTCGTTGTTTGATCTTGAGGATGAGGAGCCTGTCAGTGCCTTGACACATAACGGCCAGGCTCTAACTTTCGACGACTACAATGACAACGAAGACGATATGTCTGATATTGGAAGCGACATTTCCATGGACGAACGGAAGAAGATCAAGCGCCAGCGTTTTTTGGAACAGCTCCAAGCCGATAGAGACGCTGCTGAAGAAGCGACCGAAGATGGCCAACCCAAAGTCAAGAAGTCAAAGCAAGAGGTCATGAAAGAACTTATAGCAAAGTCAAAGATGTACAAGTACGAACGCCAGGCTGCTAAAGAGGACGATCTAGAAGTCATCGCAGACATTGATAAGGAGACCCACGATGTCTTGAACCTTTTACTAGGCTCTAAACCCAAGAGGGATGCTGTGTCATCCGAAAAGACTGTAACTAAAGTTGCTGGCATGGACCGTGCCGACTTTGAGAGGGATTTCGACAAGAAGATCAGGCTGCTTGCCGATGACACCCGTTCCAAGCCAGCCGAACGTACGAAGACAGATGAAGAGATTGCTGCAGAACAGTCTGAAAAGCTAAAGAAGCTGGAGGAAAAACGCCTTAAACGTATGAACGGTGAAGAGGATTCGTCAGAGTCCGAGATGTCAGACGATGAAACTCCCGCAGCTGCCCCTAGCAATGTTATGGGTGACTATGATGAAGACAACAACGGAGAGGACTTTGGTCTAGGATCGGGTATCAGGACAAGACACACTGCCGCTGATCTTGGCTTTGATGACGAGGACGACTTCCTTATTGACGACGATCTTGTAGCTAGCGGGTCTGATGTGGATATTGCCTCTAGCGACGAGGATGACGGCGATGACTCTAGCGATGATCAAGATGAAGATGGAGAGAAAGAAGAGGAAGAGGAGGAAGATGAATTCACACAAGGCCTCCGGTTAACAGCACAGGAGCTTCAAAACCCTGCCTTTGAGACATCTGGTATTAGAACCCGCGAAGGAATCGACGAATCGGGCCTTCCTTACACCTTCCCATGCCCCCAATCACTCGACGAACTTCTTACTCTCGTTACTGCCCACCCCTTTGAGAAAATTCCCACTATTGTTCAGCGGATAAGAGCTCTCTATCACCCTAGTCTAGACAGTTCCAACAAGGACAAGCTCAGCCACTTTGTGGAGTCTCTGGTTGACTTTGTTGCCAGCTGTCACGAGTTTGAAGGCGTTGAATTTGCCGTGATTGAGAGTGTTTCTAGACACATCCATTCCATGGCCAAGATGTTCCCGATCAACGTTGCCAAGCAGTGCCGCAAGTACATCACCGAACTTGCTGAACATCGTCCTCTAGCGCCTACCATGGGCGATCTGGTTCTTCTAACAGCTATCGGGTCTATGTTCCCCACGTCCGACCACTTCCACCAGGTTGTGACGCCCGCCATGCTCTGCATGGGCCGCTACCTTGGCCAGAAGGTACCGCAGAATGTCACCGACTATGTGATTGGTGCTTTCTTCGTGACCCTTGTTTTGCAGTATCAACAAATAGCTAAGCGCTTTGTCCCGGAGGTGTTTGTCTTTGCGCTAAATGCACTTGTCTCATTTGCTCCTGTCAAGCCCTCGACAGCCATCGGCTCATTCCCGATCCACGAGCCTATAAAGGGCATCCGTATTAGCAAAGCGCAAAACACTGCTGTTCGCAAAATGAGACTTGGCGACTGCGAAATCGATGATGAGCTTGCACCTACAGAGGAGTTGGTTCTCAAAGTGTCTCTTGTCAACACCTTTGTGCAACTGCTTGATAGTGCGTCCGAGGTTTGGATGGACAAGGCTGCATTCCCTGAGACCTTCAAGTCTGTCCAGGACGTGCTGATGCACCTCCGCTCTAAATCTTGCCGTGGCCATCTGCCTGCAACGCTCATTGAGTGTGTAGAACGTACAGCAACCAGACTAGAGCGCTCACTAAAGGTCGCCCAACTTAATCGCCGCCCCCTCGAACTACACCATCACAAGCCGCTAGCCATCAAGATGTCGTTCCCCAAGTTTGAGGACCAGTTCGACCCTACAAAGCATTACGATCCTAACAAAGACCGTGCCGAGTCAGCCCGCCTGCAAAAGGAATACAAGCGGGAGCGCAAGGGTGCTTTGCGCGAGCTGCGTAAGGATGCAAACTTCATGGCCCGTGAGAAGCTACGGGTTAAGAAGATCAAGGACGATGCATACGAGAAGAAGTTCAAGCGCCTGGTGGCGGAGATTCAAGGCGAAGAGGGAGCAGCATCCAACGAGTACGAACGCGAGAAGATGGCTCGCAAAAGAGCACGATCACGGGCATAGGAAAATCGAGGAGTCGGGTAGGAATATATACTTACTAGTGTCGGTGTTTTCTGTATTGAGCTTTGCTTTAGTCATTGGTTTATTTGTTCATTTCTGCATACATGATGGGACCTCGTTTGTTATCGCCTTGGGCCTCTTTCGGATGTTCTTTCGTTTGGATCTAGAGTTAATTTACATCTGGTTGTTGTTGTTGCTCTACAGGCCAGTCATAGGAACCTTTTTTTTTGTGCTATTCAACGTCTACCTACAAGTTTTCCATAGCAATACGACGGCATGTTCTGGGCGGAGGGAGAATAAGACGAAGTCGTCCTCCGACGCCTCCTCCGGGCAGTCAGCGGTTGTAGGTGTGCGTCTTCTTCAAAATGTTCCTATGACTTTTTAGGGTCCAGCCTTGCGGCCAGGAGCCTTTTCCGTAAGACGCTGCCCAAGGGCTTCCCTGCTGGTTGGGTTCCCAGGATTGGTTATCTGGTGTTTTTGGCTTGCGGCGCCCTACCGATCCATGTAGTAGTCTAGTCTAAAAAAGGCCAACGGCTGTCGGCCCCGGGTGTTGGCCCTGGCGGAGTACATCGGCTTTGTCCTCTGCTCAGCGAGGTGGTTGTCTTCGGAAGGAATGAGCTAACAAAAAAACAACTTGTATAAAAAAAAAAGTGCAACAATATGGGAGGTGTGTGTGTGTGTGTGCGTCACGATGAGAGGAAAAAGAAAAAAAAAAGATTGGTCGTTGCTCCTGGTGGGGGTCGAACCCACGCTATTGTATTTGTTAGTATTCTGATGATTTCATTGGTGGTTGGATGAGGAACTGAGAACTTACACTTTCGCATTTCGTCATATTCATCAGCGGATCTGATCAATATAAGAACGACACGCTAACCACTGCGTCACAGGAGCAGACGAGGCTGAATTCGTATATTCGGCTGTTTATTTGAGTTAATATTACAACCATTCTAGCGAGACCGTGCTGCTTTTTTTTTTTCCTGTTTTTTTTTTTTTTTGCTCTTTTGTACCTCAATGACGATAGAGCGGAAACGAGCAACAAGTTAACAGATAAGGAACACAACCGAATAGCACCAAAAGACCTTTACGCCCATCACGGCACATGAGATGCCAACGAAAAAGAAGAAAAAAAAAAAAAAGAAAAAAAACAAAGTATCGGGAAATTGGCTGACCGAAAACAATCGAATGATCCTCCCTCAATCAAAAAAAAAATGAACCAACTCAGAGAGCTGGAAGAGTGTTGGGCCTGGTGGTGGTGATGCCGCAGAGGGCAATGGTTGGATTAAAAACTTGTTTGAGACTCGTTCCACGAAGTACAAGCAGCCATGAAATCCTTGGAGTGGATGCGGAGGTAAGAGCAGCACGCTATAGACCAGAAACAAGATTGAAAAGCAGCAGCAAAGATATCAACGAAGCACGTGCATAAATAAGGTTGTGATCTTTGTCACACCGAATATTCAATGATGTTAGCTAAATCAAGACAACCCTAAAAATAGTAAATCGGTAGGGTTATCTTCCTTTACTGCCCAAGGCGGTGAATATTAATAGCACTCCTGTTTAACTGGTATGGTTTTCTTGGACCTCTCACGATCCCGAGTTACTATACTCACTCCATTAACAAAAGTGCAGATACTCTATACGATGAGCTCCCGTCTTAGACAACCAACAGAGGCGTCAGCCTATGTCACACAAAATAAAGACAGCTCAAACGTCAACCAACATGAAGATGACGATGATTACTTGACCATGGCTATACTGGAGCCCACTGAACCCGTAAAGGAGACTTCACTTCAACGTGCCCGACGCCTCAAAAAAGAAGCCATAGCCCGTGGCCAGTCCAAGTCTAAGGCTGAGATTGCTGCCGAAGAAGCTGCGGCGCGCGAGGCTGCATTATCTACATCCCTGCTAGACGCACCCAACGCGAAGAAGAGCAAAGGTCTTGCGATGATGACTAGGATGGGGTTTGCAGGTGGTGGTCTAGGAAAAAAGACAGACTTGGGAAAAGGTACTGGGAGAGCAGAGCCTATTCGTGTGGAAATCAAGAACGACAGGGGAGGTATCGGCATGGAGTCAGAGAGAAAGCGCAAGCTACGCGAAGAGGGAGTGCGTCTGGAAAAGGAATGTGATGGCGTGTCTAAGAAGGCTAAAGTCCTGGATCCTCTTGAATACCGTGATCGGCTCGCAAAAGAACGCGAAAGAGAACGCATAGAGAAGCAGGTCTTAGCTGCGCAGCGGATGGCTTTGCGTCTTCATGAGGAGAAGACTGAGACCGACATCCCAACTGGGCCCGGCCCCAAGGGCAGTGCAGGAGAATCTCAACCAGATGGCATTAAAAGCATCAATGTCCTCTGGCGTGGTGTGGCCAAAGCCCGTCGAGAGGCTGAGCGCCAAAGACTTTTGAAGCGTAGGCTCGAAGAGAGTCTTTCTGCTATGCATGATGGTGGCGATACTGCGGAAGATGACGATGACAGGATGGCATTGGGGAAGGACGTGTCAACACTACTGCCTCTAGACCAAGACGAGGCCGATGAGGACGAGGAACTACGAGAGTTTGAGAATTTGGAGCCTGGCCGCAGACTCAACAGGCTACTTGTGCATCTTAGGGAAGAACACAGATATTGCCTATGGTGTAAATACACATACCCAGATGTTGAAATGGAGGGCTGTCCGGGAATTACAGAGGAGGAGCACGATTGAACAAGCAACTTGACTAATGATCAAGATAACTGGGTATAAGAGAAAAAGCTATGTACTCCGTGCCTGTGCGCAGACAGAATGGACGCAACCAGCAGGCTATATAGCAAAAGAAATATTACCATACACAAACAGCAAGGTAAATAAACACAAGCCAAACACAGAGGAAAGACACAAACGATAAAGCAATATGGCAGAAAGGATTAAAAGGCAACCCCTCCAGTGCTGCCACCTAACTCCCTCCCTCTCTCCCTCTCTCCCCTCTCCCTCCCTCTCTCTCCCCCCATCCTTGGTCTACACCTCGAAGTAATAATCCTCATTTAGACCTTCTCGACTCGGAACTACACCCATGCCTGGGGCCGGCCGAGAGTAAGACGTTTCAAGATTGACATTGAGAAGCCTTATTTTCAATCCATAGTCACTGACCATGTTCACTAGCTTGTCTGTCTCAGCCGTAATGGGCGTCTGATGCAATAGCAAAAGCAAGCCATCAAGCCACTCCGATGCAGCACTCTGATGTAATGGGTAGAGAACGAGCACTGCCTTTTCATCCGGGTGGCGGCCACCATCAGGGCCATCGAAACTGTTGATGGTAATCTTGTGCGCTTTGTTGTTGGCGTTAGAAGCGACGCTATTTTGCAAAAGGCTGCCAGACGATGATGAGCCATGGCTGGCGCTGGCTTTATTTGCTGGTGTTGGCTTGACGGACCCCGTTTCACCATGATGGTCCTCTGTGCCATCTGCGTTACTAGTTGATGAGACATTTGACACTACGGAGCTGATGGTGCTCAGGTCGATCTTTTGCGACAGATCGTCTAGGGTAGGGTCATGAGGTGTTTTCTCGACGAAATCAGCATAGTGCAAGAAACGACGGTTGTGTGAAAGACGCGCAAACCGCCATGGTGTTGCAGTATAGAGTGGACGTTTTCGGACACCACCTCCAAGGCCGTCAACCTCCGAATTGCTGCCGTTGCCCACGCCCCCATTCTGTGCAGACTGAGCGGACTGAGGCGTACTGTTGGCTGTGTTTGAGCGTGGGTAGTCGCGCTTGGGCGTTGGCCTTGTAAACCATGCGCCTTGAAGTAAGCAGCGAATCCGTTGCTCCTTGACAAACTGTAGTGCTTCATTGCGCAGCTCTTCGCGCACCTGATACAAGTACTGGCCCCAATTGTCCTCAAAGGATAACTCCAAGAGTTCCATTTGCAGGGCACGAAGACGCGTGCACTCAAACTCCTGAAGCTCTTCTTCCACTTCCACCACAGTCTTGGTTCGCGTAGCTTGGCCAATCACTTGCTCTATCAGGATTCGCACAAGCTCAGCAACCTTATCAAAGTCGGCGCGTACAGCTCCCGTAGCCTTCCACAGGCGAAAGAAGGCATGGAGGCCGGCAGTGTGCATTCGAGACCATTGAAGTATCAGCGGCTTGAATAACTTCTCATCCATTTTGTTGGCGTCGAGTGACTGATGGCTCTTAGGCTCGTCAATATCCTTGTCAACTTCAAAATGGTCATAAAGAATTATGCTGACTGCCATGCTTGCCCTGGCAACAGGAATGCGCTCATGTAGTGGTCTTGAGGATTGCTCAAGCAGCAATTTTTGGAAGCCATCTTCGTTCTTCTTGACATAGTCGGCGAGGTCCATGAGACCAAGGTATCCGCAAAATTCGAACTCGGGAGCTGGATTTTCTGTTTCAAAGCCGAGTCGCCGCCACTTACTCGGGTTATGTTTGCGGCCTCTCTCCTTGTCCTGTCTGTCATCGACCGAGTCATCTTTGGAACTATTAGAGATGGACTGGTATCTGCCGGGAGCAGATGAGAGATGTATGCTTTTGAGGGCTCGTCTGTGTTCTGGACGTTCCTGATCTACAGTAATTTGGCGCCACTTGCGGGATAATACCTTGACCAATGACTGAAACTCTAGGAGAGGGTGTGCTAGATCCTGCAGGGCACTACTTTGCATTAGATTAAACACGCTCTTGAATAAGCCCAGGTCTTGTAACCTCCTGATAAACTTAAGCCAGTCCTCCAGGGGAACCGCGCTGTCATTCCCGTCGACCATGATAGAGTCGCGAATCAAAGCATTGATGAGCTGTAGCGAGTTGGCACACAACATGTGGTCCGCTGATTGGAGTTGTTGGACAACCAGCTCAAAGAACTGTGGGTGGACGGCTACGGCCGGCTTCAGTGCCCGGAAGCCAAATGTGATTTCGGAATAGGACGATGTACTAGGACGAGAATGACCAACCAGCGCTACCAGAATGGACATGGCACCGCGCAAAATATTGACGAGCGGATTCATAACAATCAGCTCGACAATACGCTCAATTAGGTCGCTAGCGTGCGGCCCGTTGAAGATATCCCATCCCATATCAACCTCTAAGAGTCTGCTCAAACTTTGCAAGGCGTACGCCAGCGTATTTCCTCCCAAAGTCATGATCAAGTGACGCAATATGTCGAGGCCGCCGGAAGATATGAAGACATCTGCAAAGGCAGGGTCATTAATGGAAGACTGAAGTTTGAAAACAGCCATACGTCGGCCGGCATCTTCATCACTATTCAGACGGGCCAGGAGGGCGGGGATGTCTGCTTGATCCATAACTCTCAACACTTAGGACAAGGAGAGGGGGGGGGGGAGGGGTGGGTAAAATGAGGGTCGGTAAGTCGTTTTATGTTGCAATATAGTCTAGTTGACAAGGCGATCGTAGGTCGGTCGGGTTAGTCGGTCGATCGGTCGGTCAGTCGGTTGATTGATTAATTGAATGATTGGCAGCTTGTATGTTTGCTGGCTTTTTGACGAGATTTTCGTCAAGACGTTCAACGTCTAATACCAGAACGCAATGAGCCAGCTGTATGGCAAAGTTCAGAGAAGAAGAAAACAATGGAGAGACAAGTAGAGGGGTTATTAAGAGTTAGAGAAGTTCAGAGAATATCCAACAAAAGAGAGGGAGGGAGAGCGGGTGTCACAAGACAGCTTGCCGTTGCCGTGAACACCCCCTGGATGGATTTGTCGCGTAGGAAGAGGCGCAAAAGAGAATAGGGCAAATCAGGATGGGAGACGAGGGAAAAAAAAAAGAAGAAAAAGAAATTAAAAAAGAAGAAGTGAGTTGAGCAAGAAGAAAACTTTGACGCCTGAGAATTTCTAAAGGAAACCACACGACAGGAAAAAAAAAAGAAAAGGAAATTGCTCTTTCTAGCAAAGTTGGGAATATGAGGTGAAGGGGAAGAAGGAAGGAAGAGAAAAGTTGCCTTGTTTCACCGGCGCAAACACGAGTAGCTCCTGCCGATCATGGGGCATTCATAGAGAAGAAGCCTACAGCTACAACATACATATACCCAAGTCTTGTCTATTCGTTCTAGCAGTTGCGTTTAAAATGGTTCCTTCTGTTTCCAGTTTCTAACAGCAGGCGGCGCATGCGCATTATACACACACCATCATCATGAATTACACAACGCGGCCGTGATTGTCAGCATCCCTAGGCTCTATTAAGTAGTTAAGTAGTATTTATTACCCAAGCTCAAGTTTGTTTGTGATGTCATGTCGTCATCTTGACTTGACATGTGCTCAGAGCAAATCTAGCCCCCCCCCCCCTCGTGAAGATCACGAATAGTGACTGTCACACTATGCTATGCAGCTAGGCCAACGACGAAACCCTTTGACTAGCCACGGCTTCTTCGTAGGGTAAGCAGAGTAAATAAATTCCACAGCTCCAGGCTGTAGGAAATGTTACCCCTTTAAAGTGCCTTAAGCCAAGTAAATACCTGCACTTGATGGCAGTGTGAAAGCAGCTATAGGCTGCAGAGTTACGGGGCTGGTATCAATAAACAATACTAGCGCCTGTTCTTGTTGTTTCTTCAATGGCAATTTCAAGACAATTGTTCCTCAGCTGCAGCCACATCTCGTGGGCTTCGGGTTTGATGACATGACAGCTGTAATTCATTTCCTAATACGACCACCTTCATCCTGAAGTCTCGTCCCGCTAAGTATCCTTTGGAACAAGCATTAGCGCCACACTTAGGATGACGCCACACAATTAATAATACAAGCACAAAGGCGCCCATATCTTCGGGGGGGGGGCAATGTTTCGCTGCCTCGTGTGGCGTAAAGTTTCCCCCAGCCTGATTTTTTCCAAGCTACATTTCGCCAACTTCAGTTCTCCAGCCCTGTCTACTGCAAGGCGAAAAAGGAAAAAAAAAAAGAGAGGTTCAATCAAGATTTGGCTTTATATCATCATCCTGAAGCCTGTAGGACTTTGTCGCTCTCACTATACGTATTCGTTGTTTAATTGTATTCAGAGTTTGCTTCCCGAGTTCTCTGTGCGCACCCATCCAAGATTCTTCTTTATTAAGAACATCCGCCTTCAGCGCGCATTCACGAAGAAACCACCATCGGCTACAAGAACGAAGAGAAAACAACACACAAGTCACTATCATGGCCAACTTCCTCGCCTCCATTTTTGGTACAGAGCTTGACAAGGTCAATTGCTCATTCTACTTTGTAAGTTTCACCTCTTCTAACTCTCTTCACTCCCTGTTCCGGTTTTCGCGTCGCATATCCACTATGAAGCTTGCGTCTCGATATTCCGCCTTTCCTTACCTGTACCAATCCCATGCTAACGTTGTGTCCTCGTCGGTTCCTTGTTTTTTTGTAGAAAATCGGTGCCTGCCGACACGGTGACCGCTGTTCGCGCAAGCATGTCAAGCCCACCTACTCGCAAACTATTCTCATGCCGAATCTGTACCAAAACCCCGCGCACGATCAGAGAAACCGCATGAATCCAAGCCAATTGCAAAACCACTTTGACGCCTTCTACGAAGATGTATGGTGTGAACTGTGCAAGTACGGAGAGCTGGAGGAGCTTGTTGTGTGCGACAACAACAACGATCGTGAGTCTCTATTCCCTTCTTGATAAAAATCTCTTGCAAACACCTGCTGTGTTACGACACGAAGAAATGCCCAATGCCTTTCTTTATGTGAATAATTGACTAACGGCCCGTCCTCTCTCAGATCTAATTGGCAACGTCTATGCCCGGTTTAAATACGAAGACTCGGCTCAAAAGGCCTGCGATGAACTCAATACGCGTTGGTACGCCGCTCGCCCCATCTACTGCGAGCTATCGCCTGTGACAGACTTTCGCGAAGCCTGCTGTCGCCTTAACTCGGGCGAGGGCTGTGTACGTGGCGGCTACTGTAACTTTATCCACCGCAAAAACCCATCGCCCGATCTCGATCGCGAGCTGTACCTCGCAACTAAAAAGCACCTCAAAAACTTGGGTCGTGGCGACCGATCACCTAGTCGGTCTCCTACACCAGAGCCAACAAGACGGCGATTCTAGATCATTGAGAAAATGAGCATTATAGAGGTGGGAAGCGGAGATTTTGGAAAGGGGGAGGGAGGGAGGGGGGACTACCGACTGGTTGATCCCTAGCTTGCCCGTGTTTACTTACTAATGGCGTCTCGGGCGTTTTCTTATGTTGTTCTCTTCTATGTTCTCATCTCATCCTGCTTTTCATTTACTTTTGGAGTTTTGTACATGCTTCTATTTGGGTTCTTAATAACTCTGTTCTGTAGTCTACAAACAAGCACTCGCCGCATCTCATGATTTGTGAATAATATTGAAACAAGTTGAATCGAAAGAGGAAAAATGAAAAAAAAGAAAGAAAGGAAAGAAAAGAAAGAAAAGAAAAAGAAAAAGTGAAAGTAAAATTTGATGATGTTTCTTGCATTATCTCCAAAATGAACATGATATTTCCGTGGTATAGAGATGAGAAAAAAAAAGAAAAAAAAAAGAAAAAAAAAAGATCTGATTAAGACAGGCAAAACGGACAATAACTGAAAGCGAATTTGATTTACTGGTCTTGAGCGTGGTAGGAAAGAAAGGGTGGGAAAGGTAGAGGGTGTCTTGTCGGATTGTGGTATGGACTGCCAAACATGAACCTAAGAGCCGGTGGTTTGCGATCAGCTATTTATATGTCTATTAGGTCGGAAGAAGCACTCCGGAGTAAGTCTGGACTAGTCGCATTAGATGCATCTGTTGTGGGTTGGACATTGGTGGCTGGGGGGGTAGTCGTAGAAGCAGCAGGCTTTTGGCCCTTGAGGATGGGGTAGATGGCTAGGACCTGCTCAGTCTGCTTGGCAGCGTCGGCGGAAGTATCAATGTCGGCGTTGATGATCCACTCCAGACTATCCTCGCCTTCTTCCAGGCTGCCGGGTTCATCATGAACGGCACGGAATAGTCTGGGATGCCATTCCACGCCATCTTGGACCCGCTTGGCAGCTTCTTCGCGCTGGCGATCTTCGATTTTGCTCTTTTCATCGGTTGCTACAGTATGGTTCTTGATAACAACAGCATGGGCAGTGGTTTGCCAAAGACGTTGCGACTCCCGCTCTTCTTGTTCCTCTATGGGGCGAGTAATGGGTGCCGAGGGCTTCGATTTGTTGGCGTTGAAGAATACCGTAGTCTTGCCAGTCTATAGATACAATGTTGAGTTAATTGACATTCTTTACCATACAAGCCCGAAAGCGCAAAGACTTACCTTAAGGCACGTAATAGACATTTCGCCGCTCCAGAAGCCAGAAAGCTCGTACAGAACCTCGCCAGTGCTGTCGCGCTTGATGACGCCGCCAATGGCATTGTAAGTACCGCTTACCCAGCCCTTGGTCTTGAACTCGACGTCGCACGAAAGATCTAGCTCCGGGCACTTGACAATAGAGTGGTCGCCAAGCTCATATTTCATTTTCCCAAACAAGATGCCACGGGCATACATGTTTGGTTGGGTCAAGAGGTAGCGCTCGCCCTTGGCGGGATTCTTTCCCCGGTTTAGCAAAGTGAGAAAAGCAACACCCTCCATGAGACTGGCCGCTGAGTTGCCAAGGAACTTGCTACGGGGTTTCAAAGTACCATCGATGCGAATATGGTGCTCTGGGGCCATGTAGAAGTAGGAGGACTTGGGCGGATGGTGGGAGGTTTGCTCGGAGATGTAGTAGGCGCGAGTGCCATCCTCAAAGTCCCAGTGGCAAGTGTAAATTTCGCCGAGAATAGGGTTTAAGGGCTTCTTGACGCCTCTGTTTAACGTTGAAGTAGCACGTGAATGGTTAGTTAGTTGGTTTTACAGGCCAAGATAGGAAGAGAATAGAGGGAGACGGAGAATTAGACGTTGCCCAAGGCGGAAATAGCACTGAAAACGGGTAGACCCGGGAGGAGTGTTGCTTACGGAGGTCGGATATGCCAGCCGCTTAGGTAGAATTTAACAACTGAAACGAAGCGTTCGGTCGGGTCCTCGATGTGTGGTATGGGAAGAAGCATTTCAGGGTGGCACATGAAGCTACAGGGTTAAGAATGAGAGAGAGGGACGAGTCAGTTAGCACAAGAACAGGACATACATAGTATGTGGACATAGCGGTATAGGGCTACCAAGCCGAAGACAGACAGCTAGCGAAATAGCAAAGAGCGGGATACCCTGGGCTTTGCGATTGGGTGTCTGACGAAGACGAAGGGCGGACTTACTTTGTTATCCGTTCCAACATGCTCCGGGGCTCGAGAATAAAAGTCGGGAGAGTAACGCGGCTGAGATCGGCACCAGGACGTAGCTGGGAAATGAGATGCGAGAGGACTGCGACGGGGAAGTTTCGAGTTAGCCAGATGCGAGTGAGTGAGTGAGTGAGTGAGTGACAGAGGAGTGGACAAGATGCCATTTTGAAAAGCTATAGACTGTAGTGAAGTGAGACCGAGTGGGACTCTTTTAATGGTGGTGACAGTAGCTTCTGGAGTACAAGTACAAGAAGGAGAGACTTACCGTTGCCCTCACTAGCCTCCATGACTTCAGTATCGTCGTCATCGGTACCAGGGCTTGTATGGTGATCGTCATGTTTGGCTGAGCCGCCGGGAGAGTTGAACCAGGACGTTAGCATTGTGTGATTGGAGGGAGAATAAGGAAGGAAGTGAGGTAGATGGAACACGAAGAAGAGAGCGATCGTTTGGTGGTGGTGGTGGTGAGGAGGGGAAGTTTTTTTTCTTTTTTTTTCTTTTTTTTTTTCTTCTCAAGCGACTTTTGTTGACAACAGTATCGCAAGATCAAAGGAATGGAGGAAAAAGAAGAAGAAAGGGAAGTTGAAAACGATCAAAAAGGAATTCCAAATCAATGTCTTGGGAGTTGATCGGGGAGTGTTTTTTTTCTTCTTTTCTTTTCTTTTTTTTATTCTTTTTTTTTTCTTGACTTGTAAGCGGGGGAGGGGGAAATGGGTTAGAAAAGAAAAGAGAAAAAAAAAAGAATTTCTTTTTCTTTTTTTTTTTTTAATTCCTCTTTCAGACACTAATGACGCACTCTGACAATAGTGTGTGTAGAGAGAGAGAGAGACAAGGAAGAGTTACTTGTGAAGATTGCTCAGATAAAACCTGCAGATATGCGCAAAAAGAAGTAAAAAAAGAGAAATTAACCAGAAATGGAAGTGGAAGTTGATGTGAAATTGAACAAAAAAAAAAAAAAAAACCCAACAGCAACAATGCGTTCACATTGTCGCGAGAGACAGCCACCTAGGCTAATATTGGGCGATAACCGGTGATAGTTTGTCAATCTCATACCGAAGCTAAGCTAAGCTCAACTAAGCTCGGCTAAGCCCAGACCAGCTAAACACAACCTGGCTGCCGCCAATAGGTGCCTGGGACATTGGCGGTACGTCTGAATAAGCTCGAGAACAATACAAGACACCATGTACCAGCCAAGTAGCAGTGTCCAAGTCCAAGGTCATGCTAGCCAGAAGATAGTCCGTTTGTAGCAAGAGCCAAAGCCGGACAGGAAGCAGTGGAAGGAACAAACAAGCAAGCGCAACGACAAGTGAGCAGAGGAAGGAACGCAGGAAAGGGAAAGAGAATTGGCGAAAGGCGAAAAAGACAGAGAACAAGGAAAAAAGAAGAAAAAAAAAGAAAAAAAAACTCTAGCCCTTTCGCCGGGAGCAAAGGAGCGGCAAGATGGCAGGAGTATAGGAGGATAGCTCTAGCTAGCCAGCCCATGGAATAGCAGTGCAAACGGGCAACATCGCAAGAAGCAAGGAAGGGGGGGCAGTCCCGAAAGCTACGGGCCCAAGCAACTGCCCCTTTGGGTTCTGTCTCGAGTACAGGAGTATAGGAGATACCGGGCTAGCCAGCCGAAAATCTCAAGAACCGTCCGTAGCTAGGCTTGCTTACCTGGAGCTTTTCCCGCAAGAAGCGACAGCCTTCGAGTGCCAAAGATGCTCATCTCGAGACTGAATCTGAATGAATATATTGCGATTGTTGCTGGTGTTTTGTTTCTGACTCGTCAAGAATAAGTTCTCTTGTCTTGTTTTTTTTCTTTTTTCTCTTTTTCTTTTCCTTCTCCCTTTGCAGCTACTTGTTTGGCGGCTTTGGAATGCAATATCCCAAAGAAGGACGTCTCGTTATTGCCTCGCTTTTATATCCTACCCTGTCCCCTCGAGTCAGTCAGTCATTAGGAAACAGCAACAACCAAAAAAAAAAGGAGAAAAAGACAAGAAAACGTCATAGCTTCCTGCCTTTGCAACCCTTGATCTGTGACCTCTTGTGACCATCCAGTTGCAACTAGACGACGGCAAGGTAGAGAAGAGAGAGCAAATAGGGGCGGCCGTGTTGACTACAATACAAAATATACATACTTTGAAAGCAGAGGATTCAACTGTATGTATGCGTTTTGGCTGTCACAAGCTAGAGAGGATGACAAAAAAAAAAAAAAGACATTCAACCAAGTGAGAAAAAGGACTGGGCTGTAGAAAAGCTCTAGTTGGACGGGGCGGGCGATCGGGAAAGGCGGGCGTGTATGAGGAAGAGAAAGAAAAAATAAAATAAAAACTGGGCTGTAGAAAAGCTCTAGTTGGACGGGGCGGGCGATCGGGAAAGGCGGGCGTGTATGAGGAAGAGAAAGAAAAATAAATAAAAAATAAAAAACCAGTGAAACAAACGATTCTACCAATAAGAAGTGGAATGATATCATATAAATAAGGGAGAAGAAAAAAAAAAAGAAGAGGAAAGAAAGAAAAGGAAAAATCAAAATGAAAACGCCACTCACGATTGCGGCCCAAATAGTAGAACCCAAACTCCGATGCCCCTCCCCTCTCCTTTATTATATTTTATTTCTATTTTTCATCTTTACTTTCCTGGGTCTGTGGTGAGGGGAGGAGGAGGAGGGGACAGGCGGCAAGATCAGAAGACCTGATAGTACGAAAACGATCGGGCTCAACAATGTGCCAAGTTAGCGAACAGGTGTGAGCCTCGACTTTGCCTTCCTTGCTTGCCGGATCGCCCGTGGAATAAAAAGGAACAACAAGGAAACAGGGAACAGAGGAGAGCATCCCCCTCAACAGCTCCCCTCTTTCGCCCCTTTAGGACAAGTCGTCCCCGTATCACAGCCAAAGAGAGACGGAGAGAGAGAAAGAAACTCGCAAGGAAGACAATAAAAGATGCTATTCAAACAACTTCAACATAAATTAGCAGTAAACAAAGGAATAGAATAATAATAAAAAAACCAGGTATCCAACTCCAAACAAACGCTCATTTCATGCATTACATCCAGATATCTCCAACAAAGCCGCCGGAAAAGACGAGACTAGGAATGCTTCTGCTTAGCCAAGAGAAAAGAAGAAAAAAAAAGAGAGAAAAACAAAGAAAATAGGAAGAAGAAAAAGAAGAAAAAGAAAAAATAAACATGGTTTAGCCCATAAAAGTAAAAAGACGAGAGCAGCAGCCCCTTCCCCCCTGACGCTCATCAAGCCAGTACATCCTTCAATGGGTAATATAGTATGTGTTCATGGCCCTTCCAGTAGCGGAGGCTCCTCTCTCCTCTCCCGTCTTTTCCCTCTCCCAATAACACTACAAGACCGTATTCTGCCAATTATTTCAGGCCCTTGGTGGACGCCGGCAACACACTGCACAGCAAGGTTCGTTCTAGAAAGAGGTAAAGAATTAGTATGTCGTTCGGCACCTCGCCTCCCCCAGTCTCCAATTGCGGGAAAAAAAGGAAAAGAAAAAAAAAACTTACCGTCTTCAGCATCAAACATTATTGAAATATCATCGTGCTCGCCCGGGATCTCCGGCAAGTCCAGGCACAGAAACGCCATTTCATCTGCGCTCCCGTCAAGCTCCATCCGCTCACGATCTTTCTCCTTGGGGATGCGTGGTAGCGGGAACTTGGCATCGAGAATCTTGATGCCTACCTTTCCGCCACGGCTAAACGCTTCAAATTCGTCGGTCCGCTTGAGCACCATGCCCATGCAGTGGCCGTAGTGAAAGGCTTCAAAGAACACCAACAGCTGCAAGACTCCATCTCGTTCAACAACCACAATTCGCGTTGCTCCAGCCTCCCATTTCTTGTGCACGGGCACTACCATTCGTCGCCGCGTAATAGCAAACGATGCTGCCACTCCGTCAAACAACACCCGGAACCCCGTCAAGGCAAAAATGAAGCTGTGAAGGTCGCGTGTGTTGACAAAACTAAAGCTGCGTATTGACCGGCCCGTAGCGATCTTGTCCAGAGCAATCTTCATCTCACCGGGGATCTCTTTGCCAACCTGTGCCTCTGCTATTGCCATTGTCATATCCGACTGCGGCAATCGCAGGATTTGGAACAGCGTGGGATCCGATACCCCCATCCTGATGCGCAGCTCTCCGGGCGTCACATTGACCCGGTCAGTAATGGACCCGTTCATAAAGTCCGTAAGAATGCGCAGCTTATCGGCGAGCACAGTGGTGGGAATGTCTTCTCCAGAGTCGTCGTTGATCACGCGAACACCCTTCCAAGCCAAATTCGACAGGCCAGCAAACCCCTCCTTATCCATAAGTCTGGGCGATATTGTGTAACCCTTGATAGCCACCTCAGCAAAGATGGTTTCTTGGTTGAGTGCCGATCCAACGACGATCGAGTGGAAGCGCAGCCGCTCCTTTTCCTCCTTGAAGGATAAAACCATTGAGCCGCGAGACCGGTTGCCTTCAAACTTGACCAGAAGAGCTGGCGCCTCATTTTCGCCGCGGAGGAAGCCAAACTGAAAGGGCAGGCTAGGGGGATACGTATGGCTTACACCACTCAACGTACGTGTTTTGGGACCTGTTATGACAGCCAGACGGAACCCACGGTGGTGGTAGCGAGGCCCAGTAGCCGCATCCTCCTTGTAGACGTTTTCCAGGAGACAAAGCTCGCAGTTGGAAATGGCCTCCTTGGGGAAGGCGCGAGACTGCGGGTCTGAGTCAAAATACTGGAAAGATGGCAAGGTTGTCCGAAACACAACATTCTCTCCAGTCTTGGGGTATAGCAACGAGTGCATTTTCATGCCATACTCATACATGTTCCAGAGCATGCGGAAGTCGAGAGAAGTGCAGCGTATGGCCAATTGAAAGCCGCGAGGAAGACGGACATCAATTGTGTTGGATTCAGGCTTCCATCTCACATCATCCCATGTAGTCCCAGCACCCTTTGTTCCCTGAATCCGAAGTTGTACGTTGCCGTTCTGGCTTACAAGTAGAAAGGTCAGGTTGGGTTGGTGAACAGGCCGTACAGTGGACAAGAAGCAGCGGAATGACAGGCCCTGCGACTCGCGACTGCCCTGCTCAAACAAGACGGCATCAACAATGACCCTGCTGAAATTGAAGTAGTCGGGCGTGTCTCCCAAGGGGAGGGATTCGACAAGGGTCAAAGGCTTTGGGGCTTGCTGTCTGTTGGAGCCGGCTAGGAGAGATGTGGAAGCGGAAGACGTGAGGACAGGTAAGACATCTTGAGGAACCTGGGGGTAGTCGACCCAAATGAACTTGTCGGTAGTCTGGGGCAGGAAGGCTTCCTCGGGCGGCATAAAGTCATTTCGCGACATGGAAATTGCCAGTTTGCGAAGGCTTGAGCGCAGACTTGCGCAAACCTCTTCGACTTCCGGGTGGGGAGACAGATTACGCAGACCGGTTACCTCGGGAACAGCTTCTTCGCAAAGCCAATAGGCCTTTGATAAATTGGCGTAGGCCTGTTGCTTCTCCATGGTGTACTGCATTTGGTCTTGAGCAGCGGCCTTGTGGCGGTTGCGGATCAAAACCTCCAAAGCCTGTCTCCCACGCAAAAACCACCAAAGGGCAGCTCTTGCAAGGTCAGGCAGCTCACAGTACTTTAGGGGTCCGGCGGTCTCGGCGTGCAAGCGGAACAGCTCGAATAGATGCTTGGTACGGGATACAAAGGCACTCAGCTCTCTAGAATCCACCGGTGCAACTGCAGACGAAGGTGAATCGAAGCTACCACGGGTGTGTGAGTTTTGTGTGTATGCGGAGTAGCGCCTATCCTGTGATGCGGCACTTGTAGTACGCGATAGGTTATTGGGGGCTTGGCCGGACATGTGCGGTGACCGAGTGGTATAAGATACAGGGCTATAGTTTGATTGAGGGGCAGATGGAGCGACTGGGGGCGAGACCTTGGCTCGTGGCGCATGCGCGGGTGGTGGCGGGGGATTTTCTGCTGGATTAATCTTGCAAGAATCCAGGTAATGGTCGTAAATGGTCGTTGTGGGCAGTTCGGGGGACACCTCGCGCACAACAGAGGCATCTGAGCTGTAGTGAGAGCTTGGCGGTGAGGGACTCATGGCCACGACCTCGTTTTGCACAACAGCACGAGCTTTTGTCAGAGCGCGGCCTTCATCCATACGCATCTCAGCTTGCTGCGTATCAATAAACGAGCGGCGGTTGAGGTCAGGTGCGCGAATGGACTCAAGATAACGCGGCGCAGCATGTTGAGCGGCAGGCGGGTCTGGTTGTCTTTGTTGCGGCGATGGCTCTGAATATTGCGGGGCCGGGATGCTGTTGAACCCTGTCTGGTTGCGTTTAAGGGCCCGCGGCTTAAAGTCGGGGTCATCTTGCATTCTCACAGCAGCAGGGACAGGTGCCGGGGCAGGGCGGCCAGCGGCAATCCGGGCCTGCTTGTTTCGAGCGACCTCGGAAGGTGGGTCATCACACTCGTCACCACCATCGCCAATGACCTCGGCTACAGCACCGTCGGGGAAGTGGACCGACAGGCCTTTATTCTTCTTGCGGCGGTAGTTCAAGGAAACAGAACGCACATTGGGGCTCGGGGCCAGCTGGCCAAAAGATCTATCTGTGGTAGAGTGGTAGGAATGCTGGTGTTGTAGTTGGGTCTGATTGTTCGGGCGGATACTAAGGTGATACTGGGTGTTTCCGTTGGTGTCAGTGCTGGTAATACTGTTGCTGTTTACAGAAGCAGCCTGCGGATATCGGGGGGCGGCAACGGTGTCGATTCTGGTCAAAGCGCGAGGGGGCGGGGCAGATGAGCCATTGGCAAAACCGGTGGGCAGTCTCCCGGGTGAAGGAATGTCGGACGGCATTGAATGAGAGACCTGGAGGGTATCAGAGGTGGAATTAAGAAAGTCATTGACATTTGATACGACGTTTGATTCGTCGACGGTTACATGGCGATCTTTGCCGAATAGTTTGCCCTTCCAACGGTCTCTCCTTGACACTTTGGCCCCTTCGAAGCCAGGCTGATCGGATTCCATCATGATAGCGAGATAAATGGGAGTATAGTTAGAGAGTGATGGAAGCAGAAACGGGCATGTTCTTATGTGACGAACAGTGCCGGCGGAGACGGATGCGCAGGAAAGCCGATGGTATTCAGGCTAGATAGAACGGGGGGAGGAGGGGGGGGAGTTCGTATCGTGGGGGCCAGGGGGGGGGGGGGGGCTGCTGTAAGGCAGACAGGCGAACAGGCGGAAAATAGAGCAATAAAGCAAGACGATGCTTGGTTGATATATGAAGACAAGAGATTTTGGGTGGCTGATGTGGTTTTACCGGCCACAGCGAAGACAGGAGAGATAGAGGAGAGAGGAAAGCACAGGCAGGATAGCAATGGTTGAGAGATTGGCCTAAATCGAATCTGCGGCTGCGGCTAGGTGCTGTGTGGGTGCGTCTAAGCGTTGGCTGGCTAAGCTTATTGATTTTGGTTGGTTGGCTGTTTGGATGGGCTGGCTAGCCGGTTGTTGTATGGACGATGGATTGGGTTGGATTGGATTGGATTGGATGTCTATTGTCGTGTGCTCGTGAAGATGCAGAAAGAAAAAGAAAAAAAAAGAAAAAAAAAAGAAAAAAAAGAGAAAGGATAATGATTAGATAGTGACAAAGCACAATTCAACAGAGAAATAAAACAGGGCTTAGGCCACTGTAGATCAAATCAAGACTTGCAAATAAGAAGAGAGGAAGGGGAGAAGGAGTGAAGATGGAGGAGGATCCCAAGGAGGGGAGGCAGAGAGAGAGAGAGAGAAAGAAAGAAAGAAAGAGAAAGAGAGAGCAAGAGAGAGCAAGAGAGTGGGTGAGTAAGTAAGTTTAGTCTATCCTCTCCGTCCGAGGGTTAAAGCTAAAAAAGAAAAACAAGAGTTAAAGTAAAAACAGACAGACAAAAACAAATACAAGTTAGAGATGGAGATGGAGATAAAAAGAGAATAAAATAAGGAGTCGTTGACGATTCCAAGCCAAGATCCAGTGCACAAGAAGAAGGAGCGAAAAAATGGAATAAGAAAAAAGAAAAGAAAAAAAAAAAAAAAAAACATGTAAATGGCAACTACCAAAAGAGCAAAAAAGGAAGGCGCAATCAAAAGATAAAAAAGAGGAAGGAACCAAAATCTGAGCCAGACTCCATTCTCCTCTCCAAATTAGGCTTTGCTCTGCCATCTCCTACGCATGCTAATGCCATGTCTATGCTATGTCTATGCCTATATGTAGGTGCTAAAATCCGCACACAAAGCATACAAAGTACCCTGTGAGGAATCGAGGGACAGGCAGAAAATAGACACTGACAAGCTGGCGTTTCGTGTTTTTTAGGTCCCAAGGCACTACCCGTGGCTCGGTTATAGGGGACATGAAACAGCAAGGCTCGCGGCAAAGGGCCCTTTTTACCAGGTCTCTTGTTAGCCAGGGCAGGGCGCCATTTTCTGTCTCTTTGTTTTATTTTTATTTTTATTTTCTTTATTTTTTTTTTTCTTTTTTTTTTCTTTTTTTTTTTTCCTCGTGCATATTCTTCTTCTCCTGCCCTGCCCTTCCCTTCCCCTCCCTTCCCTTCTCCAGCTCTCAGTAGAGTAGATTAGACGTTAAATATATTCAAATCAAATCCCCAGCACAATATCAGAGACAACAACAGCAACAACAACAACAACAGCAACTTCGAGGCTCAGCCGAAAGACAAGCAAGCAAAGCAGACAGACCAGACACCCAGGCTCTTTGGGACATTGCAGCTACCTCCTTGTCTTGTCTGGCTGCTCTTGACTTTGATTGCCTCAAGTCAGAGTCTCTACCAATGAGGGCGAAGCAGCCCACAAGAGCTGCCTGAGCACTCGAAACTTGGCTCGCGTATAGCCAGTCACAAAACAGTCAGTAGGCCATCGTCTAAATACAGATATATAGATAGATAGACAGATACAGGGGGCTGCGAAGAAAGCCGCAAAAATACACAGCCAAGGGGGCCAAGTGCTTTTTTGAGGGGGAGCCACGGCAGCCATAGAGCACACACACACACACCCAGCACAGCGCCTTTGCCGACTCGAAACAAGCACTCACCTATACACCTATTCTTGCCACATCCCACATGCAAGGGAGCAGGAAGCAGGAAGCAGAAGCCATGCCATGACATGCAGCGCCCTTCTTCTCCTCCAAGCCAGTCAGTCATCCGGCCTGAAGCCAGGCTGCTTGCTCTACACCAATCTCTGGACAGCGGATTCCACCGCTCTTCCACCGCCCTTCCACCCCCGTACCAAGTGCCAGAAGAGGCAGAGGACGGCGCATGGCCGTTATTGCCATTTATGTCTGTAAACATGCATACAAGCCACTCCAGTCATGGGACAGTCAATAACCAGGAGAGCAGTGCTAGTCTTGCCTCTAGTCGCTGGCTAGTCCGAGCCTTGGCCTGGCAGATTCCAGTCAAAAGATAAATCGGGAGATCGCAATTACAGGAGATAGACAACAACACACAACACAGGGCGTAAACAAATCACCAAAACAAGAAACAAGTAAACAACACCCAGAACGCACGTATGCATGTGTCCATACCGCGCAGCAAAGTCGAGCATGCGACCAGCTTCCTGGCCCAGGACAGGAATGGATAGAGGAACGATTGAGAAGCAGCCAACGTCAAAAGGGGAAAAAAAAGAAAAAAAAAGAAAAAAGCAAAACTGCTAATAAACAGTGACGATGGGAGCGAGTGGGGGTTTTGGAAGGGTTTGAGGTTCGAGGTCCGGCAGAAGACAGAGAGGCGGCTGCTGCTGCTGCTGCTGCTGCTGCTGCTACTGCTAACTTTGAGAGGCCACATGAAGACTTTTCCTTCTCCTCAATCTTGGGCTTCTGTCCGCTGGCCGGAGCGAGCCTCCTTCATTCTGGCTTGGACTCTGCCCAGCACTGCTATGCTTGCGCTGCTGTTTGCCTTTGAACTTCCCCACCATTTGCCAGCCTGCCCACATCATAATTGTCATTGCTTCTCGGTCCGTTCTTTGGTATCCTCTTTTCATCTGCCCCCTCCAACTCTTGTTCGTCAATATCCTTGGCCATCTGGCCCCTGCTCCTCTGGCCTGCCTGCCGCCTCAACACGTACCAAGTTTCCATTAATGTACTCTGTGCATAGGTAGTAGTAGCAGTCCCCGCACGCAGATAGCCTGCATCATGCTTGCCTCTTTGCCTCGATATCTTATCTCTCCTTGGTCTGTGGTCTGTGGTATGTGGTCGCTGGTTTCTGGTCTCTGGTCTTTCGTCTCTCGTTTCCCGTCTCTCGTCTCTGGCCTCTCGTCTTTCGTCTCTCGTCTCTCGTCTCTCGTCTCTCGTCTCTCGTCTCTCGTCTCTCGTCTTCCCCATCCAACCCACAACCCACAACCCACCGCAAAGTCTCTTATTCACCCTTGCTTTTCTCCGGCCTATAAAATTAGCTTGTTCAACCAACTTGTAACTTGTCGCCGCCACCCATGAACGGGGGCTTGTTTCACCTTCTCTTCCCTGCAATTGAAATTGGCTGCGTCATTGTTTTCAAGGCAAAATAACAGCGAAATCCCCCAGGAAGATCAAGAGGAAAACACTAGAATCCCTGCATCTACACAATAACGCCAAAGAAAAAAAAAAAAAGAAGAAGAAAAAAAACCCCAGAAGAAGCACGAAGCTAATACTCGGTCGCTGAATGCCTAATATAGTGTTTCCTAAGCCCCCAAGATAGCATAGGCACAGCCTTGCTCCTCATATCAAACCCTAACCACCCAACCCTAAGTACTTATCACAACATCCCCCTTCCCCCTCCCCCCTTTGTTTTCTCCATCACACCACCCTGACTTCAACTTTCTTGTTTGAGAAACGTGTCTCTGTGCCCCTCGCCTTTGAATGCCTCGTTCTTCGCTTACAGGCGAAGAATGGACCAATTAGGCCATGAATTCCATGGTCCAGCCCTCTTTGTCCTAGTTCACCTCATTCCACAGACTTCCTTGTGCTGGAATCAGAATCTTAAAATTATTGGCTCGGAAAAGATTGAGGAGATTGTACTGCAACGGGTGATATTCCTTGCCCAATATGGACAGCAGGACAGACAGATACAGACACAGACACAGACACAGACACAGACACCAGTCATCCCATCCACCACAGCACATAACAAGCCATAGTCAGCTGCGCAGTGTTGTTGGCTAGCTTCTTATCGCTGATTTGCTGTCTGCTTGCCGACGGCCTGATTTGACTTTCCTCTCTCGTCCCTTCTCTCATTAAAGCTTACAGTTAATTATAATCTCTGCTGTGATCCTCATCATATGCATAATAATCGTAGCATGTACATGAGGACCGCCCATCACACCCCTCCCCCTCCCCCTTCCCCCTTCGCTATCATCGTATTCTTAGTGGGGGCTTTGCTAGCCCATGAGAAGAAGTTTAAAATGTTTAAATCCATCTCTTTTCCTCTCTCGTCTCCGTGTTGGGCCTGTCGTTATGTTATTTATAAAGCTGCAATGCCGTCGAATACGGGTGGTGATGGTGGTTGTTGTTGGTCATTATTTCTTCTTGTGTTCTTCGTTAAAGAACGAATGGCAAGGCACTCGTCTCTATAGTGGACTCTGTGCTCAAGATACGGAAAGTATCGTGTCTCGCCCCCTCCCCCCCCTTAAATATAACGCCTGTCGTAAAGCAGTTGGCCGAGGAGAAGCGCAGGAAGAGGAGAGCGTCGGACTCTGACCCGGCCTGCTGGGAAAGTCTAGTAGCCTCTCGCCTCCAAAACATCACAGACATCGCCAATATAAACAGCCTTATACAGGAACAAAGCCAAGACTTCCTTTACATTAAACATTGCCTCTTTTTTGTTTTCTTCTAGTATATGTCTTGCTCTAATTCCCAAAGCGCCCGTTCACTTCGCATGTGCATATTACAGCCAGCTGCAATGCAGCACAAACTTAGATACGATCCAATCCCCCTCCTCATCCATACTATGGCTTGCTTGGCCTCACAAGCTGTGGTGCCTTATTTCTCATTGCGTCTGCATAACCACATGCAGCATATATCGGACTCGTCTATAAGCTGCATATGTTCTCGGAATACGGCAAATCGCGACAAGTCAAAAATGTTACAATAAAAAGAAAAAAAAAAGAAAAAAAAAAAACATATACTCTGTTATGTTCGCTTTGGCAAGTTTGCTAAGAAAGATAATCAGGCTCTAAATCAAGAGGCTCATGTCCGCGCTACCTAGCTCCCCTCTCCCCCCCCTCCTTAAGTGTCATGCTATTTGTTTCTAGCATCTGGATCTGGTATCCTACAAGACTAAAACTCATCAGACACAACTCCAATTTTGGGCGTCCAGTCCGACTGCCATCCAAGTTCGGCACATAGTAGCATCCAACTCGTGCGAGCCCGATGGCCACACTCTAAAGCTACCGCAGTTGGCAAAGCCAAGGCCCCCGCGTGGTCAAGCCTGTACGAAGCTGCCATGGAATGGTACATTTTGTCAATCAGTTCTTCGTTATGTGGACCCATGAAAACTTCCAGACTGATGTAACCTTTGTATCCAATCCCGTCGGGGTTTGTGATCTCTCGGAGAATCTCCAACACAGGCAGGTAAGCCCCCCGTTTTTTCTCTCCTGGGAATAGTCGGTGGTTGCGGCTCCAGTTCATCTTGGCTTCCTTCTCGCTTATCCCGTGAGAGTGTGAAGTCCGGCTCATGAGGCGCTTGGCATCTGCAACTTGGACTAAACAGATGATGCCTTTGTTCACGGATACCGCTTTCTTCAAATCATGAAGGCTTTTGCCAAGGATTAGGTGTCCATTCATCTCAAGCCCCTTTGGCGTAGTTGGATTGGCAATAGTGCTTCCACAGAGGTTGAAGGTATCGATTATGAGCTTGGTGCTTGGTGGACGGCCCTTTGTGACACTCTTGTAGTTTGAGTCATTGATTATCTTTAGGGCCGCCTGCCATGTTGTGATCCATTTCGAGAAACACAGAGCTTCGTATCCAACCTTGACACCGGGACTTTTCCACAACACTTTGGAAATCCAGTTGATATCTTGCGAGATGAGATTGGGGTTGCCTGAAAGAGAATCCTCGTCATTGCCATACGAGGCCGGAACCCCAACCATCTTGACATCCAGGATGTCGGAGATTTCAACCCATACATCAGTAAACGCTGCCTTGATTCTTTTCTTTTCTTCTGGGCATATGAGCCCGTCAAAGTTGGTAAAGGGCTGTACGCTGACGATGGTCAAACCTAGACGATTGCTGTAATCTCGAACCACACAGGCTGCACGTGTATAGTTTGCAATATCAGGGCCAAATGAACGCTTGACAAAGTCGACAAAATCAGGCTAGAATAATTCGATGCCTTTGAACTGCATATCATGGGCTACTCGAAGCTTGGCTAGCAGAGGACATTCCGAAGGCTTCCCCAGAGACATAGTCCCGATACAGGGGATAAACCCAGGCGTTCCCGAGAAGACAGTAGTAGACTTTACTATCCTCAGCGGGTTTTGCCGCTTCTTTGAAGTGAGAAGACTATCCTCTATGCACATCAGAGTGTTATCCATGACGAGGAGGTTCGATTCGGCGGAGGAAAGAAGAAAGGATGGTTCGGGGCAATCTCTGATAGGCTTTTTAGTTAGTGCAAAGTCTAGGGCCAGCAGCAATGGCTTGAGCTACGCCAAGAATATCCGCGATGTCTGTTTGCATTTATGGCACGACTCACCCTCTAGATCGTCAATGATCCAATTACCAATGAAAATCACGGTGCTAATCTGCCAACACCAGATAATAAATATGCAGGAAAAAGAGATAAAAATGCTCAAGATAGTAAATAGGAAGAGATAGAAAACACCCAATGACAGGGCTTCATGAAGTATATTAGGGAATAAGGCATGCGAGAGAATAGGCATGATTATAGGAGTTGTTGTGTGAGACTAAAAGAAAGGCGGAAAATTTGAGGACATGTATCACGATGGGCAAATTTTAACTACGACTAAGCAACAACAAAGGCCCTGACCAGAGTGGAATGTGTTGACACGGAAAGGGAAGGAACACTGAGTTGTCAGTCGTAACTACCAGAATATGGCGATGGTTACACGAAGAGCATGTGTTATATGATACAAAACCCTTACGGCATGTTTTGGCCGGGAGAAAGAGAGCCTGCCTGAGGTAAAAGCCGTCTGTACGGTTGTACCGTGTAGCAAGCCTCATACATCATACATCAGAGTTTACACACAGATATTATGCCGATAGGTATTACACTTGGTTTAGTACATAGGAGGAAGAAAAAGAAGAGGAAAAAAAAAAAAAAAAGTCTAAGATGAAAAGAAGAAAGAGCCCTTTTATACAGCGGTTGTTAAGCCTCTTCCCCCATTAGTATAGGTTTCCTAATAACTTTCAAGAAAAACTAGGGCTAGCCATATGATTGGCGATGAAGGGGGTTGACTGTGAGTCGTCAATGGTGTTGTACATATGAGGAATGCAGAAGGAGGACCAAGCCAAAGAAGTGCCTTGAGCCCGATGGAAGTCATTTGGAAACAGTAGATAGAAAAAGAAAGAAAACAAGAAGCAATCGCCGGTTCAAGAAGCAAGAAGCAAAAAAGAAAAAAAAAAAAAAGAGTACACAAAGAGGGCAGGCAAATGGCAAATATCAAGACACCATGTCTTCTTAGTACACACGCTTGAAAGGAGGAACGGGCTTGCACTCGTTCTCGTCCAGCGTGGTCGAGATGACATTGCGGTACTTCAGGTCAACCTTGCCATGGGGATCCTTCTGCCAGGACAGAGTGTGCTTCATCCATTCCTTGTCATCACGCTCGGGGTAGTCCTCACGGGCATGAGCACCACGGGACTCCTTACGGTTGACGGCGGAAGTCGCGGTTTGGATACTATAAGCAGCAACGTTAGTATGATTCTGAGTTACCAGTATGTTTTTAGAAGTCAACAGGGGGATGGCAAACTTACGCGCAAGTCAGCAGGTTACGCAGCTCCAGGGTCTCAATCAGATCGCTGTTCCAGATCATAGAGCGGTCCTCAATTCCGACCTCCTTGAAGGTCTTGTCGACCTCGGTCACACGGCGGACACCATCCTGAAGCGAGGCCTCGGTACGGAACACACTGACATCAGTTTGCATGGCCTTCTGCATACTCAGACGAATGTCGGCAGTGCGGCGAGGGCCGTTAGAAACGCGGATGGCGTCTAGGTCCGCAATGGACTGGGAGCCAATGTCGGCGGCAGCAGGAGAAAGTGCAGCACCAGGAGTGAACTTGTCACGAATGTCGTGGGCAACAGCGCGGCCAAAGACAACTAGATCCAGGAGAGAGTTGGCACCTAGACGGTTGGCGCCGTGAACAGAAACACTAGCGGCCTCACCACAGGCGTACAAACCAGGGACAACAACGTCCTCACCCTTCTCGTTGACATTGAGCACCTCTCCAGTCCAGCGAGTGGGGATACCACCCATGTTGTAGTGGACGGTGGGAAGAATGGGAATAGGCTGCTTGGTAACATCGACGCCAGCGAAAATAGCGGCGGTCTCAGAAATACCGGGCAGACGTTCAGCAAGAACCTCAGCGGGAAGGTGGCTCAGGGACAAGAACATGTGGTCCTTATCAGGGCCAACACCACGGCCCTCGCGGATCTCTAGAGTAATGGAGCGGGAAACGACATCACGGGAAGCAAGATCCTTGGCAGTGGGGGCGTAACGCTCCATGAAGCGCTCACCCTCGGAGTTGACGAGGTAACCACCCTCACCACGGGCGCCCTCGGTAATCAGGCAGCCGGCGCCGTAGATACCAGTAGGGTGGAACTGAACGAACTCCAGATCTTGCTGAGGAAGGCCGGCACGAGACACCATGGCATTGCCATCACCGGTGCAGGTGTGGGCAGATGTGCACGAAAAGTAGGCACGTCCGTAACCACCGGTAGCAAGGACAGTGTTCTTAGCAAAGAAGCGGTGCAGAGTGCCATCTTCCTGGTTGAGGGCAATGACACCACGGCACTCGCCATCCTGCATAAGCAGATCTAGAGCAAAGTACTCAATGAAGTAGTTGGTGTCGTGGCGTAGTGATTGGCCATAGAGGGTGTGGAGGAGGGCATGACCAGTACGGTCAGCAGCAGCACACGTACGGTAGGCCTGACCACCCTTGCCGTAGTTCTGAGACTGACCACCAAAAGCACGCTGGTAGATCTTGCCATCATCGGTACGTGAGAATGGGCAGCCGTAGTTCTCCAGCTCGTAGATCGAGTTTGGGGCTTCGCGGGTCATGTAGTGGATAGCGTCCTGGTCACCCAGCCAATCGGAGCCCTTGACGGTATCGTACATGTGCCATCTCCAATCATCGGCGTGCATGTTACCAAGGGCAGCGTTAATACCGCCCTGGGCAGCGACAGTGTGGGAACGGGTAGGGAACAGTTTGGAAATGCAGGCAGTCTTGAAGCCAGCCTCGGCCAGACCGAAGGCAGCACGAAGACCGGCACCGCCAGCACCAACAACAACGGCATCGTACTCGTGGTCCTAGAGAAAGAGGAAGATTCGGAAGCGAGTGTTAGTCATTGTTTTAATCTCGGTACACGTGCGGTGTGCCCATGCTGGAGCAACGAAGGAAAATGGAGTTTATAGTATATATAGTATTAGAATGAAGAGGGGGGAGGGGGGCGTACAATGACGGGGTACTTGTTGCTGACGAAAGGAGATGCCTCCTTGGCACGAAGGGGGCCGTTGGCAAAGACACGCGCTACGAAACACAGACTCGGTTAGATATAGAAGATATCGGGAAGAAACGAGCCTAGCTTACCGACATTGCGCGTGGACGAGAACGGGCGGGAGAAGGCCTTGGTTGCCATTTGGAGCTAGGGAAAGAGATGATCATGTCAGTATGATGTAAAGTACATGCATATAACTCCTGCTACATGGTTTTTGGACAGAGTAGAGTCATGATGACAGGCAATGGCTATTTATCAGTGACCAACCATCCATAGCTGCTGCATTCATGGGGTTGTAGGATGGCTACAGTCATCCACGGGTCATGAGGTAGCGAGAATGTTTCATTCGGGAGTGACAAAGAAGTTGTCGAGACAGAACCGAGTGAATACAGAAAAAAGCCGCTGTAAATGCCTTTGTCCGGCGCCGAGTGCTAGGTCATCGGCTGGCTCATCTGAGCACTGGCGGGATTACTTGTTCAGATAAAAGGGGAAATGAAAAGTTGAATATAATAAAATTGCCGCTGAACAGTACAAACAAGCGGCAGAAAGAGTAACCATAACCAAGGAGGCCGAAATGGACGGAGATATAGGTAGAAACTCACGGTGGGAGCGGCACGAAGCCGTCTGAAAGCCATTGAAGAAGCCATGATATTTTCTTGTAGATGTCGCTAAGGTGGGAGAGGCCTTCGACAGTGTCTTCTTCTTGACCTGCAAGAAAGATCAAAGAAGAGTGTGGAAGTGGAGGAAGAAAAGAGGAAGAAAAAATATATATCTATATGTAATGAAATGTGCAGGGGCTTTGGAAAGTCGAAGGAAGGCGCAGAGGGAAGGGAGGGAAAGTCGAGGAAAGAAGCTTGAGAGAGTCAGTCCCGAGACGAATCTGTATTAGGAAAGAGCGAGATATCACGGTACAACGCCGAGAGACCAGAATATGTTGCTGCGAGTTTTTTTTAAAGCTGAAGTAATTTATATTATTGCACCAGCGCTGAAGCTCAAATTTTTTTGCACAACTGTTAGATTATTTGCTATCTCTCGTGCCCTTTGTCGTTTTCCTATTAATTTTCTTCTACCTGGTATTTTTTGTCTACTTTTTTTTTACCAAAAAAAAAACAACTGGGGAAAGAAGGATTCGAGCCAATCGAAGCTTGGCTTGACTGGCCGATGACAGCCAGCCAATCACAGGACTTCTAATTAGGTCTTTTTACCAGCGTGATTAGCCGAGCTCTACCGAGGCAACTTCAGCCACAGTATCCAACTTTACTGAGCTAAGCTGCTGAAGCTTGGCCATAAATCTTCACATTCTACTTTGCCAATAGCGCATTCTCCGGAGGGCTGCCCCACCACCTCATGATGGACGGCGATGTGGCGTTGCAAATTCCGACGTTTTTCTCCACTCCATGTGGCGTAAAATCACCGCACCACAGACAGAGTCGAGATGAAGTTGCACCATCATCTTTCTTGGTTCACATGATGAAATGCTACATTGTTCCCTTTTGATCCAGGACAACCTTGACGTTAACAGCATCATCAATATTTTCGTACTATGCAATATTATGCCATGCTTCTCTTTCATAGTGCAACCAAAACTAAACAAGAAACAAAAGAAAAAAAGACATCATGAGTCCAGAAATCAAAAAATCCCAATTCTTCAATAGTATAAAAGACAATAAGAGCACCGTAGATACACCTCCAGAACCAACACTTGCTTTATTGCGCCAAAACTCTGCGCAGCATAGTCAGGAATCCCCCCTTGAGCTTGTGGACTTCGGAAACTACAGGCTTGACAGGCTCGCCTGCCGTTCTACGCAGACGATCCTGTCTCTTTGCCCGTCTCTTGCGTTCTGCCTCAATGGGGTCAAGCTCATCTTCTTCCTCCATTTCAACCTCGCTCTCAGATTCCTCTTCATAGTTGACCTCGGCAATATCGCCCATGTCTAGACCAAAGTCGGAAGCACTGAACGTTGTGCTGAGAGCGTTAAACCCAGTATCTGGCATCGACTCGGCTGCCATCTTCTGTCGTGTCTTGTCTTGATGCCATTTCTTCCGAGCCTCCTGCCATGAAATAAGTTCGTTGATCTCTCGAATCGCCTTCTCTTTATCAATCGCGGAACCCTCAAAGAGTTCATTGACGTTCAAGGTGCCGTTGGTAGGACCCTTGCGCAAAAAGTCCAGGATGCCTTCAATCCAGCCCATGAGTTGAGTAAAGAGACCGTTATCATGCACGTGGACCTCATGAACAAACTTGTAGAAGTTGCTTTCATGCCGCTGACACAGATCGATAAAGGCCTGGACGGTCTGATTGGGGTCTGCTGAAACATCCTGCTCCTGGCACTTTTCCACAACCTGTATCATGTCATCAATAAAGTGCGCAAAGTCGGTAACACTGTTGTACACATTGGCAGCCTTGTAGACCCTAACAAGGGGCTCGTAGAAGATGGTAAAAAGATCCCTGAAGAGCTGCAGAGTTACAGGTTCTTCGATGAGACGAAGCATCATTGTCTTGTCGCGCTGTCTGGTGCAGAGTTTAAGTAGCTGTTTCATGTAAGAGAAAAGCTGCGCATTAGACTTTTGCGAATCGTCGCAATTGTTTTCAACAGCACTGTTAAAAGCTTTGTAGGCGTTGAACAGGCGCACCATTTGGGGCCCTGAGAGCTGGCCTGGAAGCTCGTCTGACCGAAGAATAGCAACAATCAAATCTTCCGATTCACCGTCGTGGCGAATTCTGTCCTTGGTCTCGTCACTTGCCTCGGTATATGCCTTTATTTTGTTCACTAGCACGTCGTCATCAATCTTCTGGGCCAGGGTATCAATAGACTTTTGGAAGCTCTTGATGCCATCATGAAGAGTAAGAGAGAAGATGCGCTGCATGAGAGATCTCGTGCCAAAAGGCTGGGCAAGGAAGATATCCAAAACGCCAGACATGACGGCTGCCGGATTGGCTATTCGAATGACGTTCTTGAGAACAGTGTATGGGATGAGAGAGTGGATGCGCTTTGCCTGGGCAAATATTTCAGGGGAGTTGTCCTCAGCAAGAAATACATGGTAGATAGTAGCAGCTACTTCGATGCGCAACCACTCGGCAAACTTTCGGTATTGAATGCTTAGATCTTCGATTGTGTTCTTTTCCTTAATTTCCTGAAACAACTTGGTAAGACCATTGCGCTCAATGATGTCCTGGCGGAACTGCTCCATGTACTCGTCGAGATCAGCAGCTCTCTTGCGTGCAATCTCATAGAACTGATGCTGTTCCTCCACACGTCTTTCGTCCATGATCTTACGACATGTTATGTCTTCGACATCATCATCAGTGAGAGAAACGGGATCTCGGGTAAGAAATTCCTGCATTGTCTTGGTTTGTGCAACTGGCGCACTATGTAGGAGCGACCGTAGGAAGGCTCTCATGGAGATTCGCTGCGACTCACGGCCTAGTACCACAAAGGGCTCATCACGTTTTGACGATAAAGATGATAATGGACTTGCTAGTGGGCTTCTCAGGAAATCGTAAGATGACCGAGGAGATGACCCTTTGGAGAGTCGCGAAACATTGGAGCCGGCTCTGCGGTGGCCCCTAGAGCCTGCAGAAATTTCGGTAAGAAAGCCCCGGCGATTGTTCAGTGTTAGATTCGGGCTAGAGACTTTCAAGGTGGAACTTTGGGAAGATTGAAGATCGCCCTTGTTGATGTTGGGAGCTGCGGTATTGATGTTTGATAGGTCGGTAGATCCAGATGAAATCGATGAGGATTCATCTTGACCGTCGCCAAAGGAGAAGAGGCCTGTAGCCACAGAATCGGTCTTGTTCTTTTTGGGTAGATTGGGGAGAATCTTTCCTGGAAGTTCAAGTCGGAGATTGTGGTGAAGACAGCTAAAGTCACCGTAACGACGAGTGATAAAGTATTCGAGCTCGCCCTTTCGTTTCACACGCAGGATAAATTCCTATGATGAAGGAGAACCTGTTAGCTGGCGCTGTTCTAGAAGTGAGGGCCGAAGTGAGGAAACACATACTGCATGCTTGTGTTGGCGGATATTGCGTCTTTCCGACTTTATACGCACGCCTGCGACATTGACGTCCCAACCATTGATGTAATTCCCCTCCGGAATGGTATGCATTACCCCAGTCTCAATAGCATTGCTGTCGACAATCTCGAGTTCTGAGAATCGAATGCGCTCTTCAAAGCCTGATGACGTGCGCACGCCCGAAACCATCATGAGCTCGACCAGCTTCTGGCATTTTGTCGCAAGCTTTCGACGCTTAGTTTCTTCAAGGCGGTCTTCAGATGAGGATATAGATTTACTGGCAAATGATTCGAGGAACTAACGACGGGTAAATACTGTTTGTTAGTAATGAAAGTTCAGGAGTTCCTAGTTTCAGGATTCAGTCTCTACGTACCACTTGCAGTTTGTCTTGCCAAAACTCTTTTTCACGAGCCTTGTCGAGAAAGGGGAAATCACGAACGTGGTGAACAAAGATGTAACGGAGAATAGGAAGTTCTGAGTCAAGGGGAGAAATCTCGCCCAGGTGAGACTTGAAGGGTGCGCCAAAACGACGCAAGGCGGTGGGAGAGTTGAGTTCGTGAATTTCGGATTTGACCTGCTCTGAAATTAACTCGCGCTTGAGATCTGCAGTGTGTTGTTAGTCTCTTAGTGTTGTAGAAGCCAGGGAGATATATCTGTGACGTAGGACGAGGAAATAGCCCTAGGATATATCTTTGGAGAGTATGTGGCGGGCAGATGCAGGGAGGGACGCCCAGGCAGGAGAAGCAGGGAGGAGGGGGAAGCCCAAGGGGGAGAGTCGGATAGAGACATAGAGGGAACTCGTTGGTCTTACAGTGCTCTTGCTTGCCAGTTAGCTGGCTGTTGTTGATCGCGAGCGCCGATGCACGTGATGAGATGGTCAGTGGTGTTGGTAGAGCGTTGGAGGACACAGCAGCATCGAGACTTAGTGAAGCTGTTTCTGGGAGGATGTCGCTGCTTTCGCCACGGGGAAGTGTTGACCGTGGAATAATAGAGTCGGCTATTGAGCTAGTAGAGTTCTCTGGAGGTGGGACAGCGTCTGGGTTGAAGGACGGTGAAGACGCTTCGAGGTGCGTGGCTGTGGGTGAAGTTGTCATGATTTTTGCAGATACGAAGAAGAGGTAAAGTGAGGGAAAATGCGGGGAGAAGAGCAGCGGAATTGGAATGTAGAATGGAAATCAACCTCCAGCTTCAGACAGACCAAGTGGATGAAATAACGATAACAGCGCAGGACCGCCGAGCTATCAATAAATGAGCAGGTTGGATTTAGATTCAGATTTGAATAAGGATCAAAGCTTTGTTTTTGAGGTCGTCGGCAAGCTCAAAGGAACCGGAGAAGCCAAAATTGGTAGTTGCTTGATTTTGAGTGGTATATGCACAAATGTACCTGGTACGTCTCGTTGGGGGTCTAGCAGTTGGGATCTATTTCCTTGCGAGGTAAGCTCAAGGGGACGAAAAGCGAATATTGTTGCTCCCTTGAGATTTTGTTTTAAGATTGGCGATGTTTGTTGAGCACAGCCCGAAGAAGAAAGCGACAAAAAAAAAGAAGAAAAAAAGAAAAAGAAAAAGAAAAAGATTATATATATAGAGGACAGCAGCAAGGTTATTCTTCAGGATGGTTGCAGCTTATATATCCAAAAAAGAGCAGGTGCAGTAGACACAGCTACAGATGTGGGCATGAGTATACTTATACCTATGTACTTATGTACTCTATACATGTGATGATGACTGACTACAGCGGGGAACGAACAAATCCCATGGCAAACCAAGACTGGTTGGTGGTGGGGCTCTTTTTTGCCTTGCTATTGCCTGCTATTGCCTTGCATGTCTGTCTATGCGTCTTGGCTTTACGCTTTGCTTTGCTTTGCTTTACTTTACTTTACTTTACGGCTTTGAAATTGACTTTTGGCAAGTGGGGAAATGGAACCCAGAGAGAAAAACACATCAGATAAAATAGAAGCATTAAAAAGATTCAATCAGCCAATAGATGATATCCCCAAGCTGAATCAGATTACTACTCCGTCAGGTTATGACGATATTGTACAGAGTGTATAAGCCTCCCACTTGCTGTTCCTTCTCCCCAAAGTCCGTTACGTACGACGGGTTCAAGCCACAGATCTCAGATCCCAATTTGGCTTCCAAGACACGAATCAGTCATTCCAGTATCAAATTCTTATTTTACAGCCGCAACGGTAAGTACATTTTGCTCTCACTCGTTCAGTTTCATTTTTTCATTTTTCGTGTTCTTTTTTTTTTTTCTTTTTTTTTGTATTTTCTTTTACCATTCCTCGGCCCCCCGAAACTCCTCCATGAGCACAGCACAGTATCGTATTGTCTTCCCTCAACATCTAATCTTCTAATCTTGGTAGCCAACTATTACTATCACTTGTATTCACTAATTATACCGTATTCCATTGGCTTGGCCGCTTTCTGCCCCAAGCACCCATTTCATGCCAAGGCGTACGTACCGTGCCTACACTTGGTTGGGTCGATCTATCTACTCGAATTTCGCCCATAGTCACTTTCTGTCTAGCTTTGTTTCTATTCTAGGCCGCAAGCCATAGTATTACTAGCTCAACATTTCAGTGCCTTGTCACCCCTATGGCTTTGTTTCCTTGGCTCCTGGGAAATGTCTAATTCTGCCTCACTCCCGCAGTTGCGGAGTCTGCCCTCTACACCAAACGACTCAAACGACAAAAGCACAAGCCATCGTGACCAGGCAGAAGCATTTATTCATGTATTAAGTAACACTCAGTATCGCAATCATGACGCGTCTCCCAAAAGTATGACGATAAATAGTCGATTTTCTACATCTCTTTGCTCTTTTTTGTTTTCTTTTTTTCTTCACCACTCGCATTAAAGATTACCGTAAATCGGTCAAAAGTCTATACACAGTTGCACAACCCTCCTCCTCCTCAGTCCAACCCTAGACTCAGGCTTACTAACCACCACAGCCTAGATTGTTCCTCCCTCCTAGACGTAATCAGACACTCCCAAGGGCTTGACCAAATCCAACAATCGCACCACATTACAAGGCTTGTTTTTGTCAAAGTTCGTCAAAAACGCGCAATGACTCATCCCATCCAGTCTCTGTTGCTGAATCATGCGGCGAGACGTGTGTGTCTACATCCAGAGATGGCCTGCCTGGTGGATACACATCTTGGTCTATAGTTGAACTCATACTCCCTTTTCCAGCTTGCTCAATTTCTACGATATCGGGTACGGCTATATTGGCTGTCGCATCTTTACCAGTAGCGCTTCCAGAGATGTTGTCTGGTGTCAGATCACCAACACCAACGCCTTGCACCACCACCACGATCAGACCAACCGCCAATAGGATCAAGAGGACGATCCAGACTGAGCGAAGTCGCTTACGCGTACGTTCTTGCCACTCTGCATCAGCCGTCTCCCAACGCTCAACCGTGTTCTTGACGGTATCGACACGCATGCTGAGTGCTTCCATTTTGTGGCGGCCGCTGCGGATGCGCAAGTGCATCTCCTTGATGCGCTTTGTCTGCTGATCAAGATTTCGGAAGGCTTCTAGTTGGCTGCGTACATCTGAATCGAGAGATTCTGCCTCACTCACAAATGTTTTAGTTACCTCTGACGATTTTTCAACAAGAGCTCGCATGTTCTCAACCGCTTGTCGTTGTGAAAGATACAGATCGATAACTGAACGGTAGGTTTCTTCGGTGTATTGTATAGAGTACGTAGAAAAGTCTTTGAGATCAGACACCATTTCTTCAAGGGTGCTATTGAATATAGAGCAGCATGTTAGATAGCGTGAAATTTGAAAGTAGACTCGAAAATTGGAAGCAAGATTACCTCACGCTTTGAGCTTGGCACAACTTGGCCTGCTCTTCCCATAGAGCGGCGTGAAGCTGTGTTTGGCTTTGTGCCATTGATATTGGCATGTAGTGGTTTGGCCGTGTCTCGTCTCCAGACCCGAGGGTTTGTCGCCCAGACACGGCGTCTCCACCACCAAGTGAGATGCCTAGAAGACTTGCTCTACGGCTGCTGTCGCCACTTGGATTAGCTACAAAGCTACTAGCTCCTGTGCCTGTCCCAGTCCCCGCTGTCACGGCCACAGGGATGGGCTCCGCTCCGGCAAGTCCCTCTGTCGAAGCTGCTGAAACTGGAGTGGACGATTGCCCTGGCACAAAGCCAGAATATACCGTGTCTAAACGCTTGCCTCTTTGTGGATGGTGGTGATGGGGCTGTGGCAAATTACCGCTTCCTGTTAAGCCCGGTGTAGTGTCTAATGTTGGGCCGCCAACAGAGCCGGTGCCAGTCGTCGAGGATATTGAGGTAGACGATCCGGCCATAGTAGATATGTACAAACTAGGCGTACTTTCTTGCTTTGAGGCCGAACGGCGATGTGCAGGCGAGTATAACTCGGAAATTGAGCGTGTCATCTGGTGGCGAGAGCGGTACGGCGATGTCATTTTGGGCAACTCTGTAGTGCTACCCTCAACGGGCGGCGCAGCAGGAATGGGATGTGATACTCCGGTCATGTTAGGAGTAGGGGAGGTTGTATACGTATGTCTATTCAGGGAAGTCGAGGCTGTCGGGGAGGGCGTTGATGGTGACACAGGTGAAGTAAGAGAGTTCGCTGATGTGCTTGCTTTGACATCTGCGGCTAAAGGGTACCCGCGAGCTACACTTCCGCGGGAATTTGGATTAGTGGAAGACATTTGAATGTGGTATTGGCCTGTTTTTTGGCTTGAGGCCACAGGAGAAATGCGTTGAATTGAACAGAATTCTTAGTGGTTGTATATTGCTCTACGCCGACACCCACCCCAAGATTGGCGCAGTGCGAGCAAGGAAAAGCCTAGGCTTGCTAAGCTTAGCAGAGCTGATGATTGACCAAAGACGTGTCGATATAGCGTGAATATTTTGGCCAAATGGTAACGTGTGAAGTTGTCTGAGTATTTGCTTGTTGTTGTGTAGAGTTTATATCTTGGGTAAAAGCTAGAATACGTCAAGGTCGTGAATACAGATTCGGCCGTTCTTACGATCACGTTGTGAAGAATGTGAGGTGACGGTTGGGCAGACGACGGTTCGATATGCAAAAATAATTGCCGTATCTGATCAATTAGTAAGCGATCACAGTATGTAGAAGAACGTATATTAAGCAAAATGAGCCACTAGACAATTCGTCATGGTGAGGATAGCTGAAGTATGATGATGGTTGTCAAACCGAGTTTCGTCTTGCTTGGCAATCAAAGCCAGCCACCGGTGTTGGCAGCTGCTAACAGCTGTACCAGCGCATGTATCCTCAGTTTCAAGTAAGCATAATGACAACAGCGAAGTTGAGTAGAAACAGTCAATCAAGGTTTGGAACATGTTCGTCAGAGTCAGAAAATGGGGGTTAAATCTTCAAGTTTTCCAAACGCCGTCAACGCCATTTCCCAAGCACAATTCGCCCAATAACAACTTGGCCTACTACTTTTCCATCCTCGCTATCTTGTGGGGTGTCTGTTGTTGAGATAGAGGGCCAATGTAATTCTGGATAGAGCCGACTAGAAGATGAAAAGAAAAAGCCAAACATCTCTAGATACCACCGATTCCGTTTTCTTTCTCCTTCCAAGGCGGTCCCTTGCTTTTTAATGTCATCTTAGGCCTATGAGTGGATGAGCTTGTTACGCTTCTCCTTGCGTTTCAATCTCTCAACCCGCTTTCTGTGCATCTTTGCCTCCAACAGCGCGAAGCGCTCTTTCTCTGCCTTAGCCTCACGGCGGTCGCGGATAGCCTGTATGCGGCGCTGGCGTTCCTCTTCCTTCTCCTCCTTCATCTCCTTCTCCTTTGCCTTCATGGCAGCCATCTCGAGTCGCTGTTTGGCGCGCTTTTCGTACGACGTTAGGCCGCTACCAGGCCGGAAGGCCTTCTTCGTCTCGTGCCATTGCTTGCCTATTGATTATTAAAAAGAAAGTGTTAGCTTCGAATAGATGGAGCACTATGTGGCAACAAGATCATAAAAGCAGAGCAGAAGCGACGGTATGTGTCGCATCATTAGCATAGCAGCAACGTACCATTTTTGCGCATGCCCAAGCTCGTAGTGGCGGCAGCGGCAGGAAGGGCCGCAACGGTAGCCGACGAGGAAGCTTCGCCGGACATGTTTTAGAGTAGGTTGATGGAGGGTAATTATTGATTATAGAATTTATCGCAGACGGAGTAGAAAAGTAAAGAGGCAGGTCGGATCAGAGTGTGAAAAACGAGCAAAGATATGGTGGTAGTAGCTTTTACCAATAAACAAAACAAGGGACGCTAGATTCAAGGCTGGTGAATTCAGATCTTATAAATGACAATCGACGAAGCTAGTCCGTTGATTACTTGTCCCTCTTGTATTCAGTTTGTGAGTTTTGCGTGGCCAACGTTATCAACCGTCACGTTGCGCCTTTCTTCAACGATAACTTTTTCTCCCCGCAATCTTATCGCTATCTCTTATCCGCACAAGGCTGGTTCTGTCAGCTGTCGAGATATACTGGCAGGCGCTGGCAGGTGCAAGCGTAGACCTTTGGAGAACATGGCACATGACGGATATTTTGATGATATTTGTGTGTGTATAATGAGAGAATGACAACGAAAGAAAGCAGCAACAATGAAATCAAGCAAACATCTCAGCAACTATGACGCAGCCTATGCTCTAGATATTAGCACGTATGTGACGCGCAAAACGAGATGGAGTTTTACCACAAAAGCAAGAGAGAAAGGGGGTAGCGACAGTGAAAACAATAATGGATAAGCGAAGGGGTTGATATCTTAAAGATCCAAGTACTGCTTGTTTGAGCTTTTGCATCACGAGAAACCAACATGGGTTGGCGTCGACACTTGGCCCAGGGAAAAAGAAGAAAGTGGTGATGATAGAGCTTACGCATAACCAGGAATGACACGACGCCACAAAGTAAATCTCGGTGAGAAAGAAGTTTAGCACGACCCAGGAGGGAAAAGAAACCAGTTGATTCAAAATTGCAACTATCAAAGCAAGTAGTAGCAATATTGTGTTAAAAAAAAAATAGAACATGTGGTGAAATAGACACAAGGACAAGGACCAAACAAATGTTTAAGCAGACACATAGACACCGACAGTAAAAGAAAACACATCCATTACTTCCCCCACTCCCCCTTTCTATGCAGCTTCGCTGCGTCTCAAATGACATGTAGAGACCCAAAGACGTAGAGTAAGTAAGGATGGAGGAGGGTGTAAGGGAAACAGAGAGAGAACGACGACAATCAGATGAAAGACTGGGAGGAAATAAAAAACACACATAAACCCATATACAATCATAAAGATGGCCTCCCCTTTCCTACACAACAAGACAAAGAGAAAGATATAAGCGCTTTGACACCAGATTTAGATTAGATGGCTTTCCTTTATTATAGACAGTCGACCGGCCGAAGATGAGCCCCATCTCTATGATACAACATCAATATCAAGATAAGATCAACACTCTGAAGGCGAAACAAAATAAAATACATCGCCGCAAGGAATCTAGAGTCATCAAAATCAATCATCTTTGTTCAAGAAACCTGCCCGCTGGGCCTCATGCCAGCGTGTCCTTGGGCTTCCAAAACTGGACCAATCGGCTGATGCGCTTAGTCCTACTAGGTTTGGACTTGCGGTCGTCCAATTCATCTATTGGAATCTCCATAGAGAGCTTGCTGCGCTCACCATGTGAGCTATTAATGAGTCTGCTAAGGCTGGCAAGGCTGGATCTACGGCGGCCAAAAGCAGAAGAAACAGAAACAGGACGTTCTTCCCGTAACTGTGGCGTGGGACGATTGTGGGGAGGTTGTTGAAAGGCACTTTCACGGGTACCGGCCGAGTTTGTCGATGTGAGGGACGGAATGTCAACAGATATACGCACTTCAGGCCCCGGTTCTCCTTTCAGTAATGACTGGAAAGTGTTGTCATCGTTGAGAGAGGACGGTGCTGTTGAAAGGCATTGAGCATCATACGATGCAGGTGACATTGGCGATGGAAAAGAGGATCCTGAGCTATTTGCATAGGGGCTCACGGGTGTGTGGGTAGCCGACGGCAGGTGGAGAGGGCTAACATTGACATGAACAAGCTCCTTACTAATAAGAAGTCGGCGTGGAGAAGGGTTGGCGGAGGCACAAGGAGACTCATTGGTAAAAGCGGGGCTTCGAGGAGGTGCGTATATGATGTCCTCGGAGGAAAACTCCGTCTTCAGAGAGCAAGATGATGTTTCAGTCTTCATGCTAGTGGAGGAAGCCTCAGAGGGCAATGAGAGCATGCCGGAAACTCGGGGACCAGAGGGAGTGGCAGGTACGTTTTCGTCCGCAATAGTAGCCATCGAAGCGACAGAGCTGGCATGTTGGATGGGGGTACGTTCGGTTGGAGTAATATCAGCTGATCTACTACTGCTTGAATCACTCTCAATAGCCTCTTCATCCTCTTCATCTTCTTCAAAGACATCGGCCATGGTCGAGTTACTGCCAAAGCGATGAACGCCAAATCCACTGCGCTCAAACGGAACCATTTCAGGCGCACTTTCAGCCCTGCGATGGTAATGCATGCCAGGGCCCGAGAACCCCTTCATGCCCTGAGCGCTGTGGAGCTTTCGTTTGACATTGCCAGCCGCCCTTTGGGCCGCTTCCCACTCGGGATTTGGTGAAAGAGGAGTGTTAAAGGGTCCAAGAGCGGCATCAAGATCGATCATGGATGCCGATGCATCATCTTCTGGCCGCTTTGGGGTGGGAGAATCGTCAGGCAGCTCGATGATTGGAATATTAGCAGCTATAGGGGTAGTCAAAACCTCAGGATCCATGACTTGGTTAGACTCAGGAGCGATGCAATCTTCTAGCGAGGCGCTAGAAATCTGCAGCGGCACTTGGGTGGGAGTAAGAGAGCGAAGAGACCCGCTTCTGCACTTTCGCACTTGTGGTTTTGATTTTCGTCCAAGGATAGGAACGCCCCAGCCGCTTTTGGTCTTCTTCTTCTTCTTGTTCTTTTTTGCTTTCTTCTTCATGTTGGGGGCACATTCGTCTTGCACGCTAGGCTCTACCTGACATTGAATGGAGGAGAGTCCTCTGTCAGCTGATAACTGGTCCGAGGATAGTTCATAGCCACCGTTGTTTTGAGCCTGGGCTCTATGAGCCTCCAGGCCAAAAAAGGACCATCTTTTGGGTGACTTCACATTACTGTTGGCAGCACATTGGTGTTCGTCGGACGATGGGATATCAAGCAGGGTGGGGATGGAATTGCGTCGTTTGGCCTTCGAATCGTTGAATGTTGTTCGGCTTTGGCTGCTCATATTATCAAGAATAGCACCAGCTGTGCTTGGCCTTGACTGAAGTTTAGGGCGAACGTTGACATCAATAGAAGGCGTATTTGTAGAAGACGAGGCAACAACGGGTGTTGCCTTATTCGGAGATGGAAGAACGGAAATCACAGAAGAAATACTTCCTGAAAGAGAATGGCCGGGTCTCACAGTGGCGGTGCTTGACGTGTCAGTTGAGACGATTGACAGCGGTCTAGGGATTACTTCCACCGTTTCTGAGAAACCAACACGAGATCGCGGTGTCCCGAAACCGCTAGGAACGAGATGATCCTCATTCATAGGTGAGGGGGGAACAGTTGCGGCAAGAATTGGGATTTCAAGTGTCTTAATTTTGGAAACGACGGGAGGCGTAGGCACCGGAGCACCATTTAACGACGCCATATGATCCCTTCGATCGAAGTTTGTGGGACTGTTGGGAGCACTGTGGCCATGATCGATGGGCTTTGAGGGAACCATGATTTTCGAGATATCATGGCTAGAAATAGCAGCTGACCGTCTGTGGGCATGGCCCTTGCGCGGAGGCGGGCTGGCGTTGAGCTTGAGATCAGAGGGAACCTCAAATCCGCTTTCAGACTTTGTAACGCTCATGCCCAAGACAGTAATTGAATCGCCTCCTCTTATGCTCCCGCCAACAAACTCGCTGCCTCCTCTTCTATGGCGATGACCAGGCCGGTTAGCTGACATTGGGCGAGGTGAAGGCGGTGATTGGATTTTAGCTGTGGGGGGAGTAGCGGGTGTCTCTGGCGGGCTTAGGAAGGCAGGCTTGTCCGGAGAAAGGAAATTGTTGACGCCAGGGTTGAAGCTGAAATCAGGGAGGGCAGGATGAGTCTTGGCAGAGTTCCGAAAACTAGAGCCCATAGTTTCAGGGCCCATTGCTGATCGAGGACGCTGGGCAGATGTTACAGGAGAGGAGGGTCGCATGGGGAAGACAAAGTGAGGATTTGGCGGCGGTACGCTATGAATGGGGCGAGAAGCCAGAGGGTCGTGGGATTGGCTTTTCGAAGGACGAGATCGGTGTTTTGACATGGACTGCAGAGCCGCACTGGCATCTTGCGGGAAGTCGGTAACGGTCGCCATTGTATTCTTGAAAGCCGCACGGCGGCAGATAGGGCACTGAAGACGGCGGTTTTCAATTGGGAAGCATTCGGTTTAAGTCGGCAAGCGCCGAGACAATAATGGGCGGAAAGAATGTGAGCTGGTGAAATAGAGCGCCCAAAATATTGGCGATTAACAGGCTGGACTCTTGGATAGAAGATTAAAATCTAGAACGCATTGGGATTAGTAAAGGCCATTCCAAAAACGGGCTGTTATTAGACTGGCTAGTCAAGGTCCCAGTATAATAACATTAATAAGAGAGCGAGTTTGAGGTCTCTCTACACTCGGCGAGCATCAACTTACCACTAAATACCACAAATTAAAAGGGACAGCGCAAACAACTTTACCCAGCAGCAAAGATGGACAAAGTTAGGATGCTGCAGCTGTAACGAAGAGAAAAACGCGCGAGACTTTGCTGGAGAACAAGCTGACGATCTCAAGATTTAACGGCGAAGACTGAACGACCCGACAAGACAGGCAGAAAAGACCAGAGAGCAAGACGTGCAGTGCAAGGCAGTGCAGACAAAAGATACAAAAAAAACACAAGGCTCGAAGCGAATATAAAGGCGATGCTGGCGCTAAGAAAAGAAGAAGAAGAAGAAGAAGAAAATCACGATCGGTACTAAGATGTGCAAGGCGCGCAAATGAAACAAGACGCCGAAACAGTGAAGACAAGGACGGCTGTAGGGTGGTTTGAAGGTCGAGAATCAAATCGGCGGACAAGAAGATCTCGATTGGACAGACACGAAACGGCGAACGCGGGCGGATGAAGAAGAATGTAAAAGAGAGACAAAGACAAAACAAAAGAGTGGACGGTCAAGACCAGGACAAGAAGAATTCTCGAGTGAAGTGTAGAGAATTCCCGAGACGCTGGAAAAGTACCAAGAAAGAAGAAATACGAAAGGAGAGAAACGAACAACGACGACGACGACGACAACAACAGCAACAAGTAGGTTGTCGAAGGATGAGGAGGGGGGAGGGGGATGAAGGGGCAGAAACGAAGAAGAGAACAGGAAGAAAAAGAAGAGAAAAAAGGAAGACAGACAGAGAAGAAAGAAAAGGAAAAAGCGAGAAAGGAAATGCCTGGAGAATGTATCAACGGAAAACGGGGAAAGGAAAGGAAGGACGAAGAGTTGGAGGGAAGAGGAATTAATTATAAAATAAGATAAAATAGAATGGAATAAAATAATAGAGACAAGGACCCTTGGACCAAGTCGGACTTTTTCTTTTTTTTTTTTTTCTTTTTCTTTTTCTTTTTCTTTTTTTTATCCTCTGGCCTGCAAGCTTTTGCTGCAGCCTCGTCCGATCAAATAAACCAAAGTAGTGACTTTCTTGGCTCGTCTAGGCTCCCAACAAATATTATTTTAGTCCAAGTGTCGAATACAGGAAGACGCACAAAGACAAAGACACATTTATTTAGCAGCTGCAGCAGCCCTTAGGGCAAGCAAAATGGAGGCAAGAGAGAGGAAGTCAGGAAGGAGGCGAGACAAGAGGCCAGGAGCCAGGAGAGACAGAGTGTACACAAAGTACTTACTTGACTTACGCAGGATCAAGGGGGACTGTGCTCGTAAAGCGTACCTACAGCAATGCAATTACTGTAAAGTCGCAATACTAGCAAAAAGTACTCGCTACAAAGGTGCAGTGCATATGCGACATGCAAACTTACGTTCTATATACACTTCTCTACAGGCAAACAGCACTTGCGGGCACATGCAAGGATACTCAGCGGAGAATCCAGCGGAGAGCACTCAGCAGAGAGCACTCAGCAGCGCCCGAAAACTAGCCCAGCACCAATTTGATTGAACTCACTTTACCCGCATACAACGGTGCATGCAGGGGCCGCCGTAAAAGACACGCAGCAACACACAACTGAACTAGTCCAGTTCCAGTCCGCAGGGATCAACAGATAGGCAGGTAGGTCTTGCATTACGCTCTTGCTGATTCTGGTAGCCATTTTTTCGTCTCGTTTAGCCAAGCGCCCTTCTTTTATCTCTTGATCCCTCCCTCCCTCCCTCTCTCTCTATCCTTGCGGCGGTTTCCCCTACCTAGGCAGAATGCCATTGCTTGCCTATTCAGCCGGCCGGCAACAAGACAGGCCAGGCCCTAAGGGTGCTGTGGTAGTAGCAGGCTTTAGTGCAGCAAATATAATAAGCACACAAGTGGTTAGCTTGGCTTGGGTACAGGAGTGGTGTGTGCCTGATGTTTTAATGTTTGTGCCTGTGCCTGTGCCTGTACATGTAACATCTGAGCTTGTTCCGCTTCATGTCATAGGGTGCTTCTCAGCAAGAGACTGGAAGCAGGCGGACAGGCAGTCTGGCTGGCTGTTGTTTGAGCATGGAAAAGATAAGAGCAAGATGTTGCAGTGCAAGCGCCCACAAGAGTGCACAAGGAATAAGGAGCGACAATAACAATAATAATAATAAATAGCAAGTAGCAGGAAGGTTGAAGGAAGAACTGGCGATACGAAAGGAGCTAGAGTGAGTATTTTTGCCTTGACGATGTTCCTTGCCTTGTTCGAAGGAATCTGCAGCGCCCACATTGAGTTACAGTAAAACCCACCATCGTGACGTAACGCAGAAGCTCAGGGTCAAAAAATACAAGAAGAGGGCTTAGCTGTCTGGTTTGGTTTGGTTAAGGACTAGTTAAGTTTTTGGGGCTGTGAGCCATGTTGAACTATCGTTCGCCTTTTTTATATTCCTCGAGTTAACACATGATCCTTGAGGGTCGATGATCTTGCAGTGTTTGTTACATGTCAGCTGCTGTAATGCTGTCGCATTTCTTTTCTAGACAAACGATAAAATTAAGAGATGGCTGTTAAAACATACATTTCCAGGAAGAAAACGAAAAGTGCACGACTAAAGTTGCTGAGTTGGCAAGCGCGTCCAATCAGCCAATTGTCTATCGTCTGCAAGGGATCGGAGAGATCACGATACCTAGGCGTTAGGATGCCAAGTACCTGTGTACCTGGCTGTCTATGCCTAAGTGTACCTGAAGTGTGCCTGAACTGTACCTCAACTGTACCTGCATCGCAGCCCAGGTGACAGTAGGCAGTAGGTGGCAAAGTAGCCGGTGGTACTATGCGAGATTGGCAGGGCCACAATAGTAACAGGGGTAGCAGCAACACAGCACGCCTGCAGTAGACACACCACTTGTTTTAATTATCGCGTCTTGCTTCATGTATGCTTTGTGTTTGGCTGCGATGGCCAACACGTGAAGGGAAATGAAGGGAAAGGCGAAGAGAAAAAAATATATATTAATATAATGACTATGATAATAGATATAAATGAAATAAGGAAAAGTTAAAAAATAAAATAAAAAAACAGGCACTCAAGCATTTGTGATGTTATATTGTTGTTTGTATGACGCATTGTTTATTGTCGTCTTGAGTGCGGGTCAAATAAAGTGGGCGGTGAAGATATCAGAAGAGATTAAAATTTAAGATAGCGCTGTGTGGCCGCTGGGGAAAAGGGAAATAAAAAATTAGAAAATAAAATAAAAATAAAATAAAATCAAAAAAAAAATAGAATCAAGGAGAACTTAGGCCCATCCTTCCTTGATTAATAGCTTGGCCAGCTCGGCTGCTGCGAAAGATTTTTTTTCTCAAGCCGTCTCTGGCTCTCTGGCAAAGGGCCAGAGCTGAACGACAAGATCTCAGCATGAAATAGGACATGTCCGCAGGGAAATACGTGAGAAAACATAGCAAAGAGAACACTGGCAGTGGCAGTCCTTCTAGCCAAAGACAGTTAGGCGATACGGCAGAACACGTCCACGCGAGCATCTCACATAACCCATATTCGCCAGTCAGTTCCATCAGTTCCATTCCAGTCTCTGTAAGAGGAAATTCTAAGCCATATGTTCGTATCCATGTCTACATATATATCTATTTATCCGCATCATGTAAACGCTGCCTCGATGATACGACGATACGCCCAGCTGCCTGGCCAGCCAGCAGCCTTGAATTAATCCATGACTGAAAAGTCTCATCAAGAAAGAATCGCAGCCGCCAGGCTCATTAAAGAAGCTCAGTCTCATATTCTATATCAAACAGTAAGGCAAGGCCACGGGTATCCATCCCATGGACGCTGCACTCAGCAGTACCGAGCCGAGGAGAACGAAAGTGGGGCGTCCGCATTAGCGGCGTGTATCAAACACACGCACACACACATACACACAGCGGCAGCCTTTTGCAGTCGTATATATGCTCGTTTTTGGGTTCCTAGAAGTGTCTCTTCCTTTCTTGGCCTTGGGCATATATTTCTCCCATCCATGTCGGTGCCAACTACTGGTCTGTTCCGACGTGTCAAACACGGTAAATCCGTTTTGTCACCACAACGAGTCCAGAAAAAGATCGAAAGAGGGGGCGGCGGCGGAGGGATGGAGGGGCATGGCAAAGCAATAGGGCGAAGGAGAAGGGGAGGAGTTCAGGGCAAGGCGCCTACGGCTTTTGCGAGTGCAAACGAACTGCGCACATTAATTTTGAAGCCAGTTTCAATGCTTTGCCACCCTATAATCCCCCTTCTCAGCTAGAACCCCCTGACTTTCAGGGTACTTGGTGCTGAGGGGAACAACTTACAGAAGAAGAGTACCCTGAGTTCTGGGGTCCTCTTCCACGCTAAGTCGGGAACAACATAACCCCACTCCCCAGTGTTCATTCACTCCTTAGGCTCCTCCTGGTCAGGGCTAGCTAGGGCCAGGGTCAGGGCCCAGAACTTTGATTGGCGCACAGGTCATGTCACCAGGGCTTCGCCACTTGCTTAGATCACAAAACATCGTCTTCACACCAACAGCACAAAATAGGAAGAATAACAGCGAGAATTATTACGGTCTTTATGTTAAATCTCATACACCTGTCTCCCGCTGTTCTGATGCGCTGACGAAACAATAAAGATGTTGGGGCTCCTACTTTTGCTCCAATCATATTCCATAAGGCTGATACTTGACGCTGAGTGTGATGAGAGAGGGAAAAAAAAAAAATGAAAAAAAAAAAAAGCTAAAATAATAATAAATAATAAAGGGGGCCGCCAGCAAACCGGCTCTTGCCTTGCTATTGCCAAGTCTCCAGCACATAACACATCGACAAAAGCAGAGGAAAAGAAAATGAGCCCCCAAAGCCTCAACATACTTAGTGTGGGGCCACTTACGACAAGACCATAATAATAGCTGCAGGTCAGCGAAGGCAAATTGCAGCGCATCACTAAATGAATCTTTACGAGTCAATACATTGCAGTTAATTTTGCTTTTGCATGCAATTTCCCAACGCTCAAAAAGTCGCAACTTCTGCATTGATACTGACTAAAGCGGGTGTTAAATTTTTTGAAATTGTGGTGTCACTTTGAAGCTGGCAAAAGGCTCCTTCTGGGTTGTTTTATTTCTTCGTGTTTGCTACCATTAGGGTCAGGGTTACAGCACATGCTAAATACTGGAACGGCATCATGTGACAAGTAATCCTCTTCATCGTATTTTCTACCGCCTTGCCATTTGCAGCAGCCTGCCCTTCATCTTCAACCCAGCGTCTATGGAATTAAGTGCGTTACAGGGCTTCCCTTGGTCATGGAGATAAACCAAGGTCTTCACGAATCTATATATAAACTTATGTTGCCCCCTCTCTTGAACCAGCGTATTAATACGGCAAATCACGATAATCCTTTCCAGCATACCCGCCCTTTATTTAGTATGTCTCAAACCTCCAAGACCTGCAGTATACAACACAATAAAGACACGGTATCATGCGCGATATTTGCGGGCAGCGGCTTGATATGTATGTCTGCTGCGATGTTAATACATAGCCCGAGATTCAAAGATAGACTGGCCGGATAAACATGCATGCTGTGTAGGCTCGAACAAAGACGTACTCATTCATCACTCTTTTCTCTCGCCCCATCCGCCTTGCTCTCCGTCGTATTGAAGTTTTGGAGCTTTTGCCTTGCTCTACTCGTCCCTTTCCTTCACACAGTTTTATTCAACACCACTAGAGTGTAAACTACTTGTAACGCCCCCCCCCCCCCTGCTAACCGCCCTATGATGCCCCAAGATCATGGTAATCCCCGGCGGCCCCTCAAGGCTTCAGCTAAGATACCCACAGAGCAAGTAGCCGGCTGGTCCATGCTACCGAAGATGTTGTTCTCCTTACTCTTGTTCTCTCCTCTCTTCGCTCCCCCTCCCCCACCCCCAGTCAAACACACATATATATGAGTCTTTCTTATTTTGATCATGTCTGGAAACTTTCCCTTCACTCCAATAACCCTGTCCAGCACTAGACCTTGAATGGTTGGCCTCTTTTTTCGCTCTTCCTGTGCTGTACCTAATCCTGCCTTCTCGAAATCAAGATCGACGATGTCCTTTTGCAAGGATGGTATAAATAGATAGCAGTGCTTGCGGGCTAGCGACGGAAGCACTTTTCGCTTGGGGTTTGCTTCTAGAAAACAGAGCAGTAGTCTCCTGGCTATATCTCGTCGTCCTGGGTAACTGTGGTCTCCTTGCTGCAATATTGAGGCAGGACTGTTCCCCCCTTAAACATCAAATAAATCGCAGTGTCCGAGGTCCAAGCCGCGAGAGAGAGAGAGAGTGTGTGTGTGTGTGAGATCCATGCTCAGTGTATGGCCGTAACATGGATACGTTAGAGACTCTATAACAACAAGCCACAACAAGTACGGCACGGCACGGTCAGATGCTATGCTATACTCATCCCCCAAAAGTCCGTTTTCTTCATCGGGTTGCATGTTGCGTTTTGACCTTTTGTCGTGTGCCCTTTCTTTCTTCGTCCTTCTCACTTGCAAGTCTCACCTAGTCGCACACTCGTGGGCACGCATCAACAATCTGCCGTTTCCTGCTCCCTCCTATCTCTGCCCCGAGTACAACGTCATCCCACTATGTCTGTGTGAGATGTAGAGGGTCACACCAAACGCTATGCTCATCCTCACCCGCGTGTACCTTTTGGTGATGTTTGATTTGATCTCTGCAGAAGCCTTCTTTGGCCGTTTCTTGCTCCTTCCTTTGCTCCTTTTCCTCTCCTCAGCCCCTTGAACAGCTGAAGCATGATTGTTACCTGGCCCAATCTATTCCCTGACATTCTCCTCTCTTGCTCCCGGCTCTGGGAGATAATCGCGGTTTGTACAACGTGAATGCAACAATAACAGTAACGACAACGCTAACTTGCGACATGAACACACACACACACACATACACACACACACACATACACACACACACACATACACACACACACACATACACACACACACACATACACACACACACACATACACACATACACACATCGACATTCGCTCTCTATCTGCCAAAGAAAAATTAAACCGACGTACAAGGACTTCTTGCTTCACGGTACGCAGACAGGTCCACGAGCCCAATGCTTTTATATCGGATCAGCAACAGCCAAACACTTGATACATCAATGAAGTCCAAGCTCTCCAGTCTGAGATCAAGCTGCTTTTACCGAAACCTGAGAGTATACATGTACCACCGCGATATAAAGAGACAGTCTTCCTATGGCACGGGCTCATTGAAATGAATGGAATACGGAGGCACGTTTGAAAGAATAATGCGGTGTATAACCCTAGGGAGAATAGCTGACAGTGTAGATATATGATTGTCCTTTTTATATTGGTGTTTAATTTGGAACGTCGCAGGTATAATGAACATGCTTAGTACTATCTATATGAGAGGAGAGACAATATGATATATATGAGTGTGTGTGTGTGGGCGTGTGTGCAATCTTGGGGTTACTAGGGTTTAAAGACTGGCCAGATATAGGGTTAGGGTGTCAAATAACCACGCCGCAATATAAAGAAATCGCCTCGTGTCAACATAAAGGTTTGGAGTCAATTTTGATGAATATTCCCACGTTAATTAAATACTTATATAACCAACTATTTATCATCTGGTTGTTCTTAAGCAATGGAGAGAAAAACAAGCAAGGTAGACAAGGCAGAACAGGCGTTTCATTTGTGGTTAGCTTTTGGGCAAACGAGCCAATAAGATGTTGATCCTGGGTTACTTCATCAATGCCCTTCTTTTCACTTCAGAAATTCAGCTTGTCTGGTTAATTTCAACTTCAAATTTGCACCCCTTGAACAAATAATCAAACACTGCGCGTGTCGTCACTATCCTCATCTGGTCCCGAGTACGAGGCCCAGTTGATTGGTGCAGAATCAGTCCCTCCCTCTCTTTCCATATTTTGTTTATCCACTTCGCGTTGCTGCGGAGAGAGTCATAGTCCGTATCATATACGGTCCGTTTGTTGTTTTGGTTTCTGTTTACACGTACACGTATACATACACACACACACACACACACACGTGTATCCCACTACACCCGCAACATGGAAGGTCGTGGTGCATTGAAGTTTGCTAAGCGCTTGATGAAAGAGATTGAGGCCTTGCGCTCGGAAGACTTGAACGGGGCTGGGATTGAACGACTTGGCCCTAAATCAGACGACGACCTTTCTAATTGGGAGGCTGTGTTATCTGGACGTGGTGTTGGCCACGGGTATGATGGTAATGTGAACCCTTCCCACCCCCCTCTATTTCCTTCGCTACGTGCTCTCAAGACGAAACCCGTATGAAAAGCTCATGGAAAACTGACGTGGAATCTCATCACCGCTCCCGGTATAGAGGGTCGCTGGCTCCTCTCTATAGAGGTACCCTCTCAGTATCCTCTCCAACCGCCCAAGGTTACCTTCATCACGCAAATAATCCACCCAAATGTTGCCATTCCAAGTGGCGAGATTTGCCTGGACCTGCTCAAGGATGCTTGGACTCCACAGTACACTTTAGTTGAGGTCGTCAAAGCTATACGCATGCTTTTGGCCGACCCAGGAACCGACAGTCCGCTGAATGTTGATGTGGCAGCTCTTATACGTGAAGGTGATACTGTTGCGGCTCGCGGGCTGGTTCGACTGTGGTGCCGACAGCCGGAAGGCTATTACTCAGGCCTATGAACGAAGCGAGGCTAACTAAGAGGAGGGAAAGTAAGTGCAAGGGAAGAAGAAGACTGGAGGGATAGCTCGAGTGAAGAAAGGGAGTAAAATGATCTTTGTATATGTATATATATATATGTATTTCTCTTGGAGATGGCAGGTTTAAGCATCCAAAAAGCTAGGCGCCTATCATCCCTCCATTGTACATCAAGACCCTGTGAATTGTGAGGAGCATCATAGATCGCCCTTCATGTTCCCTGGAATGAGGGGAGAAAGAGGACAACGTATGCATTCGATTTCTTACCCATCACTCCCATACAACTTGGCGCCATGACTGCAGATAACTGACGCATGTTTTGTACTCTAACCCGCTTGTGCCACATATCTAACCAGCGCAACGTAGACACAGAATAGGCCGAACGGGAAACGTTATCAGGCAGAGTGAAAAACAAAAACAAAAAAAAAAAACACATTTTCTTTCCACTCGAGGCCGAATGCCAGAGCAAGACATAATTATCATGAAAGAAGCCTTAAAAACTCTATAGATCAGAGGAAAAAAGAACAAAAAGAACTAGTGAACAGACACACAGAAAATAAAACAAAGAGAAGCCATAAAAAACGTAACGCCGGATGTCCTGTCCACAGTATGTAGCTGGACTACATACAACTGCCCAAGACATCCCCCCTCTTGCAAGGTGAAAGATAAAAAGGAAGCAAATGGAAAGATATTGGTTACCCCAAAAAAAAAGGATAGAAAGGAAAGCAGAGGTGGTCATAGGAGAAATCAAGCCGTCTCTTTTTTTGTTCAGGGAGTGGTGAAAGAGGCAAGTGGTGAGCGAGGAAAAAGAAGAAGAAAAAAAGCCAAGACAATCAACGCCGTTAGGCCAGGCCACCAAAGAAATAGTACTGCATGAGGTTGTGAGCAAGTGACGTCAGTTTTCAATACCGGGTACCTGCTCACACACGCGCATATACACGCATTGGTGATGCTGAGGCCGTTGCGTTGAACAATATACTACGGCTCAGCTGTCGACAATATTGAGAAACTGGTGAGAATTACAAATAGCGTAGCGTAGCACAGATAGCGAGCGACCATTAACCGAACAACAGACTGGTTGATTTGGATTCAAGCCGGAACATCGAGCTAGCTAGTATTGGCCATATATCGACAGCCCGATACATCAACGGGAGATTGTGCTTTAAAATGTGAACAGAAATAAGGGAAAAGGAAGGTCAGTTTTACTCGTTGTAGTGGTAAACCTAAAAGAAAAAAAAAAAACAAAAAAAAAAGCTGTTAGTTTCTTCCTTACTGTTATAGTTTCATTCTTTCGAGTCTCCCACCAAATATAGAATTGTATCGACATACCTTGTAGTTCGGAAGACCAGCAGGTTGCTTTCCTAACCGGCGTACCATCTTGGCAAAGCCTTCGGTTTCAATGAGGTGATAGAAAGAAAAGGGAGGGAACATAGCACCGTCACGATGAATCTCGGCCTTGACCAACAAGGCAGAGCCACCCACACCATCCAGCGGTACTTCGTAGTGGACATCGCCATCAGGGGTGCTCATAAAGGCCATTAGAGCACGGTATGTCGCCATGTCGTGGTAGCCTTCCAGGAGAATATCATCCTTGCCCATAGAAGCTCCGAGTTTGAGGGCCGCTTCGCTGTCTTGCCAGTTGTTGAAATCGTAGGGACGCTCACTCATTTGGTTCTTTTCTGTATCCATGTAGCGCTGGAAAGTGTTGGCAGCTAGGACAGGCTGGTCGTGCGAGGCCATGTCTTGGATAATGGTATGGGGAGTCTCGATAACATCGGCATCTAGCCACAGAACCCATGAGATAGAGGGGTGCAGAGTAGTGAAGAGCAGCGAGTTACGAGCCTTGGCCATCGAAGAACGACGAGCCTTTTGGAACTCCTTCTTATGACGGACGCTTTCATCCTGGGAGGAGATAGCAGGCTCAAAATCCTCACGCAGAATAACAATGTTGTGGAAGCGGTCCTTCTTAGCAGCAGACTTCTGGTAGCTGGTGATGTGGTTTTGCAGAGTGGTAGTAGCCTGGTTACCTTCCTTGGTCTTGGGGAGGATGAAGCCGAGGGTAATGAGTTCGTGGGGGTATTGCAACTTGATGATGTTGGCCCAGTACTCCTCGTAGAAGCGCGACATGGGTGTGAGAATAAGAACAGACTCGCGCTTGCCGACGGGATCAGAGGTGGTGGTGACGGTGTTCATATTGTAGCGAATGACGGGAGGGGGTTTTGAACTGGGGCCCGACGATTTTCGGTAGGGGATCGTAGGCGATAAAGAAGCAGGAGAGCTGCTCGAGGTTGTTGAGGATGAACCAGAGAGGAAGAAAAGCACCATGCATACGAAGGCAAATACACCTAGAGCCATACAAGCAGGACTTGACCGTCTCAGACGGACCGAACCCATAGGACGCGCCATCACGATCAGCTCAAACTGGGATGAATTGGAAAAAAAAAGCGACAAGACGAAGCGTCGAGTCCAAGAAGACGATAGGGGGAGGAGGGGGAGGGGAGGAGAGAGAGAGAGAAAGAGAAAGAGAAAGAGAGAGGGAGATAAAGAAGGAAGAGTCTTGATACGAATGGATGAAGCTTGGGCAACTGGCAATTGGCGACGATAGAAGACAAGAGGCCAATTCACGGAACAAGAAGCCAGTGAATAGCGTAGCTTGCTGGAAGATGAATAGACGCTATCAATGCGTTGACTTCGTTACTGTGGCAGAGCAATTGGATGGAAAAGGAAAGAGAAAAGAAGGAAAAGGGAAAAGGGAAAAGGGACGGCGGTCAGAAAGCTTGGAGCCCGTAATGAAAACGACACGAACACATTCAGGAGCAAATAGAGACGCTTGATGATATTTTTTTTCTTTTTTTTTTTCCTTTGTAAAGCAAACCAAGTCAAATTGGGTTGAATTGAGTGAAGTGTCCTTCCTTGAAGCTGCCAAAAGGGCAAAAGGGGGCCTTGCTATCTATCTAGCCCCACTTTACTTAGGATAAGGAACTAAGGAAGCTTGTTGGCTGGCTTCAGAGAGTCAGACAGTCAGAGAGGGAGAAGATTGAGTTAGTGGGTGGGTAACTTTGACTTGTGGCCCAAATTTCAGCGGTTTTATAGCGTTGCGAAGATCAGCACATAGCGAAGAATGGTGGGTTGGATGCCAGATTGTCTTTCCCTCGCACGCTTTTATTTTATTCTAATTTATTTTATTCTATTCTATTTTATGTTATATTACTTTTTTCCAAGGCCTGCTTGTTATTTGGCGACCCACTACCACTGCCACCAGCCCCATGTTTGCCACTGCTGGCGGAGTCTAATAGGAGCTAGCAGCCTATAGAAATATGTATACAGCAGGGACAGTAGGGACAGTAGAGCCTGTAATAACGTGTAACAGTCTGTAATTTTAGCCTGCCTGTTTCATGTTGACCTGGATCCAGGTCAAATAATCAATGTAATTTGTTAATAACATCCCGAGTTTCTACCAGCCATTTTTCTTGCAACATTTGGATCTTCATTAAATCTACATACTTCGCATCACCACTTTTCACTTCGCGCCTCATCTGCATATTTTCGAATTTTCCATTCACGTACAAGATAGTTTATCATCGCAATGACTAGCAACATGGATAGAAGCCTTGACGAGATTCTTGGCGAACAAGTAAGCCATCACCTTGCTTGCTTCCTAATTTCTGATTTTTCTGCTGATTGATGCATGCGGCATCACGACCATCTGGATTCATCAGCCTTGTCATGTATCATCGGATATTCGTCTCAGCCTTGTTTGCAAAAAAAAAAAAAAAAAAAAAAAAAAGAAAACATCGTAATAACTAACAGCTCGCCTTATTCTACTAGAGAACCCGTCGGAACAATAGCCACAACAACAATTACCACAATAATAACCAGCGACGCAATAACAGCAGAAACAGCTATAGTCATTCTAGACGTCGCGACAACAATGACTATCCGCGTGACGGCGTGAAAAAGGTATGTCGCTGCCGAAACGCTGTTGAATTTGTTGTCTGATTATGGAGCACTCTAACTTTATATGATACGCCACAGGTTGATACCCTCCCTCCTAGCTACTCTTCAAGCGTCCTCCCCCCCTCCCCGACCCGACTATCTGAAAACGAATGCAATCTGCTATTACTTCTCTTCGACTTTATTTCTTTGAATCGGCTTGGGAGGCTCAGCGCCTTGTTTCTCTATTTTCTATAACACTCTATCTGGCTAACAGCCGCTTACCTTTCCTAATTCAGGGTTACTACCGGGACGAGCACCGCGATCTCGATAGGTAGGCTTTTCTAGACCCACCGCGATGTCTTTCTCAAAGTCCTCTCCAATCTAACATGGTTTCTTGCAGCGAATGGGTGCACGATAGATACGAAGACAATGGCCGCCAAAGTCGTAACCGCCGTGGTCGCAACAATGTTGATTTGACCAGCCATAGGTATGTAAACCTGTTGATCCAGACTACTGCTACACGTGCTAACATTGAACTTGTTAGCGATGCCCGCGGCTGCAAAATCCGGGTTGAAAACCTGCATTATGATTTGACTGAAGAGGAGATCAAGGTCTGTTACTGATCGGATATTCTGCTATAAAAGTCAACAAACACAAAGTCTAACACTCGTTGCAGTCCCTCTTCGTGCGCATTGGGCCTATTGTGCGTTTCCAGTTGCGGTATGATCGTGCTGGCCGTTCGGATGGCGTCGCTTACGTGACATATGAGTCGCATGCAGATGCAAAGAAGGCTATCAGTGAATACGACGGCGCAAACGCCAATGGTGTGTCTCATTGGATACATGCAATCCGGGATTCTTTAATCTCTCTACTAACCTTTATCTCAAGGCCAGCCTATCACCATAACGATCCTCAACAACGAGTCGAAGCGTAACCCGTTTGATTCTGCAGTGATGCCTAGCCGTTCTCTTGCTGAGCGTGTGTCGGATCCTCGCGATCGTTCTAGATCCCCTCGCAGAAACATCGCAGACGAGGATGCTGTTGGTCTGGGAATTGATAGATACATTCCGGGTAAAGGAAGGTCGCGTAGTCCTGTTAACCGTAACCGAAACCAGGGTCGCCGCCCCGGCGCTCGCCATGAAGCTGTTGGCAACAACAACGGACGCGGCGGTCAGCGGAACCGTAGGGATGGTAGTAACAACGCCGGCAGTAACAACCGTCGTCCTAACAAAACCCAGGAGGAATTAGATGCGGAGATGGCCGATTATTTCGGCGGCCCGTCTGAGAAGCCTGCGGAAACCGCGCCCCAAGCTATCAATGTGGCTCCCGCTGCGGAGACTGCTGCTTCTACCGACGATGTTGACATGATCGAGTAAAGAAACTAACCGAGACACCATGTCTGTCCGACCTGGATGATGCTTGATTTGGAGTTCCACAATGATGCGATTTTAACTACCGAAATGGAACCTCCTTGTTCTCTGTATTGCTGTTTATTGTTTTGTTTTGTCATTTATATTATCTTGTCTTTCTATATTGGCGCTGCATTCTATGTCTTTGGCATGTAAGGTCCCTTCAAACCGGTGCTTTGTGGTGTTTATTGTCGTTACAAGGCATTTATTCTATTCATATTTCAGGGTAATGCTGGCGAAGGGGCTTTCGAGTTGGGTTGAAGCTTTATCCTCTTTGGTAATAAATAAGCCTTCAGCAGCTAGTCCCGAGAAGTGGTCTTCCATGAGTTTAACAGGAGCTTGCATAGTATCTATGTTTGCATGGTCAGCAATAACATGATCACTTAGTGTGCTTTGAGCCGACCCAAGCACGAAACTTCTTGTTGGTTTTGTAGACGAAGGAACAGAAGAAGAGGTACATGAGCCACATGGCGGCAACGGTGAAACGAAGAATTGCAGCCATGATCCGGGCGTTATGAGACCACGCTGTTTGATTCCTTGGCGCATAAAGGCAGGGAAGTCAATTTCCTCACTATCATAGGGGGAAGCAGACTGTACTGAAGGCGAGGGCGAGGAAGGCGTCCATTTGGTCTCGAGAGCAAGACGTCCCTTGCGTTTCCCCCACCCACCACCTCCACTCTCTAGGGAAAGTTAGATGCTATTCAGATTTCTATTAAAGTACCTTTTGAAGAGAACATGGATGGTTTTCTTGGCATAGCTTGAACTTACCTATTCTGTAGAGCTCACATCCACTTCGGAATAGTGTTTCAAATTCCTGGGATGAAGATATGGCCACGGCTGATTCGTTATCTCTGTCATCAAACAACGATAAAACATCCTGCTGAACGTAACAGCTAGCCGGCGAACTGCTGGGAGACACGACCGCCCAAACATCCACTCCTACGGAATCAGGTGCGGCTGCCATGCGCTTGTTGTATATTTTGGGGACAATGTCCTCTAATTCGGTAGAAGCCGTGATGGATTGGCCGTTTACCTCGATCTCACTGAGGATGTTGCCTAGACAGCCCGTAATTTTTCGGGGGGGCAAGATTGGGATCAGGGGGACATTTATCCTGTGCGATGTCAACACTCCCGGGAGAACTATTTGTTGAAATGCTTTGCGCATGGTGTCCTGTCGGGTTAGGACCCCATCCTGGGGCAGCCAGCTACTGGCAGATAGTGTAGCCTCTTGACCAGTGAAGAACACTGTATTAGCCAACGGCATTGTCGTTGTTATGAGACCATTGGGGGTCTGAGCACAGAAATCAAGGTATCCGTATGACTTTTCTGGCTTTTGCGCTTGCGACGAATCATGCAGCCAAAGACGGGGAAGGAGAGTGTCTGCGTTGCCTCGCAAGACCGAGAACCCTTCGCGAGGCATGGAGAAAGTGGAAGAGGGCGAGAGTCCATCCACAACGCCTGAAAGCACTTGGAGTGCACTAGGTGCAGGGCCAAGAAGAGCGCGCATAACAGATTCATCTTCAAGCCACCGCGCAAAAGATGGAGTTGTTAATACCACGGCAGCATCTGATGACGATGATGCCGGAAGACCCAGAGTTGAAAGCTGTTTTGTAGCAAGCGCCTATCTGGAATGGTCAGAAGCCTATCAGACGATAGCGACCCTAATGGAAGAATGATGTACCTTGTCAAGTTTAGGGTCAACAAATACTGTGAATTGAGAGGACGTTGATGAGTTCCACCGACGGGTGGACGAGCAGTTTAAGCGGGCTTGTAGCGCAAAAGTGCGATGCACCGTCTTGTAGAAGAGACGCAGGGGTGGTAAGCTTGCCATGGTGATGAGACTTGAGCAGAGAAGGTCTGGTGGTAAAGGACACTAGTTCGTGATATGGACCTCCAATTTGCCAGAGGCTGTTATCGTGAGATCAGTTCAGTTCAGTACTGTGCTTACTGCACTGTACTGCACTGTACTATAGATAGCAGTGCTTCTGTGGCTGAAGCTCGAACAGCGCCACACACATCCCACAATATATGTGGCGCGCTAGGCGTGCTAAAAAATACACTCTAAAAAGATCGCCATAGCGAGGTACCCAGGCAGGCGCTTTTGGTGGGGAGGGTGACTCAATCTAAAGCGGCAACCTTTTTTTCTTCTCTATCGTCTTGATTTCTGCGCCCGCACTTTGACATAAGACGACAGGACTTGCCACAAATAGTGTAGTGTATCTTGATTTTCCTCGCTTATTCTTTCTTTTATATCTCCTGAAGTGAAGCCCTTCACGCAATCGGGGGCTTCGTCGCAAAAACGTTCCCACTTACGCTTCAATCTCTGCGTATCCAGCAGGCTCGGCATCACCGTTTATTGCAGTCACATTCTATTGTCTTTGCACGACCGCTTTTGCTGTTGCGGCCTAATCTCGCTAACATTATCAAAATTCGTACAATGGCGTCTGCTTCTGCCCAGCCGCTGATGGGTGAGTTTGGCTCTTTGTTATTCCCTTAGCTGCTGCATGTATCCTGTATCTGTATCTGTCTGTACCTGTGCGCCTTATCGTCATGGCCTATGAAGCTAACTATCTTTAATTTACATTGCCTTTGTATTTAGACGGCAAAGATTCCGCTCCTGTCCAGTCTGCCGTCCCTAAGGTGAAGACTGAGAAAGAACGTTAGTCTCCTACACATCATCAATCTATCTAGGCGTATCAACCCCTCCCTAATCAATCCTGCCTCCCCTCCCCCATGTCTCCCTCCGATACCCCTACCCATCATCTACGTCATCGTTCTTTTTCTAAAAAAGTACCACCTACACCAGCGCAATTGCAAACATATCACTGACTTCTACTCTTTACTTCATCCAACACAATAGTCGAAAAGGAGCGCAAAAAGGCCGCCAAGCAGGCTAAGTTTGAGCAAAAGAACAAGGCCAAGGCCGATAACGCCACCGCTCCCTCGGAGGCCAAAGAGAAGAAGGCTAAGCCCATAAAGAAAGAAGAGGAGCCTCTCCCCGAATACATTGAAGACACCCCTGAAGGCGAAAAGAAGATCCTCAAGTCCTTTGACCACCCGCATTACAAGGCCTACAGTGCTGTTGCTATCGAAAGCGCCTGGTATGAATGGTGGAACAAGCAGGGCTATTTCAAGCCCCAGCTGAAGCCTGATGGGTCTGTCTTGGACAAAGGTAGCTTTGTTATTGTCCACCCGCCTCCCAATGTGACTGGTGCTTTGCACATGGGCCATGCCCTGGGTGATTCCCTTCAGGACGCCATGGTGCGCTGGTACAGAATGCGGGGCTACTCTTCTCTGTGGCTTCCTGGCTGTGACCATGCTGGCATTGCCACTCAGTCTGTCGTTGAGCGTATGCTGCAGCGCCGTGAGAACAAGACGCGCCATGATCTTGGCCGCGAAAAGTTTGTCGAGCGAGTGTGGGAGTGGAAAGAGGAGTACCACCAGAAGATTAACAAGGCGTTGACTAAGCTTGGTGGCTCTTTTGACTGGGAGCGTGAGGCCTTTACCATGTCTCCTCAATTGACCAAGGCCGTCAATGAGGCTTTTGTGTCTTTCCATGAGGAGGGCATTATCTACCGCGCCAATCGTCTGGTCAACTGGTCCACTCGTCTCTCCACTGCCGTTTCTAACCTGGAGGTCAACAACAAGGAGTTGACTGGCCGTACTCTTCTGGATGTGCCCGGCTACGACCGCAAAATCGAGTTCGGTGTTATTGTGCATTTCAAATACCAGATTGAAGGCTCTGATGAGACAATTGAGGTTGCTACTACCCGTATCGAGACTATGCTGGGTGATACTGGTATTGCTGTTCACCCCTCGGATAAGCGTTACACCCATCTTGTAGGCAAGAACGCCATCCACCCCTTCCTTGACCGCAAGCTTCCCATTATTGCCGACGAGTATGTTGATCTCGAGTTTGGTACTGGTGCTGTCAAGTTGACTCCGGCCCATGACACCAACGATTTCAACCTAGGCCAGAAGCACAAGCTTGAGTTCATCAACATCCTGACTGACGATGGTTTGATGAATGAGAACGCCGGCCCTTACCAGGGCCAGAAGCGGTTTGATGTTCGTTTTAAGGTGCAGGAAGACCTCAAAGCCAAAGGTCTGTGGGTCAAAGTTGAGCCTAACCCCATGAAGGTTCCTGTCTGCGACCGATCCAAGGACATTATTGAGCCCATCCTAAAGCCGCAATGGTGGGTCAAGACGGACAAGCTAGCTGCTGCTGCTGTTGATGCTGTCAAGTCGGGAGAGATTGAGATTCGCCCCTCAACTGCCAGAAACATGTTCTTGGCCTGGATGCACCCCGACAACATCCAGGATTGGTGCATTTCCCGTCAACTGTGGTGGGGACATCAGTGCCCCGTGTACCAGGCAATTGTTGAGGGTGAGACTACCGATTCTGCTAACAACGAACGCTGGTTTGCGGGCCGTACTGAGGAGGAGGCTCGTGTTAAGGCCGAGAAGGCTCTGCCTGGCAAAACCTTCAAGCTGGTCCGCGACGAGGACGTCCTGGATACATGGTTCAGCAGTGGCATCTGGCCTTTCAGCACCCTAGGCTGGCCCGATGAAAAGTCTCTGGATATGGAGCGCTTCTTCCCCACCTCCGTTCTAGAGACTGGCTGGGACATTATCTTCTTCTGGATTGCCCGCATGATCATGATGGGCATCAAGTTGACCGGCAAGGTTCCTTTCAAGGAGGTCTTCTGCCACTCCCTGGTCCGTGATAATGAGGGCCGCAAGATGTCCAAGTCTCTTGGCAACACCATCTCGCCTCTTGATGTCATCGCCGGCATCAAGCTGCAGGACCTCAATGACCAGCTACTGACTGGCAACTTGCATCCTAACGAGGTGGAGAAGGCCACCAAGTGGCAGCGTATGGCATTCCCTGACGGTATCCCTCAGTGTGGTGCCGATGCCCTTCGGTTCTTTATGGTGTCGTCGACAGCCCCCTCCGGTGGTGATATCAACCTAGACATCAAGGTATTGGCAGCCATGCGTCGTTTCTCCAACAAGATTTGGCAGGCTGGCAAGTTCGTTTTGGGCAAGCTGCCCGAAAACTTCAAGCCCAAGCCCAAGGCCGAGCCTGGTGTCACTCTGGCCGAGAAATGGATTCTGAGCAAGATGACCAAGGCTGCTAAGGATATGAACGAGACCATGGAAGCCCGTGAGTTCCAGAAGGCTTCTAATCTGGTATACCAGTACTGGTGGACCCACCTGTGTGATGTATGGATTGAGAACTCCAAGTCCATCATCCAGGACGGCACTCCCGAGGAGGCTGAGAGCTCTCTGCAGACACTGTACACGACTCTGGAGGCGGCACTGTTGATGATCCACCCCTTCATGCCGTTTATTTCTGAAGAGCTGTGGCAGCGTCTGCCTCGCCGCCCCGAAGACAAGACCGAGTCAATTATGCTGGCTGCCTATCCTGAATTTGACGAAAAGTTCTACAGTCCCGATGCTGAGGCAGCATACGAGCTTGTCATGGCTTGCTCTCGCGGCGCCCGCTCGCTCATGAGCGAGTACAAGATCAAGGAGGAGGGCAAGGGTAAGTAGTGACTCACTTGATGGTGGCCGAACGGAACAGGTTAACTAACAATATGTCTTGATTGAAAAATGAACAGTCCTCTTCCAGGCTTTAGATGAGACGTCGCTCAACACTGTCACCAAGGAGATTTCTTCTATTAAGACGCTGTGTGGCAAGGGATGCAAGGAGGTTGAGATTCTCCCGCCCTCATCATTACGACCTGCTGGCTGCGTGGCCTACCCTGTCGGGTCCGAGGCCGTTGCCTACCTTTTTGTCAAGGGTCGTGTGGATCTGGATGCCGAGATTTCCAAGGCGCAGAAGAAGCTAGACAAGATTGAAGTCGGTATTAGCAAACAGAAGAAGCTTCTAGCTGATACCAAGTACCAGGAAAAGGTTTCGGCGGCCATCCGCGAGAACGATGCTAAGAAGATGGCAGACTTGGAGTCGGAGGCACGGGGCTTCAAGGGCACTATTCAGCAGTTTGAACAACTGAAGCTCGAGTAGGTATAGTAGAGTTTGGACTTGTTTTTCTTTTTTCATCTTCTTTATTTTCTTGATTCTATATGCTAGGCGACAGCGGCAAGTGTCACGAAAGAAAGAGAGAAAAGACAAAAAAAAAGATGGTGTGTTTAAAAAAAAGGCATAATTCATGGACATTCAACAACCAACATATTATGCTATGGAATAATATAATACGTATACAGATGTGTGTTTGTGATATTACAATAACAGGGCGATGGCGATGGTAAGGCGGTGTGATTTAAATCCTGTGAAGATCTTCAATGTCATGTCTAGCCTGTGGAATTTGGATTTTAAGGGGAGGGGATATAATGGTTATAAGTCGGATGGACGTGTTTTCTTTTTTCTTCTTTTCTTCTCTCTTTTCGCCACACTTTACTCGGTCTTCTTGGCCTTTTCATCCTCAGCCTGCTGTTTGCGGATGTCGTCAAACTCCTTGTGCTCGGCATACCACTGGCCGGCTTGGAGAACGAGGACGCCAACCAGGACCAGAGCCAGAATAGTGTTAGAGGCCGAAAGCACACGCATAGAGTCTTCTCTGCCAATGTAGATTTCGCCCGTCTCGGCAGCCACACGAGCCTCCTCGATGTATTCGGGATCAGTCCAGATATCGGCAGACACAGCACGCAAGGTCTTGACGATGTTGGCAATGTAGACAGCAACGCCAATGAAGTACAGAATCAGTGAAGCACCATCAAACAGGAAGTTGGCTTCCGAAGGACGGAACAGCTTGAGAAAGAAGCCGGCAAAGCCCACGGTGACGACGATATTGAGAATGCGACCAATTAGCGGCGGCGACGAGTGCATCCATTTGAGATGGGTGGCTAGCTGGTCGTAATACTCGGCAGGCACAGGGTCGGAGGTCCAGAGAAGCGGGTAGTCGTAGGGGAACGAAGCAAATAGAATGCCGAGGAAGAAGCAGGTAGCTGTCTAGGGTTAGTTTCAAAACGGGTAATGATGGGCCAAGTGTCAGCGTTACTTACGACCAATGATCATGAATGTTGCAAACGAGCCGGTGCCACGATAGTTGCTCGAGGCACTGGATTTGGACCAGTCAATCCACTTTGTCATGATGTCGGGGGAGGGGAGGAGGAGGAAGAGGAGGAGGAATTAATAGGCTTGAATAAGGTATAAGGAAAGAAGCGATAGAAGCGATAGAAGCAGATAAAAGCTGACAACAAGAGAACAAGAGAACAAGAAGATATACGACGCAAAAGAAGAAGGGAATGCGACCAAAAAGGGTAAAGAGGTTAGTCGATAGTTATCGCCCAAGTGTGTAACTATGGTTATGTAATGTATTTTGGCAACGTCGCTAGACGCAAGGCTATCGATAAAAATTTGGGGAAGGAACAGAAAAAAAATAGAAAATAAAAATAATAAAATAAAAATAGGGTTTGCTTTGCAAAAGAAAAGCGGGGCAGCGGCGAGAAGACAGAAATAGCAATCTGGTAAGGGCGGAGCGAAAGCAGCGCAAGGATTCAAAGGACTAGGGTTATTCACAATATAGCGACCCTAATGAGAGAGATGAAGCTTAATAAGGAAAAGCCTCCAGCTGAGGCAAATTATAAGCAAAACCGACGACACTGTTGTATTCGAAAATATAAGTGTGATAATCGCTGCCGCTTTCGCCGCCGCTGTTCCCAATAACCGATCCCGGTATCTCCTCCTGCCATGAAGAGAAACCGCAGGCTTTATGAGGCCAAAATAGCACAATATGTTTAAGCTTTACTACAAGCAAAGAAAGAGAATGAAGTTGGCTTTATTTATTCAATGTCGGGCCCAAACGCTCCGGTAGGCCTGGCCAAAAGTCTGGAACTAAGACCGGGCCGGAGTTCTTTTTCTTCTTCCATTCTCTTCTTGTCTTGTGCTATTGTATCGTGACTTTCCCCCGCGTAGTGATTTGAACGAAGCCTGACTGTAAAAATTGGGCCTTGATTTATTAAGATGTTGAGTGAAAATAACCATCTATCATCTTTTCCTTTATATCCACCTCTTCATTTTTTCCAATAAGCCAAGCCGCAATCAGTTTACCCGGAGACTATCCGCAACGATCGTGGATATCTCAACATCCTCCAGCACTCTCCCGGAGTTCCGGAGACGTGGGTTCCCGGAGCCATGATGCTCGTGGGTCTCGAACCTCGACGATTGTCCTAAATTCTGGCATCTTCTGATGACCAAGTGGGTTTGTCAACCCATCAGCCGCCATCTTAGCCGTTAGACTATATCCAATCTTAATCTGACCTTCCATAATCCACTGCTTGACTGCATGATGTGAGGCCAATGTACTCGACCTCTGGTGTTGATGTTGCGGTTGCTGTCTAGAAACTTCTTCCCTGATCTTGCTGACGTTTGTGAAAGGCTATGCCTGAGTACGGTGCAACATCCGTGAGATCATTAATCATTGGATTGAAAACTAGACGCATCAAGGATGTAGTCCTGCATTGCACGCTACGTAATCTTCTCAAGGAGCCCGGCTTATGTGATGTACCAATGCCGGAAGTAAAGGTAATAGTATGCACTGTTACGGAACTTGTAATGTTACAAAGTTGTACCGATAATGAAGACTTTAATTGTCAGATGAAGAAAGAAGGAAAACTGTATAACGGGTGAATGGCTCACAGCTCTCCTCTTATACTTGATGGTTTCCGTCACCCTCCCCCTTTTCCACTTCGGTTGCCCACCTCAGTCCATCTTCAACGATGGCTGCAAACGGCAACATGCACATTCATCATTCATGGACGTGACAATGTGTATGTTGAGCCATACACTACGGCCTCAGATTATGGTGTCTTCTGTAATGTTGTAGATCCAGCAAGCATCATAGATACACCACTGGATGGGGATGCCGAGTTCATGAAGATATGCAGCAAAGTAAAGCTCATGATTCCAGAATAAAATAGATTCATGTTTTAAAACATCAAGACACATCAGATCGAAGAACATGGAAGTAATATATTGACGCCAGGTTAGAAATGCTACGAACAGCAGTGAACACAGGGACTCAGTTACATTAGTCATCCGCAAATCCTATGAGTCCACCTCCAGCTTATCCCCTGTAGTTGCGGGCATTAGCAAGGGATACTATCGTGGACACTTCGTCGTAATCGGGAGGCTGTATCTCCCCGTATGTTACAGTTATTAGAGGCAATGCTGATGGACGTAAAGAATATTTATTAATCGATGAGTAGACTAAGTGGAAAATTCTGATGTTGTGCAGGGATAAACACTTCATCCTGCCCCACTATTCCTGCACAACCCTAACAGCCTTCTATTGTCGGTGCGAAGCCGCATTACCGTACTCCTCCCGCAGCATGGCGTCATATCCCTCAGGACGCCTACTGTGAACCACAATGCCCTCAGGGGGCATGATGGCATGGCTAACTGCCACCGGCAAGTGAATATGGATGGCGCGGCTACCACAGGCGACATAGTAGAGATCATTTAACATCTCCACTACGCTGGGCACGGATAGTGAGTCGCCCTCACTATTCCCAGCAAGCGATATTATGTTTTCGAATGTGATTTCGAGCTCGGCACGTTGGATCTTTCGTCTTCAAGCCTCCACGTCCTCTTTCTCGGACCGATCGGCTATCTTCTCCCTCTCCTTGATCCGGGCGTACTCGTTGATCGAGTCAACCGCACGCTGGTGTATAGCCCGTTGGCTTTGACGCCTTTGTTAGATCCAAACATGGTTGGCGGACGTTTAATAACTTGATCAGCTGTCGACTTCTGTGTAGCAATCCTATGCCACATCTCGGGAGTCCAACCACGAACATCTTGAGCACTGTCCCATAGCTCAGTGCAGTCTGTCCGTGAACTGCAGAAACATCTTGAGCACTGTCCCATAGCTCAGTGCAGTCTGTGGGTGAACTGCAGAAACATCTTGAGCACTGTCCCATAGCTCAGTGCAGTCTGTGGGTGAACTGCAGAAACATCTTGAGCACTGTCCCATAGCTCAGTGCAGTCTGTGGGTGAACTGCAGAAACATCTTGAGCACTGTCCCATAGCTCAGTGCAGTCTGTCCGTGAACTGCAGAAACATATTGAGCATTGTCCCATAGCTCAGTGCAGTCTGTGGGTGAACTGCAGAAACATCTTGAGCATTGTCCCATAGCTCAGTGCAGTCTGTCCGTGAACTGCAGAAACATATTGAGCACTGTCCCATAGCTCAGTGCAGTCTGTGGGTGAACTGCAGAAACATCTTGAGCACTGTCCCATAGCTCAGTGCAGTCTGTGGGTGAACTGCAGAAACATCTTGAGCATTGTCCCATAGCTCAGTGCAGTCTGTGGGTGAACTGCAGAAACATCTTGAGCACTGTCCCATAGCTCAGTGCAGTCTGTGGGTGAACTGCAGAAACATCTTGAGCACTGTCCCATAGCTCAGTGCAGTCTGTGGGTGAACTGCAGAAACATATTGAGCACTGTCCCATAGCTCAGTGCAGTCTGTCCGTGGAACTGCAGAAACATCGTGTTATGCAGTACCAGGTCTGAAGCATGTTCATCTCCTTTCGATCTCTTCGACCCGATCCAATGCACAGATCTTTGTGAGGATCTTATGCTGATTAACTGTGCGCTTTGTCGCCATAACGTTGCGCCTCTCGTTCAACGACGGTATCAGCGATCGCATCGCTTATTCTCGATAACTCTTTCGGCTTCCCGGTCTTGCACCATCTCTTTCCAAACCCTGTTCTTGTGTTTTCATCGAGTAGGCAACATGACCCATCATTCTTTAACTGATGTAGGAAACGCATTTCCTAGTCCGACCGGTTGATTGCTCCGAGTTTTACCGACATGGTTGCAAAATCGTATGAGATGATGAAATGAAACAAGGAAAAAATAAATTGTTCTTCTGGAACGAGAAAAGCATATCTTTAAGCTTCTCCCAAGAACATTGTGCTGTTCTCCGAAGGTAATTCAATAGAGGCTCGTAGCCTGTAAAAATTGGTCCTTAGTTTTAATAACAGTCTAGGTTTTAAAAATTGTCTTCCTTTGGTTTTTTTTTCCTATATACCCACATCCTGATTTCTTATCGATAAGCAAAGCCCCAATCAGTTTACCCGGAGCTTATCCTACACAATCGCCCAAGTTTTCCCAACAAAAAAACGAAGTTGTGATACGACATCACGTGACAGGCTCAAGTCGTACCTGACTTGGTGTAGAAATTAGCCCTTGATTTGTCAAGATTTTAAGTGAAAAATAACTATCCGTGATTTTTCCTATTATGCACACCTCCTCTCTTTTCCGATAAGCCATGTTGTTGTAAAGTATAGTGTATATTAATGTTATTAGTGTATTTTTGAAACTAGGTTTGTGCTACATTGAGTAAGTCCACAAAGTAATATATATTACTTTGTGGGTTTACCCGATGTTCTACTGAATATGGGGTAGATTCTCCACAACACACGTCTTAATTTATTTAACCGAGACTTATCCGAAACGACCACGGAAGTTCTCTCAACATTGACCTGATACTATGTCACGTGACCGGCCTGGAAAATCATGGTACAGAATATATTGTCATTCTTCTCATTAAGAAGCACCGCTCCCCTTTCTAGCCTTGGTAACTGACTACGAACTCCCTTTTGCTATGATAATGACAAAACAGATTATCACTTAGATGTTTTTGCAAACTCTAGTCAGCAGCTTCTCCCATAGTGACTTGCTTTGCCGCCTTGTTCCCGGTCTTGCTCCTCTTACCGACCGACCTATGGCTTCACTAGACACGACTCTGACGTGCAGCAACAGGCAGCCTAAATGAATTGGGTGGCTTGAAGAATCAGACGCTGATGGGCACTGCACTACAGTCGTGCTGCCCTGATAGTTAAGCCTACTGATTTGGCCTGGGACAGTCCCGTCGGCGCTTCTGGACGTATGCGTGTGATTATGTGTTTGTGTCTGTGTCCACACCCAGCTGTGCGCAGTCATGTCTCTCACTTTGCATATCTGTATGTATTGTCTCCTTTGCTCTCACCTCAGAGTTTGACTGGAGGGAGACCTCTAGCGATGACTGCATTGCGCATAGCATCCTTGACCTTTTCCAAAGCCTCTTCCCAAGCTTGGATAGCATAGTCCCGACTTGAGGCGGCGCTTTTGCCCTTGATTGCACTGCTTTCGCTTTTCATTCTTTGACCCTCCACCCCCCCTTCATGCCTAGTGATAGTGATTGGACCTTCCAGTCCATCCAGCGGATCAGCTGTATGGCTTTCTCCATGGCCCTTTCCTCAAATACTACCCTACCAATGTACTCCCCAAAGATTTCCACATCGTCCGCATGCGGGCCCTCATCCATCGTGCCTTGAACCCACAGAGTAATCATTTCGTTTAGGCTGGTTTCTGATGATGTACCCAGCGATTCAAACTCGATTTTCCTCGGGAGAGGCGGAAAGGCCACAGAAGGAACGCGGTGTACTGGTAAAGCATCGGCGTGGGGATCCGCATCACGACTTTTGCTACCCTCACGAGCTGATTTCAAAGGCCAGGATTTTGTGTTCGGGCCGCTGCCATCTCTTTGCGCTCGGCGAGCTAGTAAAAGTTGTTGTTGTCTGTGGTCCTGGATCACTTCATTTCGTACGTCTTCTGGCAATTCAGCTAGAAAATTCATGTCAAGCCCCCCTAGTTCAACCGTATCTGCGGCTGTAGGCATGCTCGTTGCCATAGTGGTATTGGTGTTGGCGGTGGTTACATGAGAATGTCTAGTACGTGGCCGTGATGGGCTCACTGTAACTGATCTGGACCTTCCTCTTTCCCTCCCTGCAGCCGCCATGATGTTAGTTTGAGTTAAGCCTCGCCGGGCGTCTTGAATACGCTCACGAACTTTAGATCGTTTTTGCCGTCTCGTAGGCGTTGTAGAGCCATAGCGAGCGGGCGGTTCATGGTGAGGAGACTGTTTTGGGATGGGCAAAGCGCCTAGATTAGAAGAGGCATTAGAAGGAGCCGATGCTACGTCTACAGTAGCAGGGGGTAGACCAGGCGTTAAGCCCTCGTGGCCGTACAAGGCGAGTATCTCTTCCTTCATGTCATCTGGAAGCGCATTGAATACTTCACGATCGATTTGCGACGATAGAAGATCGGCTGGCCCAGAAGGAGCGGAATACTCTTGTTGTTGCGTCTCTTTTGAAAGTGCTTTTGAGCATTCACTGGGCCGCCCTTGGGCTAGTAGCCGGCTCCTGATGTCAGATGGAAGCTCTGCTACAACGGCTGGGTCGGCATTCGAGGGCAGTATAAACTGAGTGCCTGAGATATTCAGCGGAGTCTGTGCCTGATCATCAGTCTCTCGGGAATGAGTCAATGCAAGCGCGGGGCGTGAGCGGCTAGCTTGACCATCTTTGTTCTTTTTGGGAGTCAGTGGTGTCTCTGCAATTGGGTCGTCCTCTACATCCAAGTTATTGGATGACACTTGGCGTAAAGAGGTGTGAAATGCCGCTGGCGAAAAAGAAGGCCTGTGACGCGCGGGCCGTTTGAAAGTAGCCTGACCATGATCACAACCATCATGATTATGGCCATCACGAGAGTTGCTGTTATCCTCAGCTAAGGCTTCATGGTGCGAATTTTTGTTGGGCGGCCCTTTGAAGGCCAAGAAGCTAAGCTTCTTTTGGCTACCAGCAGGATGAGAGTTGTGCTTAATGGCCTCTAGTTTTGTTAGCTGCACGCCGAGGCCTCTGAGATCTCCAGGTGTGAATTTGTATGAGCGAAGGATAGATACTGCTTCTCGGCTGATCGTCGCTGCATCGTTGGTGGCGACACCAAAAGCCACAGTCTTGTTGAAAGTATCGCAAGCCCCGTGACCCAGGTGTTTAGACGTGTTGAACGGTGCATCAGCCGCTCTCTTCATAATCTTGACCGTTAGATTCCGGCCCTTGACCTGCTCGTTGATTAAACGCCGTTCGAGTTCTTTGCAGAGATTGAAGACAAACTCTTCTGCTTCAGCCTGATTCACAAATCGGATGCCCCAGCTGACCTCGGCTGAGACGGACTTGCGTGGCGGCTGAGCGCCAACTTCCGTCCTGTCAATGCCATGTGCATATTCCCAGAGTCTCTCGCCTGTCTTGGGGCCAAGAAGAGTAGACAGCCAGTCTTTCGAGAGACTACGCAACTCTTTTACTAAGTTAATTCCTGCCTCAGATAGCTTACCGGCGATGCTAGAGGCTACGCCAGGAAGACTTTTAGTCTCTAAGTCGCCGAGGATATCTAGCTCCTCGTGTGGTTTAACCTGATACTGGCCTGCAGGCTTGGCTTTGCGTAGAGCAACCTTGGCAAGTAGAATATTTGCACCAATGCCTATAGAAACGTTGCACCCTGTACGTTTCTTGACATCGCGTCGTATGCTCAATGCAATGGCATCAGCCGCCCGCCACTCTTCCTGAGCATCATCCCCGGTCCCCCCTGGACTTACTGCGTCGTATACAACCTGTGTTGCATCAATAAGTGCTTCATCGACACTGACACTTTGAACTACACCGCCTACCGAGATCATAGCCTCATAAAACTGCTCGCTGGCTGCTTCGTACGCAGGAAAATCATAGGGTAAGACTTTGAGGCCAGGGCAAGCCTCCTGAGCAGCCTTCATCATCATGCCGTTCCTGACCCCAAAGGCGCGAGCTGGGTAGTTGCAGCTGGAGATTTCCGAGCTTTTGCCAGTTCCATGAGCCACGACTACTGGCTTATCAGCGAGTGACGGATGGTTTTTGAGAGATACGGCACAGAAGAAGCTGTCAAAGTCAACATGGAATATGTATCGCCGGGCTCCAGGCTTTTTCGTCGCTGACTTTAAGCCTGGTGTTTGTTGCGAGGCCAGAGACTGCATTCGAGACTTGAGTTCTGCTTTCCATGCCGAGAGATGATGTAGTCGACTTTCCGAGTAGTATTGCTTGAGGAATTCAGGATTGGCTGAGGAGGCCTTGCGGTAGTGCGGATCTGATAGTAGCCAGGCATTGTACTGTTCAGATGTAGCATCCTTGGGTAGTGCTGTTAGTGGCTTTCTCATAGTAGAAAGCTGTCCTGGAACAATAGCAGCAGGGTACTCAGCAGAGCCTGTTGAAGCCACTTTGGGAGAGGCAGGAGAAGAAGAGCCATCTTTTGGTGAGAGACCAGCAGTTTCCGGTATTGCAGAAATAGCCTCTGGCAAATCATCATCCAGTGCCTCCTTGCAAACCACGCTTTGCTCTGGCGTAGACCTACGCATTTGTTCAGCGCGTTCTTCTTCCTCGTCCATAATCTCATCCGGAATCTCAAAACTTGAGAAACCCGGCTCAAGCGCATCATCGTCAACAATATCCTCGGCCGATACGGATTTCTGGGTGTCTTGAAATAGGGAAGGCTTTTGGAACTGTGCTACACTAGGCGAAGAGATCTGGACCTGTGGGGAAAACATGGCTGCTTGAGATGACCGAAAGTGATTCCCGTAGAAACCACTATCAGATTGCTGGCGATAGATGGACTGGCCTTTGGGTGTGGCCTGAGATACAAGGCTATTACTCTCATCAACGCTCAGAGTCTTTTGTCGTGCGCCTTCACTAGTGATCTTGTAGTTGGACCAGGGAAGTAGCTTCCCGGCTTTGATAGAGTCTATGACCCATGCTGGGCTGACTACGCGATAGCGAGAATACTCAACCATCTTCTTGGGCGTAAGTGACGAAGCAATTATGTGTGTTGCCATAGTTTTCCCATCTAGATACTGCAGAAACCCAGCACCATGCTGGACAAGCTCTTTGTGAAGACTGCAGAAACATGATAAGGAATCGAAATTAGCTAGTTACAGTGTATAAAGAGGGCCAGTGAAAAGAGGAGGCAAGTGAGAGAGAGAGAGAGAGGCTTGACTTACACCTGCAGAGAAGGCTGTGTGTATCCCGAGACATGGGCAACCACACCCTTGAAAATCTGTGGCATATCCCCGCTTGAAGCGCGAATCTCTACATCGAGATTTTGAAGTTTGATCTTCTTGCGGCGAATATAATTCCCAAAGCCGCTGTAAGGGCTAGCATCATGCTCTTCGCCGACTTCGTCCAAGAACTGGTGTTGTTGGATTCTCTTGCGCACTTGCGACGAGTTCTTTTCAAGTGCGTGGTTCATGGCTAGCTGTCTGACAGTAGGTTTGATTGGCAGGGTTGGAGGAGAATGGATGATCAGATAGGAACGACCCAACAGTGATCGCAGCAAGTACGGGCGATCAGGAATGCTTGCGCATGGTTGGTTGAAGATATGTCTCTACGTCTCAAGAGAGAGATAGAGGCGTACTAAAGAACTGAGGGAGCGCAAGTCCTTGTATTAAACTCAAGGCAAAGAAACGTCGTAAGCCTGTTGATGTGCCCGGTGGCTTGTACGGTACTGTATCAGTAGAAGATTGGGCGCTACAATAAAAGCGCGTCATGCTGAACTTGGCCTTTACGCGAGGTCACGTGACCTACATGACGTGAGCAGCCCCACTTATAAGCTTGATCTTGCGATGACGAGCGAGCGTCAAAGAGAATTGGGAAATTGAGATTTGGTTCTTAACAAGCGGATTCTTGCATTCACGCTTCCCAGTAGCTCATAACTCAATATGAACAATGACCAATTTCGAAATTTGGTGGTAGCCAGTACTCAGAAGGCTGCCGCTGAAACCGCAGACAGTCGCTCTAGCAGTCCACCTATCCAGCAAAGCAGCTCCATCCACCGACTTGCGCCCAAGTATGTTTCCCCTTTCTCCCCCCTCCCCCCTTACTTCCTACATGGCGCATACATTCTGCTATACATATGCTAACAAGCCAATAGGAGCAAAGGCACATTCGCTCGGAAAAATGATACTAGATATAACCCAAAAGCCTCAGAACGTATGCGACAGGCTCAGCATGAAAAATTGTTTAAATCTGCCGCGCCAAAGGGTGTCAAGCTTGCAACTGGCTATACCGATCGTACACGAAACCGCCATGACGATGACGAGCGCGCAGTCGAGATTCAGGAACTGGAAAGACAACTCAAGGAAAAAGAAATCGACCAGGCGACTTTCGAAAGGCGGCGGGACGAGATTATAAGCGGAGATGTTCATGCAACGCATCTTGTCAAAGGCCTTGACTTCAAACTTTTGAAGCGTGTTCGCCAAGGCGAGGACGTGTTTGGAAGTTCAGGAACAAAGCCCACGGCAAATACTGCTGGGCAAGATGAAGCATTAGGGAGTCAAGAGGCTGATAGCATCGATGCTGCACTAGATGATGTCCTGGGAAATGAAGTTAAAGCTGTTGAGCGCGAAAAAACGGCGAAAAAAGGCCAACTATCGACCGTCACGACGACTGCGCCTGGACAAAAGCGAACACGCAACCAAATCTTGGCAGACTTAAAAGCGGCCCGGGCAGCAGCCAAAACCCAGCAAGCAGAAGGAAGTGCCGTCGGTCTGCGGTTCAAAAAGATTGGAGCCAAGCAAACGCCCGGCTCGCGCATTGAAATCGATCGACATGGTAACGAGGTTCTCATCATTGTTGATGAAGATGGACACGAAAAGCGCAAGGTTCGCAAAGCGCCAGTGGCAGCAGCAAACACAACAAGTGCCACAACCGAAGGACAAAACAATGAGGACATTCTAGGCCATATGATGCCCGATCCAAATGCCGCACCCCTAGGCATGGAAGTTCCCGAAGCCTACCAAAGCAAGAAAGAACCGGAAGGAGAAGATGACGATGTCAATATATTTGACGATGCTGGGAGTGACTACGATCCCTTGGCCGGGCTCGACTCTGGCTCTGATTCTGGTAGTGACGAAGAAAACGATGCCAAGTCGGAAGCAAAGCCCCTCCCTTCCCACGACTCCGAAAAAACCCAAGACTCTATCTCACTCTCAAGCACGACAGGGCCCAAAAACTACTTCAAAGACTCCCGTGGAGTGCTCGCATCAGAACAGTCTCTACAGGGACCATCATGGTCTGACCCCGCGCTGCAGGCTGTTCTCAAAAAGGCAGCCACTCTCAAACCCCTTGCCACTGGCAGTTCTGACGACGAAAATGAAGACAGTCACGATCCAGAAGCTGCTGCACGCAAAGAGAAAAGACGCAAGATGCTACAGCAGGACGATCGCGACGCACAGGACATGGATATGGGCTTTGGGACGAGCAGGTTTGAAGATGAGGAGGAAGCTGATGAATCCGCCAAGATTAGACTGTCAAGGTGGACGGACGACTTGGCGGGTGGGGACGGGGAAGACGTTGCTGGCCAAGGACGAGAGGGAAAGACACAGCGAAAACGGGGAGGTAAAAAGCGCAAAGGCGATGGAAACAGTGCTGCAGACGTCATGCGCATTGTCGAGCAACGACGAGCGGCCGGCCAGTTATAGAATAGACATAAGCAAGGTAAGGGCAATTCAGATGCGAGCACTATGAGAAATACTGAGTGAATATAGATCCACCAAGCCCGGGAACTACAAATGCGAATCTACAGATAGAGACGCACAGTCCAATTCACTATCTATACATTTGCTTTATTCCCTATCTCGGCCATTGAGATAGATGTCTTTGCCCATCTCCCCACAGTTGTCTCTGCTTATCTCATCGCCTTGCAAGCTAGTGGTTCTCGTGATCACCTCTGTCATTACAGAAGGCCTAACCCTTGGTGGGGCGCCTGCAGCTCTATGTGTCACATGATTGACTAGTTGGGAAAGGGGGGGGGGGGGAGAGATATGAAAGAACGACAAGGCAAGAAGTTGCCAGAACAGAGAGTTTCTGCAATTGGCCAGTCAGACTTTTCATATAACCCTTATCACGAATCGCACTGGCAGAGCCACGAAGCTTCGTCGGCGGGCTGGCTGCAGCTAATCACAAACGCCGCCATGCCAGCCCCTGATACATATAACACGGACCAAGGCAGTTGCCGCTAATTATCCAGCTCTATAGTGCGAATCCAAATCCAGTCTCTTTGACGACCCGCTCTTTTCTAGTAGTTGGAGGAACAAAGAACAAGAGGGGTGGGTACATGTACATACTAAGCTCGAGTACCGGAGTCAAAGTAACCAACAAGCTCAGGGAAGTAGCGGCCGTTATCATATATATATAGTCTTCCTGTCGATAAAGTCATAAAGCGCATACTTTTTTTTCTTTTTTCTTTTCTTTTTTTTTTTTTTTTCCTTCTCTCCTTCTTTTATATCTGCCCTTCCCATATCTCTCCCACATCTCCTCTCAATCATCCTGCCATCCAAGTTCCCTTGTAAACCTAAGCCATAAGCAAAGCGCCACAGGCACAAGTTCAAGACATAGCTTAAAGCTATCATCGCTTATTTTCTTGTCTCTCATCCGCAAAATGGCTCCCGTTCCGCTGTGGCTAGACTGTGATCCAGGCCACGATGTAAGTCCTATTATTCCTATTTCCACTTTCCACCCTCAATTGTGACGCATTTAACCCACAACAAACGCACATATCGCTCATCGCAATCACCATGGTGCTAACTAACTGTTTGGCCCACTAGGATGCCTTTGCAATCCTGCTAGCAGCGTACCACCACAATATCCAGCTTCTTGGTATCTCGTCTGTTTTTGGGAATACCTCCCTAGAGTGAGACCTCTCTCTCGCCCTTCTTTTACTATTTTGCCGTCACATCACATGCTAACAGTCTATCCCACCAGGAAAACCACCTTAAACGCGTCTTCTATTCTCACTTCTATCGGGAAACATGCCGAAATCACTATTTATCCAGGCTATGCGAACCCTCTACACCGTGCGCCGATGCACGACCCTGCCTCCTCTATCCACGGAGAGTCCGGCTTGGATGGGACGAATCTACTACCCGAAGGTCTCGCCACCATCAATCGCCAGATACCAGCTATCGATGCCATGTACACTGCGCTTATAGCAACGCCCAAGGGAACTGCCTATTTGGTTGCCACTGGCCCGCAGACTAACGCTGCGGCCCTGTTTGAAAAGTACCCCGATCTGGCCGAACACATAGCCGGTTTCAGTCTGATGGGTGGCGCTGTCGGTGAAGGCTTCACTGCAGCCATTCTCGGCGAGGTTGATGGCAAGGAACGGATTGGTAACTGGAGCCCCTATGCCGAGTTTAATATCCTAGTTGACCCCGAAGCTGCCGCCAGTCTCTTCTTGAACCCTGTCCTAGCGGAGAAAACGACACTCATTCCACTGGATCTCACACACCAGGTGCTGGCTACCGACGAGATTCAAAAAACTCTGTTATACGGCAGAGAAAGCCCTGCTGCTAGAGTTATACCCGGCAAAGGCAAGACAATTCTGCGAACCATGCTAGTAGAGCTTTTATTGTTCTTTGCCGAGACATATGCGTAAGTTGCAATCAGCCAATGCTTTTGCCGTCCCAGCACACAGCCTAGGTAGAATCTTGCCATTTGCTAACCCCAACCTTCTTCATTCATTCCCCAACCACCAGCGATGTCTTTGGCATCACGGACGGCCCACCTCTCCATGACCCTCTCGCTGTGGCCATCGCCTTGATTGGCACTGATGATGAAATTCCCTTTTACGATTACCGCCCAGATGACTCTAGCAAGACTCCCGAACGTTTCAGAGTTACCGTTGTCACCGATGGCTCGTACGAAGACGCTAAAGATGGCGTCGCTCAAACCGGTCGCACTATTGTCGAGCCCCTGCCGTCGGGTGTTGCTGGCGTGCGGATTCCGAGAGGTCTAGACATTGAAAAGTTCTGGGCTGAGATTGCCGCTTGCATCGACCGTGCAGATGAGGCTAATGCACAGCTAACGCCATCAAAATTAAGTGTGGCGGCGGCGGCGGCAGCAGCAGTGGCGGCGGCATCGTCATCAGCATCGACATCGACATCGGCAACAGCTGCTGCTGCTGCGGGGAAGACCACTGCTGCAGTGGCTGCTTGAAATCCTTTTACAGCCTGCTGCAGATACTATATATATTTATGTGGCCAATTTCGAAGTACGCCTATATATGAGAACAATACAGTACAATGACGGATACAACTTTTTTTTTTTTGCAAAACCATTAAGTATAAAACAAAAATAAATGCAGAACAAACATAATACTTGAAGAAAAAAAGGTAAAGATGACAAATATCCGCGGCGGCACAAAACCTCCTCCACCCCCCCATCCTTATAGAGTTCCTCGTCACTCCATTCAAGTCAATACTTGAGGTCATAATGCTACACATAATATACATACCATAGGCTCCTCCCAGTTTTCTTTAGAAACCTAAACTGACAGTTTCTCCTGTTTCGTTTCCCTTCGGTGTCAGGGACGGCGGCCCCCCTCTCCTTCATAGTAGACGCTCGGCGTAATGGTCAATGTTCTGTAAAAAGCCCATCATCCGGCCATAAACCCAGACTGTAATGGTGCTACCAGGCGTACTCTTGATGAGCGATATCGCCAGACCGCGGTAAAGGCCTCTGATGCCCTCCTTGGCTATAATGCACCTAAACGCTGCCGCTGCATTACGGTACTCGGGGATATTAGAATACACGTACTGTTTCCGCGTAGGACCTTGTACCTGCATACGTTTCCGAACGAGATCGAGTGGGAAAACCGATATTTTCGACATTGCTCCTGCCAGACTACCAGCCGTTGCATCATCGCTACCCCAGGGCAGCTTCAGTATGGATAGTCCTTGGCGTATAGTCTCGTATGAAGCAAAGAAGATGCCCATCTGCGGTACGGATTGCAAAAGAGTTGGACCCAGGCCGCGGAAGAAGCCACGCATGCCCTCATCACGGTGAATGTCTCGACATGCGCGAACCAAAGACAAATACACACGCTGGTTCCCCTGCATAGCAAAGCGGGTACGAAGCAAATCAAGGGGATATGTTACGACTGTGGCTGAGGCGCCACCAACACCGCCGGCAATAAAACTTTCTGCCATGTGCGGCAGATTTTCACGGCCGACCGTGCGCTGCAGAATATAGGCTGTGTTTCTATATGATATGAACTGCACGCCGGTATAAGTTGCGTACATGACTTCAGCGGGAATATTGCCTTTCCAGAAAGCGGTGATGCCCTCGTTCACCAAGATGTTGCGGACGGTTGAGAAGGTGCCGCGATATGTAGTTTGCCCAGACTTAGGTTTGAGGTCGACAGATTGCAATTGAAGGCGGATTTTCACGACGTCGAGAGGAGATATTACAAACCTAAAGATTGGCCATGTAGAGAGAAGTTAGCCTGTGCTTCTAGTTGTGGATTGGCCTGGCGTGCGCGTGAAGAGACTCACCGAGTCACAAGGCCCGCCGTGAGGCCGGAAATCAGCGACTGAGCTCGCGTTCCCTAGACATAGAATAAATAGACTGTGAGTATCTGAGTATCAACACAGCCGTCCGTCACCAGGTCAGCAAGAGACTGATGTAAACCAACCTCATCTTTGACGTGTTCGACCAGGGGGGACATGCTAGACGTTAGACGTTCAAGGCAGTAAACAAACTAGCTATTGCGAATGCTACAATGGAGAAAGCAAACACAACAGCGAATATAACAAAAGTAAGAACAGTTTGGCCAACACTGCCAACGAGAATGAAGGCGATAAGAGCAAAGGCAGACCAATCGTCTGTCTCATACGAGCGTATTGGCGATGACCAAGATCGCAACATTCCAATAAGAGAAAATCACGATAAGGCTAAAAGAGGCAAGCCAAGGCGCCAGAACCCTCTCGCGATCATAGTGTTAGGGTTATATGTGCCGTTGGCGGCGCTCGGTTTATGTACCAAACTTTTAGAAGGAAAGCGAAACAAGAGGACAAAGGCAAGAAAATAAGGAATTGAGGATAGAAGAAAATGGTTCAAATTAAGCCATATTTGCTTATCGGGAAAAAGGATAGAACTGAAGGACGGACCGGTTGGAGCTTCTCCAACCTTTATTTGACAGACACTGACTGGGCTGGGCTTGATGATGACGATGACAGGTGAAGAATCAGTCACCCCCTGCTGTTGGTGAACAACACCCCCTGTCTGATTGACAGACTGTTCTTGTTAGTCGAGAAAGCACACGCAAAGACCAACCGAGTAAAGCAAGCACCTGCCAATATTGCATCCGGAGTTTTCCAAAACAGAAGTAGCACGGTTTCCAGACAAACGCAAGCAAAGGAACAGGCAGGTTGAGGACAGCATTGGAGGAATGTATGTACGTGTGTACATGTCGTGTGTGCATTTGCAGCAGGCCAATAACCAACTACCCGCTCTCCCTCGCATGCGGTCTAGACCAGTGTGGTTTTCTGGCTCTTGCCGGGCTTTAAGAGCCACCTCAGGAAACTTCTATTTATGGGCGACTGCCCTTTTTTTTTTTTTTTTTTTTTTTTTTTCTTTTTTGTGCCGTGGGCCACATTTGTTGCATCACTATTTCATGTTGCTTGGGGTTTGGACCTCTCGTTCCGTTTGCCTTGGCCCACCTTCCCTTCAAGTCCGGTCTTGACTGGATTTAGCACCAAAGTGCAGCCTTGTTGTTCCCTTTTTTTCTTTTTTCCTCCTTTACTCCGCAAAAGCAATGCTGTGCTAGCCTAGCCGAACAAAGCTTCTCCAAGTTTCCTTAATAGGGAGGAACAAACAGACAACAGGCCATCCGTAATTCGTAGTGATCAACTTCCCTTTTTGATTTGCTTCTTCATTTTCTATTTATCGTGCATTTATCGTGCATTCATCGAGCAATAACCCAATATCTTCCGGAACAGCTTGCCACGGGGATCTCCGTGCATTTATATCCAGCGGCTTGTCGTCTGTAACTTTGACTTACTCGTGATCTCTTTTTCTTTAAAGCTTCTCAACTTTGCTCGAGCCAGAGTTAAGCTTCTTGTGCTTGACACGCTCGCTCCGCCCCTCTATCAAGTTCCTGTCCGCTTTATTCCCCCCCCTCACATGTCAGCCTGTTGCTCCCTTTAAGCAAAACCACGACTCACATTATTACAACGTCTTTATTGCCAAGTTACTCATAGCCTTTTGTCACTTATCAGACGTACACAATGCCCTCAACCCTTTCGCCTACTACGCTGGAGGTGACGATATCGCCCCTCTTGACGTCACTCGCCACTTCATCAGGCACCCATGAAGCACCCAGCGGGATTCTTATTTACTTGTCGCCCATCTTGCGGCAGCGAGTCAAGTTCCTGGCCTCGGCCAATAGCCCGTGGATGAAGCATCTAGGCCCGGACCCTAAGCTACTCGACGTACTCAACAACTTGATATCGTCAGGCTGTCTCGAAGTACACCCTGTCTCTGGTGTGGTGGAGATTGATTGGCACGAGAATATCGTAGTCAAATATAATCGTGTTGATGTAGAAACGCTGCACGCTTATGTGGACCTCGGGTCTCTCGACAATCTCCATGTGAAGCTGCTGTGGTGTGCGAACGATTCGGAGTCTGGCAGTAGTAGTGGCTGGAAAATCGAAGGCCTTTCCACCTCGGGCTTCCAGGAAGCAGACCTCTCTGCACTGACCATAGAGGATGCCGAAAAGCTGTATGAGGCTCGCCAGCAGCCCGACGCTACTGTTGCTGGCAAATTAGGTCATCTAGGGCAGGGCAAGCAGGGTAATTTCGTTGATGAAGACGAAGATGATGATTATTGGGCACAATACGATGCCACCCCCGGTGCACATACCCCTGCACGCACGCCGGGAGCTAAGAATTCGCCCGCTGTAACGCCCATGTCTGGGCTCCGGAATCCAGTTGACCCCAACGCAACCAGTGTGGCAGCTGGTTCCAGTGCCCTGTCGGCCGATGAGCGGGCGTACTACAGCATGTATGAAGAGGTCCAGCCAGCACTCGACAGCCATGACCCGGACGAGGCCGCTCAACTAGAAGAAGCAGGGATCGAAAGCACCCTCGATGGCACAACAGCGGCACCCCTATCTGCCCTAGCGGCAAGAAACGCCGACAAAATCAAGGGCCTACAGATGACAGCAGTCGAAAGCGGTTCTTCTCACTCGTCCATTGTCAATGTTGATATCGCCCACCCACGGCCCGAATCGCCCGATTCAGTGGCATCGGCACGTGGGAGTGGCACGGTAGAGCGGCTGGAACTGGAGGCCAAGAAGGGTGAAAGCGCCGATTTTGCCATCAGACAGCACATTTCACGATCGATTCGGGGCCTCTATCAGCTGGCAAAGGCTTCTAGCATTTCCTCGGAAGAATTTGGACAGCTAGTTCAGGGCGAGCTAGACTTGTTGATGCTTCAAGAGGACGAGTAAAAGGAGGGGAGAAGATCTCTTTTTTTTTTTCTCTCTCTCTCTCTCTCAAGAGCGTCATGGCATTGTAGACCCATGTGACGCCGCAGGTTACTGTACTTGCATATGATCTATATGATGGGAGATATGCACACATATCATAAGGGAGAGAGGTGATCCCTTGGGAATTTTGGATGCTGCATGTATGAGTTCAAGAGAAACAGGGAAATATAAGAAAAAAAATATATATATATATATACATCTACATATATATGTACAAATGTAAAACCTAAGTCTAGTATTCTATTGACGTGAGCGACCAAATCCATCATAAAGCCATTGTTTTCCTCTAAATATACACAGAAACCAGAACCCGAAACCATCAACATACAAGACCATGCGTGCGAAAATGGGAAAAGAAAGAGAAGCAAAGCAAAGCGACGACAACGGCAACGACAACGATGACGATGGAAACAATAACAGCCCCAAGAAAAACTCAAGCATAAGCACACAACAAGTCATAGCCCTGCACTCTCCAACGCCTCCTGGACAACCCTAATCATACTTAGATACTGCTGCCGCCATCCGCTATCTTCGGGACCTGGAGCTCTGCCAGAATACTGCTGCTGCTCCTGGTCCTTGAGTCCTTGCAAGACACGGCGTAGCCCTTCACGCAGGACATCTTCAAGCTCCCAATCCCAGCTCCAGCCCCAGCCCGGGTTCCAGTCCCAAGATGGGGGGCAATTCATCTGGCTGGGGAGCTGCATGAACGGAGCAGACGCAGTCGATTGAGAGGACATGGCGGTTGTGTTAGGGTTCAAGTTGAATAGGCGGCGTAGACTAACATATGTGTCGCACAGTGTCACAACGAGCGAGCAAAGGAGGCTTGTGGTTTCAGCTGACCGCAGGGCCATGTTCACGTCCATGTTTCCCTCTACAGAAGGGAGGAAAGATGGTGACTGCAATAGCTGCGAGCTCGGGTTGCACACATTGCATCCTAGACTAAGGGCTACATTAAGACAGTTGCGGATGATTTGCGCTACAGAAACAGGATCGGTACTAGAAGTCATGGGAAGAGAGCGGAGAATCTCGATGGATGTCTTGATCTCGTGGCGGCACATACACTCGGAGAACGGTAGGAAGACGGAGTTGGGACTGTTGAATATAGGAGCCGGGGGTGATAGAGTTGGAGAGAAGGTCGGTGGAGTTGAATGTTGAGGAGGCTGCTGGCTCTGGTCTGGGACGTAAGAATAGGCGTACTCCTGGTTGCGGTTGCGACTGTGAGAGCTACCGATGTCTGCAGTGTCGAAATTATATCTATCGGGAAAGCCGATGATGTTGAACAGATGCGAAGAGGCAAGGCTTTGGGATGCCGAGGTAGCGCCGCTAAACGAGCTGCTGTTGCTGCCATCATCAACGCAGGGAAAGGATTGGTCGTCCAAGGTGCCGTCAGGCAAGTTATTGGGCGATGTGATGCCGGGCCCCTGAAGATTTGGGCTAGGGTACAAATGAGTAACCGACGAGATATCGGCGGGATGGCAGGCCGGCGATATGTCAGACGCGATATGGGGGGCGGTTGCGAGAGGGGTGCCGGCGAAAGCAGAGGAGGCGATGGCCGTAGCAGTAGCGCTGGTAGTAGTGTCAGGAGCAAGCGCAGTCGCGCAGTCTGCAGCCGCCGCCATGGCGCGAGAAAAGTCGGGGCTCGTACTGCCGTGGGGCAGGGAAGAGGCAGAAGGGGCGGGAGAAACAGTGGGTGTGCTCTCGGGTCCAGGGCGGGGCCCGAGACGGGGCTCAGAGGACGGATTTGTGGAAGGTGTTTTGCGGGGCCGGCCCATCGGCTTCTGGACCGAGTACACGCATTTGACGTTTTCTTTAGCGCAGCGCGTGCAGCCATCAAGCTCCTTCGAGCAGGCTACTTTCCGGCTACCTATAAAAGGCAAAAAAAGAAGAAAGAAAAAAAAAAAGGTTAGCAAATTTCCACGGTAGCTGGGAGTCCAGAGGCCGCGAACAAAGAAGTGGTTGCTTTTTTGGCAGTGGCTTGCGGTGGGGTGGTTACTTACGACAGAAGTCGCAGGCCCGGTGTTTAACAACCTCGCGTTCAGGAGAAGCCATAGTCGACAGGGAGGAGTAAGACGAAGGCGAAGGCGAAGGCGAAGGCGAAGGCAAAGGAGAGATATGCGAGCGATGAGCAGGAAGTGGAGGAAGGCCAGAGATATGAAGCATGGCCGGGCTAAGCTATGCAGGCTAGTCGAGATCAGGCTGAGAGGGTGCACGTGTGTAGGAGGATGGGTTCACGAGAGTGTGTATATGGTGAGTGTGAGAGAATGAATGTGTGTGCGCGTGTGTGTGTGTGTGTGTGTGTATGTGTGTGGTATGTGTGGTATGTATATATATGTGGTCTGCGTGGGTGCGGTTTTTGTGTAGGCGGGCAAGCTATGCTTTACTGCTCTCTATGTGGTCGAAGTGCGCAGTATATATATATATATATATATACGTAGTTGGATAGGTAGTCGGATACGGTCTTGTTGATCAGCAAGGTGAGCCATCGAGACCGAAGATGGTGCTGGGTATATATAGAAGCGTACGTGTGTATACACACACACACATATATATATATACACACACAATCACACACACACACACACACACACACACACACACACACACAGAGATAGAGAGAGGTAGCTATCTTTGTTGGTCGACATGTACGTATAGTTCGAGTAATGTCCAATAATGTTTACTTGTTCGCCTACAGCACGCCTACAGCGTGCAGGAGTCTCCTTGCCTGGCTCACTCGCATCCGATGTTGACATGACATATAGATGGGGGAGAGAAAGGGAGGGGCGTGAACAGCTGGCAAAGCAGGCATTTCTTTTTTTTCTACCTTGCTCAGTATCACTATTAGCATCATCACTCAAGGCGGGCGAAAAATTGAGACCAAAGTCGGGTTCTGTGTCTGCCCTTCTGCCGGGATATGTTTCTTTTTTTGTTTCTCTTGATTCCTTTTTCATTGTTTCCTCACAACGAGAATATCAACCTGCAGAAAGCAAATTTAATTTTAAATACAGGCTCCGCCGCAAGCTGTTCCAATAGAGTGCGAATGACGGTTCTCATCATCTCTTGGGCTCAATGGCCCTGTCTCTCCTGTGCTTCAAAAAGCCCGTCCTTCTCCAAGGACGCAGCTTGTGGGATGCTACTGGCCAGTCCTGTGGTTGCACTAACATGCTAGAAATAGATGGGTCAAAGTTCGTATAGTCACCTATTGGACTTTTGTAATCGGAGAGACAGATCTACAAGAGCAAGGTGACGTGACCCCAGGACCTCAGAGCTACCCATTATGAGTCAGCAGTAGCAGTCGGGCTGGCAGTCGGTCAGGCAGGCAGGCAGGCAGGCAGGTAGGTAGGCAGGCAGGCGGGCAGGCGGGCAGGCAGTCAGTCAGTCAGTCAGTCAGTCAGGCAAGATGCGATCCTCGAGTACAGTGCTGTGCTCTGTTGTGGTGTAGCGTGCCGTACTGTGATGTGCTTGGCTTCCGCTGCGTTTATTGCCTGGGCTGTAGCACAAAGGAACCAAAGACAGAGGGACCAGAGAGACGAGAAGGAACACAAGGCAGGGTAAGGGAGGCAGGAAGAGGGGAGAGGAGAGATGAAGCGAGTTGAGGGAGAGGGGAGGGGCGTGTGTGTGTGTCTGATGGCCTGGTGCCTGCTGGTCATCTGGTGTGTCTGGACGTGGGAAAAAGAATAGGAAAAAAAAAAACAAAAACAAAAAACAGCCTGGCTTACAATGTAACTTGACTCGCAGTTGGAGGCCTATGATGTGCAGGATTAACGCTTAAGAGTTAGTTGTGCTCATATAGATGGCTGATATGAGGTACGAGGAGGGTATATGATGCTGTAGCTTCAAAGTCGATCACCTCCACCTCCCCCCGATTTCTGGCACCCATCCAGAACTCTCATTGGCAACCATTGTATTCTTCATGTACATCATAGCTTCTATGATTCCATGAATAGAAACTTAGCAGTTCGCAGAGCTTATCGCCCCTCGCCCTCTCCCCCTCTCCCCCTCTCCCCTCGCCGGGGTATGACACCCAGCCGCCATGACAGCTCCACAGCCTGCCCTACAGCAGCGCTACAAGGGGAACAGGGAAAACAGAAACAGTACAGCAGAGTACAGTAGCTCACAGTAGCTCACAGTAGCTCACAGCACAGCACAGCACTCGGCAAGCACCCAGCAAGCACCACACTCAGCACAGCACAGCGCAGCACAGCACAGCACCACCACCACCAACCACCAACCACCAACCACCAACCACCAACCACCAACCACCAACCACCACACAGCACTGCAATACCAGAGCGAGCGAGAGAGGTGCGTCGGCCGTAGAGTCTGCGATGTATACCTACCTATACCGCGCCTCTGGGATCCCCACACCCTTCTGCTGCTACCGCTCGCTCCCTGCCCTTCCCTTCCGCCCTGTTCCCTGGTCCATTTGTTCCTTCTTGTTCCCTCTTCTTTCTTTACCCTCTTTTTGTTCCTTTTGTCCCTCTCGCCCGTCGTGGGCTTCCAATAAGGCTTACTCAGGTTCACTATGTGCCTGACCCAAGGAAGTGATACGGTGGCCTCCGGAGGTGTGGCAGTAGATCCGGGAAATCTAGGCAGAAAACCTGATTTCTCATACGGTTCTTTTTTTTTTTTTTTTTTTTCTTTCTTCTTCTTCTTCGTTCCGTCCTCTGACTGGCTGTCTATTTTCTCTCGAGTCCTTGGTCCTATTTTTGTCTTTGTCTTTTCCCATCCCCCCATCTTACTTGTCCACTGCATGCACGCAATGCAGTAAAAGCAAGCCGTTTTGCCTAGGCAAAGGGGTAATTTACCGGTGCCGGTAAGATTGCTAGGCATGGTCTATTGCGACGGGCTTAGAGATGCCTCTTGATTTGCTGATAAAAATATCACGACCACGCAAGACATTAGACAGCCAGGCAAAAGTACAAGAGGTGCAAGGCTTAAAATATCGCGCTACCACCGGACGACACTGGCCAGGCCAAACAAAAACAGGGACGCGCTGGCATATGTAACTCAATCATCTTTTCTCGCTCCCCCAATGGTGCCGCCTGCGCGCATCGTATCTTGTATTGCCAGCCGCCGCCCTGCAATTTCTCAGCAACAGCCTAGGTTGCAATCTCTCGAGCTTCGTGATTCCAGAGCTGAAGCGCATTTTGTCAGCTGAGATTATTCGGTGTAACCCTTATGTTGTTCTCTCGGGCCTTGGAGGCTTGTGACTTGAGAGAAGAGTGGGAGAGTGGGAGAGTGGGAGAGGGGACAGGGAGAGGTGACAGGGAGAGGGGGACAGGGAGAGGGCAGAGGGCAGAGGGGAGAGGGGAGAGAGAAGAGACAGAAGGGGAAAGACAATAGTACTAACACAACAAACAGCGAGAAGTAAGCAGCGCAGCAGGAAATACAGAGCGAGCAGTTAGCACACCCAGTAGCTAGCAGCTAGCAGCTAGCAGCCAAGTATCCAGTAGCTGAGACAGGGCAACGGAGGAGACGGCAAGGGCCCCTTGGTCCGACGTTACAACCCTTATTTTTCTAAATTATCCGACCCTTATCCGGACTGTGCAAAAAAGCGGGGCTTTATCGTATTGCTTCTCTCTTATCTCTAAAGGCGGTGAGGGCGCAAAATCTGGCAGAAAAAAAAGTTTAGCAAAATTTTTGGTTGGCGCTGTGAAGCGTCCAAGCCAAGCCAAGCCAAGCCAAAAAAAAATTAAAAAATAAAGTAAAATAAAATAAAAAAAAAGTCTACACCAACCACCATACCACAGAATATCCTTCTCGTCAATACCTGCCGTGAAATTCTCTTCATCTTCCAGCTTTGTGCTGTCTCCCATCATTCCCCCTCTCTCATCCCCTCCCCCCTCCCCCGTCCTCGTATCTGCTCTTTCTGTTGCCTGTTGTCACCCGAACTTTGCTCGACCTTCCCCTCTCTCCCGCTGCCGCTGCCACCACCACCACCACCACCACCACCACCGCCGCCGCCGCCACCGCCTTCTTATTGTCTTTCTTTTTCCACACTCTAATCATACCCCCATCAATAACTAAACTACCCAATTGCTGCATAGCAAACTCAAAATGGGCTCCAAGGTCGTTGCTCGCAAACGCAAGGTTGAAGCGGCCGCCGCTGAGCCTGAGTCCGATAGTGAGTTCGGCGATGGCCATCTCGAGGGCATTCTGTCGCAAAGCGAAAGCGAAAGTGAAAGCGGCGACGACAACGACGACGAGGGCCCCAATGGTCTGGGCCCTAACTCAGACTCCGAAGAGGAAGACTTGGAGAGTGACCCCGATGTCAGCGAACCCGAGGACAACACCGAGGATACCACCGAAACCCCCAATACCACCACTACGGAACTGGTCTCGCGTCCCCGGAAAGACGCCCAACCCTTCACCAACGAATTCGACGATCCCACCTTTGGCCAACCCAAGGATCTGGAGACCAACTATCGCATAACCACAGACGCTAACGGTGGTGTGCGCTACGAGTATGATGAGATTGACCCAGTCTACGACTCTGACGACACCGATGCCAACGAGCCCGCCAACACCATTGGCGATATCCCGCTGTCATTCTATGACAGCTATCCTCACATCGGCTACGACATCAACGGCAAGAAGATCATGCGCCCGGCTGCTGGCGAGGCTCTCGATGCCCTGCTCGACTCTATCGAGGTGCCCAAGGGCTGGACTGGCCTGACCGATCCAGCCACCGGCAAGCCTCTGCAACTTAGTGAGGAAGAGCTGGAGCTATTAAAACGTATCCAGTTGAATGAGATGCCTGAAGACGGCTACGATCCCTATCCGGTATGTCACTCCCATCTCTCTTTTCCTGCTTCCTTTACCTTTGCCCCTTCTTGGTCTTGTTTACAGTGTATTGTTCTCCTTCTCCCACCGTTCTCCATTCCCCATTCTTCTTAGAACCCCGATTCATGGGACCAGATCAGCCCGAAGCTAGGCTGTACTGCAGACTGCCCGACAAGATATACGTGCTGTCTCAGCTTCTCTCCCCCTTCTTCATCCTTACCCTCTCTCTCTCCCTCTCTCCTTTTCCCCCCGTATATACACATACACACACGCCTTTTCCGTACACACCACACCCGTTGTACTCATCTCACTTGCCCATGTCACGTTGCAACCTGAGTCCAGTGTGCAATGCACAAGCAAGTCGAAATACTAGCGCATCCGCGTGCTGCACTTGCACTGTATATGGACTTGAACGCTGTACAAGAAGCGCACAGCATGAGGCACAGAGTGTAGTAAGATGAATGAAAAAAGAAACAGCCCGCCGTATATGGGGTACAGGGCTGAGCTGAACAAAGGTTCTTCATCCTTCATCCTACACCCTACACCCTACACTACCATGTCGCTCTATCTTCGCGGTCATGACTTTCAGTTCTCCTGTGCTCATCACCCGCCAGTTCCATAAACGGTTTACCGACATGACACAAAGCCATCCATCAAAGCCGTTGGAGTTTTGCAAAGCTCTGTCATATCATACACCCACCAAAAACACCCACCCCCTCTCAACCCATCATCATCCAAGACACAAAGCGGAATTCTTGATTCCCCATCACCAACAGTCTTCTAGCTCACATCATATGTCACAATCCTCGGACGTTATGAAGAGCAAAAGAAAAGAAAAAGAAAAAAAAAAAGAAATGTCAAACGTTGTCGGGAACGCCCTTTCACTCGAATCCATCATGCTGTCAACTTCCCAAGAAACTGAGCTAACCTATAGCGCCCATGTCTGCGATGGCTGCATTCACAGGACACCATCGAGTACTTTACCTCTATCGAGGAAAAGATGCCCCTAAGTGCTGCTCCCGAGCCCAAACGTCGTTTCGTCCCATCAAAGCACGAGGCTAAGCGTGTTGCCAAGCTGGTGCGTGCCATTCGAGATGGCCGTATATTACCCTACAGGCCTGAGAGCGAGCGCCAGAAGGATGAGGAAGAAGAGGAAAAGTTCTTCGATCTGTGGGCTAACGAGGAGGAGCGTGAGGAACACATCATGCACATTCCCGCCCCCAAGCTGCCCCCCCCTGGTTATGATCTCAGCTACAACCCGCCGCCTGAGTTCCTGCCCACCAAGGAAGAGCGCGAGGCATGGGAGAAGCAAGACCCCGAAGACCGGGAAAAGGAGTACCTGCCACAGCGCTACGACTCGTTGCGCAAGGTTCCTGGCTATGGAAATTTTGTCAAGGAGCGCTTCGAGCGATCGCTAGACCTGTACCTAGCACCCCGCGTGCGCAAAAACCGTCTCAACATCGACCCCGACTCGCTGCTGCCCAAACTCCCCAGTCCTGAAGACCTGCGGCCCTTCCCTACCACCTGCCAGACTATTTTCCGCGCATCTGATGCCCGTGTGCGTACGGTTGCTGTCTCGCCCGATGGCGAGTGGGTTGCTAGTGGCGGTGATGACGGCTACGTGCGTGTATTCGACCTAAACGGCCATTTGGAGTGGCAGGCGCGTCTAAGCACAGAAGAGCCTGTGGACTGTGTGCGCTGGAGGCCTGTCAAGGACACCATGGTCATTGCAGCTGCGGCTGGCGAAGATGTGTTCCTGATGGTGCCTTTGGATGTGTGCAGTGTTGAGGCCGAAGCCGCCAGTCGTGCTGTCATTGACGCTGGCTTCGGCTATGCCACTGGTGGCAAGCAAACCGGGGCCTCGACCACGGCTAGCGGCGAGCGCAAAGATCCACCTGGCAAGTGGGCCCGCCCCGGATCCAAGCTGGAGGCACAGGGTGTATTAGTCAAGGTTACCGTGCGGTCAGCGGTCAAGACAGTCAGCTGGCACCGACGCGGAGATTTCTTCTGCACAGTCAGTCCCACGGGCCAACGCAGTGCCGTGGCTATTCACACGCTGAGCAAGCACCTGACGCAAGTGCCGTTCAGACGACTACCAGGTCTTGCGCAGGCGGCACACTTCCACCCCTCGCGGCCCTTCTTCTTTGTCGCCACACAGCGCATGATCCGTTGCTACGACCTACAGCGCCAGGAGCTAGTCAAGGTACTGCAACCTGGTGCGCGATGGATCTCGTCCTTTGATATTCACCCCGGAGGTGACAATGTCATTGTCGGTTCCTACGATCGCCGGCTTTTGTGGCACGATATGGACTTATCGGCACGTCCGTACAAGACCATGCGCTTCCATCCCCAGGCCGTGCGCGCCGTGCGCTTCCACCGTGGCGGCTTCCCGCTATTTGCCGATGCTAGTGACGATGGCACAATCCAAGTGTTCCACGGAAAGGTCGTGGCAGACCTTATGGAGAACCCGACGATTGTGCCAGTCAAGGTGTTGCGTGGCCACAAAGTAATTAACAAGCTCGGTGTTATGGATGTTGACTGGCATAGCAAGCACCCTTGGTGTGTGTCTTCTGGCGCAGACGGCACCTGTAGATTGTGGGCTTAGGTGGGGGGGGTGCGTAGAGAGTGTGAGAACAAGATTGAGGAAAGAATAAAAAAAAGAAGGGCAGCATTTGGGTTTTCAGGCGTAATTGATACATAGAACAAAATAACAAAATATTTTGAATTTCTCTAGTGCAAATGGTGAAGACGAAGACAGCCGTGCGGCAGATCAGATAACCATGTCAGGACAGTGGGGTTCTAGTGAGTGTATTAGGGTTGGGGTTAGCATAGCACATAACACATAACACATAACACATAACCCTGATAAAAGAGGGTGGGCGGGCTGCTTATGCTATGAGGATTAATTATATGGATCGACAAAGAAGCTAGGAGCTAGCAAGCTGAGAAGCTAAGCCAGACAAAGGCAAAAAAGGAAAATACAAAGAGTGAGTGGCCAATTTCAAGCATTAATTGTTAGGCGAGATTAAGCCAGATCTTGCAGTGCCAATTTGACAGTGGAGGAGCTAGCTGGCAGCCTGGATGTTGTTAGGTTGTTGAGGATGTGCAGCAGTGAAATCAGGGGGGAGGGAGAAGGGGAGAAGGGAGAAGAGGGAGGACAGACAGACAGATTCCACGCGGTGAGTAAAGAGAACCCAAACCTCCTGAGAATAGAGGGGACTTTTAAAGTGACAGCCAGCACACAGAGCACATGGAGGCAAGTGGAACAGGAATGATGCCGATACAGCAAGAGCGAATTCGATGGGGGGGGGGAAACCACCCACACACACACACACACACACACCAAAGTCAAGATGAATGCTGCAATTGCCAGCTGTAATGAAAAAAGTACGTGCGATGTACGAAACAAGTGACAACATGGCAATTGCACCAAAAGAGCAAGGAAAAGCCAGGAATAAAAATAAAAATAAAAATAAAAATAAAAATAAAAATATACTCAAATAATGTTCAAATATAACAAATAAATAGACACGCAACACTGATATGCTCTCTCCTCCGCCTCTCTGCCCAAAGGGTTTCTCCAGCCTTTTCCCTCTTAACCAATCCTTCCCCTTTGCCTTCGCCTTTTTGCCTGTAGAGAGACAGAACAGACAGCCAGCCAAACTTAAGCCTTGCCATTTTTCTTCTTTTTCTTTTCTGCGGCTCGTCGTTGAACATCTCTTTCTCTCTCTTGTTGCTCTTTTTTTTTTTTTTTTTTTTTTTTTTTTTTTTCTTTTTTTTTTGTGATATCCCATCTGCGGCTCTTTGTTTTCTTTTCCTTCCTTTTTTCTTTTTCGTCTACCTTTTCCTTATTAATCTCCAAGATGCACGGCGAGGTAGGGCTAAACACTCCCCTCTCCTCCCCTTCCTCATTTTCACTATCCCAAAGCTCGCTGGCTCATCAGAGCTTGGCTTCGCTATGCTTCTTTCCTGCTGGCGGGCTTGTAGAACAGGATATATAATCTCAATCAGCTCGACGGAGACACCAGGCAATCGACAAAGACAATGGATGATGGTGATGGTTGATGAACAATGCTCAATGGAGAACAGTCATTCATGCATTGAAAGAGGATAGCCCTCGGCTTCTCCGTCCTATTCCCTTCCCTTCGTCTCTGCCATCCGTCTCTTGAACATCTTCCCTAGCATCATCATCAACACTTGTGTCTCCCGTCTCAATTGTAATCAATTGCTCATCTCAGATGCTGACCGTGGCTTTGCGCTGTTGCTAGATTCTTCACCTTCACCTGGGTCAGGCTGGTGTCCAGCTGGGTAACTCGGCTTGGGAGCTGTACGTAACCAATTTGTCCTCCCTTCCCCCATTTTCCGCGTCCTCTCATCTCTTTCTTTCCTCAAAATCATCACTCTCGATGGCTTTGTTTAGTTCAACTAAAGCTAACTACTTGTTCCCCATTCGCTTCTATCATCTATAGGTATCTCCTTGAACATGGCCTTGGCCGGGATGGTCGTCCCGACCCCAACATCAAAGACGCTGAGGACAGTGGCTCCTACGAAACTTTCTTCACCGAGACCAGCAGCGGAAAATACGTCCCCCGTGCCCTGTTTGTCGACCTGGATCCTTCCCCCATCGACGAGATTCGCACTGGCGACTACAAGTCTCTTTTCCACCCTGAGATGCTGATTAGCGCCAAGGAGGATGCCGCCAACAACTACGCCCGTGGCCACTACACTGTCGGCAAGGAGATCGTCGACGACGTCTGCGAGCGTATCCGCCGCGCTGTTGGTAGGTTTCTGTCCCCTTTGCTCTACGTCCATATTTGCCTTTTTTTTATTTCTTTCTACTTTTTCTCAAACGTCATCAATACTTGCACCACAGATGGTCGGAAAACACGGTCCTCACCGCTCCCTCCAGACCCAGACTCCCCTTGTTTTTTTTTTCTGCTCCCCTAACCCCCGCATCGCTACGTACGCACTCTGACTCCAAGCACAACAGACAACTGCAGCTCCCTACAGGGCTTCCTCATCTTCCACTCCTTTGGTGGTGGTACCGGCTCTGGCTTCGGTGCTCTGATGCTGGAACGTCTCGCCCACGAATACGGAAAGAAATGCAAGCTCGAGTTCGCCGTCTACCCTGCTCCCCGTGTCTCCAACGCTATTGTCGAGCCCTACAATGCTGTGCTTGCCACCCACAGCACCATTGAGAACGCTGACTGCACCTTTTTGGTCGACAATGAGGCTGTCTACGACATCTGCCGCCGTAACCTTGACGTGCCCCGTCCTTCTTCTGAGCACCTGAACCGTCTGATTGCCCAGGTCGTTTCCTCCATTACTTCCTCCCTGCGTTTCGACGGTGCCCTCAACGTTGATTTGAACGAGTTCCAGACCAACCTGGTGCCCTTCCCCCGTATCCACTACCCTCTGATCAGCTATGCCCCCGTCATTTCGTCTAGCAAGAGTGCTCATGAGAGCTTCAAGGTCGATGATCTGACCTTCCAGTGTAAGTTTTCAATGCCATAAAATTGGAGTCGCGCATGATTAGTTCCGTCCCAAACCCCAGCTAACACTAACCTCCAAACCCACAGGCTTCGAGCCTAACAACCAGATGGTTGTCTGCGATCCCCGGAAAGGAAAGTACATGGCAGTCGCCCTGCTCTACCGTGGTGATGTCGTGACTCGTGACTGTAACGCCGCTATTGCCGTCGTTAAGGCTCGTTCCACCTTCAACCTGGTTGAGTGGTGCCCTACTGGCTTCAAGATTGGAATCAACAACCAGAAGCCTGTTTCCGTGCCCGCCACCTCTCCCAACGACGGCAGTCTGGCCTCCGTCGACCGTTCTGTGTCCATGCTGTCCAACACCACAGCCATTGCCGAGGCTTGGTCGCGCTTGGACCACAAGTTCGATCTCATGTACAGCAAGCGTGCCTTTGTCCACTGGTACGTTGGTGAGGGTATGGAAGAGGGTGAGTTCAGCGAGGCCCGCGAGGACCTGGCTGCGCTGGAGAAGGACTACGAGGAGGTTGCTGGCGAGGGTGGTTACGAAGATGAGCTTGAGGCCGAGTACTAAGTGCTAGTATTAACTGATTACTCATTTGCTCTTTTACTTTGCTCACTTTTCCCTCTTTTGGCATGGCATGACTCGGCTCAGCTCGGCTCGCCTCTGCTTTCTCTCTCCTACCACTACCTTGATTGCACATAACCCATCAGATATCACGTGATCCAAATCAATCCTTGCTCCATATTCTTTATTTTAATACTCACGCACGAAGGGCACACATGGTATTGCATTGTTCTTAGCTTTGGCTTGGATAGAGTGAGAGAGTGGATGTGAGGAGGCCTGAGAATCCCACAGGCTTAAGATTTAATACTTTCAAACTGTCGCACTGCCTCATTAACGTTTGCCTTTAATTTTTTTTTTTTCTTCTTTCATTTGCACCTTGTTCTTGTTCATTCATTATCGTTGCTATGCTATGCTGCTACGGCTTCCGGAGTTAATGTACCTTGTTTGGAGTTGGCCTCACAAGCTCTTTTAATATGTTTACTTTATTCATATGCTTTTGCTCTTCACTGTTTCTTTGGGACTGATTATTAATGACATGTCTAGGGCTTATCAGGCATCGGATCCGTAAATAAGCATTTCCAAGTACCTTAAAATATGTATTCAAAAGGAAAACGCCCCCAATATTGCACAAAGAATATCACAACCTGCGTAAAATAAACAGGCACTGTTTTTTTTTTCTTTTTTTTTTTCTTTTTTCCCACATGCAAACAACAGCCTGGCTGCCTCTCCCCCCCGCACTGGCTATCAACTGCTTTTAATTCCCAGCACCAGTCTTCTTCTTCCACTCGGCTGTCCGCTTTGCCCGGTGGCCAGTAGGCCTCTTCTTGCGCACGCCGCCTCTGCCTTTCTTGCTGAATTTGATGTCGTTTGGTTTGCCGTCGTTTGCGGATGCGCGGCGGCCTTCAAGCACGACGCCCTCGGGCGTCTTAATTACCGGCCGTTTCTGTGTGTTGACGCCTGAGCCTGAGGCATGTGCCGGCCTGCCGCCGCTACCAGTACGACGGTCGTTATCCCTTTGGCTCAACTTTTGGCGTAGCGCTCCTGAGCGACCTAGCAGCTTGCCAGCACGGCCCGCCATCGATTGCTCCTCATTGGTCACTTTGGGGACGTGGGCGGTGGATGACGACTTGGGCGTAGCCTTGGCCTTGGCTTGGCTTTCGGCTTTGGTGCGGCTACGGTCGATAGCCTTGTTAGTCTTGCGTGGATCCTTGGCACGGGTAACGCGGAGAGCGCGTGGCAGCATGGGCGGAAACTTCTTGGTGTTCAGCAGTAGGGCCTTCTCAACATGATTGGCGTCGTAGAACTGGACATAAGCGAACCCCTTGCCGACGCGTGTCTTGGCATCGCGTACCACACGCACGCTTTCGACACGGCCAGCATGTTCGTTGAACACACGCCACAAACCCTCTTCAATGTCTGAGGGCACCTTGTTGCGCTTCTTCTTTTCTGTGTTGCCCTCTCCGTCGGTTGAGAACACGGACTCATCATCCACAAATCCAAGATTACCGACAAATACGCATCGTCTCCCATCTGTAGCAGCCGGGTGAGAAACACTATCAACACGGAGGTGGCGGTCGAGCACTTTAGTGCCGTTAAGCTTAGCACATGCCTTGCGTGCAGCGATAGGCGTGGAGTACACGACATAGGCATTGCAAGATTTTGTGGTGGCTTCCTGCATCGATTTGGTGATGAAGGCTGCACGCTTGGGCATGGCGGCTGTAGAGAATGCGAGTGAGCGGAAACGGATCGACTCAATGGTTTCAGCAGGCTTAGCTTCGCTGTCGAGAATAGAGCCCATATGAGCCATCAGGGCCTTTTTCATAGCCTTGTTCGTAGAGGCTTCGGAGGCGACATTGGCCAGGAAAACCGTCCGGTTGGCCTTTTCGAGTTCATCGGAAGGAAGCGCGGCGGTGGCTTTGCCTTGCAACGACTCGTGAACAAGGTCTTCGGGGGAGACATCAGACTCGTCTCCGGAGGCTGCGTCAGACGCGATATCGCCGTCTTCGTCCTTAGTAGAGGCCCCAGTTTCACCGGTAGTGCTCTTGTGGCGCTTTACGGGCTGAGCCTCTTCCTCTTCTTTAGCCAGCTTCTGCAGATATTTGGTTTCAAGCTCCTCGTCGGCCTGCTTGCGTTTGCGCTTGCGCTCCTTGGCAGAAACGTGGGCGGGTTTCTCGTCCTGCTTCTCGTCTTGGCTCGTGTCACTCATTGCTTCGTCATCGCTGGTTGACTCCTTGCCGTTGGTTTCGCTATCGCTTTCGTTCTCATCATCATCCTCGTCGTTGCTGGTATCCTCGCTCGTTGTTTCAGGCTTCTTAGGCTTCTTTGAGCTAGAGCTCGATTTGGTTGTCTTAGAAGGCTTGACAGGGCCGGCCTATACACTGCATTAGCGGGAACCGAAAGAAGAATATTCGCAACCAAAATCAGCCGCAACTTACGCTGGAACTGAATAGCGCATCCAGAGACGAGTCAACCGTCTTGGAAGTAACACCTAATATAGAGCTCCTGCCACCCAAAGACAAAAAAAGAAAGGTTAAAACTTGGACCGGTACTGACAGGCAGAATATCGTACTTACAGGCCAGTCATTGTTATTGTTGCCTGCCTGGTTATTGTAACTTGTAGCTTGGCTTGTGCTATGGAAACCTCAAATAACACACAGCGTAACTATCGTCAAGTCGAGTGGTCAGCGTCGCTAATTCGCCCTGGACGGAAAAATTACCAAGTGCTTCTTTCAATTTTTTAGTGGAGCCATTCAAACGCACTACTCACCGCCTTTGGGCCCACCAAAATGAAGTCATGTCTGGGAGACTAATATCTAGGGTAAGGGTTTCGGCGCCTTTCCGGATTGAGGCTTATCAACCAGCTGGCAGAGCGACGATACAGCTGCCACTGGTCTGCCAGGTAATTTTCCCATCCTAGACTCGATTACAGCACTAAATCGCCCTGGAAATTAATTGTATGGTGATCGCATCGGCCCCCGTTGCTTGAAGAGTTTCTTCCCTCTTTCTCTGTCACCACCCAACCCACCACCCATTCTCGCTCTCTACCAACAAAGTCTTTTCCCGACTACCTCCCACTTTGCTTGTTGCAAAGTCTTCCTGTGCAAAGTTTCATTTTCGGCTCCTCTATTAAACGCAAATCCTTTTTTTTTTTTTTTTCTTTTTGAGTGGTAGCTCTCTTCTCACCGTTGTGTTTCTGTCGTCCTAAAAATAATACACCCGTCTCAATTGTCATTCAACCAAGAATCAGCCAAAACCAAACCCGCCCTTGCTCTAATTCTCATACAACAGAGCACGGGAGAGTTTCGTCTATATCGCCAACTGGCCGGCGATTAATATTCTTTTCTGAAGTTCTTGGGCCATCTCAATACCTCCTCCATCGACTTCCTCTCCAACACAGCGATGGCTACTGCCACTCAGCCCGCCCCGGGCCTTCATCTCATCGAGCCGAATCTCGACGCAGAAGCCAGTACCACAACCAGTCCTCTCAGCGAGGTCGAGGATAAAGATGGTCTTCCAGACGAGCTGGGCAACGATATTTTGGCTAGTGGAAAGCCACTCATTGTCGACGACGATTCGGACAGCAACTTGTCAGACGCTGGCAACGATACCGAGGCAGAGACCGAACGTCTTTATGACACTCCCATGATCCAACGTCATAAGAGTGTTGTACTAGATCAATTCAACCAGGATCATATTATTGAGAAAACCCCCACCCGCTCGGGACGTACCGTAAAGTCTCCTCCCGCTGGGTCAGACGACTTGGACGGGCCATATGCAAGCGATGGCCTTCCTCAGTCGCCCCTCCCAAATGTCGCGTCAAAGCTGGCGAACCAGAAGCGTAAGCGGTCTCCCGATACCGAAGCTTCAGAAAACGGCCAGCCCAACCTCAAGAGAAGCGTGTCAGGTGTCCTGTCTGGGAGAGAAAGCACGCGGGTGTCTACTCTCCAAACCCCCATAGCTGATCCATTAGACAACGCCCGCCAGCAACCAAGCCTTATTAATGAACGCAACAGCCAAGAGCTCAACGGTACTGGCGCCAGCACCACCGGCTTATCTACAGACTCGAAGCCACCAAACGGCATCAAAAGCGGAGGGGCTTCTACCAACGGCAACGGCCATGACGACATGGATGTAGGGACCGATGATGATGCCCAAGCACGCAGTGACCATGATCATGATGCCGACATCGACGAGGAAGCCGAGGCAGCAGCTAGAAACGAGGAAGAGTGTAAGGCGAATCCGCATTTCTGCGATGGTTATAGAGTTCCAGTCGATACTAACAGCTTGAGTGTAGTGGAGAAAAAGCGCATTGCTCTCGAAGAATGGGCTGCGATTGAAGCCCGCTTTGTTACCTTCAGGGACAGGTTTGTTCTCCTCTTTTCCACATCCAGCCCTTCTTTTTTCTTTTCTTTTCACCTGACGCGACCCATGTGCTGATCTTTATTCTCCTCTCTTCTCAGGCTCTTCAAAGACCGTCTCGACAAACTGGAAAAGGAAGAACAGTCTCTCCTCGCTGACGAACCCTACCACCCAGAATATCTCGCCATGAAGCAATGCATAGATGAGCGATACGAAACAAAAATCCGACATATTGATAAAGAATATGAATACATCCTCAGGGCTCACGAGCAGGTAGCTATTGCGACACGAGCCCAGATATGGTCGCAGTTCTATCAGGGCATGCGCGAAAAGCGCGAAGAGTTTCTCGAGCTCCTTAACAAGGACTGGTACGACACGCAAAATATTCGCCGTAAAGCGCACAGTGTCCCTGATGTGGCACTGCTCTATCCCTCTACACCTGCCCAACAAACACGCAACGCCATTGCCTACAATACTGAGGTTTCTATCCTTTCTGGTATCGCCAAGCATGTGGGTTTCCCCGCCGTGCCAATGATGCTAGGAGCTAGCGAGCTTGAGGTTGAGGACGACCTCAATGCCATCAAGGTAAGGCGTTGAACGCCCTTACTCTATAGAGCCTGAGGGAAATCAAATTCATCCTGACGTGATGTACCTTTTGCAGCATGTCATGTATCGGCCACATAACCGGCTTTCTCCGGCCACAGTGTCAACGCCAGCTCCGACGTCCGTTTCAGGTCAGGCTATTACTGCCTCACAAGCCATGCACGACATCGCCTTGCACCCAACCACTGTTAATGCCCGAGACCGACCACAAGCTTCCATTGCTATGCCCGCGGCTTCCATACCCACCAGAATCAGCGACCCACTTGAAACTAGCACAGATATGATAACAGCAGCTGCAACCGCTACTGGGGGCACCACCCAGGTAGCCCCGACTACTGCCATTGCAACTCTACCCCCTAATCGTACTAAAGTTTCTGGTCACCGGTCCAGCATCGCATCTAGCCGCCGAACAGGCCAAGCCAAGGTCAAAGATGGCAACACGTCGACGTCTCATAGTACAGTTGCAAACAGGTCTCGCTTATCAAGCCATGTAGCAAGCAATGTTCTGCCTCCTCCGCTCCGGCCGTCTATGGACGCAACGCGGGCATGAGGACCGGCTGTGTCGCATTTTCTCTCTTTTCTGATAGAAGGGAGGAGACTTGGAACACATATGACGACCAAAAATATGCCATTTCAGGAGGAGGGGGCCTTTAATACGCACGGTATCATCCATGGCTTCCAGAACATGGTGTGCAGATGGAGAGGAACGGGCAAGAGAAGCAGCAACAATAGCAGGAGAGCCCTGGTCTTTGCTTTTATTTCTTCCACTCCTTTTCTTTTCTTTGTTATTTCTATACCTTGGACAAAAAGGCGTTTTTTTATTTCTTGTCCTTAAAGGCGAATCAACGTCAATTCTTGTATTCGCGCTTGTTGTTGTTTTTTTTGTGGTTGATTTCTTCATTTCTTTTGTTCGTCTTCAAGCCTCTTTGTCCAGCTAGCCTTGCTATATATCAAGTGCTACATGGTCTAGATATATATATGTACCGGGAGGCTTTTTTGTTTTCGTCCTAGTAGCGTGGTAAAGAAATGGTATATACGCGATACTCGCAACTATAGACATACAAATATTGAACCCAACTCGGAGGCAGTCCTTCCCGAGCTGGCAGTTTACCATGCAACACTGCATCTATCCGTCACCGATTATTCATGGTCATCATCAATCAAACAAGAAAAGTCAATACCATTTTGAAGCGACAAAGTAGTAATATACACAGAAATGAAATAAGAGGTGCAATACAGGCTGCGCTATTCATTTCTAGCATCCGATGCCCCCGGGATAGGGGAACAAGAGCGTGCAAAACAACTTCAAGAGGAATAGGCAACGCCATCCAAGCTGCTCATGCTCATGACTTGGCGGCGGCTGACGGGGTATCAGGAATCTTGACATCATCAAAGTTTTCCTGGCCAACCGCATGGAGAGTGTACCAGTCTAAATAGATGTCCGTACGTCAGTATATAGAATGGGAAGTCCACAGAGTAGTGGTGATCTGGTGATAGCAGCGTGCAAGACAAACTTACAAACAGCACCGACGACGCCAGTTAGAGCAAAGCCAGTGACAGCATTCCGAATCAAATACGGTTTACGAGCTCGAATGAGAGCCTGGCCTTGGCCAAAGTTCCGGGTGTAGTAAGAGTTGTTGCTGCATAGAACAATAAGAGATTAGTGAGCAGGTTCTTCTTCATCAACAGGTACCCGAGGACGCCCTCCACATACGCAGGCATATTTATCTTAGCACAGTAATGTATGATAAAGAGTAAGCCACGAGCTTTCGGTTAGAACACAAATCGCACTCTTTCTTGTTCGGATTTTCTCATTCAGCCAAACAAGTCATCAGTATTCAAGCGTCTATTCACATGAGCCTTGGAGTGAGGGAGAGAGAGAGAGAGAGACAGAGAATGGGCCTCTGTTTCTGCGATGGGTAAGCTTCGGCTAAATGGGAAATTCTCTAGTGACGTCGTGCAAAAATAGTGGGTCCAGAGTTTTGGCTTGCACTTTTTTGACGTCTCGATTTCAGGAACCCACCTTCGTTACAGGCAGGGAAAGGACAAGGCAAAGGGGAAGAAGGGAAGGAACGAAGCTTCTTCTTGCTGTTCTTGCCTTATTATTGAATGAGTTTACAGACAAATTTTTTCAACGAAAACTGGTCAGCCTTGTGTCTTGCTCGTAATGCTTGCTGTTAATCGTAGATGAACTACCTATTTTATTCTCTTTATTTCTTTCCCTTTACCCTTTTCGACTGGTCTTTTATTTTACCTACTCACGTCAATTTTTTGCTGCGGCCGTCCAAGCCCAAGGTCTAATAACGCGGCAGCTTCTCCCAATAGAATCATCGCGACGAGGCTTCGGCACTGCACTTATCATCCTTGTTTCCCTTTTTGGAGGGACGGTTTTCCTCTGCCGCTTTACCTAGAGCTTTTCACCTTTTTGCTCTCTTCGAAACCAACAACCTCCATCGCTTACTTCGCCTACTTCGCACGTATTTCTTCGGGATAAAATCACAGCAGCATTAATTGATTTCCAGCGCGGTTTTCTCCTCTTCATTCGGTACTATTTTTTTCCCATCTCGACGTCGAACCGCAACAACAGCGATTGTCCAACCTAATCAAGCTGCGCTTGGCCGCGTGGACTCACTAGATTTGACTGCCATACATACTATACCCTAACTTCGTAACCATCGCTACACTCCAGCATGGCCGGCTCAGCAAGCGTTGAGGAGCAGATTCGCCAGCTCAACGATGCTCGAAAGCTGGTTCTCGCTGACGTCAAGTTCTACCCAGATGTCGTCAAAGGCATCTTGCCAATCCTGCAGCCTAACACGCTGGTAGAGCTGCGACGATGGGGAGCTGATTTTCTTGCCGAGGCTTTTGCGACACCTGCTTTGTCTGTCAAGGAAAAGGAAACAATGCAGGTCAGTGGTGTTATCGACACCCTTGAGACCGTTTTGAACAACCCCAATGAGGACCTCCACGTGCTGCGAAGCATTATTCTTGCCTGCGCAAGTATTTATCCTGTAACCTTACGTTGGACGTAAGCATATATCCTTTTTTTTTTCTTCTTGTGTTTGCAGCCTCCTAACATACTCCGTGTATCTGTCAATTCTAGCATCGAGAACTCGTACGACAACATAACCTGGGAGAAAATGATGGCCATTAAATCTAGGATATTCACAATCTGGGAAACTGCAAGCATATCTGTTCGGATATGCTGTATTAAGTTTGCGCAGCGCGTCGTGCTTGCTCAAACACCCTCCGTAGGCTTGGAGACCAAGGTATGTTTATTTATTGCGCGCTTCGCCAATCACAAGTAATCGAGCAACTTTGTTTCTGATACTCAGTAGCGCAATGACTCTATGGACGTCTCGCTTGATCGCATCACTGCCAATCATGCTCTTCTCGACCCCCGCATGATGGAAGCTGAGGCCCATGGACTGCTAGATCGCATTATGGGAACGCTTCAAGACAGCAAAATGTAAGTCCCTTATTGCCACTAGATCTTCATCCAGACAGACGCATCTAACACGTCCTACCACCAGCAACGTTGTCTCTGGGGAAGGCTTACTCATTGATGCTACTCTCAACTGCTTGGCCATCCTCGTTCGCGGTCGCCAAAACATCGGCAACAGGATTCTCAACATTGTTCTCAACTTTGACCCTTATCAGAACACCACTGGCACTCTGTCCGCTAAAGAAGCTGTCATGATGAAGTCGCTGGTCAAAACCATCCGTATATTCCTAATCGGCTTCATGAAGCGTGATCCCCAGAACCCATTCAGTCAACGAATCCACCAGCGCCTAGAATGGCTAACGGCAAGGGGATCCAATGCTACAGAAGATGCTGGGCGCAAGCGGCCCCTTGAACCGCTCCAGCAGCCCCATTCAGATTCCAAACGGCAACGGACAGCACAGCCGCCACCATCTTTCCCTCCACCCCCGCCCCAACAGCCAGAAGAAGACTACCAAGCCGCGCGTTTGGGACCTGGCCCTCATACGCTTGGTGATGTTTTCACTCTAACCAAAGCCTCCTCCGACACCGTCAAAAGCTTTGATGTCCATAGTCTACCGCCACCGCTTGTATCTCGAATTGTGATATCAGCACTTGCTTCGATCAGCCCACATGTATTAAACCGCAAAATTGGGGATGTCCGTCTGCGACTTGAGCATCTTAAATCCTCTGTGCCTCCCCCGCTGCCCTCAAACACAGCAGTACCGCCGTTAGTAAGCACCAATGAGGATGACGATGACGACGATTACGAACCCGATTTTGATGGGCCTGAAGAGGATGACCAGACTCAAAACAATATGGTGTGCGAGTCGACCCAGGCTGTGCCCCCTAGCAATCATGAGGCCTCGTTATCTCTAGAAGCCTTTAAGCTTGCCACAGCACCTCCCCTCACTCAGGAGTCCGCAACGGGTATGGGCCAGGTTGCCCTGCAACAAGTATTTGAGGACTGTGTTGTTGTTGGCGATGATTCCATGGTGGCCAAAAAGTCCAAAGTCGGGTGGAGGCAGTTTGCTGCTCACATGGGAGATCGTGATTCCTGGATAACCACTCTGATTCGTATTGCCAGTCGCGGTTCATCCGAAATTCAGCATGACAAGGAAATTAAATCAGAAATCAAGACCGACAATGAAAACGAAGATGAGGACACCAAAACTGGTGGTGTTTTGGCAGCTAAATCTTCAAGGGCGGAAAGGAAAACTCTTACACTCAACACTGATCTTCGTGATATGATCTTTGAGTATGTGATGGCAGATTTCCGTAAACGGATTGACGTAGCTGTCACCTGGCTATGCGAGGAGTGGTATAATGATCAGATCCAACTCAAGTATGGTCAGGACCAGGCCAGCAGCGATAGTGGCCATGGAACGCAGTACCATCAGTTGGTTCTCCGCATACTAGACGGATTCCTGCCATACTTGCATCCGGGTGACCGGGTGCTTACACGGTTCCTCTCGGAAATCCCCGAGCTCAGCGAGGCGATTCTGACGCGAGTAAAGCAGACGTGTCGCGATCCGACAGTAGTCTCGCTGGTACTTAATAGTCTGTTATATCTGGTGATGATGCGGCCGCCTATCAAAGAATTAGCCCTCGATGCCATTCAAGATATTTGGCTTAATGGTAAGTCCACCGATCTGTCCGCTCGTGTTTCTTCTAACTGTTGTCTCCTGGCTTTTGCTCATTCCGTGGACCCTCTTCTAACTTTTTTTTCCTTCTTTCTTTTCTTTGCGGTGTTTAGTGGAAGACGCACGGAATATGGCAGGGAAATACCTTGGCAAGTTCCGTCCTGAATGGCTATCTGCCGCTGTTCAGAATGTGGAAAACAAGACTACTACAACTAATAACGAGGCTGAAGTTCCCGTGGCATAGAGATGAGATGTACACGAAGGCAATTGCAACCCACAGTATCAGGGCTTGATACGCATGTGCGTTGGCAGAAGATTCGACGTCAAAGTTCAAACGTCGGCAGACAGGCCAAGAGAGCTCAATCTACGTGGTTTTTTAATTATATGATCTTTTAAGGCTTCTGTATACGTTCTCAAAAAAAAAAGGATATTGGCGCAAAGCAGCACGCAGCCGTGTGGAGCTGGTTACACGATTACCCGCCCGAGTAAAAGAACCGCTTGCCAAGAATTGATTTTGCTTGTTTTGTTTAGGGTTTTGGATATGTACTATCAACAACGTAACCCTATTGCATCATCAGCAGTAGTCCAAATCAAGAACAAAGCAAGTCGCAGTACTCGAAGAAACGAGAGAGGAATACAGGTACAATCTCTCCTGCTGGCACCTTTGCGAGTAGAAGACGAAGGGAGAAAGAAGTAAAGCTAATGAGTGGTATGGTGTGGTGTGGTGTGTGGTGAAAGGATCGACATGTATAGACTTTTTTGGCTGCTCTGTGTAGAGAGAGAATCCTTTATTCTCAAAAAGAGATAGGACCTTTTTTTTCTTAGTGGATCTGGAGACAGGGGGCAGCACAATTTAAGAAGATACAGGCAGGTGGCGAAAGGGAGAGCAGAAGAAAAGAGAAGACAAAGGAGGGGAAGAAACAAACAGCAACAGCACCGTTGCTGGGGAGAAGACTGGCTAAAGCTTTTTTTTTTTTTTTTTAATATTTCTAATATTTTGTTTTGTTTTTATTCTTTTATTTTTTATTTTTTATTTTTTATTTTTTATTTATTTTTAATTTTTTTATTTCTCAATGGATTGACTGTCTCTGTTCGGGCTGAGGTGGATTAGGTACTAGAGAAGAACGTAGGGGATGTGGAAGCCTGCTAACTAGCTTATTAAGGTGTCCTGTTCTTGGGCCTTGATGTTGATGTACTACAGCGTATAAGAATTTGCATTGCTTGCACGGCGCTGTGAATAACTCCACGATGAAGAGTGTAAACGTAGGTAGAGTCGGTCGAGGCTTGCTGGGCCAGAGCTCTCTAGCCAAGTTTGCTTTCCATTGATTGCCCTCCCCCTCTCCCCCCCCCCCCTAGATGCAGGAACACCAACAACCCTAGACTGCCCCGTTTCAGCTCTTGCAGCTCTTGTCTTTGGCTACGAAAGGAGGACAGCAAGACAGCCTAGCCTGATGCACAATGCACAATGCACAATGTTGAGATGTCTATGTCTATCACCAAGTAGTGGGCTCCTTGCGATTGGAGAGGAATGGGCGGGTATAAGCTTGGATTGAACACGAGCGGGCTTAGTTTTAGCGCTAGTAGATGGTCTGTAGTTGGAGGAGAGGGGGACGGGGGAGCGAATACTGGCTATGGCAATTCAAGTGCCTGCATATAGCATCAGCATATACACAACAACGAGTTATGGCGGGGGGAGGGGTGTGGATATTTGACACATGTACGTACATAGCATGCACATGTAAATTGACATGGCTATGATATGGTATGGTATTGCTTGAACTGCACCTGCGTGGGAGGGACATCTGCGTAGGACATCTGCGTGGGACACACCATGCCGTGCTATCCTCCGGGGAAGCTACGGTGGCGCGGAAAAGAAAGAAAGGAGAAGGGGACCGGCGGTGATGTCGTGTCCATTAGACTTGTTTAACCGTAAATGGAAGTCGGGCTGTTCTTGTGCATAGTCTACAGCATCTTGCACGTTTGGCTGCCATACAATGAATGTGATGTGCAACTCGCTGGTAATTGGCGTGGCTAACACACACACTTGTACACAGTTCTTGGCCGGCCCTGACTGAACATGGACATGGACATGGACATGGACATGGACATGGACATGAACAAGATGGAATTCTACCCCCTCCCCTCGCTAATCCCACCGAGTCTTGGGCTCTTTTTTGTTGTTGTCCAAGTGCCTTGCCTGTCTTGTCCAGCCAGCTCGCCTAGCCTTCTTTAGCAAGCATCTTGAGGATCTGTGCATTGGATGAGTTGAATGCTCCAAGTTCTTGCTGCCCTTGCCGTGGAGTGTGCTATGTTGTGCATTGTGCGTTGTGCGTTGTATGCTGTCCGTCCGTGTTGACCCAGTCCGGAGCCAGACAGACAGACAGGCAGGGCAGACTAGGTAGGCATGTTTCTTCTGCTCCGTGACTTCTCAGCCTTCTTCTTTTTGCAGGTTCCTTTTAAGTAAAAGGAGTCCCCAGATGGAGCGTACGGCTCTATCGTCAACTTTGCTTCTTCATCTTCTCCGTCACAGTCGCTGCATCGCCATAAGCCCGTCTGCCTCTTCCAGCGCCCGCTTTGTTGTTTGTTTGTTTGTTGTTGTTGTCATTAGCCAGAAAGGGTTAAATCAAAAGAAAATAAAGAGCATTGCATCGCATTTCAGCTCTAACCTCAACCGTCCGTCCACCTGCGCGCCCTCCAGCCACCAAAGCCAAAGCCAAAGTCAACAGCAGCGCATTTGATTTCATCGAAGTAGATACACAATCCGAACAAAGCAGAAAAGACAAGAAAATACAGGCAAAAGACAGCCAGCTTTGGAAGAGTTCTGCTCTGGTCGTTCAGGTTAGCGCTGCGCTGCGCTGCTTTTTTTTTTTTTTTTTTTTTTTTTTCTTTTTCTTTCCTGATCAAAGGGAAAAGAAAAAAAAATAACATTATTATAATTTTTTATTTTTTATTTTCTTTTATTTCTCCTCTCTTCTGCGCGGCTCGTTTCTGCACACGCCCACCCACTCTGTATTAATTATTTACCCCTTCTTTTTTTTTTTGGCTCGCCCTGTTTTCCTCCTCCTCCTCTTATTTCCTCCTTCTCTCTCTCTCTCTCTCTCTCTCTTCTTCCGGAGAATGCGCAATCGACTTCTCAAAAAGAATCGCCCTTCTGCTGCCTTGTCGCCGCCTGCAAATACTGACTTGATTGTCCCCAAGAATTCTAATCGATCTTTGTCTGGTACGTCAACTTACTCTTGTCCCCCCTCCTCCTCCTCCTCCTCCTCCTCCTACTCCTCTCCACACCTCACGTCCCAACAAAATCATCACCATCGATCTCCTCAGCACTGGCTTTCTTTTCTCCCTTTATTACTATTTTATTGAAATGTATGATGGGTCTTGGTTTGCTTTTGGCCCGCCTGCCCGGTCCACTCCCGCAACCCGTGCCGTATCGTAGCCAGATTGACCTGTCTGTTCATCTTGTCTCTTCGTTGGTATGATCTAGAAGCTAGGCCGCTGTTTGGCCTTGCTCTCTTGACTATTCGCTCTGCTCCGCATCCAGATGGGGCTCATCTCGCCAAAAGAAAAAAAAAAAAAGAAAAAAAACAAAGAATTCCCCCCTTTGCATTCCATTAGCTTCATTGCCTCCAATCCAGTAGTCGGCCGGACCAACAATTAGCACCAATGCCGTCTCTAGTGGGATGGTTCCTCGCTTCCAAGTATCAGCGCCAAAAAAAGGAAAAAGAAATCACACTCATCGCCGCCGTTACTCTACCTACTATCGCCGCCCATCACTACTGCCACGCCACGCCACGCCACTGAACTTTGTTGTTGTGGCTCTCGCGACCGCCCTCTTGCTGCTAGTGCACCTGTCATCCTGCAACTCGGAAAGCTTGCTTCCCTTCCCCTCTAGTCGCACTTTGCCCCGAGCAAGCCGTTGTTTTTCCCCTTTCGTACTTATCATTGCTCCAGTTGCGCGGCGTCGGCCACCAGACTACCACTATACACCCGAGGAGCCTCAGTTCGCTTCCCCCTGTCTCCCCCTTCTACATGGAGATCCTCTTGGTGTTTGTTGTACTGACCTTTGCGTCCTTCTTTTCAGTCTCTAAGCCGCGTCTACGACTCCTCCGTTCTTCCTCACTGGGTGAATCGTTAAAAGACCGCGAAAAAGACAGCCCCCTCTTCTCCCCACAATCACCTCCGCCATTGCCATCGCCCTCGCCAGCTTCTCCCCGTTCTCGCTCCTCGCATGACACTCGGCGTGGCACAGATTCTTTTGCCTCTTCTTCTGCGCTCTCGCAAACTGCCACCGGCGCATTCAGCAACAGCATGAAACAAACCCTCAACGTGCTGCCGAGAAAACAATCACGCGAGCCTTCCCCCAATACATCATCACTGCTGTCGTCTGCCCCTTTGCCCTCCGCCCCTGCCACCCTTCCTTCTTCTCCCGGCTCAACCCTGGCAACAGCAGCAGCCTCCGGAGCCTCAAAGATGCAGACCAGCACCATTGCATCCATCTCTACCGCCAATACCACTATTCGAACAGTGCCTAGCTTCGAAGCGGTCTCGTCTGACTCTAGCTCAGACGAACCTTCCATTAATACCAGGAATTCCGCCTTTTCCAGCTCTGTTAACAGCACTGCTTCCATGGCTAGCAGCCACGGAGAAACAAACGGTCACTCCACTCCCAATGACAAGAGAGGCGGTGCAGTAATTCCAGACAAATTAAAAGAACCGCCATCAGCCCCGGATTCTCCGAGTATTCCCGGTGAAAACCAGTATACGCTTTCCCCCTCTACTCCCAACAAACACTTTCCTCCCCGCGATAACAACAACAACAACAACTTTTCAAGGACCGCCAATTCGTCGCAGTCGGACCTGAATACCGTACAGGGTAACAACAGTAGTCTCATGTCAGCTGATCACACGGAAACCCTTTGTCGACCGACATCCCCGTCTCCGCCCGCACCCGCGGCAGCAGAACAATCCGCAGAAATGGGCCATCCGTCCAAGTCAAATTCTGCCAATGACCCCTCATGGGACTCTACTATTGGCAAAGCTGGCTTGGGAAAAACCGGCCGGGTCATTAACAAGCTCGTCAGCGACAACGAGGCGCTTAAGCGTGATATCCAAATAGAACGCCTGCGGGCTGAAGAGGCCAAACAAGCCGCCCGCATGGTTGAGGAAAAGATGGAACGTTTGATTAGTGACTATGAGAGCCGTCTACTTGAAGCTAATGTCACCAAGACCCTCTTAGCACGTAAGGAACGTCAAGTCGAATCTTTGACAGCAGCCGTAGAGCTCGAACGTGCGAGATCCAAAGATGCCTTGGGCCGCGAAAAAGTCTGGCGTGATGAGGTTGAAACTCTCCGCCAGTCGTCTCAGGTGCAAGTTGATGAGGCCAACAATCATGCGCAGTTGATGGAAGGTCGTTACAATGCTATTGCCTCGCATTGGAAGGACCAGGGCGATGAAACCATGCGCGTAGTAACCAAAATGCGTAGCGAGATCGTTGATATTGTCTCCGAGCGCCGCAAGGACGATGACAAAATCAACACTCTTCGCGAGTTGTGCGATCAGCAACATTCTAATATTGACGAACTGCAACGTCAAAAGGACGAAATCCTCGCCCAGTTTACTACCTACAAGCGTGAACAAGAAGACCAGCTACGCGATATCAAAACTTTGACGGATCAGCGGGAGCAGCACATGGAGAAGTTGTTGTCAGAGTCGAAAGAGGCTCTCGATAAACTGCGCTGGGCTCTCAATGTCAAAAAGAATGTCAAGGATGCCCAATAACGTCTTCAACACTACAAGAGCGAAGATTCCAGCTGAAGTTTCACGCCCGTCATTGTCCATCTGGCGTCGGATGGTGCTTGAAACCTCCCATGTTGAATTTCCCTTACGCTGCTGCATATTGCTTCCCAAACGCCCTGTCACGACTCATTCCAACTTTTATTTTTTTCTTTTATTTTTTTTTCTTTTCTTACCATCATCATCCATGACGGCTGTATAGGCTAGTTCGCCCCAGTGCAATTTATCCTGGATCTTTGTTGTTTTTGGCGCCATACTGCACAGATATACACATCTTTGTTGTTCTTCCTCTCTCTGAGGCATTTTTTTTCTTTTTTTTTTCTCTTTTTTTTTTCTTCAGACACATCACCTAACAATAGACGTGGAACTTTTTCAACAGCTTGATTTTTTCTTGTCTTGATTTTTTTCTTTTCTCTTTTTGCTTGTACCCATTCTCGTTCATGATCTTTGATCTAGGGAAGCAGGAGTTTGTCACCCTGTCACATGCTTTTTCTTGGTGTACTTCCTTTTCCCTTTCGCTTCTTGGTGTTTGTTTTTGGGTTTACTTGTGTATCCATATCCATGTCTAGCTTCAGCGGGAGAAGCTGAGATAATGACTTGCCCGCCAATGGCGTATCGTGTAGCTCATGCTCAATCTTCTCTCCCTCTGGTGTATCTGGTCTTTTCTTGTTGGTTGTTCCTTGTCTTTTGTTTGTATTGAAACTTCTCTTCCTATTTAGTATGTACCCTTTGCTGTACGTGTCCCCTTGAATTTCGTGATATATTGGCATTTGTTGCACTGAGTGTGTCAAGACTGCCGCCCTCGTTTCCATATTCCACCAAGTCTTGGTTTGGCTGGGTTCTGTTGGGTTAAACCAGTTACCGACCGTTCTTATTAAGCTGTCTTCTGCTACACCGGCATCTTCAAAGTCTTGTATTATTGCGCTCGTCCAGTCTGGAGTCTGGAACAACGAAGACGCCTCTAGAAAATTTGCATATCATCAACAGCCACAGCCCTTCCCTCCTCCCTCTCTCCCTCCTTCCTCTCTAGAAAGAGGCAACCACAAAGAAGCAGTAAATAAATAAAAAAAATTTCCTTCCATCTTCGCGTGAGCGGATGTTTCTCTTGTGATTGGCCAGTGTGCAAACTGCAAACTCTTCACTTCCTATTCTGTATTTCGTCTGACCTGATCTTCGTGAAGTGAACCTCATCTTTCAGTCTTGTCAAGTTGTTCACTTTCCCAAGGCCTGTTTAGCTCTCATTCTTTGTCTCCTATTCTTCTCTTAGTTGATACCGAAAAAAAAGAAGGACGGGAAGATGCTCTCTTCTCTCTACTTTGCGATTCCTATCCATCTAACGCCGCGTGGTGCTGAGACTATTCTCGGCAAAATTCATGAACTTGAATATGTGAGTCGAGCAGAGGCCTTTGCCATTTCTATATACATAGCTAGGTGTAGTTAGTTGTAATCAAATTCTAAAAGTGTAGCTGTCTTTAGGCAATAAACGAAGCTACCTACGATCCCGAATTCAATGTCTTCACTGTTTCTACTTCTTTACGGTCCTGTACACTACTGGCCAATGCCGTTTCGGGTCTTCTGGCACGTTTTCTCGAGAGAGCGGATCAGATTCTTGATTCTGAGCTTGGTTCCGATGACGAAGATGAAGGGCTCCTTGATAACTGTGAGTTTGGCAGCCTAACTGGTCTTTGCCGACAGAGAAATGCCGCCGGAGATCTTGTTCCCCTAACGCAGCTCGAGAAGCAAGATATGCACAAGTTTTCCCTGCCCAATGACATCGCTAGCATGCCCTTCGCGGCTATTTGGGACCGTCTTGAGCAAGCCTCCACTGGCGTTTGGCAGTGGTCTTTGCGGGACATGCTACGCCAGTATGGCACAGTCGGCGAGACACTCAAGATGCTAGCCCAGGAAACCAAGACTATTATGATTCCCAATGTTCAAGCCCAGGTTGTTTATGTCGGTGCAGATTCGCAAGATGCTATCAAGGAAGCCCTTCGCAAACTCAATATTCTAGAAGAAGAGAAGGTATGTTGTTGTGTCTGCGCCCTTGGACTTTCTATCCACATGTCACTTCTTTTCAGTCACTCACCCGCACCTCTTCACTTTTAGTATGCATCGCAATCACCAGTGAATATCATCCAACCGCCAAACGCAAAAAGATACGAATTAGCTTTTGAATCTCTGAGCAGTCTTGGTCTTGCCAACTTCATGTTCTTCAACCCAGGGAAAGAATCCATTGAAGCTGTATCTGCCCAAGTTTCAGAATCATATCGCATATCAGTCATATCTGGAGATATCAATGACAGTAGCCTGGTTCTCCGCCGACCTGTATCATCGGAGGCACGTCTGGATATTGAATCTATCCCACTCCGGAAATTTAGTTGTAATGACTATGGTACCGAGATCGATTACTGCCTTGGTCGATTGGCTTTAGATGACAACACTTCGCAGGCGAAGCCTAAAAAGAAATCATCCAAACCTATGCCAAAGAAATCGACTATCGACAACGTCATTTTCGAGCCAGCAGCAATTTCTACCGGTCGTTTGTCCATGGATGGTCCTGAGTCATACGGGACACCTGGGTTTCTGACACCCATCGATGCCCTCGCTTGTGTTCAAAGCCAAAAGTTGTTTTGTACCTCGCTGCTAAAAAACGTCTATGTTACGCTTGACCGTGCCCGGCTATGGCGGGGCGAGGTTAGCCTCAAAATCAACTTTGGTAGGTTCATGGTGAGAAGCGACTCGGGGCTCTTCAATAGCATAGGGCCTTTGCTAGTAGAGAAACCCATAGGCTTTCGTCCCGATGATTTTGTCATGCTCCTCAACTCCCCTGATTCTCCTAGTCGGCCTATAGTGGCGTTTTCTCCAATCATGACGACAGTCGATCGGGAAATACAAGCTTTCGAGAAAGACATTGCCGCCTTTGGGTTCAAATTCCATAGTAGCATTACCTACCTTGACTTCTCCTGCGTTTCTTGCGACGAAGAGTTTCTGGTTTCGTTCAGAGCAGACTCAAACTTCCAGTCGTCCATGAGGTTTGCTCCATCACGTGCAGAGCTAGGCCGTGTCAACATACACTGTCCAGAAAGTTTAAACGACATGTGTTTGACAGTTTCTGTCTCTGACCCAGATATTCTAAGAGCTAAATATGGTGATTTTCTCAAGTTTCTCCAATCCAAGACTTCAGTGCGGTAGGTTCCTTGATCGATACTTACATCACTTATTGGCATTTCTGACAAGATCTGTTCACAGAGCGGATCCTCGTTCACAGCCCAGCAGCATCGCAGTGCTTTACCCAAACCTAGATGGTGCCTCTGTTCAGATATCTGGCCTCGCTATTCGTGCCACTCATAAATACGAAGACTCGGCAAAATGTCACCGCGTAGAGGTGCGTTCGTATCAAGTATTTAGCAGCGAGCTCGTCAAGAACAACACCATGGTCTTGGCCAAGGCATATCATGACAACGCTAAGACAACAACCGACAATGGCCTACCCAAGAAATGGCACGAAATTTCGCTTAGCACAAATGCCACCAACGAAGTGTTCAAGAAGAACAGGAAATTGGCTCTGGGCGAGCGTGCAGACTGGACAGCAGAGAAGCTGGATGTTGACGAAGCAATAGAGACGTTCATCAAGCTGGGCCTGAAAATGGTTCCCATGACAGATTTTATGAACCAAACCAGGTAGTCTGAGCAAGTAAGCAAAGTTTAGTCGGGGGAAATCAACTCAAATAAAGAGGAAATGTAAATGTGGTGGACTATATCTTATGAACGGAGAAAAAGAATGAATCACGGCACCATGTGTCAAGCTCAAGTTATGGTGATATTAGCTTAGCGAGGCTGTCTCGGAAATAGGTAGCGAGAAGAGCAAACAAAGCAAAGCAAGAAAAAAAAATAAAAAAAATAAAAAAAAATAAGCAGTATTAAAACACTAGTGGTAAACTCAATGAATATTAGAGCTCCGAATAGAAATAGGAAATTTGCTATCGCAACGGGGATTTGAAGCAGGTTTGAGAATACTGCGAAGTTACACAGCCCAAGACCTTGTTGGTTACATTATTATTGTTATTGTTATTGTATTCTTTAACGTCTACCTACTGATATCTCGCAGCAATACGACGGCGTATTCCGGTCGGGGACTGCTGGCTGATGTCATCTTCCAGTACCTCCTGGGCGGTCAGCAATTGCAGGTTTGCTTAGAAGTTGAACGTCTCCTATGACTTTTTAGGGTCCGGCGCTTAGGCCAGGAGGGCTCTCCATCCAGCATAGCCCTAGGGCGTGCCTGCGGGGGTTCCGGGGTTGGATACCCGGTGTTTTTGGTCTGCGACGACCGCGTGTAAACTAGTCTAAAAGGCCGCCGGCTTTCGGCACGGGGAGTAGGCCCCGGCGGAGTACAGCGGTTTTGTCCTTTCCTGTGCATGGCTGTTGCCGCATCTTTTAATGTTTTCCGTTTTGCAGGTGGTCGGTAGTAGAACTCCTTCAACACCTTCTCACGGAGCTCTCCTCGACATCTCCTCCCTATCCTGCAAAAGTTTCCTCTAACTATCCTCTCTCCGTCCCTCTCCTCCTTTCTCCCTTCCCCTTCCATACTCCCTCATCTTCCCCCTCCTCGACCCCTTCTTCGTTGCTGTCGTTGCTGTCCCGGAGTTGGTTGTGTCATGCCAGGCTGCCCCTGCTGTGGTCTGTCCTCTGTAGTCTGCGGTGGCAGTGACCTGCCTCTCCGCGTTTCCAAAGCGGGGGTTGCCTCTGTGGTCTCCAGACAGCTCAGATCGGGCTCGGGTTGCTGTGACTCTTGGATGAGCTTGAGGTTGCGGCGAAGCACGTTGGCGACGTAGCTCGTCGCTTTCGTGTTTTTAAGGAGCTTGTCCGCAAACCGTTGGCTCCAAGGTCTAGGCAGTGCCTTGCAGGTCCACCAGTGGCCTCGTTCCTTTGCTTGGTTGCATGCCCTGCATCCAAGCGGACAGTTGTGGTTCCAACGCTCATGATATTTGTCAAAGTCACCATCGCCCGTTCTAGCCGCGAGGATGTGACCCAGCTCTATTCTGGTTAGCCCCTTGTAGCGGGAGGTACGGAATGGGGGTTCGGTGGGGACACCGGCTCCAAGTGGACGGTATCCTTTTTGTTCTTTCCACCACCCTTCGTAGTCGAGACGTAGGCGGTCTCTCCTCCATCTCCGTGCTCCTGCGAGGCTGAAGCGGTGTTCTGTTACCGAACCTTGGCATCCCAACTTGGCTTGGGCGTCGGCTAGCTCATTGCCCTTAATGCCCATGTGTCCTGGGACCCATAGCACTCGGGCGAGCCTTCCGGGTGTCTTGTCTGTCCAAGCTTTTAGGATTTGTCTTGTCTTGTCTACCGCTTCCTGTGATGTGCTGTTTGTGGTGGCAGCGTTGCGGAGTCGATCCACGACCCCTCTGTTGTCCAGGCACAGCCAGATCTCTTCAGCTCCTTCGCGGGCGGTCGCTCGCTTGGTTGCCTCGAGAGCCCCGACTGCTTCGGCGTCTGCCACCTCCATCCACTTTCCCAGAGCTTTGTGGTCTACTTCCTGGGTAGCTCCGTCTTCGATGATAGCCCATCCTGCGCCCGCGTTGCCACTTGTATCTTTCGATCCGTCGGAGTACGCGATGAGCGTTCCAGGCAAGGTATTCTCTACCTCATCCCGGTGTCGCTTCGTTTCCTCCTCTTTGCTGAGCCAAGTTTGGGGCGGCATGTCTGGTCCTTCTGCGAGGGGTCTCAACCTCGTGTGTTTCTCCATTTGCGCAGGCAGGAGCTTCCGTAGCCTTTCCACCACTGGGTTGAAATTCGGCCCTCGCAGAATGTGCCTATCATCTAGTGTGTGCCACCGTATGGCTTCCCTTCTCTTTTCGTCCTCCAGGAGGAGTTCGAAAGGAGGGATGCCCGCAGCGTGGTGAATGCACTCCCTTGGTGTCGTACGGTACATGGGGAGAGCTGCTCGGAGGCACTTCCTGAGCGCGATGTTCAGTTTCTCCGCTGCCTCCTTGGTTGTCTCCAACCCGGACCAGGCGCTCGCTGCGAAGAGTGCCTTGCTCACGGCACAGGCCCGTACCGCTGTGAGCATACTTTTCGTGTCTGCCCCTTTGTAGCATCCGGCTAGATACCTCAAGCCGTTTGCCAGTCGGTTGACACTCGCGGTGACCTGTGCGATGTGCTTGTTGAAAAGAAGACTCGAGTCCAGGTGTAGTCCAAGCCATCTCATTGATTCCTTTGCCGGCGTTGGAACGTACGTGCCTAGGCCTTCGATTGTCACGGAAGGGTTTCCTGCGATCCTCCTTCTGCCCTTGATGTGCAGAAGGGTTGACTTTCCCTTGTCTATTTCTAGTCCGTTGAGCGCAGTCCACTCTACCACTTCCTTCATGATGACCTCGATTGCGCTGCTACTTTCTGCAAAGTCTCGTCCAGTAACCACCAAGGCCCCGTCGTCTGCATATCCCAGTAGTGGGGGGATATGCTTGTAGAGCGGTGCCATGAAGAGCATATATAGCACCGGGGAGATTGGTGAGCCCTGTGGAAGGGAGCCTCCTACGAGAGTTGTGGTTGTGTCTTCGGCATGGATGCTCGCCTCTCTTCCCTCCATGAAGCTTCTGACCCATCTGCACAACTTCGTTGGCCAGCGGCTCTCCACCATCCTGCGTTCCATTCTCTCCGGTTCGACTGCATCAAAGGCTCCTTTGATGTCGAACGTGAAGATTGAGGTCACCTTTTTCCATTCTTGTGCTTCCTCTATCTTTCCACGGAGGTCAATAAGCAGGTCCGTTACCGCCCTTTTCGGCACCGCACAGATGTAATTTCTAGGGATGATCTCCCTTTCAATTGCTTCCTCTGCGATCCTTCTCGCTATTGTTCTTTCCAAGCCCTTCCCGAGAGTGGGGAGGAGCGAGATTAGGCGGTACGATCGTGGTGCCAGTCTAGGGCGGCCTGGCTTTGGTATCACCACGAGGTTGGCTTTCTTGAAGATGGCTGGGTGGTGTCCGGTTCCTAGGCAAAGGTTGTACAATCCCGTTATAGTTTTGCCAAGGGGACCCCAAGCCCTCTTCCATACTTCGTTGGAGATTCCGTCTGCCCCAGGTGCGGTGTTCGTTGGTCTCCACATTGCTGCTTTGACCTCTTCCTGGGTTAGGGGTGGCCACTCCCGGGCTTCCACGTTGGGCTCCTGGTGTTGCCATCGTGCCCCCGTGTGGGGCTTAGTGTGAGTCTCGAGAAGCAGAGCCACAGATTCAGCTGTGGTTGTGGTTCTTGTCCCGTCAGGCTTCTGCAGCAAAGGGATTCGTCTGTCCGTCTTCTCATTGGCCCATTTAATGGCTCGGTAGACATCCCTTGGTTGCGTTAGCCCTGCTACAATCTTGCTCATGAGGCTTCTCTTTGCTTTGACAACAGTCCTCCGCATTGCTTTCTGTTCCTTTGCGTACGCAACTTTGAGTCCGATGTCATCCATGTTCGTGCGGTGGTTGCTCCGAGCTTCTCTCATTTTGGCGTTTTGCTGTCGGCATTCTTCATTCCACCATGGCTTAAGGCTGATCTTAGAGGGCGTTTTCGGTGTCGATGTCTCTAGAGCCCTCTCTACTGCCGCCACCATCTTCCTGGCCAGCTCGTCCGTCGCATCTGGACCTTTATCCCCCTCCTCCAACATCCGGTCCAGCTCGACAGCTTCTCTTTCGCAGGCAAGTACAAAGCGTTCTTTGTCCATTTTGCTCAACCTCCATCTCGTCTCAGGTCTCTTGCGTGCTGCCCTTGCCTGCACTTCCACTTCCAGGATTTCATGGTCACTTGTACTTCCTGGGACGAGTCCCATACAAGTTTCCAATCCAACCACTGCCCTCTGCGGCATAACCACCAGGTCTAACACTCTTCCGGCTCTCTGAGTCGGTTCGCTCTTCTGGTTAAGCACCACTAGGTTGTTCTCGGTCATCCAATTTTCCAATACTCTCCCTTGCGGGTTTTCTTTTTCGTTGGAGTCCCACGTGCCGTGGTGGGCGTTGAAGTCTCCCAGCGCTATCCAGTTGTGTTCCTTCTCAATGAGCCGTAGCTCTCGCAGAGCTTCGCTGATCCGAAAGCTCTTTTCTGGTGCGTTGTAGACCCCTAAGAGTTGGAGTATGCCTTTCGTTGTCTTGATACGTATTGGGCATAGGTCTGGATGAGCTTGGTGTGTCTCCAGTACCTCTAAGTCCCTTCGTACGTAGGCGATGCTCCGGGGCCGGTTCACCCATCCTTCTCTCGGACTGTGCCTTGTGAAGTCCGGGTGTTCCTTCGTTCGGTCCTTACATGTTCCGATCCAGGGCTCCTGTACAAAAACAATTTCTACTTTCCGCCTCGCAGCTTCAAATAGAGCCTGGTCTTGTTGGGGCCCTCCTCTTCCCACGTTGACGCTCCATATCTTTAGACCTCCTAACATTCACGAGGTAGGTCTGTGGTGTTGTCGAGCTTTCCGGCGTCCTGCTCACCCGTGGAGATTCTCTTCCTCTTTCGTGCTGGGCCTTCCGCCCCGCGCGAGACGTTCTCCGTGGGTTTTTGTGGCCGGCTCCTTGGTGGGCCTACCCGCTTGCACGCCGGTTCCCCTGCGGTATGTCCGGGCGTGCTGCAGACTATACAATCCGACTGGGCCCCTTTGTGCTCTCGTTCGATGTGCCCAGTGGAGCCGCACAGTCTGCATCGCGGCTTGTCTTTGCAGGCCGTCGTGGGGTGGGCCTTCCAGCATTGCCGGCAAAGTGGTGTGGACTTGGTCCGGCACCTCTTGACGGCGGCGTTGGTGGTGCTCCCATCGAAGGTCAGCGTCTTGGGAAGCTGCCGTCCTTCTGGAAGCTCGAGTGCGATCCGGAGAGTGGCGTCTTTATATTTTTCCGTTTCCATTTGCCACTTTATTGACCTAACGCGGCCGCCGGTCTGTTTCTCTATCTGGCCCGTGAACCACTCTTCCTTCTTCTGGGCTACGGGGCCATTTGAACCCAGGACATAGAAGTCGCTCAGGTTGGTGATGCGGGCGTGTGTCCATTTGGACTCCAGTTCGCATGCTTTCGCACCGCAAGCCTCCCTGATCTGGTCCAGTTTGGTTGCGGTGGCGGTGTTCTTTGGCATGTGGAAAGCCCACCCCGAGTTCACCTTCTTCATTGGCTGCTCGGGATCTTTAATTCCAAGGGCTTTCGCTACCTTTTCTCCGGCGGCGCCTTCATTGGCCGCCGTCGGTCCCCGGATGAAAACCCTCACCATCTGTTCTTTGTCCTTGATGGCCTTCTTCGGGGTGGTCTTACTTTTCAGTAACACCGTCTTGTTGGTCCCTTTATCCCCCTGGGACGCGATTGTGGCGTATGAGACAGGTCCCTTTTCCGGGTTGCTCCCTTTCTTGAGGTTAAGGGTCCTGTCGCTCTTGGCCGTTTTCTCGGACACGGGCTTCTTCGTTTCGATGGGGTTGCCCGTGGCTTGGTTGCCTTGGAGAAGCTTGAGCTTCGCCCTAAATTCAGCCGAAACGTGTCCGGCCAGTCTCTTTACGGAGGCGTCACCCTTGGACATGGCGATCGCTTGGTTGCAGATTTCTGGTATCATCTCTGCCAGCCAGAGTGTCGCATTGGCCCTCAGCTCAAGCTGTTTCATTTCCGCGGCGAGGCCTCTGCGTGCTAGTGCGACGTTCCGTTCCTTCTCGGTTATCTTCCCGTCGCGGGTCTTGGTTTCGGTGGTTGTGTCTGTCGTGTCCTTTGGGACGGGCGCGGTCCTCTGCTTCTCAGCAGGGGACACGGTGTCGTCCACCTCGGCCATCTCCACCTCGACTTCTGTGGTCGCGTCTGGACCGCCATCAGTTTTCTCTTTGTCCTGGGACTGATCTGGCGGGGCGTTCCCTGGAGCAGTCTCCCTCTCCATACTGTCGTCGTTGTCTGTCTTGTTGGTAGTCGTTTGTCTCTGTAATTCGTAGGGTTGCTTAGGGTTACCTCCTTTTCCTGGAGTTAAAGGAGGAAAGTTTTGCCTTGTTGGTTACACTGATTTGAATATATTTAACGTCTACTGGAACCTTGTTGGTTACACGAAATTTGGGAGTGCTTATGATCCCTGTTTGCGCTGGCGAAAATCGAAAGTTATGAAAATGACAACAGGCTTCGATGGCGCAGTGGTAGCGCAGTGGTCTCATACTATTCATGAGGAGTCTGAATTTTCAAACATCCAAAAGTGTAGAAATGCCATCCAAAGGTCGTGAGTTCGACCCTCACTCGGAGCATATTTTTTGACTTTTGTTTGGCGAAGAACACCAGCTAGTTGTTGTCTGTATGTGTGTGTGTGTGTTCTTTTTTTTTTTTTTTTCCTTTGGTGAAGAGAGTTAGTTGGTGTCCTGAAAATATGCCAGCTCGTAGAAACAGAAACTATACCTTGCAATGCAAGGGCCTGAGCAGAGAGGAAAAGACAAACAAGGAAATAAGAAACAACAGTCGCTAGAAACCCCGTCAGGCTGTTTGTGATGTTTGGTAGCCGTTTCAGAGTAGCAGTCGAGCGAAAATAAGGGTTTACTCACGACTAGGGCAATACGCGTGCCGTCACAGCGTAGCGCACACGTCCAGGTTTCTCCAGCTCATCTACTTTTGCTTATTTGAAACAAAGACAACAATGGAGATCAATTGCCTTTTACCACTATTTTTTTTTTTGGGAGGGCTAACTGCGTGTGTCGTGTATCGTGTGTACATTGGGGGGATGTTTGTAGTAGCGTTGTTATGGAGTCTCTTTCATTGATATGTGGAAGAGATAGATTGTACTGTCTCGCCTTATTCACTCTCCTCTAGCATGATATACGATCTTACGATGGAACGGCTTGTGAAAGATTGCAATGCAGTTACCCCGTGAGTGATAAGTGGGATGAATAGATTCTCATCTTGCTATATCGCTGTTTGCATGTTGTTGTTGTTGTTGTTGTTGTTGTTTCTGGCCTTTTGGTTATCCCTTCGTCATGTCAGGATGAGAAATTCATGGCGGTCTACGAATCTACACTTAGGGTTTGAGGGTTTGGCTTGATAAGGGACCCGGGGGGGGGGGGGGGCGATTTTGCCTTGACATCATACACTACGAGTGGCAGAAAGCAAAATATATACAAAGAAAAAGGCCAAGAAACCAGGAGTTGAAAAGTCCAGGCCTGCTCTCCCTTGTCTCTTCCTCCTCTCCTTGGCCTGCATGTTCATGCTTAGACTTGGCTGGCTTAGCCTTTGTTTATTGCGGTGGGGTCATGTTGTACGTACGTGCACTGCTGCGTTGTTCTACGAATTATACGCACTGCTGTCTCCTCCAGTAAAGCTCGGGGGATGCAATGCACCGGCGGGCCCGCTGGGAATTTTGCATTTATTCTTTATTTTCCCCTTCACTGACGTATGGTGGACACAGCAGGGTAACCTAGAAAATGAATACAAAAACAAAAGCTGCACAGAACACAGGAGGACAAATCCGCGAATTTGCTTGGAGAGTGGACGCTGAGACCAAGGCTGCATTGGCATTATTGGAGCGAGAAGCAAAACAAGGCGCAGAGCAAAGCTTTTGTGATAAACTGTCATAGACGGGCTCTAACCGAGACATGAATTCTGTGTGCATGACAAAAACAGCAGCAGCAGCAGGAGGAAGCGAAGCGAAGCAAGAAGAGAAGTCCCCCCCCAAAAAAAAAAAAAAAAAAAGTCACGATGGATCCAAAGATGAGCGAGGATAGTGAGTGTTTTAGCGTATGATGGTAAAGAAAGTCAAAGAGACAAGAAGGAGATGGGGGGGGGGGGAAAACAGAGACGAAACCAGGATTTTGGTCCGAATCATTTACCAAAGTCAGCAGGCTAAAACTTATCTGTTCCCAGCCAGCAGCTCGACAAGGGGCCTGCGTTGTGTGTGTGTGTGTGCTGCGCGAGATAGGCTTTTCCTGGACTGCTAGTGACGACGCTGCTGGTATATAGCCCTGGACATTAATTAGGCCACGTGAATAAGGGATCTTTGCTTGGTAAATAACACACAAATGAGAGAAATGGCAGTAGTGCCACTTCATACCGTCCCTGGCCAAGACTAAGCTAAATTGGCCACGGCTACCAACAGGCCAGTCGCAATTTCACCCACGCGTATCAAAACAAAACAAGTAAATAAGTGCTTGGAATGGGAATCACCAAGAGAGAAGAAAGACAAAGGTCACAAGCGAGAAACTAAAACCCATTGGTGGGGACAAGCAGGTAGGTAGGGTAGGCTGGCAGCAGGCGGCGAGTAGTAGCAAGCTTGGGTGGCATGGCATTACTGGGCTCACTAGACTAGCTTAACATAGGACAAAGAAAGAAAGACAGGCAGGTAAAGACAATGCCAATGCGTATTGATGGAACATGAGCGACAGCAAGAAGGGGGGAAATGGAAATAGAAACGGAAATGGATGTGCCAAGGGAAACAGGCGGCCATCCCTCCTTTGGGCACATCGTCGTCGCCGACGACGACATCGTCATCATCGCGATACACCCATTGCCCGCCCCCCCCTCTTATCCACTGATCCGCCGCCCCATTATGCATGCTGCTTATTTTTCCTTGTCTTCCATTTCCCTCCCAATGTTGGCCGTCGCTCTTACTGTGCTTGTCACTAAGCCCTTGCTGGATGGGGGGGGGGCTACGTGGCCCTGTAAGCCGATGGATGGATGCAAATGCCCCTGCTCGATTCTTCCTTTCTTCTTCCTCCTTCACCACCAGGGCTAGGGGCTGCCAGAATTAACTCGGCATCGCGTTGTACAAGTAGCCGGGGGGAGTAAGCAAGTGACCAACGAACGACCTGTTGCTTACACCCTCCTTGTGCGCTTTCTGTCCTTGACTTTGGCTCAAGATAGCCGCTGTATTCACTGTGCTCAATGCTCAATGATGTGTCTTTCGTTCTCAGTTAGGATGCCGCCCGTGAAGCTGAAGGGTGGTGGGTGGGTTCCTGCAGTCGTAGGAGATGAGAGAAGATGGGAGAAGAAGGTTCCTGTGTGCCCGTGTGCCCGTGTGCCCATGTTCCTGTGTTCCTACGCTCCTTTGTCCTCTTCGCTTCCTACAAGCCTTAGCTAGGTGCTTTTTGCCTTGCTTTTAGGCGTCTTTTGGTATCCTTTGCTCCCTCTTGGCTCTGCTTGTCCTTGTTTGTCGCCTCCTCCCCCTATCCATTCTTGCCTTTATCTTCCAGCAAGCAACAAACAACGTCATGAGACCCACGCCCATCCTAGCGGACGACCTTAGTACCCATTCCATTAGCTGGATATCTTAGCGGGACACTAGAGCTGTAACCGCTGAATGTGAACCTGAACCTGACTAGGCCCCTTCATCCTTCTCAATGGATCCGTTCCTCTTGAGCGTCGAGTGGACATATTAGCGGCTGGGGCTCCCAATAGGCTTATTCTGGGTGTTAGTTGATTGATGAAAGGAGCGGTGCCAGAATGCGCGTTATCAGAACAAGCACGGCAAAAAAAAAAAAAAAAAAAAGAGATGAAATCCACGGGGAAACCAAGCAAACACGCAATCACGCATGCTTGGTCATAGTCATCAGGTTGTTGTTGGCGTGTGGCATGGCATGATATCCAAAAGACCAATAAAACTGCGGTGATATTTATCCTCAAATTAAGAAAGACTCGCATTTAAGATGAAAAGGAAGAAAAAAAAAAATTAAAAAAAGTAAAAAAAAAGTAAAAACATACAGATGAAAAGAAAACACGGACACAAACCCGGACTCAGCAAGAGAGGCAGGAAGAGACAGAAAGGGGAGTTACAGCTGCTACAGCTGCTGCGGAACAATGCACGCACAGCGCGCAGCACGACAGGTGACGCAAAACACTGACACAAAGAGAAACAGCGCACAAAAGCAAAAAGCACAAAGTAAAGAAAAAGTAGAAAAATAGAAAAATAGAAAAAAAGAAAAGAAAAAAAATCCAACTAGTTAGTCGTCGTCAGGTACGGCAAGAACTAGTTTGCTGTAATGCAGAAAAGGGCAGTAGCAAAATAATTATCGGAGGCATGCAAAAAAAAAAAAAAAAAAAGAAAAAAAAAAGTCCAGAAAAACTAGCATGGGTGGGTCTACAAGAAATGAAAAGCCAAGGAACGAAAGAAAGAACAGGGAAGGAGGGAGGGAGTAGGAGGAGACGATGGAGGGGAGGGGGAGAAGAGGAAAAGGAAGGAACGAAAACAAGGTTGGCCTCTGCGAAAAGAAAAGAACTAAAAAGAAAAATCAAGAAAAAAAAAGAATTTTTTAAAAAAAAGAGACAAGAAAAAAAAAAAACAAGAAGCAGTTGCCGTCGTTTCCTTTGCTTCGTGCCTTCCGTTATCAGGTCGCCCATCTCTTTCCCGCCGTTTCACATTTTAATTCTGCCTTCTTGCCTCCTCTTAATATTTCCTGCTTTCTCTTCTCTTCTCTTCTCTTCCTCTTCCTCTTCTTCTTCTTCTTCTTCCTCTTTTTCTTTTGCTCCTCACATTTCATCGCTTCACGCTTCACGCTTCCTCTTCTTCTTTTTCTTCTTTATTTCTCTGTCACACCAAAAAGCCCTCACATCTGGGAAGATTTAAATATTATCGTTGCGCCCTTTCTCTGCCGCCACCACAACATCCTTTTTCTCTACTCTTATCATCTTCTCATTCTCTCTTTGTACGTTCATTAAACAATAACCTTCGCCCGGCTTGAGTTCAGAGCAAGCAGTTGCATACCACTACCACCACCACTGCTATCTCTTCTCTTCGTTCCCCCCTCCCAAACAACCTTGTCATGTTAGCTAACATCAGTCTCTTCCATCTGTCTTCCCTGTAGCCGACACACACATAAATATCCATCAAAATGCGTGCCTGCACTGTTCTTGCTGCCTTCGCCGCTGGCGCCCATGCCGCTGTCAATCTGACTTACGGCAACACCACTGTCAACATCGCCTCCATTGATGCCAGCGAGAAGTGTATGTCTCTATTATCCTGCCTGTTTTTTTATGTATTTTTTATGTCAGCCAAAACGCCTTGATCAAGCCACATCGCTAACCTCTCACCCACCCCTGCTAAACAGCCGCCTACTGCCGTGGCCAGCGCAACACTTGCGAACAGCTTTGCTCTGATGGCACTGATACCAACACCTGCGACACGGTAAGATCTACCTATCTCCAAGACAATGACGTCAATGATCTGTGTGCTAACTCATTGCCTCTACTCTCACCCTGGTACAGAGCACCCTGGATTACACTTGCACTTGCTCTGACGGCGAGGCCCCCGCAAACCTGAGCTCATTCAGCACTTCTATGGATTCCTACCTGTGCGAGGCTGCATATAGTCAATGCATCAGCGCCAGCACCGGCGATGCCACTGCCCAGAAGGCTTGCAAGACCAACATTGAGGACAAGTGTGGCAAGAAGGATGTGTCCGAGGCCGACTCTTCTTCTTCGACCACTGCCGCTACCACTCTGTCTACCGCCACCGCTACTGGCACTGCCTCCGGATCCACTGGAACCGGCTCTGTCACCACCGCCGCTCCTACGACTACCACCACCGTCGCTTCTGGTGCTTCCGCCGCTGTTGTTGGCGCTGGCGCCTTCGCCGCCGCCATCCTGGCTGCCATCCTCTAAGCCCCTGGCCCTGTATACCCTTGAAACTAGACCATGCGCTTCTATCCCGTGAAACAGAATGGCTAGTTGTTGAGGGAAGAGGCGGGGCGGAGTTGACCGCGAAACCAAACAAGTAAAACACACCTGAATTGCTCGGATTTCACTGGAGGAAATTCCAGAAGCGATGGGTGTTGACAGGCGGAGGTAATGTGTAATATAATGGCCAGAGTTAACAAGTCAAGAACTGATAAAGAGGAGCTGGATGAGAAAGCAAAGTCGGGTGCTGCAGCCCTGTCGATGTTCATGCGCACATTCAAAAATGCGGCCTGGCTGTTTGAGCAAATGCTTGCTGCGTGTCAATTCCTTTGTGTGAAGGCTTTGTTTTCTTGTTTTGTCCTGTTTTGCCATCTCTTTTATATTTTGTTTCTTTGACGTTGTCACTCGACTACAAACCTGCACACTTCCTCTCCTGTTTCCATTCTTCTATTTCTTCTTTTCTTACTACACTTTTTTTTTTTTTTTTTCGGGCGCGGATTTTCCTTTTTTATCCCCTGCATTTTCTTTTCAATTCACCCATACCCCCAGCACTTATTTGCGCGTTGGAGTGTAGCGCCGATTTTATTTCATGTGCTTTTTTATTTCCCTTACTCGATATTCTAATGATGAAAGAGGCTGACGAGCCGTGGTTAGCTAGAGACGGACGATGCAACCGGCAGGAAGGAGGAGCAAGTCGTTGATACTGCGACAAACGAATGTCACGAGGAAAGCATGCATTGCTCTGTGTTGACGATTGGTATAGGACAACCATGATATACCTGGAAGCTCAACGAAGCCTTTTACTCTACAGGAATGTGCTTAACATAGATGTTTATTGTCGCTGAATCTCTCGTGTTGAACTCAACCCTGACTCTGTGTGCCATGTGATTGTAAATCAGGACACGGTTCTGTGCGGTTCTGGACTAACTAGTATATGACCAGGACGGGGAACCTCAAAGCCTGACACACTTGATCACGGAGTAGCCGTGTCGTGTGATGGACAATACCATCAACATTCGTGACCTGTCAAGTACTGAAATAAACAGGGTCCAAGGCAGGGAACAGTCGTCAGACAAAGGGAAGCCCGACGAACAATGGTCAAGACAACAGCAGTGAGATGGGGCCTCTCAGACAAAGGAGGAGGAGGAGCAGAAGAATCCGGAGCCTTCTTGCCCGCCGCCTATTTTTCTTTCGGCTGGCTGTGGAAAGATCTGGACGAGAAGGGAAGCCAGAAGATAGTCCAGTCTGTCTTCACGATTGGAGTATAAAGAGAGGATGCTACCCGTCTATTAAGACTGTCTCGACTCAACTGAGCTTTCTATCTGCAAACTATATCATTACAGAGTTTATTTCGTACACACCTCTACAATATCTCCGGAGGAGTTTTTCTTTTTTCTTCTCTTTTGGCGTTATCTTTGACGAAATGTCTGCCGTTACTCAAGATCCTGCCGACATCAAGGACCATGTTCGCAGTCACCTTGCTCGTCTCCGGCCTGCCCCGTGTAGCTTTGGAGTGGAAATGGAGTTCCTGGTTGCAGTTTTGCAGAACGGTACTGTCGACCCGATGGCACATATCGAGCCTAATATACCTCCGGTTCGTGTTGAGAAAGGCACGAGTCTGAGCTTGGCCGAAGCTGCTGCCCACCACCACGTCGCCAGAGTGCTGGCATCGGCCGGTTTACAGGTCTGGGATACCCCGAGCACCAAGCACCGAGATGAGATTCTCCAGGTGACAGCGGAGCTGCGCAAGGAGCCCTTTTACATGCGCAGGAAAACAGCCGCTCGGCTGGCTGCCTTGAAGGCTGCACATTGGGTAGTTGCACGTGACGGCAGCGTGAAGTCAGATGGCTTGGCGCATCCCCTGTTCTGGGTCGGAGTCGAAGTACAGTCACCGGCGCTGTGGGAAGATGAGATTTCCATGCGCCATGTGGAGCGGGCAGTTCTAGCCATCCGCCGGGGCGTTCGCTGCCGGATCAACAAGACATGCGGTCTACATGTGCATGTGGGCCGTGGCGACGCGCAGTTCGAGCTGGATGAGCTGCGTCGCGTCGCCGCTACACTGTGGGCGATCGAGCCAATGATGAGCAGGCTTCATCCGGCATACCGTGGCCATGAGAACTTTAGCCATGTGTTGCGGTCTCGGTGGCGCAACAAAATCGCAGCAGGCGTTGGGACAGCGGCAACATGGGCTGCCAGGGCTACCGATAAGAAACAGAAGGTCAACCGCGCGCTGCTAGTAAATCGAAACTACGAAACGCTAGATGATCTGGAAGTTGAAGTCTCGCCCGAGCTCGCTAATAAGATTGGCGTACGACTGCTCGAAAATAGCTTTGGGTGGGATGTTTACAGACGAATGGCAAATGACTTGACGGGCATCCACGGCACCCCGTTCAACCGTCCGCATGTTGATGTGAAGATTGAAGAGCCGGATGGGAGCGCCAAGTATAGCCCAAAGCGGCGGAGCAGATATGGACAATGGGCTGCTAGCTCCAAGGACTCTGTAGATCACGAGGACATGGATTCCGCCGATGATGGTTGCCTTCAGGCTTGGGCTCAAGGAACAAAAGACAAATCTCTTCCTGATATCAACATCCTGAAGATCGTATCAGATAGCTTGCGGGAAGAGTATGCAGCTACGGCCAAGGCACCTCAAGCTACAGAAGCTCACCAGCTAACTAGCGACGAGCAATGTACGCAAAAAGCAAAGGGCACAACAGGTGCACCCCTAAGGGTGTTCCCTGATCTATCGAAGCACATCCCACACGGGCTCCTCATGCAACCAAACGACTATGCTATGCTTCAAGAGAAGTGCCGCGTCAATGGAATATACCTGCGGCCTCGCTTGCCGGAAATTTGGCCGCGGAAGAGGTACTTTCCACCACGAGCACTGCAGCCGCTGGCGCGTGAGTTTAGCGGATATGCGAGCGCTGACTACCACGACCATGACCCGACGAGCATGTGGTGGGGTGTCAAGGAGCTTCTTGGAGCGGACATTAGCGCAGAGCAGATTCGAGCTGGTCTGATGTATAAGGACCAAAAGTATGCGTCATACAACTTTTCTCGTGTTGGGCACTTTGAGCAGCCCAGCCTGCTGCCACAGACGATTGAGTTTCGAGAGGCTGCCGCGTCTCTGGACCCGGCTTGGATCCGGACCTGGGCTACAGTAGCTGTAGGTGTGGTGAGTTGGGCATGTCGAGTCAACATGCCTGAGTTCATGCAGGTCATGCAGCTTGTGTCACTTGTACAGAGCTCAGACCAGGTAGCGCCAGATGGATCCCAGGTGGAGTATGATATCGTTTCGTTTCTAGAGGATATAGGATTACCTGAAGCAGCGCGCTTTTGCTTGAAGAGATTGGAGCGGGGAGAGGAAGCGATGATAGAATGCCCGACATCTGAGATGTACCGGGGGAACCGGAGGGAGGCGGAAGATAGAGAGGTTTAGCTATGATCTATGAGGCGGCGGAGTTGAGCGCCCGGACATCATGCGACATGTATGCTCAACAAGACTTTGAGGAAGGCTGTCTCTGATGTGTTACCTGTAGACAATAGACATAACATGGTTAATTTGACGAATAGGTTCTGATACTGAGTGTATGTGGTGTGGAAGTTAGAAGAAACTACTGGCGTCTACGGTGGTTATACGATCTTTGATAGCCAGTACTGCCGTTTGGGTCATGGTAATTGCTATTCCGAGATGATAAGATAAGCCCTACGGGCGGGGGTGCCCGTGGCCCCACTGAGCTCCGTGGTATCCACATAATAGGCCCCACTCATGTCCGACACAGGCCGTTGGGTGGCCGCGAACTAACAGTAGGTAGACAGACGTTGAACAATACAATGACAATGGCAATAACAAAAACACAAACAATAGTAGGCGTTCTTTGGATCTTTGTTCGCTCGCCGAAGTCTCAGCGCCGACTCTGCATTATAGCCCTCGCCATGTTAATTTTGTTTTTAGTGCTGGAACAGAGAAAGCACTTCCGAGTCCTGAGCCATACACGCTGCGATCAATGCATGGGCAGCTAGCTCCCCGGGGCAATGCGTTTGTCGCTGGGAAGTCAAAGAAGACAGGGAGCGGCAGACGAATTGGTTTCTTCAGTTGTGACCGTGGGGGATCACCTCCTAAGGCCTTGGATAAGACAACATGGCGCCTTACGCAACGTAGGTCCTGGCAGTGAGTTTGCCCATCACAGCGCTACAATGACAAGTTACAGCTGGTGTTTGGATTATAAGCAGATGGGTAAGCGATGTATATCAACGAGATTTGGCCGAGGGTGGACTAAGGAGGAGATGAACGTGTGGAGAGGCAAGTAGTCCAGGAAATGGGCCACAACCTCCCGGCGAACAGGCGAAAAGGCATGAGGGAGATTTGGAAGAGCGTCGAGCAAGAAGGCATGATCGACCAACGAGCTCTGTACTCGAACGGTAACCCGACTGAAGACTGTATCGTAGTTACTGCATAGATTGTGATTCACATACACATTGCGTATGTTCAAATTGTGACACCGACCGTGAAAGAGAATCTCCGTAGTAGTTCGTCGTCTCGAGATCAGAATGAGAGAAATCCGAGCGAAACTTGCGTCCGGCTGGCATAGAAGAAATGATGTTGGGCTTACATAATATCCTGGATACGCAGCACGTGACACTTGCGTGCGTATCCGGGGGGGCGCACCTATTGGCTCCCGCGTTGTGCGTCCAGTGAGAGCCGCGTTCCGGTTGTCCTATCAGGCCGGTCATGTGTTAGTTTTCAAGGTAAGCTGTAACCAAACTGCCTGCTTCGTTTCTGTGTGCGGAAGTGTTCCTCGTCTCTCGTTTCTCGTTCCTCGTTCCTCGTCCTTAATGTTCCATTGGTCCCTTGCAATCAAGCAATAAGCGTCAGGCTTCCAAGACCCCCGCACAGGCACATGTGATGTGCTATATGCCAACTACCCTGTCTCTTCTACGCTCTTTTACTTCTTTTTGATAATTAAGCGATCGTGTATGTCTGTTCCTTCTGAAGGCTTTATCCTGTTATCCCTGTCGCGTTAGTTCTGCTGGTATGCGGTAAACCGCCCGGCTTATATGGTGTTTATACTCCCAACTCCCCTGAGCTGCTAGCAGAACGATGTGATTTAAGATGAAAGGAGACGCACCCCGTAAGCAGGCACACAATAAGCAAGACATTACCTCCTCTCCTTGAATCTCAAGCCATTCCGCCCAGGCACAGAGAGACAAGCCCATTTTCTTGTCCTCCGTCTGTCTGTCCTTCTTCTCGCATTGGTTTCCTACGCTGCTTGACGTTCATTTAGCTTCTCGTATCGGGTATTCGGATGGGCCTGGGTCGGTTAGCAAAAGCCTGCATAACAGGGCTACTGTTGATGTTGCATTCTGTCCTACGCTGCATGTGGGCTGGCCAAAGCAATAGACACAGATAAGGCTGGAGACCAAGGCCTTTGCTAGGCATGGCTTACTTCCTGACCTGTTTTATTCCTGAGAGTGCAGAAGCTGGGCAGGGCAGACTGAGAGGAAGAGGAGAGAAGAGAAATTAGTCATATGAAAGAGGAGAAAAGGAGCAAGCCACATGCAGAAGCGTTGTCCTCCCCCCCTCCTCCTTCTCCTAATGTCTCATGATATAACCTAGATAGGCCAAGTCGTATCGACAAGACAGCCACTTGAATCCCAACAGCTCAACAAGAAGGGAGGAGGGGGGAGGCCCTTAATCCAACGGCCCGCTTCTGTCCCCATGCTGAAGACTAGAGAGGACATGCAGCTACCCAGTTCCAAGAAGAATGCCTAGGTATTATGAGGAGAGAAGGTGTCCTGGTAGCAGAGATGGAAATAGAGCCCCCCTCTCCATGCCTACACCCTTCCCCCCCGGGCGGGCGGCTGTTCGTTTAGATGGAGACAAACAGAAGAGCAGAAGACTACATAAGGCACAGTGCAAGAAACTCGCTCGCCTAGTTCCTTTCGCAGACTCTTCTACCTCTTCTCCTCCTTTTCCCCTCTTTGACTTCTGCTTTCCTCTCCCCTTTCGATGCTCTATGCCTTCTTTTGCTTCATAACCGGCGTATATCAAGGAAATTCCAAAACCTCGGCGCATTGGCGAGTGTCATCCTGACGGGAGGAGAAAATAAAGAAGTAAAACGGGAAGAAACAAATCAGCCTATTCCCAACTCCATCTCCGGCTAACAGACACTGAGCATACAGCACTATGAAGCCCCGTATCGCCTCTATTCTCGCCCTAGGGGCTTCGCCCGTATCAGCCAGCCTTATTAGCTCCTTCATTAAGCAAGCCGATAGCTCTTCATGGCAGCCGGCACGCAAAACATCACTGCCTTCGGAAGCCGAAGCCGAAGCCAGACCTGGCATTGGCAGTCAGCAACTGGAGCTGGGTTTCATCGACCAGTCGCCTAAGCCTACTGCTGGGCCCCAAGTGCAGCTGGTTGGTGACAACCTGTTCAAGCGCGTCGACGGATACACCATGGCCGCCAACACATGCGGCTTCGAAGATATTTCCAGTGAGTTTCTTACATGGGGGGCAAGGCTGTTCTGTCTCAAGGACAGCTGGTAGTAGCAATCAACCATGGGATTATACTAACCCTCGCGCCCCTCTCTTCTTACCTAGACCTGCCCATTACCTGCGTCGGCGCGGGAGCACAATGTTCCAACAGTGGCGACTACCGAGGTTGCTGTGGGAATTCGCAGTGCAGCGAATTGAAAACAGCCTGCATCGACTTTGCGACGAATGCCGTCATGGGCAGCTGCAACTCGCTGACCGACTCTCACACAGTGTGCTGGTAGGTAACCAAGCCCATTTCCCAGTCAGAACACCATGGATGGAGTCTCGTGTTATAGTATAGCCTCACAATGCTGACCAAGGTCCCGGTTTCTTGTGCATAACAGTACCAGCATATTGCAGCCTTTCTGCTATACCTATTTATTTAGTGACACCGACGCCGTGCGCAGCGTCTTCATCTGTAACACCGATAGTGGAAGCGCCAAACTCTATGATTACCCGCCCAGTCTCTCGCTGACTGGCTCAGATGCCAGTGCAACTGGTGGTAGCGCTGCCAGCGACGATGGCGAGTCTAGTTCTGTTCAGGTCTTCACTACTCTGGATAGTTCGGGTGCTACCGTAACAGTAACCCGTGATAGACCGTCGGCATCATCGGCATCATCGTCAAGCTCTGACTCGGGAAGTAGTACCCCCACTGGTGCTATTATTGGTGGCGCTGTTGGCGGTGGCATTGTCCTGATAGGAGCTCTCGCCTTTGGAGTCTTCCTCTTTCTACGTAGAAACCGCCAAAAGGCTTCTTCTGCTGTCGTCGCACATAATCTTCCGCCCCAGAATCAGCAACCACACTACCCGCCGCAGGCCCTGGGCAGTACTGCGTTCATCACCGGGGCCGGAGCTACTGGGAGCTTTTCCCCCCACAGCGACTCGCCATCACCGCCCAACGGCTATGGCCAGCCAGCTTCACCTGGCTCCATGGCATATGCATCAACAACTACAAGCAATGTCCCTCAGGGCTACACGTACCCTCCTGGTTACGTCCCGCCGGGTCAAGGGCCATATGCCACTGCGGCTGCCCCGCCAGCGGTTAGTAGCCACTCGTCACCTGTCGTAACATCCTCCGAAATCAACCATAATGCACCACATCATACGCCTTCCCCGCCTTCGGTTAGCGATGTGCCCCCGCCAGCTTTGCCAGCAAGGGTACCAGCGGCAGTCGAGTTGGAGACACATCATATCCTGGGAAGTGATGGGAACCGGGCCGAGTTGAACTGAGGTGAGAGGCTAGCTCAAGCTTAAATAGAGCCAAAGGGGAGACAGGACAGCAGGAAAGGGTTAGTAATTAATAAGGGATATAGTAGAGACATTACCATTTCTTGCTTAGTTATTATGAAACTGGATTTTCGCTTCGCTTCCACTCTAGTGCCGCTTGAGCCGAGTTAGTTACAACAATGATTGCACCTCTGCATCCCACCATTTCTGCCAGTCAACCACCTTGTTGCCGAGACGTGCCTCCTCGGCAGCAAATACCATGGCATGGCTGCGCAGAACCTCCTCTAGCGTGCAGCCCATAAACTTGAGTTGGGCGTCTTCTGCGGAGAGTTGGCCGTTTTTGACGCTGTTGACAGCATGGACAAACTGTACGGAAAGACCAGTGTCTCCTCCTCCGTGTCCGGTGTCTTCAGTCGATGCCTCATGACAAGTCACCTGGCCAGTCCGGAAATCGGTCACGGTGATAATACGTGAGTCGGCATGTATCTCACCAGCCGTGCCGTGGAAGTTGGAGTACCGCTGGCAAATTTTATGCGTCTGGGCTACCATGTGGAAAGTGGCTGTCTTGGCCAGGCGATTGCTCCCATCCGCTCCAGCTTCCTGGACTTGGTCGTCTTCCCATTGTATTGTGACAACCTGCTCGTCGCAAACGTTGTTATCCCCGTCAAACACGCAACGACCAAACCAGTTTCGGCTTCTAACAATCTCGTCTGGCGTGTCTGGTGCATAATCTTTTTGTAGCTCGGTTAACATGGCCGCGTGTTTCGCTTCCATAGTTGAGTATGCTTCAATGTCAGGAAGGACAATCTTGACTGGCCACCCAGTGTTTCCCGACCCAACGCCCTGCAGCTTGGGTCCTAGGTAGACGTTTTTGGCGGAAAACATGCAGCCCTCGTCGCCCAACGCGCAGTTAGTACAGTTGGTTGCCCCTTCTGCCGCCTTGGGCTTACGAGCTTTGCGGAAATGCTGCAGCTTTCCGATAGACGAGACTGTGGTTGGCAAATGCGGGCGTCCTTTTCCAGGGTGTAATGGGCTAGACAAAAGCCACAAAAGGAGATCAATATCATGGCATGACTTTGTAAGCAGCGACGGGCCTGTCATGTCCGATCGTCGCCAGTTGCCCCGGACATACGAGTGTGTAAAATGCCACCACCCCACGGGCTCGGTATGAACGACGCTGAGGATGTCACCAATGACCTTCTTTTCCAGCAGCAAGCGACGTAAAAGAACGTTGTGGGGGCTGTATCTGAGAACATGGCCGATAGAAAAAACAGATCGCTGCGGACCTGACTCTGGGCTTGTTCGAAGGACTTTGTACATATCAATACAGTCTCGTAGTGATGTTGCTAGCGGCTTCTCGCACATAACATGGAGGTTAAGCGGGCCTAGGGCCACCACAACCTCGCGGTGCATCTCGTCCAGTACACAGACAAATACGCCATCGACTCCGGGGGGCACGTTCGCATCACCACGGGCGGCCCGTTTTCGGCGTTCGTTTTCGTATACAATGAACTCTTTCCAGTCTGCAAAGGCCTGGCCCTCACTAGCAGTTCCTCCATAGCCCCAAATGAACTTCTGGCCATACCGCTGGCGTTTATAGGAGTCGGGCTCGGCAACTGCGGCTATGACGCCATTGGTAGCATCCTTGATGCCCTTGCCATATGCACTTCCCCGCGATCCGGCACCAATGATGAGGAAACGGGCGGGGTTCGTGGGTTCTTTCATGTTGAGAAAAGGAGGATGAAAAGAATGATGCGGACTGCCGTATTAACGCGGAGATTGTAACAGCATTTCCTACTCTGAGATGCTTGGGACAATAAACTCCTAGAGACCGATTCAGCTTAGATAGGTGAAGGTGGAGTTGCACAAAGCAAGCCCTCGTTATCAGGGAAGTGGAAGCTTGCGCCACGTGCTATCAACGACGCCACACTACGCCACATTCAAGATAAAACGAACAAATACCAAGTTAATGACTCTCAGTACTGTTAATTGTGTTGACTATTAAGGCTCGTTTATGGGTCCTTGCGGGAAAACGAGTGATTTAAAGAGCTCTTGATATCTATAAAGAGAAGTCTTGCTTCTACATGAATCTAAGCATATCTCCTCCCCCTCTCTATGTGTTAAACAAGAATGTTTCAATCGCCACAACCTGCTTTTAGTCTTGTGTAGCCATGTTGATTCCCTATCCCTTTTACCCCACCGCCGTTGTGACCCTCGCCACAGTTGTGGCGTCGTCTCTGGATCCTACTACGACAAGCACAGCTTCAGCTTCACCTACCTGTAAGTCGATAGACTTCATTTCATACCAACACACAGCGTGCCAGCTAACAAGCCATCTCTCACCGTCCCTAGTACAAACAATGGCGGGACACAATAACCCCAGCCAGGCCCAAACCGGCCAAAACGGACCGCTCGTCTGGATTGACTCCGAGGTAATCCATCCTATTACCCTATTACCCTATTATCCTATTATTTCTTTACCCCCAGTATCTTCTGTCCTAACAAAATTCCCACTCCAAATCTAGATGACTGGGCTCAATCCCGACTCTGACGAAATCCTCGAAGTTTTCTGCTTCATAACTACGGCCAATCTAGAGATCGTTGATCCCATCGGTTTCGGAGCTGTCGTTCATGTGCCTACTGAGCGCCTGGATAAAATGGACGACTGGTGTACTAATACCCACACTACCACCGGCCTATGGGACCAAGTGGTGGCCTCGACAACTACAGCCGAGGAAGCTGCTGCTAGTCTTCTGGCATACATCAAGAAGTGGGTTCCTGAGCCCAACACTGCGCTATTGGCAGGCAACAGCGTGCATGCAGACCGCGCATTCTTACGCAAAGACCCGTGGGCGCCAGTGGTGGAGTACTTGAAATATCGCATTATGGATGTCAGCACGATAAAGGAGGCTGCTCTACGTTGGTCTCCTCCAGAAGTATCGCAGAATGCGCCGCAAAAGACGGGTTTGCATAGAGCCAAGGAGGACATTCTCGATAGTATCAGAGAGGCGAAATACTACAAGGACGTGATATTTTTCCGAGGAGAATGAGTAAAAGCCAGGGAGCAATCAGTGGCGTAGAATAGGAGAGAGACATTCATAGAGCATAGTACTGTGTTAGATGCCGCGACCTACACCACCAAAGTTTGCAAATGAGAAGCCCAAGGCTTGTGACATCATAACAGACAATAGAGCCGAGAGTAGAACAAAATAGATCATACACTCGGGACTGCTATCAAAAATAGAAATATATAATTTCAAATACATAGTAACGGCGATTGTGCATTCTATCTATAGTTGGTTTCCTGTTTCTGTGTTTCTGTGTTCCTAGGTTCTTCATCTAGCTTCTCCATATTCATAGAGAACTACCCTGCAGCCTTTTTAGCTTAAAGGCCGCATATGATGCTACTACCGCACTAATGGCACCAATAAAAAGGCATACGGCAATGGCATTGGGCCCGTCCGTAGGGTGTCTCTCGGAAGGATGAGCGTCAGTAGCCAGCTCTGGGCTTTTACCAGGCTCAAGAATGGAGAAGACAATGGTCGAAATGAAATTTCCCACAAACTGGGGGATTGTGCTGTAGATGTTGAGAATCCCAAAGTAGATACCTGAAAGTTCTCCTTTGGACGAGTCAGAATCACAGCCCTTCTCTAAAGCGTCCGCTGAGGGATTACGACGATGGGTTTTGGAAGAAGGGCCGCTAAGTCGGTTGACTTCGACACCTAGCGTAGCTACAGGAGCCCAATTTGCAATCGACCAGGGGCTAAAGGGAATGCCGATATTAGCTATGATTGCAAAGGAAAGAGAGCAAATGAAAAATGGTGAAAAATTGGAGAGGGGGGGGGGGGGGGGAGGAATAAGATATAGAGCCAGGTCTTATACTTACATGCCGCATACGCACACCAACGTAGTAGCAAACTTGAAACTACTAGCCATAGGAGCCATGAACATGGCTGAAGCGAATATTAAATCGCCGATGATCCACGCCGTCACAATATCAGGTTTATTGTCGTTCAACACATTAACGAACTTGGCAATGCTCTGAGGGGGACGCTTAGTGTATCTTTCATTGTCTGGTGACTTGATGACCAACGGAAGAAGCCAAGCACCAAGAAATGTGACAGTAGAGTACATGACAAGGGCTTTGCTACCAATACGGCCAATGTCGCCGAGAGAATCCCCCGTTTTGGCGGATAGTGGCGCATCATAGCGGAAGTAGATTTCACCAACCCATGTGGTGCTGTAGAATTGGAAGGGAAACCAGCCAATCCAAGCCCAAAACTGAGCCCAGCATATAGCTTGGATTCTGGGAGGCAGGTTAAGAAGGGTATCCCAGATCTGATGCACAACTCCAAAGCGGTTCTCATTCGCAGTATGGGGTCTAGGGAGGAGGATGCGCTCAGTGACAGCCCAGCACGATACAGAGGAGGAGAACAGCACAAAGAGAATGGCCAATGACACGAGTTGTTTGAACTGCGTATCGCCTAAGGTGGTACCAAAGATGCTTACAAGGTCAATGGCACCTGCCGCATAGCCTATGACATGACCAATAGCAGCAAGACGAGAGGCTAGGTATAGACATTGTGTTAGCAGCGGCAAAAAGGAAGGAAGTTTGTTAGATCTTACACCACGCAGCACCAGCTTGCTGTTTTTCTATCGGGAGGGTATCGACAATCAAGCTTCGAGAGCAGGACATAACTACAAAACAGAAGTGGACGGGACAGTGTCAGCTCAGCGTGTAAGGACTCTTGGCGGTTGGTTGGTAAGTTGATGGACACTTAACCCTAACATAACCCTTGCAACCACGACAACAAGGTGTCCTATCTTACCAGCATTGATGGCGAAGTCGACGACATAAATAGCAACGATGGCCAGTGTGATGACTATATTCTTGCTTTCGGAAGGGGTGTAGCCAAAATAGGCAACAATCTCTTGAGTAAAGCCGAGAACCCAAAGAGCTAGAGACACGATTATGCTTCCCGCAGCAATCACGGGACGGCGACGACCATATTTGGAGGTGGATCCGTCAGCGAGCGCGCCGATGATAGGTTGGACGATGAGTCCGGAGAGAGGACCGGCGATCCAGACGAGGGATGTTGTGCTTTTCGATAGGCCAAGGTTGAGAAGGTACGGAGTACAGTCTGTGGTGGAAAGGAAAGACAATCAAGGTTAGAGTGTGCACACTATCATGGGATGGCAGTAGTAACAAGACGTACAGGTCATTTCAACCCCCCAAACAAAGCTATAGCAGGACGAAGAGAGGGTTGGTTAGCAGAAGGCCTTTTCTTTTTGCGATTTTACAGTGTAATTTGATGCCAATGTCGGCGTTGTATGTGATAAGATCACGGAAGCATTGGAGGCGCATACACAATTCCTACAGTAGTAAAGGACAAAAGAATCATGCGCATAGTTTCGCTGCTGCCCTTGACCGAGGCCTTGCCAACCCAGGCAGCTGTTGCGCCTGACATGGCCGTGGCGAAAATCAGACCAACGGTGATGGGCTAAAGTTCAAAGAGGTTTTAGATGATGGGGGGAGAGGGGAGATAACAGGAGTAGTAGAGTTAGTGGTGGGAGCCAACTCCGAAATTTGGCTGATAGCTTATTCAACAGCGGAGAGATCGGATCAGGGGTACGCGACTCGACAAAGACACGGAGAGAAAAATGAAGGTAAAGGAAGTTTGACCAAACAGTAAGACAGAAGATAACCCAACGACTGCGAATTGATGGTTTTCGAAGAGCCGGAGTGTATGTGGGAGGAAGAAGGTAGTCGGGGTTTATCGCAAATTATCGATGACGTGGAGATCCGAGCGAAAGGGAGGTAAAGTGGCTGCAGATACAGGCAGAGCAGAGGGCAGGCAATAAATAATGAGCAAAGAGCGAGAAGGAGAGAGAAACAAGTGAGGGAGGAAAAGAAATACGAAGAAAAACACAGAACAGAACAGGAAAAAAAAAAAAAAAAAAAAAAAGAGAGAAGCCAAGCAAAACAGGCTGAGCGTCAAGCATATAAAAAAGACGGACAAAAGCAGGTTTCTGAATGGATGAAGAACAGAATTAGAAAAGAAAAAAGAAAGAAAGAAAACAAAAATCCCAGAAGCCGGAAATAAGCAGCGTCGCAAAGCAATGAGCGGCTAGAAGCAAAGAAATCAGGAAACGAGATGTGGTTTCAAGATGAAGGCTTCATAAGACATAAAGGAGAAAAAAAAAAGAAAAAAAAAAGAAGAAGAGAAAATAGTCTTTTTTTCTTTTTCAAAAAAAAAAAAAGGCCACTATGGTCTCTTTTTATTATCAGCTGAAATTTAATAAACCAGAATATCTTTTTATTGCAGATAAATCAATATTCGGAAAGACCCAGCTCTACAAGCAAGTAACTACCCATAGAAGCTATCGCCAAACCTGCTCCCCCCCCCCCCCCATTTCATTGTTCCCAATTCAAGCAACTTCCCCAGAAACACAACCCTGCCTCCTTCCAAACTAGCTATATCAAACGACCGACCCCGAACGCTACTACTACTTTATTTCCGATCTGCCGTGTGGGGAAAGACTCCGTTACCTTGACCGAAATAAGGAGGCTCACCGAGATAGGCCTAGCTACACCAGGAACAAAGCACACAATGACAACGCATTCAAGAAAACATAGACGATTGTCAACCATTGACTTGGATAAGAAATACCAAATATGTACATACATGAAAAATGACAGGCTACAGAAAGAACTCTCCAATAGCACAAAAGAGAAAAAAAGAAGAAAAAGAAAAAAAAAAGAAAAAAAAAAGAGGAAATCGTGAACTCCAAAATGCACCCGGCTCAAGCTTCATCAAAAAGAAAAATGCATGCGAACAGTAACACAGGACAAAAAAAACAAACATAAACATGGCTTGTGTACCACCACCGACCCAGTATAAACATTACAGGTTTGGTGCAGTGCAAGCTCAAACAAATAAGAAAAGGGGGGAGAGCAAGAGTAGGCTTGGGTGGTGTTCGGGAAGAAAAGATTGGATGTCGTCATATCAGGTTCAAAGAAACAAGACAAAAGAGAAGAATTGGCTGGGAAACAGAAGAAAGAAACAAAGGAAAGGAAAGGAGAATAAAATAAAATAAAAGAAGAGAAGAGAAAGGAAAGGACAGAGAATACATTGTGTGCGCTATACGCGAGCAAAAGTGAGGTCAAGAGGGAAATTGGGGGTATATCAGAAAATCAAGAAGAAAAAGAAAAAACCAAAAAAAAAACCAAAAAAAGAAACATTAAACAAGGCCGGAGAAACAAAGACAGACAGACGTCGCCATATCGGTCGGTCAGGGCGAAAAAGGTGAACAAATAAGTCAAAATGTGACTAGATAGCCAACGCGACAGCAGTGCGTCCAAGTCGAGAGAGTGAGGAGTTCAACAGATCGTATCTTCGGAGACGCTGTAGCCAACAAGAAACAAAAGGCAGTGTTCTTTCTTGATCATGCTCCCATTACTTAGGGGTCGGCCAGCTTTGCAAAATGCTTAGACCAGATCCATCCGACCTGGCAGTTCGGGTCGTCTTGATTCTTGGCAAGCCACAGCTCGCCTTTCTCTCCAACTACATCAAAAACCTATAATCAAGAAAAGATTCAGTCAGTAAACACACTGCAGGATCAACGGGTAAGAATGGACACAACAGAACCACTAACCTCTCCAGCTTGGTATACCAAGTATGGGTACCCAGCCTCCTGCTTTGTTGTCTCAATATTGAACTCGAACAACGATGCTGCCAACCACATGATAGTATACGTTTGGGGGCCTTGGGAAGCCATGCTTGCCTCTACATCACGGGATGATGGCCTGGTCTCATTTTCATCTGGCATTGGCAGAGCCGAATGGAACAGTCCCGAGTAGCGCTGTTTCCCTATAGAGTCGTGTGCTCCATAGCTTTGTGCATACGTTGATGTAGTGGTGGTTGAGTCCCGTTGGTGCTGGTGCTCTCGTTTATGATGGTAGTACGCTAATTCTGAGCTCTGTCGTCCTGGGGGACCCGAGTCCATGCTAATGCCAGTGCTTGGCCGCCCAGAGCTCTGGGTAACAAAAGACCTCGAGCCAATAGACGCTTCAGGAGATGCAGGTTCAGGTCGACCATGTACCTGGTACAAATGAGGCTGAGGCTGAGATTGTGAATGTGTCGGTGTATGCAAACGTGTCATGGACTGTGTCATAGACTGTGCCACTGATGGCGCACGAGAACCAGAGAGCGAATGCGTACCGCTGTTGGTATACCCGAAACTGGCAGATGTATAGTAGCTATCGTAGTTGTACTGCTGTGGGCTATTGGTAGTAGGCATGGTTACAACGCTAGCAAGAGGAGACGTAAGACTTTCACTGCCACGGCGTACAAAGTCGGGCGTTGGCAGTACCGGAGCTTCACTGTTGACCGAAAAGCCGCGCTGTCTAGGCGAAAGCTCTGCGGGTCGCATCCGAGTGCGGTAGCCTCCGGTTGTTACGCCGCTGCTGGCATCATCAAGGCTAGAAATGGTCGACAGAGAGGTTTTGCCTTTGTATGTGGTGTTGAGAATACCAAGCTCGCTCATCGGTTGTTGCATGAAGCTGAAATCGGCATGGAAGGCTGACAAAATGTCCTGTATATCATGCATTTCTTTACCATCGCCTAGAACAGATTTGATACGATCGCGCCATATCTTGTACCATGCGGTCTGGATGTTGACTAGATTCGACAAACAAATCTTGCCGACTTTGGCCGTGAGCGAAGACAAGATAGGCAACTCCTTCTTGAGGGTATCATTCAACGCCTCATACTGCTCTACCAGCTCAGTAAGCCGAGCATCAGGCGCCTTGCCGCTCTTCTTCAATAGCTCTGCCTTTTCGTAATCGAGGCGGCGCTTCTGTCGCTTCTTCATAGCCAAAGCAGGATTGTGATGGGACTGGATAAGATTCTCAAAGGGATGGACTACCAGGTTATCGATTTGCCTCATGTGGCCTTTGAGAACTGCTTGCTCTATGTCTCTCATCGACACATTGAACTGGACCCATTTACTCTCAAGCTCGGGATACCCGCTGGGCTGGAGACGCATGACTAGCTCAATGGATGAAAGGTACTGAAGGAATTCGTGCACATAGGCAGATACCTGTTGCTTGTAGTCCTCGGCATCACGGAGGACAACCTGCAAACGCATAAAGTCTTCATTGAACCTCTCGTTGAGCTTGACATAAACCTCATCTTCCGGTACTCGGTTGCCTGTTTGCATCTTGTCAGAACGTTTGCCAAAGGCTCGCGCTATCCCGGCCTTCACATCCGAGTCCTTGCGTTTGCCGCTGACAATCTGGCCCACGAGCTCAAAGTTCTTCTTAGTCTTGTTGATCTCGATAATGGCCTCCTCCAAAGAGTCCTTGGCAGACATGAGGCGGACGCGGTCAGGGTGCTCTTCAGGAGTTTGTTGCAACATAGACATGATTAGGTTGGGATACTTTGTGATGCGCTGCATAGGCTTGATCAGTAAAGAGTCCAAATCCCAAGCTGCCGTAAGATCCTTGGCCACCTCGTGGCATTCGTTGAGCCACACTTTGACTGTTGGATCTTGCTGGATTTCAATCAGCCGTTTGGCGGCCATGTCACTGCTGCGCAAGAATATTTCGTGCACTGCCTTCATCTCATCGATATGAGTACAGAAAACAGTACCGAGCGTAGTAGCAAAGTCCTTGAGGTCGTCAAGTTCATGTGGAGGAGGATATATGTTGGTTGTGTCAAACTCGGGTGGGTTGTTGACAATGCCGTTGCCGGTCATGACGACTGGCATGTACACTTTAGCAGCAGCTTCCCTGAGCTTCATGGAAAAATGGGTGTGGAAGGCAATGATCTCGTCAGTATTGCGGAAGATCAGTTTGATAGTCTTGGCATCTAGCTTTGGGCAAGCCTCGGCAGTGCCTTTGTAGATCTCCCATACTACACACATGTCTCGAACAAAGACAGCCTCAGTATCAACTAGTTCCTTGATAACATTGCGGCGTTGAATGAGGCGTTGGCGATCTTTCTCATTAATCTCCTTTTTTGGCGGGACAGCAGGAGGCATCTCAGGCTCCGAAGACGAAGGAACAATGCGGATTCTCTCTACGCTAGATGGCGCAAGTGAAGTAGCAGCAGTTGTCCGGTCTCTACTCGGAGGCCTTGAGCTCATTAAGGTTGTGGCAGAAAGATTGTTCTCAGAGAAGCTACTAGCGGGCGTGTCGCGGGTGTCGTAAAGAGATGTGGGTTTAGAAGGCGGTATAGGCGGTGGACTATGAGTAGGAAATGGTATGCTTTTATCAGTAGTCGGGGGCATTGTTTTCTTGGAAGCATCTTGGGAAATCTCGGTTGATTCGAGTTCGGCAATCATGGGTGCAGTAACCATAGGAGAAGCGGATAGCATTGACTGGCCATCAACGCCACTGATAGATGGCATTGCATGGAGAGACTCGATCCCAGGGTTCGCGGTGAGAGGTGACATTTGGGGCAAATCTAAAGATTGTTTAGCACTGCCACTGTATTCGCGGCCATCGATCGTGAAGTTCGACCATGACGATTGCATATTAAAGGCGCTTTCGGGAATCACAACTGCAGGGGGGTTCAAGGTTTTGCCGTTGGCGGTGGAGCTGCTTTGCTTAGCCGATGTGTTTGTCTTTGGACTGTCATCTTCCGGAGCAGGATCGGCTTCGGACGATTCACAGGTGGAATCACGTTGCGATGAAAACCCAACTGTTTCAAACCGGGGGTCTGAGAAGTTCAGGGCCGAAATGCCATGTGTAGGGACCACAGGCTCGTCATCACAGGTGGACGTATCGTCATCGTGGTGCTGAATTTGACGAATAGCATCTGCGGTAGCAGAACTAGGAAGGAAGCGGTACACAGAGTCCTCATAGGTATTATCGTGGAGTGGAACGAATGGTTGTGATATAACACCTGTAATATCTGATTCTCGTCGGAACACTCTGACAGTCGTAGAGTGTGGCAGGCCGGATGGGTATCGCGAAGGCTGTCCGTAGTCTTCGGAAAAGCTCTTGGAATAAGCCGGCGAGGCCATGAAATCCGAGTTGTTGTTGGGGTGATTCACGGGAGAAAGCGGGAGCGTGGGAGACAGCTCACCAAGAGGCACTTCTTCGTCATCCTCATCAAACGGATAATGATAGTTGATACGTAGGTGATTAGGCGAGTGTGCTGCGTCTCGTCGTGACCTGGGAGGCGTCTGGATGATGGGAGATGGGGTCTCTGTAGGCTCGACTATGGGCGGAGGTTGTGACAAGTTCGTAGGTGATGTGTCTGATGGCCTCTCGTTGGGGGACTCGGTGTGAGGAGCGGGTGCGGTATTGAGACTTGAGACTGGAAGAGCAGCGTTGTCACCAGGGAATCCGCCTGGCAGGCCAAGTTGAAGAGAATCGCGAGGAGAGGTGGCCATAGACAAGGACAACGGCTCGGAATTCTCTGGCACTGGCGGCACCGGAAATACAGGGTCTGTAGGGCAGGTACGTGGGGATGCGGGAATAGTTTGCTCCTGAAGACGGGAAGGAGGACCGGAGGTGGTATCCAGGCCACCCTGTTTGCCAGAAGCCGAGGCTGAGGCCTCTGCAGCGGCTGATGCAAGCTCTCGTGTACGGCGTCGAGCAGCAGCACGTTCCTGCTTTTCGCGAATGGTTTTCGTATACTTAAGTCGGATATCATTTCTTCTCTGCTCGAAATCGATGGGGCCTTCGGACAGACGCCGGTGGCTGTTGTCATATTCACTGAGTGCGGTTACACGAAAGCGGTTATCAGCTGTCCTTAGCCTGAAGCTTGCGGCGTTAGGATTCGACGTGGTAGTAACGGTGATATTGGCATGAGCATTGCTATTCCCGTTCGCATCCGCTAGGTGTTGTCTAGGTCGAGAGCTCCGAAGTTGGGGCGACATTCGCGATGATGTAGCAGGAGTCACAACGGCTGCTAGGCTGGTAGTTGCGTTGTTACCAATCACACCATTTGTAGAGACAGTGGAGTGATTGTTTTTGTGTGCAGAGTCAGAGACGGCCTTCATGCGTGACCGGAATGGAGATTTATCTCGAGTGTTTTTGGAGGGAGTGGTGGAAAAGGCGGATGCTGTTTTTTTAGCGTCTGTATTAGGATCGTTCTCGTGTTCCTTCGCTTGTTGTGGTGCACTAGAAGGCTGAGTGGTTGGGCTGACGGGGGATGCAGGCCTGGAATTTGAAAACTGTAAAAGAGGACCAGGACCACGGCCCATGGCAGTTGTAGTAACATTAATATCATTCAACTTTCGCATAGAAGATGCAGAAACTCTAGACTGCGCGATTTGCGGCTGTGGAATTCTAGAGCCTTCAGCCGTCGCCATACGAGATCTACTAGAGGCTATTCGAGAGGATTCGCTGCTAGAACGATTGCGGGAGCGTGCCGCTGCCATACCACGCGTTGACGCTGAGGGAGGTGTTGTTTTGGAATGCTGCTGATCGGTGTGTTGCTGTGTAGTGGCAGACGATTGAGTTACGCGGCGATTCGGTTTGGGGATATGTGGAACAGGGGTTGTACGAGTTTTTGAGGAATCAAGATCTGTATCGATGCGTAAGCCGGCTTCCAAAATTGCCCTTTGGCGACCAGGCGACACCGCCCTAGCAGCAGGTGGTGGTGAGACATGAGGACTAAGGGTTCCTGATGGTGCTGGTACTAGTGCTGGTGTCGGGTAGATTCCATGGCCAACTGAGACAGGACTGGCTACCTGGTCAGAAGGCACTTCGCCAAATAACAACGGTTGAGATGGTGATGGCAGTGGCGGAGAAGAAGGAGAAGGCCCAGAAATGTTTTGGTGATGTCTGGGTGATATTGCATCTTGTGAATTTATCGAAGGTTTTTCCATGGGTGCATCAATAGTGGCAGGCACAGCCACAGTTGAAGATTCGGGGTCAGGTTTCAAAGTCGAGGTTGTGGCTGTTGAGAGTGCGGTCGAGGGCGATTTGCGTATTCGGTCGGCAAATGACTGCTGAGAACTGGACGACGATAGTGCTGGGGGCAGAGATTTGTCATCGGGCGCGTGTTGTGGTTGCTGGAGTCTTCTCGAAGGGTTAAACAGAGGGCCTGAGCCAGAAGCTGAGCCTAAGCCGGAGCCTGGTGTAGTGGTTGGTGCGCTGGTTGGTCCGGTGCCTGATCCCGCAGACAAGGTTTTGCCCAAACAGTTGGTTTCTAGTGAAGAGGCCGACGAATGGACTGTGCTTGGGGAAGGGGGAAATTCACGAGGTTGCCGCACGGGAATAGCACTGCGGACAGAGGGGCGTGTTGGGCGGGAAGAGGCTGCCGGGGAATTAGAAGCAAGGCCTGGGCAGTTGGTAGTAGCAGTGGTAGTGACAAGAGATGCAGTGGGAGTTGGTATGAGTGTGGAGGTGGAGGCGGAGGCGGAGGAAGTGGATGCAGGTGCATGAAGTGTGTGTGCATGAGCTGCTGCAATAGAGGCAGTGGAGGCAGAAGCGGAAGCAGAAGCAGAAGTTGTAGCTGCAGTTGCTGATATGCCTGTAGATGTTGACCCAGATGGCATATATTCTGAACTAGCAGCAGCAGCGGCCATGGCAGTAGCATGGTCAAACTTCTTTTTCAGGTCTTTGACGCTTATATGGCCAGATCCTACAACAAGTCTGTTTCTGTTGTTACTACCTGAGGCGGCGGCACTGCCATTGCTTGGGCCATTAGCAGCAGTACGTTTAGGATCAAGGGGCGCTGAGGCGGACCGCATGAACGAACGTGATCCACCTCCAGCCCGAGCTTGAGTGCCAATAGGAGTAGGAATGGTAGATTGTCGGGGGATACTGGAGCTAGACTGGGAAGCAGGGGAGTTGGAAGTATAAGGGCGGGTTAGAGCTTCTCGAGACATGGCAGCAGAGGCAACGGCGGCCGAACCATCACCAGAGCCAGCACCAGATCGGGAGCAGGAAACCGGCAAGACCATGGATGTGGATATGGACGTGGAAGGTGGGAACGAGGATGAGAAAAGGCTTTGAGAAGAAGAAAAAGAAAAGTCTGTGTGTATGAGTTTAGACTCGACAGAGGTCTGGATATCGCGACGGTCGTCAACCAAGTTCTCTCGTTCGTTAGTGGCGGTAGTAAAAGCAGCAGTGTCGTGAGGATTGTGGCCGCGTTTTTGTTCCGTTTGTTCGTGTTTAGAGTAGCCCAAATGCTTGTCCTTGTTTTCGTCCTTGACCTTGTCCTGGTCCTGGTTGACTTGGGTGTTAATTTCGAGAAGACTATCGAGGCTAATGTGGTGGCGGACGGTATTGTTAGGGCAGTATTTATTGTCGTTGTCCTTGCACAAACGGCGACCTTCGTTTGCAAGGACAGTGGCATTCAACAAATGTGCCTCGCGAGTGTCGATGCCTCGAATGTCGGCAAAGTAAGTTGTGTTCTCATGTGATGAAATGCTGGGCGAGAAGAGATCAAAGGCAGGCGCAAGGGGTTGGGAGTGGGAGCGGGAGTGGGAGTGGAAGCGTGAATGGGAGCCAGGGCGAGAGCCAGAGAAGTCGAGGTTAAGAATATGAGTGTTGGTGTCGATGTACGAGCGAGGCCGAGGACGAGAAGGAGGGAGGGGGAAAGCCTGGAGGTGGGACTGAAGTTGAGGTTGGCGCAGAACTGGGGGTTGGGATAGAGCTGGAGCTGGAGCTGGAGCTGAAGCTTGCGTAGGAGCTATAGACAGAGTATGTTGTTTGCTATTTGGCTGTTGCTGGTGAGCGCCTGTCAGGACGTGGTGGCTGTACAAAGCACCATCGACTGCTTGGGATTGGCGGTTGTATGTCTTGATTGTGGCCTTGTCCAGATCTGCACCACCTGCATTAAGAGAAAAGACGGATGGCGAGAAGGACGTGGGCGAGAAAATAGTAGACACTGAGGGCGGGGGGATGCTCAGAAGGCCAGGCCTCAGAGCAAGAATGCGAGTACTATCACGAGAAGTTGAGCGGGTATGGGAGCACGGAGGGAAGAGGCGAGCAGAATCAGAGATAGAAGCAGGAACCGGGACAGAAGTAAACACAGAGGTAGACACAGAAGCTGTGAGAAGGATAGGGTCGTCGTGCATGTACGCTGGAGAGGAAATACTGCTGCCAAGGTTGCTGAGGCTGTCACGGCGGAAATAATGCTGGTAGGAATGGCAAAAGGAGACTTTTCTGTTGTTATTGCTGTTGCTGGTATTGTTGCTCCTGTAATTATTACCATTACTATTGCTGCGACTTCTACTACGACCCTTGCTGTGACTGTGATAGCCGCACCCAGCAGTGTTCGTGCCGTTGTTGTTGTTGTTGTTGTTGTCAACAGCCGTCAACTTAGCGTCCGGCGTTGTTGTGGTTGCAATGTTAGTAGCACCAGTGCGAGTATTAGCAGTCTCTATAGTGTTTTCTATAGTGTTCTCTACAGTATTCCCTATAGAAGTCCCTACTGAAGTCCCTGTGACTGCAGTGGGCGTGTTTATTATTTCCGCTGCTACAGGTGTCTCGGCCCCTGTAGGCTTTTCTGCTACAATGGAAGACAGTGGTAGTAGTGGTGGTGGAGCCAGAGCTGAAGCTGAAGCTTGAGCTGGACCCAGAGCTGGAGCTAGAGCCAGGGCCCCTGAAGTTTGCAAATTCAGAGCCTGGACTTTGGGCTCGGAAGGGCCTGAAGGTTCTGAAAGTCCTGGTACTGCCGCTACAATGACGCCGTCCAGTGCAGGGAAAGGCTCTGGCAGCCAAGAAAAGGAATGCGGATGGGAATGGGCGGCCTTATGGTGGCTTGAAGAAGAACTTTGGCGAGAATGTGTGCGTGATTGGGATCGGGACGGGGGAAGATATGTAGATGGTAGCAATGGCAGTGATGGTGCATTCAAACTACTTGTGCTGCCGTTGGCACTGGCGCTGGAGCAAAGATGGTCATGCTGCTGCAGAGCAAGAGCGTGGGTGCGTATGGTGTTGATTTGGGCCAAGCCACCAGTGTCCATGTCTATGTCTATGTCCATGTTCATGTTCATACTATGCGGGAAATGCCCTGGCTGGAATGCTGGAGCTTGGGTAGCGACGTGTCGCAGCGAAGGGGAGGGTGCTAGCGGCGAGGCAGCAGTAGTAGTAGCAGTGCAGCCTGCTGTCGTCACATCAGAGGAAATAGCAAGTGTAGCATGTACAGGGGCTGCTGCTACTGCTTTTGCTGCTGCTCCGTCCCCGTCCTCGTTTCCCTGTGACTCTCCATGTTCATCGCCCGGCCTATGTGGCACCGTCTGGCAAGAGCCATACGCATCGTGTTGCATGGCAGGCGATGGGGCTTGGCTGTGGTGCTTGTACTTTTACGGCAGACAAAGGTTAGTAGTGTCTTTGTTGTCTTTGCGCCTCTGTATCTAACTCTGTGTCTGTCTCAAGCAGGAACCAACCAGTACGTAGTTATTCCTACTTGGAAGCTTGTCCGTCCTGTTATTGGTGCAAAGAGCCAGCCAGCTACTAACAACTACAGGTATATGACCACCCGCTCGTCTATTGTACAGCAGACAATGCAGATGAAACAACGCCTATATCCTTTTTTGGTGGGCTTTTTGATATAAGGCAAGGGGTGCTTGCTGCCTTTTATGGCACTACGGGTAATAAGAAGAAAAGAGAACAAGACTTTTAGGAGCGCGAAACGACGTAAAACCAGACGAGACGCAAGATGCAGTGCAGTCCTGCACGGTGCAGCTTGCAGCGTGTAAGCCGCGGGTTGTACCGTGCAGCGAATTCTGCGCAAGAGACGGATGCTGGAGACAAAAGACGTCCAGGGGACTAGCGGAGGGAGGGGGCTATCCGGCGACTTGCTTCACCGGTTGGTGTGGTGGGTGATTGCTTTTTTTTGGCTGGTTGGTGGCCGAGTATCCAGTACGAGGTTTGGCGGCTTGGCTGAAGCACGAGGCGGTAGAGGCTTTTTTTGAGCAAGTATGACAGGCGAAAGCGATAATACGGCCGCCAAAAAAAAAGAGATATAAGGGGGAGGGAGGGGAAGGATAGAAGAAGCGTACACGAAAAATGGGAGGGCAGAGAGCAGGATTGTCAGGGAGAGCGAATAAGAAGAAGAGCAGAAGAGAGTTTTGACAACACAAGCACAAAAAGAGCTAAAATCGACATAACATGAACAGGCAGGCTCAAGACTGGCACGGAATTGTGGCTTGGCTCAAGATAAACCGTTCGCCCGGAATCTTCACTGGCCCTGTTCTACAAGCTCAGCGTTTTGTCTTGGTTTCTGCTGCACTGTGCTGTGTGATTGGTTTGTCGCCAGAAGAGAATAGAGTGAAGAATAGATAGAACGGCCGCGAAGAACAGGTGGAAAGAAAATAGAGGAAGAGGAAGAACAAGAGACGAAAATTCTGCGAGATTCAAGGGGCCGCAGCCCTTCCTCCTTGTCTCCCCCAAAGTAACTACGGATTTTTAACAGGCAAACGGGCCCAATTGGTATGCTCTTTCCTCGTTCGCTTCGGCTTGCATTAAAGGGGAGGGAGGGAGGGGAGATGAGAATGGGCAGGAAGGAGGGATGACGGAGAAGGAAGGAGCGGAACAAGGCTGGATGGAAGGAGCATACTACATACATAGTACGGTACAGGGCTCAGATGGTGGATCTCTGAACTCTGTGTCCGTGTCTGGGTCTGGGTCTGGGTCTCTGTCTCTGTCTCTGTCTCTGTCTCTGTCTGGGTCTGTGTTTGTGTGTCTCTTACTGTCTGTCTTGGTATATGCATCCGCCCGTTTGTGCCTTCAATATCATGTACGTACTGTATATCATGTGTGCACATGCCCCTCCCCTCCACATGCGTGTCCATGACCTGTGCGGATGTCTCTCTCTACCCTGCGTTCAACACTTTTTTCGGACAATGCATGTGTGGAAGATGGATGGATAGATAGATATAGATACACATACAGCCCTCTGCTTCTTTTTCTATCCCTCGCTTGTTTCCGCCCCTCCAGTCACCTTTCATCTCCGCCTCTTCTCTCCTCTCCTCTCCTCCCCTCCCTTCCCTTCCCTTCCCTTCCCTTCCTTGGCCTTCTTCTGTTTCTCGTGGAGCCCATCTTCCCTCTCTTTGGTACTGTCTGTACCTGCGCCTGGTCCCATTTCCAGTACGCCCTTCCTCCATCATCCACCCCTCTCTTGGCTCTCTTCCCTCGTCCCAAAAAGAACACGTTCCGCCAACCCTGTCGGAAGAGAATTGCGCCTTGTAGATAGTCTCCATCCTCCTACCAACGATTGATATTGCCCATGCTGCTCTTGTGTCTAGGCCAAGTGAATGCTATGTGGAGCCAAACTTTGTATAACACATATATGTATACAACCATGCTGCTGTATACCAAGCATGCATCCGCCTGTCTCTTCTCGTTCCTGAGCATAATCCCCCTCCAATCTACTATCTACTTATTATTGATTCACTAATATGTTACCTGCATGTGTATGTCCCGTCCCACTTCTTCTTCATCTTGTGCATCCTGTGTTTGTTTACTTTGCGGCCCTGTTCTCTCGCGACCCTTGGTCTGTGCATTTTCTCTCTCCTCCCCATGCCCATTTCCGTACTAAAGCGCCTGTGGCCAAACAAGAGAGCTAGACTACATCTCCCTCGTTGTGTTCCTCTCTGCCCATTTCGGTCTAATCTGATGATACCAGAGGTGGGAGGCCGGCTCTCTTGCCCTCTTTGTCCATCATCTCTCCTGTCCGCCGCTTCTCGCATTCGCTCACATACATTGATGTCTGTTCTCACCGTTGCTGTAACTCTTGATAACGGACGACACTGGACAAATATGGTATGCCTGACCCCTGCAGTTTCATGCTCCCTGACTACCGTTCTTCTGACTCCATCCACGTATGTAGCTGTGAAATGAGCACCTAATTTTTGACGTTGCATTTGCCCTAGTTCTGATACACATTCACATGTAACAAGGCAAATATATGTAAACACGTAACATGGCTTCTATTGCAGGCGGTAGAAGGGGCAACCCCAAGTAAACAATAGCAATAGTCCAGCAGCATAGCAACATGCATATCAGCAAGGTCAGCAACGCTGTAGTCAGCAGTCAGACTTTATAGTTCTCCTTTGTTCTCGCTGAATGGGGACAAAGAGGAGAAGAAGAAAAAAAAAGACAAGTGTCTCTTCTCTTGTCCTAATGCAGCAGCTTCCAAGTTTGATCTACGCCGCCTATACCTGATTGCCTTGCCTAACTTGGAAAATACTGCCACAAATACTGCCACTAGAAGCAAGATGGGGTCTAGCGCCACATGTCACATGCCACATGCCACATGCCACATGCCACAACCTGCTTCTTCTCAGCGAAAAAAAAAAAAAAAAAAAAAAAAGCCCTGTCACGTGCAACGGCGGGAGACAGCGGTCAACCCTAGACAGTCGTCTAACCCTTATTGAGAGTATTAAATTATCAGCTCAACAGCCTCTCGCTCTGTCTGCTCGTCGGGGCGAAGATACACCACAAATCATTACACGGCGTCCATTAAATCCAGAACAGCTCAGCGTAACAGCTGCAAGGCAATCCCCGGGCTTCAGCTAGCCGTTTCTCTCTGCAACTCGGCTGTTTTCTTTTTCTCGTATTGTGGCGCTTTGCTGAGTTTCAGATAAAAAACCCAACTCTACTCTTTCTGCATGTATCATGCACCTATACTAACAACAGGCCAGGCCTCGTAGGGAAGAATGTGGCTCTGGATCTCCAATCTATTTAGCTCTCTCTGTCTGGCTCCTTCTACGTCTCAGATAACAGCCATAGCGAACAACGATGCAGTGCGCGCTGACAATAGAGATAAGCCCACGAAATGGACATGTCAACTCCACGGACAAACAAAAACGAAAACCAAACGCCGAACAGCATCCCTTCTCATCCACTACTGCGCCTCTTGCTCACGCCCCCCCTATTGCTATCAAGGAAAAGGCCCATCACCGCAAGACTGCCCAATGCATCCTTTGTTGCTAAGAGACATTTGGATTTTGGCTCGATTTCATTGCCCTAGTTCCATCCATGGCTGGGGCTAGGCTGTTTGTAAAGATATGGCTCATAGCTGCTGTCACGTCATGGACACTAGCATCGCCTCCTATCTTGCACGTAAAGGCAAATTTGAAACTGCAAGATAGAAAGAAGCACGGCTGACTACATGGCCATCCCTTCAGGCCAAAGGTGTATGTGGCCGGTCTTGATGTGCCCAGCCGTACGTCCGAGGGTCCGCGAATTTTACCTACGGCACCAATGGGGGCCTCATGTCTTCAAGAGAAAGGCATGACTGGCTCTCAACTGAGCTGCTATATGGTTAGCGGCGGTGACATTTTGCGGATACTGATTGGCAGGACACCCATTAATAGAGCATTCCTATTCAAGTGTCATCCGCCATCCCAACAGGGACGTTGAATTTTAGGGCGCCTTGGTGCTAGACGCCTAAGCCAAACCGCAAATGACAGCACGGCTAGTGCGCCACAGCCTACACCAAATCAACCTGCCCCTAAATTGAACAGCGTCAGTAATCCTGTTCTGGGCTATGATTTGGCCGTTAGACTGCCAGCCATGGCGACAAGGCGTTTGGAAATATGCGTGTCTTGGACCACAAGAAGAGTGTCAGATATGGGCGCGCTAGAAGTAGTCCTTCACTCCAAGATGCTGTTGGCTACCAGTTTCGTTTCCTTGAAATCGGCCGCGAGGGAAGTGAGACAGACCCACCCCAACTACATGTATTTCTACAGGGACATAGTTAGAGATGTATAGCGCATACACGTTGATATCAAAGCTGTAGTGGTATTGGCACTGTAGGTAGCATCCTCTGGTGTGCTGTGTCGCGGATGAAAAGGGCTCATTAGGCATCCAAGGCTGAGATATTGGCCGCTCGTGAGGCAGTCCGATACCGACATACATTAAACACAACGAAGGGCCTTCCTGTGGATACCATGATGACCATGGCCGAAATCACAATACACATTACTGCGCGAGTCTCATGTCTTCTCTATCCGGTGAGGGGCCTGTCTAGGCGAGCGACTATGCTACAAAATTTAGGCACCACCTTGGAAGAAAGAACTCGGGTTGTACTAAAGCTCAAGAGACAAGTGTCCGAGTCTACTCCAGAGCAGTGATATGAGCGATGATTGTGCTCTTTGCCTTCAGAGACACAAGGCCGTGTACCCAGGAAATAGCGCGGTTATTTAGCCCAAACTCTGGAGACAAAAGCGGCTGTTACATGAGACAAAAGCATACAACAAGAATTTCAGGTACGGAGGAAATTAATAGTGATTAAAAGCATCATCAAAAACTAGATACAATACTCGTCCAGAAACCACACAATTAGTCAAACAGTGACCAAACAGTCGAGACCAACTACTCGTCACAGGTTACCAATCCGAGGACCTTTTCAAGCTAACTCATCCAATGACCGATGAAAGAGAAAAGTACAGATAACTATAGAACTGAGGCGTGTAAGAAACAGGTGCCAGTCCAGAAGGACAAAGCAAAGAAGATATGAGGCAAGGAAAGAAGATTGACGCTAATGCGCCGGGCAGATGGGCGGTTAGCAAGCTCAGAAGAGCTCCAGTCACCATACACCTACCAGAATAGGAGAGGAGCCAAGACCTCATCACTTAAGCCTTCTGGTAGGTAATGCACTCAGCAACCGACTGGTAGGCCGAAGAGGGGACAGTGCTGCCAACACCAGTGCCGGTGAGGTAGCGGCAAGTCTGCGTGCCAGTGGAGCTGGTGCCCAGGATCGAGACAGCCAGGCACAGATCGATGTTGAGGATGTTGAGTACGTTGACCTCGGCATCGACAAGGACATCGATAAGGCCACCGGAAGCACTCAGGTAGCAGCGGTTGACACAGTCAGTCAGATCAGTGACCTCGACCTCGATGACATTGGGAGCAGAAGGAGCCAGGCAAGTACCGCAGTTGGGCTTGAAGTCGATGGGGTGAGTGGGACCGTTGGGAGAGGAGACAGACTTGATAGTGGGACCAGTGGCAGTCTTGGGAGTGGGAGCGACGATGGCAGCAGTGGTGGTAGTAGTAGCAGCACCGTTCGAGGCAGAGTCGTAACCAGAGCCAGTGGGCTGGCTTCCGGCGCCGTTTCCGTAGTCAGGAGAAGCCTCAGAGCTGTAGGCGTATTCGCGGCGACGAGCCATGGCCATCGAGATCACGTCGTCGGTAGTCTGGCGCTTGCCAAGCAGGCCACTGAGAAGTCCACCAACAGTGTCAAGCAGGCCGCTAATAACAGGAGTCACGTTGCTCAGGATCTCACTGATGACACCGGGGGCCTTGTCATGGTTGGGCTTCAGCAGGTCCAGCACATCGCCCAGGTTTACCAGAGCGTCTCTGCCGCCTCCAAGGTTGAGGAGAGGGCTCAGGTCAACGTCCAGGTCCAGGTTCAGGTTCAGAAGGTCGCCGACGGTGAGGTCCAGATCCAATCTCACGAGAGCATCCAAGAGTCTGCCTACACCGACGTCGACGTCTAGGTCAAGGTTCACCAGGTCAAGAAGGTTGATGTTGAGTTTAACCATGAGGTCAAGAATATCCGTGAGGTTCAGTTGCAGGTCTGCGTTGACATTGATGAGGTCCAGGACGCCCAGGAAGATCTGCAGGTTGACAGTGTCCTCAGTGCTGAGGGCCTGAGGGGGGTTGAAAGGATCAACAGTCACAACGGTAGGGCACTCGACAGCCTATCGACAAGGTCAGTACGAATACATTGAGAGAAGACATGTGTGGAACTAGATACTTACACGCTTGTCGGCATACTTCTCGAATGACAAAGAGTGGCCATCGAGGGTGGGCAGATATCCCTGCGGAAGCTTAACATTGTACGAGGGGCAGGTGCCAATGTTGGCGTCCAACACAACACTGAGGTCGATCAAGCAGCCATTCAAGAGGCCCAGGTTGGCGAGGGCGGTGAGGAGAGAGGTGTCGAGGGCAACCATTTTGAAGATATTGAAAGTAGAAAAGAAGGATGGTAGTTGAAGAAATGAGTGGTTATTAAAGAACGAAGAGTGCAAAGAAGCAAGTGATTATAGAGTTTGTACAAGTATTAAGTAATAAACAGACGAGAGATGGAAGAAGTAGAAGCTAGAAGTAGCTGAGTGAAGGTGAGAGCGGTGATGAGGGTGAGGAGGAAAGGAAAGAAAGAAGACGGATATGGGTGGGAGGACGATGTGGTCTTTATACAGTTTCGATGGGACGTGAAGAAGACGAGTGTCAATAGGAGACGGTGATGTAATTGGCTTCGGATAGGCGAGTCTGGCCTCCGTAGTGCCTGTATCCCCCTCCAGTCCACAATGCCTACAGACCCTGTAGTGTGTAGTGTGTGTACGGGAGGACGGGGGGGAAGGGGATGGATGAGTGGAGATTGGCGTATAAGTCGAGGGAGACGTAGTGTAGCGTAGCATAGTGTAGCGTAGCGTAGTGTAGCACCAAGGGGTCATAGAGCAGCCCGGCTGGCCATCCCTTCTCTTCCGTCGTCCCTCCCTTTCGACGCTACCTGCTCTGCTGCTGCTTACTGCTCTCCTCCCATGTTTTCTTTTTCTCCTCTCGATGGTGATGGTCCTGCGCAGAGCCCTTCTGTCTCTTGTGGCTCTTTGGGTATCTGATTGGCTTCATTGACGCTATTGGGATGTTGATAGCTGAGTTGTCGTTGTAGCATTTGATGGCTTGGCTTGGCTTGGCTGTCCAGTCTAGACCTGGTTGGCCTCGGCCATCCATACTTCACATGAAGTCTCTTTTCTCGCGCTCCGCCCCGTTGAAGGTATCTTCTTCCCTCTTTCCTCTGATCTTCGTAGTGGTTGATGATATTTTCTCACTGTTCCCATGTCCATTCTCTGTCTGTCTGTCTGGTCTTTCTGTTTGTCGCCACATGCATCAGCACACCTTATTGCTGAGTGAGTGTGTGTGTGTGTGTACGCATATGCTTGCGGCAAAGGGAGGGGGTGTCTCTCTTTTGCACCTTGTTGTCTTGTATTCATTGAGGTTGATCAGTAGAGGTGTGTGCTCTGGTATCACTCGCTGGTTGATTTGGAAGGGCCATGGTTTGTGCATGTTGTTGTTGACTTGTGATCCCATGTGCCTGCGACTGTCTGGGGCTAGGCCAGCCTTTCCTTTCCTTTCCTTTCCTTTCCCTTTTCCCTTTTTTGGTCCCTTCCGCCCTGCCCAGCGTGCACATAGTGTCTGTACCTGGCTAGTTGTCCCCTCTGTCTCTGTCTCTGTCTGACTGTCTGACTGTCTCTCTCTCTTCGTTTGTCGTTCTGTTTCTCGCCTTCTCTCCCCACCTCTTCTCTCTTTCCCCTCCATCCCCATCCTCCCTACAGGCTAGCCATCGCCCCAGCACAGCTACCTATATTTCTTTCTCCCTTTGACAGCCCCCTTCTCCTCCCCGCTGGCGCTGTGTCTTTTGTCTCTTCCTCCCTTAGTCCCATGGGACAAAAACCTATCTTTCAGAAGTTGTAGAACGCGTGAGTGATATATGAGAGACCTGCATGGCCTTGCATTGCAGAAACGACTTGTTCTGAGTCTCAGGACAATCCATACTCCTGCTAGCCTTGCTAGGTTGCCCGGATAGACTGATATGCAGAAGACACCCTCCCTTCTTGTCTCTCCCTAGACCCGTCTCGTCTCGTGGACGAACAGAGTACAGAGGAGAGTTTGGTAGGGTAGGAGCGGGCTATTTTCGCTCTGTTCAGGTCTGCATGCGAGTGACTTTTGCATGTCGTCTAGTCGCCGTGGTCCGTATTTAGAGATCTTCAGTGTGGTTCTTTCGATCTGTGGCTGTTTTCCCGTGTTTATCCATCTGTTTGCTTGTCGTCGCACAGAAGCCCAATGCACAGCAGGCCGGAAATTGGCTTAGCAATGGAGTAGATGTTGGTATTGTTGTCCGTATGTGGTCATGCATACACTAGCCATACCCTTGCTGTCATGTTTGTTGTTTTCTTCGTTTTTTTTTTTTTTTCTTTTTGCCTCTGGTACTTTGCCTTCTCTCTCTCTCTTTTGGTCTCCTCATCGTCTCTCCCTTTTGCCGTATGCCCGCCCTGCTCTTCTTCTTGTCGTCCTAGTCCAAGACACATATATGAGCAAAATACCGGCCAGGCAGAAAAGCAATAGCAGGTTCTATTGTCAACTCGGCTAAGAGTTGGTCAAACGGTGGGTGTGCCCAGCATGACTGCTTTGAGGCATATATTGGGTCGTCTACCCTGCTGACCCTGGCCATATTCCCTCCCTCTTTTTCCAGTTTGCTTTTTTGCCTTCCCATTGTGTGCTAGGGATAGAATGGCGGCGGATCGTTGTCTCAGTCCCATAACCAAGTTTAAACTTGGCATGCAGGATGATTGCATAGTACCCTTCCTTACGTCTCTCAGTTCTCTGTAGAGCCACAGTGCTAGTCCAAGCATGCAAGAACCTCAGTCAGGAGAGCTTTAACGTGCGGAAAGGGATCCATGAACAGCAACCCTGTTTGACTTGGGGGCAACGAGGATTTAAACTTCCGTATTGTATCTTCTTTAGGTTGCCAGCATTGTCTTATAGGCGGTGATCATCATTATGTGTGAATCAATATCGCAGCAAGGGTGAAAAGGGCACAGCAAAAACGAAGCAGGCACCAACTCGTTTGTAAGCCGAAGTGCTGCTGTCGTAGGGAGTCAGCCAGCCGTCTTGTCGTCATCATCGTCCGTAGTGAGGAAACCGAAGCGTAGGTTTTGCCAGTTTCTGCAAGGCACAGATTTCTATCCTCAAAGCCTTTGTGCTAAACATCAAAAATAAACCCGCAAAATAAGAGTAGTTACGTTAGGGTTACTAAATGTTCCCGCCCCCACACATCCCCACATTACGTAACCCATAAGTGGCTGAATGGCTGAAGATGACAAGGCAGCGTATCAATGCATGTTTCCTGTAAAGCTCTTTTGCTCTTGTTTCTCTGCCTGCTTTCTTTTTTCTCGGATAGCATGACCATTTCTTTTCCTCTTTTCCTCATTTCCTCTTTTCCTCTAACTTTGCTCTTCTTGCCCTGGCCTCAGCCCAAAATACAAATGCATCTCTCGCCTCCTGGTCGTCCCTCGTCCCTCGTCCCTCGTCCCTAGCTGCTGCAGGTCTAGAACCTCCAGCCACTAGACTCAAGAAAAGCCCTTGCAACATGTAGACACCTACCACCTATCACTAATCACTACAACACTCCAACAGTACATACATGGCTCTATAACAAAGCTCCCTTCCCGCCTCCCGCTGCCGTTTGCCGCTGTATGCAACATAATGTTGCTTGCGCTACTACTGTGACAGACAAACTGAACACTTGCGCAAGACTGCGCAATATAATGGGCCGGCGATCGAAATTCAACATCGTCACATTACGAGACTATTTCATATCGGACTTTCTCGTCTTACCGTCGACTCTACCAGTATCGTCTATCCATTGTCCAGTTGTTTGGTCTGCCTGCCCCCCACCCTCGTATTATTCCTCCAGCTCAGCCTAGCCTTTCCTTTCTCTTCGGGCACATCTGCATCTGCGTCGCATCCTTCTCGTTGCTAATAACCTACACATGACCACCCCGCTCCATTTTCGCTATCTCTTTCTCTCTCTCTACCTTGCCCATCAACTGCTCTCCCAAAAGCGCTGCAACAGTGTTGAGTACCCCAAACTACTGCTTTGTAGTATTTGGATCCCGATCTGCCCTCAAAAATCTTTTTTTTCTTTTACACTTTAGGCCCATATCATCACACTCTGCATGCATCCAAGAGGGGAAGGGGCAGGAGAAAAGACTCTCCACGTCTCATCAGCCAGTATGTAGTTGTGCCATTGTAGAATTTCTTGGCCGCGTAGCACTATGGCATTGCCTGTAAATTCTTCATATACCACCTTTTGCAATACTGCCAACTTTCACTCTTTCCCTCACATCTCTTCGCCGTTTCTCCCGCTCTTCTTCTCATGGTCTTCAGACGCGCGCGCTCTTTTGGCCAAACCCCCGCCCCTCCTTGGGTCTGGACCTACCGGGGGCGAACATCGTCGTTCAGCCAAACCCTAACGGATGGAACAGCAACCCTGATACCCCCGGGGCACAGCATCAACAATTTACACCTGCATAACAATACTGCTTTTGTGCTCGTATAACTAATTGTCTGCATGAAAACATCCGGTCATTTATCCACCTGCATATACGCCGCCTCGAACACTCTGGGGAACCCCCGTCTTTCCGCACTGCCTGGCAGTTTCTGCCTTCTGACTCAAGTTGACCAAGACTCTCGATGGCTGGCACTATTACCCGAGAGTGGCGCTGCGGTGGCTACGGTGAAGTATTCCATAGCTCACCAAACCTTGCACGACGTCCGTTATAGCCACGCAAGCCCCCGTCCGTGGTACAAGTTCCACCAGAATCAGATCCACACCAATACTCCGACATGGTCTGAATATGAGTTAAAGACGGGTCTGCGCAACGAAATCACCATTGTCCATGCCTTCTATGCTGATATGGGGGGCTTTGTGCGTATGAATGCCGTGGGAGTTGGAAACCCCCCAGAGACAGGCTTGCAGACAAGTGGCCTGTTGATTTGCACCAATATGGTAGGTAGTGCATCTCTCTCTCTCTGTGTGTGTGAGTGTCTCCAGTTTGACCTCGGAACACTCCGGGATACAAAATCCCTCCTCCCGACAGCCATGTTTCTTTGTCTTAGTCCGCCTGAAACCCACAAGCGCTATCTTCCACGCCAAGGCGACATCGAGGGGCTTGCCAAAGTCGATGGCCTCAGCAAGCTCCTTGTACTAGTCCAATCCGCCTGGCTGATCATATCCTGCATTGGCTGACACGCCGCTGGCCTACCGATCACTCCGATTGAGCTTGCTTGTGCCGCCTACGCGGTTTGTGTGCCGCTTTCATGTACGGCCTGTGGTGGGATAAGCCATATGTGGTGCCGTACAAAACACCCTCTCGCATGACTTCAACGACGACATGGACCGTGCCATCGCCGCACGCTATGCCGAGGCCCCGTCTGATCTAGTCCCGACGAGAGGAACAATCATGGAGCCCGACGACACTTACGACAGCGCCAACAACTTGTTGACCCTGGAATTTTGTGGAGGTTGCAAATTCCAAGGACAGAGCTGTGGTGTAGCCGTCATGTCGATGTTATTCAAGGGGGAGGGGGGCGGGGGTTGACATCTGCTTGGAACAGCGCGTTCCTCAATGACGCCGTTATGAAGTCTTGGCCACCCTGACGTCAGCCCTTCTTCTGGCTAGATTTGGCTTCGTGAGATCGGTAGTTCCGCCGTGGATATTACTCTTGAGTTCTGTCTACATTCTGTCACGAGTAACTACATTATTCCTTGTCTTTTACTCTCTCTCTCTCTCTCTGTCTCTGTCTGTAACTCGTCAGTTACGACTTACAAAGCGTTGTCTTGGTCAACATATAAGGTTTCTTTTAGCCAAGCAATTATAACTTAGCTTACATGTCAACGGTTTTGTGGATACATAATAAACCCTGGAATTATGATTTAACCCTCTGCAGTAAAATTTATGGACCCTATGACATCATCATCGCACTTCCTCCATCCTATAGCGGTCTATCACACAAAGTTTGTATTTTAGTTGGCTCAATGAAAAGTAAATAAACACCACAAGAACGCCATCCGTCGCAATCCACCCAAACAAAAATAACTAGGGACACGGTCATATGGATAATGAAACGAAAACTACCGATAAACTGACGTCATGCCTCCCTTGTTTTCCTGCCAACCCGGATGATGAGAATAATAAAACCAAAAGAGAAAGTAGAATAAAACAGGCAAAATATCAAGTAGTAAAAGTCTTGATTCAAGAGTTACCAACACCGCCCATAGCTGATGCTGGGGTATGCCCACGGCGGTTTAGCAGCGTCGCACCAGCAAAGTTAAGTTCAAAGCCTGCTTGTGCCTGTTCTCTAGCCTTACGTCTTGCAGCAGCTGCAACTTCAGCCGAATGCTGACCATATCCATTGGCCTTTTGGGCGTTCGTCCGTGGCTGGCTATCGCCAATGTGAGTATCGCGGAGTCCCTGTTCCAGCACCTTGGCGTTTGCACCATTGGTAGTATCATACTGGTCGTCGCTATATCCTTCACTCTCTGGTTCTTCATCTTCTTCCATAACTTGGCCAAGCGTCATGTTCTTGCCTGTAAAGGGGGTCTGAACACGACGGGCAATATCATACGAGATGTCAAACATCTCACGTAGATTGATGGCGTCAGGGGAACGGGGATCAAAGTGGCGGCCATCCTCGATGATGTTGGATGGGTTAAAGGCAACGCTACTGGTCTTAGCCCTGGTGATGAACTGAGGGATGTGCTCGGAAGCACTAGGTGTTTGGTCTTGACTCATCCAAGGATGAGCCAAGAATTGCTCGATAGTGTAGCGCTTTTCAGGGTCAACCACAAGAAGATGGGTGATCAAGTCCTTGGCTGATTCTGAAATGTTGTCCCACCACGGCGACAAGAAGGTATACTCTCCACGTTGGACTTTCTCGCTAAGCGTCCGTAGATTCTCGTCGTAGAAGGGGGGGAAACCGCAGAGCACGGTGTACAAAACACAGCCCAGGGCCCACATATCAACGCCTCTGCTATAGCGGTCTTCACGAACTATTTCAGGGGCGGTATATCCAGCAGTACCACAGGGGGTCTTGGTATCATTGCTCCAAATGACTTTGGAAAGACCAAAATCGGCAATCTTGATTTTGCCAATACCACCAGCGCCCACGCCAGGAATAAAGTCGCCTTCGTCAACTTTGCCCTCATCGCCGGGCTGCTTAGGGCGAGGGACTGTAGAGGGTTTCATAGGGAGTGGTGTGAAAAGAATGTTTTCAGGCTTGATATCTCTGTTTTTGTTTTGGTCAGACGTTAGTCGACATATATACGCTGTTAGCTTTGTATTTAGTCTTACCGATGGACAACACCCTGAACAGTGTGCATGTAGCGAATAGCCTCGGCAACCTGCAAAATGACGTGACGGGAAAGCTCTTCGCTAAAGTACGTGAGGTGCACTATGCGATGGAAGAGCTCTCCACCAGGGACATATTCCAAGACCATGTAAATGTAGTCGGAGTCTTCGTGGAACTCTATCAGTTTGACAATGTTCTCATGATCCATGCGCTTTTGAATGGCCGTTTCTTTAAGGATATTAGACCTCTGTTTTTTTGACAGCCGTTGGTTAGTATGATATTAGCCTCAAAAGATTACAAGTGCGTGGCCTGAGCTTAGGCCGATTCAGGTTGTTGAGAATACAATCATAAACATGAAGCTAATACAGTACAGAGTGTTAAGGAGAGAGGTGGGGGGGGGGGAGGGGGAGCATACTTCAATAGCTTTACGACCTTGCTTAAAGTCAGGATGTAGGCGCTCCTCGCCCTAACATAAGAAAAAGAAAAAGAAAAGTCAATAATGGGGTTTTGAACAATAGAGCCAGAAAGGGAAAGGTGTCAACGCATGCATATCAAAAATATTGATATGGCAAGCTTATGATTTGGATAAGATATCTTTTTTTTTGGGGAGGGGGGGGGACTTGAATCAGAAGCAAAGCACACACTATGGCGAACAGGGCGACGGATAGCAAAGCGGCAGGGTGAAAGATAATGACTTCGGACACAATGTTGTGTAGGTTGTTTGTTGTCTTACCTGGGTGTTGCCCAAATCGGCCTTGTGAATGATCTTGATAGCGACACCATCCGGGAACTCGCCATTAAGATCCTCAGCCTTGTAGACAACACTGAATGCGCCGTCGCCAATGCGCTTTTCTATTTTGTATCGAGGGTTGAGTCCAGCATATTTGGCAGCGGGTTTGCTTCGGGTAGCATTGTTGGAATTTTCTGTTGAATCGGGCTGGGGTTTCTTTTCATTGTGTTGGACGATGACGACTTCTTTAGGGACTGGGGCGGCAGGTAATTGGTCTTGGTTTTGGGTGGCGTCGGCGCCTGTATTATGTTTGGTGACTTTGGTAGCTGCATGTGCGTGGGTGTGTGTTGGTGCACTCTTAGGCTCATCGCGGCCGCCCTTAGCTCCTAGAAGGGGGGGAGGGGGAGTTAGAAATTAGTGTGACTGAGGTGCAATTGGCGTTACGAAGAGAAGAGGATGATAAGACACGAGTGTAAAAGCCCGACCAGTAAATGAATGACAGGTGATACACGACAGAAGCCCAGTGTATGTGGTGATACAGCTGATATTGTATATGTGATGAAGGAGGGGGAGATTGGAGAACGTACCACGGATGAACTGTTTGATGTGTTGCATCTTGTGAAGATGGGGACACAAAGTGAATACAAAAATCAAATGTGAATATGGCAGAATGATGATGAAGAACGCAGTGATAAGAACTCGGCTTAGGAGCTGGCACTGCTTCCGGACCTTGCTTATTAGAAAAGGAAGAGGAAAAGAAAAAAAAAAAGAGCAAGGATGAAACGTATGAAGAGGAAGTTGTCAACGTTCAAGTGACAATAAGACAAAAGTAGGCTTAGTCAGGATGGGGCAAACAGACGATGACGAGGACAAAGCGGCGGGGGTGGAGGAAGCTGTTCTTAAGACAGGCTAGGAAGCAGGGCAAAGTCTAGATGGTATTGGGATTTCAGGGCTGTATGTGTGTATGTATAAATGTTGGGAACTGGTAGAAAGTAGCAGCAATAGGTAGATGAAAAAAAGAGCCAAAAGAAGGATGAGTCTCGTAGGTCTGTAATATAGATGATGCTGATGCAGCGTAGCAGGCGAGCAAACAAGAGTCAGATCAGGCAGTAGTGGCGATGTGGTGCTAGTTGTCGAGAGGCTGAGGGAAGTCGAAGTCGAAGTTGATGTCGATGCAAGATAAGACAAGACAATCCGATTGAACAAAAAACGAGAAGGTCCAAAACGAGTAAAGCTAGCTAGCGTCGAAGTAAGAGGAGATAGTAGTCGGGAAATATTTATGTTGTAGGTGAGCAAAACAAGATGGAAGATATAGTAAGAAGCTGGTAACGCAAGCAAGAGAAGAGAGACAATACAAAACTAATCTCGTATTCTTTTCTTTTGCTTTCAGTAGCACAGCAAATATGACGAGGGAGAGGGGAGGAGGAAGAGGCGGCGGAGGAGGAGGAGGAGGAGGAGGAGGATGAGGGTAGAAAAATAGGTAAAGGAAAGTCGAGCGCTTTTAAAGATCAGAGAAATATCGTGAGCAAGAAGAACGGAAAAGAATCGATTGGAAAAGTAGAAAGTAGGACGGATGGAAGATGACAAGTATCCAATGATGCAAGATAAAAGCAAAAGAAAGAAGGGAAGAGGAATAAGAAAAGAAAAAAAAAAAAAAAAAAAAAAAAAAAAGGAAGAAGAGAGGAGGAGGGAAAAAAAAAGATTAAAACCTGTGACTATAACAGCAAATAAGAATGCAATAAGGACACAACAACCAAGCCGGCAGAACAGAAGGAGCAAGAGCAAAAAAAAATAATGTCCTAAGCAAGGGTTTCCCTTTTCAGCTGCAGTTTCCCAACTAAAGAACTAGCAAGAGCAAGTGCGGATAGATTGGGGGATTGGATGGATGGATGAACCGGATACTTTTAGGGCAGGTGCTGATGACAGGCAGTAAAAAGACGGAAGGCACAAAGCACAAACAAACCGGAAAAAATTAAAGCAAGGTAATTGCTATATATTACCGCAGTTGCATCTCAATCTCAAACCTCACCTCACCTCACCTCAGCCAAGTTCTACAAAGGACTGGCCGGCCAGCTTCTACGACTTACTTGGTAGTTCTTCGCACTAAGAACCTTCTTTTTTGTCCCCTTGAATGAATTTGTTGACGAAAGCCAATCAATCAGAGATTTTACGGCCCCGGAAACAGAAAAGGACATTCGTGCATAACAGACAAATCCCAATCCCACTCTTCGTCATCGCTTTCAACCGTGGCCACTATGAAGGCACAGATACAAGGTGCATGGGAGCTGATAGACAGACAATAGACAGGGCCTCAGAGGAGGACATGGAGTGCAAGATACCGTTATCACAAGTGAGTAGTGCTTGATCTTACGTTACCGCTCTCCCTGTCCTCTTGTTTACCCCTCTCTCGCTCCTATTTCTCTCACCTTTGCATATGTACGGTGATGTTATATACATCGAAAACGGGGCCAAGGTCTACATGCTATAGACTACTTGGGCGATACAACGCCTGATAATGGCAACTATCACCCTGAAAAAGAAAATAAAAGAGGAAACATAAGGCTCCCAATAAACAAGAAAGAGAGAGAGAGAGAAAAAAAAAAGCGCCCAAGCCCCCAGCCTAAAAGCTTAATGTAGGATCTGATATGACGTCGACCTAACTAACTATTGCTTTGGCCCTAGGGCCCTTGCTCTGTTTAGGTGGAGTACGAGCTCAGAACTGCATGCATGAAGGCACCCAATATCGCCACATCTTTTTTGGTGATTTTCATTTTCTCTTCTGTCTCTGTCATGGCTTGCCTGCAGCTTACTGTCTATGGGTTCTTGGCCATCTAGCGCTAACTAGTCAAATATATTCTAAAATGACAGGCGCTACATGTTGCAAACCAACTAGATCTGCAAGGTGCGCAACATGTATGTCTATGTACTTGCACTTCTTGCCCCCCCCCCCCACCCCCCAAGTACACGATACGCACAACAGCTAGTTAGTAACCCAACTTTCATTTAAGCCTCATAGAGAAACAAAGGTGCCACTGTCTGTGTCTGTGCTTGAACAACCTGCATAACAAGCCCAGCCAAGCAAAGATGGAATAGATACGGATACCGAGCCCCATCACGATACTCAGTCTCAAGATGACTTCATCACGAAATCGCAGCCGCGGCTCCCTTCGATTTCCTCCCTCCCTTGGAATTCGGTGACTCCGAACTCGCTTTTGTTCTTGCTCCTGTTCGAATTTCGCATTTTACTTTTGTCTTGGGGCTCGTGGTAAAAAGAAATGTCAAAAAGTAAAAGACAAGGAAGACGGTGTCAAATTTCTTACGCTCTTACACATGCATCTTGTAACTACAAACATCTCCCTCGTCTCTGTCTATCTCTCCCGCAAGCAAGGCCTGGGCAACGCAACCGAGAGCAGCTTTGTCCAAATGCCAGTAAAAGACAACAACTCATTCCATAGACTTCAAGGAACCATCACCCAACATGGGAGAAGTCCCAGATCGACTGTCAAGGGCGTTTAAAGGATTTATTATATATAAATGTACAAATCACAAAACGCTCGTCTTCGTCTTTAGCATTCAGAAGAGAAGGACACCATTCCGTTTTAGGCTCTATAGATTCTCTAAATCTTGTTTGCTCGACCATTTACAACAGGAAAAGGAAGTCGAGAAGATACATTACCGCAGTAAAGAAAAGCGAGGTCGTATTCGGCAATAGAACAAAAGGAACAACAATATGGAAGGTAGAAAACACCAAAAAAAACCCTCTTCTTCCATTCAACTGACCGTTAGAAGAGAGGCCTTAATGGAAGAGAAGAAAGATTGAATCGAAAAAAAAAAGTGAAAAAGAAAAAGTGATGTTGAACTAGCAAAAGATAATAAAGTGGCATAGCGCCACATAACACAGCACCTGGCGATTTTAAAAAAAATTGGTTAAGAACGGCCGTCTCGTTCATCATAAGCAGTAGTTCACTGGCTACTACCAAGCCCATCTTAAGCGTGAGGGCCGGGTGCTAGCGGAGCATGCTCAAGCTCATGGTTGGTAGTAGCGGCATCCTTGACCGAGGCCGAGGATGAAAGAGATGCCGGGGCAATTTTGCGGCGATCCCACATGTCTTCAAAGTGTTCAAGGCACTTGTCTGCAACCCAGCAGCCCGCCAGATGGACTAGCAAATCGCCATCCTGGTAACGGGTTTCGTCCCCACCACTGTAAAAGGAGTTGGCCACACGCTGTCTCACGATACTAACATGCTTGCGCAGAGTGGGGTGATGGTAGAACAGATGGCCCAAAGTATCCTGCTCAGCACCTATGAAATTTTTGCGGATGAAGAAGGGGTCGGTCCAAATATCCATCAAGATCTGCGAAAAGGCTGAACGGCGAACAAAGAAGGAGCCAGCGTTGATACCGTTGTGGTCCTGGGAGATAATGAAGTCCGTGTTCTTCCAGTCCAGCTTTGGCGGCGAGTAGACACCAGTGTGTTCACGTCCACCGCCGTTTATTTCAGTCGAGGGAAGATATTGCCTCTCCATTGCTTCACGCGACAGAACAAGAGAGTTCAAATCTTGCTCTGGGTTCATGATGATAATATCCAGATCCAGCACCAGGACCCATTGGGCGTCGGGGTAGGCGTTAAAGGATTGGATGATAGCAGGAACCTTCTTCCACACGGCAGGGGTATCGGGAATGTCGATTTTGCCAATATCAACAAAATGGTATTTGTAGCCGTGCAGGTCACACCAGGCCTTCCGGTTCGCAGCGGTGCGCTCGTGAATCTTGGGAATGACGGAATGGTGGCCGCCGGTGTCAGCAGGAGTCAGGATGATGACCTGCTCAGGCTTGGGGCCGTTGGGATTGTAGACAATGTCATCAGGAACTTCGAAAGTCATGTTCAAGCTGGCGGGCAGATCGACCATGCTGGCGGATTCCAAGGGCGAAGGGGTGTGTACCGGAGGCTCGGGTGCCTCAGGCTTCGGGATTTCGACCTTGGGAGGCTCTTGGGGTTCCGGGTTGTTTGCCACAGGAGGAGGTGGCGGACTTTCGGGAGCTATGTCGACGGGCGCGGGTGCCCATCGTGACCAGCTTTCGGGGGATGAAAAGACATGGGCAGAGATGAGGAACAATAGTACAGTGACTATAGCGATAGGGATGATCGCTCTAAGACGGAGAGTGTAGTTGTTGAGTTAGCAAGTACTGGCGCCTGCCGGGGGGGGGGGGGGGCGTGAGGAAAGGAGAAGGGACCAAAGAGGAGGCATCGACAGAGAGTTCACCAAACGGCCAAATAAAAAAAAGGAAAATATCATTTGGCCGAATCGAGATACGAAAGAAATAGAAACATCAAGTGTGCAATGGATAAAGATGGATGTACCCTTACCCTCTTCTGGTGCGGATCATGATGAGCAGTCGATTTTGCGTGGCCAGGGGACGCAAAAAGGTCAGTGGAGAGATTGAAGTCGAGGAGAGGAGAAAGGAACCGAGAGTAGGGGATGAGAGAGTTATGAAAAAGGATACTAATAGAAACGGCAAACAGGTGATTCCAATTCTAGACCACGAGACGAGGATGACCGGTGGCAAGAAACAGCGTCAACACGATGTTGCAGGTGTGATGAAAGTGGAAATGTAGGAAAGGAAGAAAAATAGTGAAAACTGAAAGAGAAGAATAGCGTCACAAAAAGGGTTTAGACTGAGACGTGAATTCAAAGTAGGCAAAAGGGGGGCTGAAAAAGAGCAACAGACAATTAGACACAGTAAGCCTGGTTCAGCTGATATTGACTTTGATTCAATGCTGAAGTAAAATAATAATCGAGATGTGGGGAAGGAGATAGAGGGAGCCCGACAATAACGAAGCCACGAGCAGTAAGTAGAGAGAGAGAGAGAGAGAGAGCGAGAGAGGGAGGTAGTGACTTATAGGGGGGATGATAAGATAAGGAAGAAAAACACATAATGCAACTACCAGGATAAGCAAACAATAGGCCCGTGAAGGAAGGGGGAGGGGAAGCCCAGCGACAACCTATGCGTGGGCAACGACCAATACATCAATACACATCAGCATTAAGACGGGTCTGCGCAGCGTGTCATAAGTACCCTTGCTGTGGTGTGGTGTGGTGTGGTGTGGTGTGCATTGCATTGCTGGGCCGGAAGATAAGACAAACCAACCCCATGCTACTTTGGCAAGGTATTCGAGGGGAGCTGGCCTGCGCCTATCAATGATGGATATTCATGGCTGATGATACATTTGCAAAAGTATAAATAATAATAAATTCAAGAAAAACAAGAAAAAACAAAGTTTCAGGAGAGGAGCGCATAGAGCCCAGTGTGCGCGGAAACGGCAGCATTACCAAGCCACTTGTACTGTGGCTAATCACCATGGGCGGAACTTGGCAATCAAAACAGGCAATATAGCTGTCATTGTGGTGCACATCACACATACACACACACACACACTCACTCACTCACTCACTCACTGACTATTCTTATTCACTATGGTAGCTACAAATGAAAAAGAGCACAAGAAGACTGCGCTATTCCTTCGCTCATTCATTTCCTTTGTAGGATGACATGTCCGCTTGTCAAGTTGGCGGGAAGACAGGCCATGTAGCTATTAGCGTTTAGACCACAAGTACAAGAGAGTAGATCAAAGCAGGCTAGCCCGACTTCCTTGCAGCAAGGACGAAGATTGAGAAATATAAGATAAAATGGGGCCGCGTCATTTCTGGCGTGTGTTTACGTGTTGCTGCAGACGCAACGGGACCTATGAGACGGGGTCCATCCCGATCAATTGTCACAAATACAAACGCATCTATAACCTCCACGTATCTATAAATGCCACTTGCCGTGTACAGGACGATTCGGAGCAATTGCCTTCCTTGCCTTGAAGAGCTACATGGCAATTGCAACGTCTTCACATCCCCAGGAATTGGCTGCATATCCGCACATTCGCTAAGGATTGGCCTGACAGCTGGCATAGTTGCTATACAAGTGCTGGGAATATGTGTGCCAGCTGTCATGATGCAAGGGAATTCAGGGGTTCAATCTCCGCCACACTTTATGCATCTAATTACCGGTACCAGCAACTTAAACCTGGCTTACTCTATGAAATAGCTATCACGACAATCTCTTTTTTTTTTTTTTTTTTTATTTTTTTTAGCATGGATTGAGGATCAGATGTCATTGCATCCCGAATATATTGAATAGGAAAGAAAAATAAAGGAAAATAAAGGAAAAAAGAAAAGAAAAAATAAAAAGAAAAAGAAAAAAAAAAGCCTCGCATAGCGGGTCGGTGAGGGAGAAAATTGTACTGAGAAAGAAAAATATAACCGAGGGCAAAGGGTGGACAACTGAATGTGAACGGGATGATGATACATAAGAGCAATGTCAAAGCAGAAAGGGAACGAGTGATACAGGCGATTTTATAAGCCAAAAAGCAACAGCAAAGCACCAGACGTCAAGTCCTAGCGGATACTTTGAGAGAAGACCCAGGAGAACAAAGGAAAAGAGAAGCTGAGAAAAAGGGATATAATATATAGCAGGAAAGGGAAAAGATAACGAAAAAAAAAAAAAAGAAAAAAAAAACAAGGCCAGGCAAGGGATGCAAAGAGACATTAAAGGAAATAAAAAAAATAAAAAAAATAAAAAAAGACAGCAAAGGGTCCCTTGTTAGGACGAGCAAGAAGAGCTCTTTTCATCATCTGACGCCGCAGAGTATGAGGCTGTGCCGGTCGAGAGCGGTGCCGACGAAGTTGTGTTGGAGGGCGGCGATGCGCTGGAGGAGTTTGAGTAGAACATGTCGCTGCTGACCAAGCAGTTGCTGCCATCCTGCTCGGCAAAGGGGCTGATGGCACCCTTGAGGGCCATGTTGATTATGGCCGATGTGATTTCTGCGGGGGTAATCAGGTTGCTATGCGATATGAGATTGAGCACCAGGCCGGCAACATGAGGTGCAGCCATAGAAGTGCCGTTCATAGATCTGTAGCCGGTAGTAGAGGCATAGTCAGCCGAAACAACATCAACACCGGGAGCCCATACGTCGACAAGGGAACCGTAATTAGACTCGGTCCAGGTTCCCCACTTGGGGTTGATGGCGCCAACAGTGATGGCTGAGGTCGAAGAAGCAGGTGAATATTTGCTGACATCATCGTCTGAGTTTCCGGCAGAGACAACGTTGACAATGCCCTTGGTGTACGCCTCGTTGACAAGCGCGTTGAAGGTGGCCGAAAAGTTGCCGCCCACGGACAGGTTGATGACCGAATTAGCAGTGCGGTTCTTTGTCTCAATGTCGCTAACTGCCCAAACGTATGCCTCAATGAGCTTCGACAAGCTGGAGGTGCCATCCACAAACGCCTTGACTGAGACTATGCGGGCCTCCTTGGCCACACCGGACTGGCGGCCAGCAATGATGGCAGCAACGTGGGTTCCGTGGCCAAGCTCATCGGCGCCGTCGTCTCCACTGACACTGTAGCCGAGCTCAACACGGCCCTCAAAGTCCTCGTGGTCACCGTTAATGCCGGTGTCTACAACATAGGCGTATGTGTTGATACCGCCATTGGACGGGAAGACGTAGTCTGTGCCTCCAGAGGCCTTATTAGAAAGCGCTGCAAGGCCCCATGGCGCCTTGTGCTGGGTTGAGGTTCCAGTGGTGTCTTGTGTGATTTCACTGTCAGTAGAGTTGACAACAGTGCCATCCCCGTCGGATAGGCGCCACGGCGAGCCCTGGTCATTGCGCTTAAACGGCAGTGAGCCCACTGCGGAGCTGTGTTTTACCGGGTTGTGGCTGTGGGCTTCAAGAGGTACTACCAAAGGGGCTGCGATGGGGAGAGCAGCATGTAATTGCCACTCGCTGTCCTCCTCAATGTTATCAACCTATAAAGAAACTGTTAATATGCTGCAATGAAAACCAGACTGACAACGCATTCACGGCAAACGGAGCGGGGCCACACTTACATCGACGGAAGAACGGATCTCTTCAAGAGCCGAGCCGTCAAAGGAGCCAAGGTAAGCAGTAAAACTGCCCAATTGGAAGGTCTTGGTTACGCCAGAGAGATTTGGAGAAGCATTGGTGCGGGCATGAACGCCGCGGGCCCACGATAGATGGGCATCAAGGTCACGCTTGCTGATATTTGGCTTGAGAGTCACGACATATTTCTGGGCGCTAGGATTGACCTCACCAACAGTCAAAGTGGCAGCCAACAAGAGTGCCAGGTTCTTAAAGCTGACCATAGTACCGAGCGAAGGAGATACGAGATATATAGGGTGTCAACGAAAATTAGGTTAAGCTGGGCAGCGGTTCAATAAGAGAAGAAAGAGAGACAGAAGGGGAAGCGGTATAGAGTTGAAGGTAAACAAGTAGTCGACGGAAGATCGGTTGGTAGGAGAGCAAAAAGGAGAAAAGAGGGCGTATGTGCGTATGTGTATGTACGTGTGTGTGTGTGCGTGCCAGACAAAGTATGAGAAACGAGTGTAGAGTATGTGTATAGAATCAAGTCTAGAAAGGAGTGTCGTTGATCATCACCAACATGCAATGCAGGAGAGGAGCAGAAAATCTCTTGATTGGTTGGGTATAAGAGAAGAGAAGAGAAGAGATAGAGAGAGAGAAGGGAAGAATTAGAGACGTTGGTAGCAGAATAGAGAGAATAAGGAAGAAAGAATCAGCAAGAAGTGAAAATAAAAGAAAAGAAAAAAAGAAGAAGAAGAAGAAGAAGAAGGAACCTTGAGTAAAACCTCTAAACAAAGGGATGTGGTCTGGGGGGGAATCCAGAAGATGGGACGTGGGCAGGCCGGGGCTATATAGTGACTTTCTTCATCTCACATCACTTACTTCTTTCAACATACTTCCACCAGTAAGCAAGGGGGTGTGCGATGGGATGGGACAGGAGAACAACGAGGGGGGGGGAGGGGAGGGAAGGCAAGAGAAGGAGGAGGAGGAGGAGGAGTAGGGACAGCGAGCGATGGGTTTGGATAGCTAACAGCTAGTTTAGCTTAGCTAAATGAACCTAGCAAAACTCGAAAGCTCCGAATTCCATCCATGTCCAGCAGCCCAAGCCTCATTGGGATTGGACTCAGCTTTGCTTACAGATGTGCTAGTGAGCGAGGGGCTTTAGTGAAGGGCCCAGCCAGGTAGGGGAGGCCATGTCTTGTCTCTGTCCTTGATTTTGGCTTTAGTTCCATGGCAGCAACACCACCCAGCGCTTTGGTTGGCGTTTCCATTTGCCTTTCTTACTCGCCCCGGTGACGTTGGTTGATGTGAAAGATTGTCTCTCTTTTGCTCTCACCTCCCGATCTGGTATCCGTGAGTAGGTGTTATGCTTGTCCCAAGTGCCTGTTTTAGACTCTCTTCTTCCCTTTGCATGTGCGCACTCTCTCTCTCTCTCTTTCGCTCGCCCTCTGCCTCCTGTCTCTCACGCGCGCTCTTGATATCCCTTAACTTGCTCTGCTCTCTTTTCTACTAGCCAAACCCCTCCCCTACACGCACCCCCAGTCAGTGCAGGTGAATTGGGCGAGAGTCCAGGCAAAGCTGTCCCGTCCTTGTGCTCTTTTCTCCTTGTTTTCTCTCTTTCTTTTTCTTTATTCCCAAATTCCTCTCTACCGGGATTTCCTGCGTCAAAGCTCTTCCTCCTAGTTTTCTTGAGGATGAGTCGAGCAAGGATGTGCAGAAATCCTCATGAGATCCTTGGCCAAGATACTGGAAAAGTGAAGGAGAAACCCAGAGTCATAACCAGAGTCAGAGCTAACGGGATGTTAAATGTCTTGTCTTATCGTAGACTCGTTCGTTGTCCATCAGCACTCAAGACGGAACAACCCTCAAGAACACAGCATACCGTCATTGCGTCTCAGCCTAGCCAGCTAGCAGAGTAAATGTTGATGATGATGATGATAATAACACTGATTTCGCCGGCTCTTCTCCCTCCCTATCCCTCTCCTCCAGCGCCACACAAGCTAGAAGCCATGGAGAATGAGATGGAGAAGGAACAGGGCTTGTCAGCATAGGCTGACTGCAAATTCATTTTCTGAATCTCCATGTGTCCTTGTTCCCTATGCATATGTGAGTAGACACGCGTGTGTTGCCTTTCTGCTGTTGTACGTTATTTGTGTCTAGTTCTTGTTAGCTGCCACACGTTACCCTGCATGTCCGCATGCCTGTGTATCCTGTGCCCTGTTTATCTGTGCTGTTGTCATACACCTTACCTTGCGTGCCGCTTGTATTTTCTCAATCAGTAATCAGCCGAGGAATAACTTAGCAGGTTAAGTCCGAGTGGAAGCGTGCAATGCTGTGGAAGCATATAGTTCTGGGGTCGTCGTCCTCCTCCTACTTGTGCCTCCCCCCCAAATGAGTGCCCAGTGCCCCGTGCGCGTGCTCTTTTTCCCTTCCCCAGAATCACGGACTCCTATACTAAATAGGCGTTTATTTTGGCCACTCGCCCAATGACTGGGGCACAAGTCGACCGAATCCAGCTTGGGCCTGCTTCCTGGCCGTCCTGGTTGTAAGACAACAGGCTGTCTGTCTTAAAACCGTCTAACCAAGCCGAAGGTCCGACGAGTCCTGGCCCATGTCTTGCATGTACAGCCGCATCTGCAGGCGTCAATTTTCTACATCCACCACCACCACCACCACCACTTCTACTTCTTCTACTACTACCACTACTACCACTACCACCACCAACTTTGCTGACTGCGGCTAGCCAGCTGACTGCATCCCATTGACCATCCTCTTCACTACAGTAATAAATCGTACAGGAATATGCGAGATCACGGCTCCCTTGGATGTCCCTTCAAAGGGAATCTTCTTCTTGCTCAGGTCTTACTCTGATCAAATAAAAGGGAAGGAAAATGAAAGGAAGCAGAGAAACTGAGGCAGGTGGTGTCTAAGCCAGTGCTCGCTTCCTACGATTAGCAATACCTTGGAACCCATGATTCCTTCATCGTGGGTGCTTCTAGAAACGCCCCCACATGGACGAGTCAGAAGAGAGAGAGAAAGAGAGAGAGAGAGAGAGAGAGAGAAAGAAAGACGAAGAGAGAAAGACGAAGAGAAAATTAGAGAGTGAGATGGAGATAGAGATGGGCTATCCTCGATCCTCGCATGCTAGTTGGTGGAAAAAGCAAAGCTAGGACTCGAAGCTCAAAGCCAGCTTAATTTTGAAAGTGCCAAGGCCGTAGTCCAGTTCTACATATGGCCTCCAGGTTGCCTACGATACCTATGCATCTTCATCGTGGCCCAGACTTTCCGTGAGTTCATGAACATTGTGGACAACTATAATTTCAGCAGATGATGTGTTAATTAGCTTTCCTGTGTATTTTAAAAATGAAAATGAAGAACGGCTACACAGCTTTACCCGCATCAAAAGTACGTGATTGTGTAGATACACGGCATGTAACATGCATAAAGAATTCAGCCAACCAGCCACATACCGTTCTTTTTGCTTTTGCTCAATTACCCTCTGTATCATGAGCCTTCCCTCGGCCAAATAGGGCAAGAATTAAGGACAGGTAAAGAGGACATATGGGTCAGAGCTTCCCACCTATGAAAGACGTGAACAGGCAGGCGGGCAGGCAGCACAGCACTAGACAAAACGCCATGTGTAGAAAGTTGGCAAAAGAAATCGGCGCATGATCGACAACGGAACATGGGTTGGAGTCGGAGTATAGGCCTTCCAAAAGAGAAAAGAAAAAGAAAAAAAAAAAAGGAAAAAAAAAAGAAAAAAAAAAGAAAAAAAAAGGAAAAAAAAAAAGAAAAAAAAAAGTTGCTAGATGGGGTGATAAGGCATGGTACGCCAAGCCATCATGGCCATTATCACTACACCACCTGCCCGCTCGTACAGAGCTATTTCAAGTGGACTATCAACTCTCTGCTATTTTTCCAAGGTTCTGCTGCAGTGTAACGTTTTGTTGTAGCCACCTTGAATAGCATACCTGCATGCATAAGAACATTGTTGTTTATATCCCATTATGGCTGCTGTTACTACCTCGCAAATGAGCGAGCCGAACTTATGTGCCATACGGGACAAAGGGGCCTTAGCCAAGCTCTGTTCTAGTATTCAGCCAAGCCAGTTTCCAATCATCAGGTCAATGAAACGATGTTTTTTTTTTCTCTTTCTTTCTTTCTGGCGCAGGCCAAACAAATTGCCTTGGAACTAGGCATTGCCGTTGAATCCCTGTAAGAATATCGGCTTTTGTTGCTCTGTTCTCTTCAGTTGTCTTGTCCAAATTTGAGTCTTTGTTTGAGAATTTCTCTCTGTCTCTGGCCTTTTGCTGTAATCTGACGAAGGAGTTGAGTTAGCTCACGGCCTCCAAGCCAAGGATCAACTGATAGGAGTACTATATGCCACTAGTTCCGAGCTACTGAAATCGAGCTAAACTTTGCTGCAGGAACGCCATGTTGCATAAGCAAAGCCAGAAACCCTTGGGCTCTTTTCTTATAAGGGCAAGGTTTAATAAGATGGTTGCATCACTAGCCTGTTTCGCCGGTAGCAGGATGCCGCCCTAATCAGCCTAAGCCTGCGCCATAATTCTGGCTGTCAGTGCACCATGGTCTCACTCAGCACTTTCAACTGATTGAAAGCAACTATGTTGTTTCGAGGCGCGAGCACATTGGCATTGGCCTTGTTTGTTCCGTTTATGCCGTTCAACATTGCCGCATTGTCGGAGTTTTCATTGCCTAGTCTTTTTTTTTTTCTCATGTCTTTTTTCCCTCATCCTACGTTTGATAGGATGGGGGGAAAGTTCTCCGACCTGTGGCTCGAAGCAGAGCAAACTTCCAGCGCATTTTGCTGTTTGACAGTGCAGTGGTTCTCTGTCAATGCGCATCCGCCTCTATCCGTAACCGCTAGCCCATACACGGCATATTGTTTCACCTGCTGCTTTTAAGCCCCCGTTCTCTCCCTGACTATTTCAACTCACATCATGTTCATGTTGAGGAGGAGTGAACGAACTAATCGAGATAACGTCTCTTCTGAGTCCCATGTACGTGCAGGTTGCTCAACTTGAAGGTAGGGCCTCAACTCCATGGATATGTCGTGTAACTAGTTGGAGGCTTCATCATGTTTCCCCGAATGAGCAATGTTACTGTAACGACAAGACAAAGATCTAGGCCTCTCCTGCAGCCGCAGGGAGAGAGAGAGGCTCGGATGCGGTAGATAAAGTGGTTTAGCCTAATCATCATGGCCTTGACTGAGTAACTTCGGGACGGCGGGCGTGCGACTGCAGAACTGATGCCATGAAAACAACGGCTTGAAGCCACGCATAATGGGTGAGTGATACATTCTCGTAGATTCCTGGTGCATGCATACCATGTGCTACACTTCTTTGTTGCTGTTATCCTGACCTTGTCTAAATTCAAAAGGGGGATGTAGCATCACAACATTGTGCCTTGGAAAACGGAATTAGAATTGCCGCACTTTCTTTCTTTCTTATTTTCTTTTTTTTTCTTTTTCTCTCTTTTATCCCTACTCAATCCAAGTAGTGGCTAGCTTCCTGGTCTTGGGACTGCAAAATTGGAACTAGAAAGCGAGCGAGTGATGGTAGGTAAAACTTTTCGCATCCAAATGGGAAAAGATCTGCTCCAAACTGTATTGATGAAATTTGATACCTAGCATGAAGCAGCTAGGAGCTGGGACTATCCCAAAATCTCAACGAACCTGTTCTCCGCAGAGGTAGAAAGCGAGAGTGCACAAGGTACATCACATCACATCACATCTTGAAAATACGTGCAAATAAAGCAACGGAAGTAGACGGAAGTGCTGGTTGATTATCCGGTCGATCTCTGTGGTGGCATGGGATGAAACTAGTGATATATCGATATATGTTAGCCTAGTCACTCAAAAAGTCCACGTCTGCTGAAGAAAGCCAGTCCAAAGGAGCCAAAAACCCGTAAACTTGGCGAGCCCCCATTTAGGGAAACATCAGCAGGTGACCAACGGACTAGCCTGTGATTCCCATCGACAGAGTCGTCTTGCCAAGCAAACTAGGCGGTAAGGATTAATCTTCAAGCAGATTTGTTTTCAAAGCACCCTGTGGCTACGTAGCAGCGGCAGTGAAGAAGGAAAAAAAAAAAAGTAATGGGAGGCAAACCCAAATGTTCCCAACGAGAAGAGCGAAAGACCGACCGACACACAGGCTTAGGTTTGCCAAGAATTTAGATAGTGAAGCGAAAGCAAAAGAAAAACTGGCGGACTAGCTTCCGGTGAGGCGGTGTTAGCGCTAACAAGGAAAAAAAAAAAGAGAAAAAGAAAAGAAAAAGCCAAAGGAGGAGAAAATATTGTCGTTGTGAGACCTTCATAAAATCGTTGACTGGTGGAAAGGTCATTTATTCTCCTTTCGTGGGTGTCGGTATCAGTTTTGAGGCTTGTCCATGTGGCCAACTCGACAAAGAAGAAAAAAAAAAAAAAAAAAAGTAAATTTTCAATATTACTTTTGTGCGTACTACTTTGGTTTGCCTCCACTCAAAACCCGTAATTGCTCAATTCTACCAGGTACTCATTTCTGGAGCCTCGGCTTTGCACTTCATCTTGAAGTTTTGAGGCATCGTTATCGAAACACCAAATATCTTGTTTCCGTAAGGGTTGCATGCGAGAAGTGGGCTGGTAATTTCAAGCCCCCATCCATTTGTCTTATGTTGCATTCATTTTAGGGCCAGGGACAAATCAAAGCACATGACTGCTGGCAGCTGTTAAATTTGTGTGCCCCTGTATCCGCAGTATATGCCGACTTTATAAAGCTGGCATCTGATCCGAACAAGTTATGGCAAGACTACGGGGAATAGTATCTATCACAGGCTGATGCAGCTCTCGGCTTTGTGTGCCCCTAATAAAAGCGCAACTCACGAAATGGCATCCAAGCCTCTGTCGGTTCATTCATTGGCACATGTTACGTGTGTTAGAGGCTGATTCTTGGTCCGACTTAGGCGCTATTGTTATTGTTATTGTATCATTTTACATCTACCTACTGTTATTTCGCAGCAATACGACGGCGTATTCCGGACAGGAACTGCTGGCTGATGTCACCTTCCAGTACCTTTTGGGCGGCCAGCAATTGCAGGTTTGCTTAGATATTGAACCACTCTTATGCCTTTTTAAGGTCCAGCGCTTAGGCCAGGAGCTCCCTCCATCCAGCGTAGCCCTAGGGCATGCCTGCGGGGTTCCAGGATTGGATACCTGGTCTTGTTGGTCTGTGACGATCGCGTGTGATCTAGTCTAAAAGGTCGCCGGCTTTCGGCACGGGAAGTAGGCCCCGGCGGAGTACAGCGGCTTTGTCCTTCCTTGTGCATGGCTGTTGCCGCATCTTTTGATGTTTTCCGTTTTGCTGGTGGCCGGTAGTGCATCTCCTTCATCACCTTCTCATGGAACTCTCCTCGGCATCTCCTTCCTATTCTGCAAAAGTTACCTCCTCCCATCCTTTCTCCCTTCCCCTTCCGTGCTCCCTCCACTTCGCCTTCCTCGTCCCCTTCTTCGTTGCTGTCTTTGCTGTCCCGGAGTTGGTTGTGTCATACCAGGCCGCCCCTGTTGTGGTCGGTCCTCTGTAGTCTACGGTAGCAGTGACCTGCCTCTCTGCGTCTCCAGAGCGGGGGTTGCCTCTAGGGTGTCCAGACAGCTCAGATCGGGCTCGGGTTGCTGTGACTATTGGATCAGCTTGAGGTTGCGGCGAAGCACGTCGGCAACGTAGCTTGTCGCTTTCGTGTTTTATAGAGCTTATCTGCAAACCGATGGCTCCAAGGTCTAGGCACTGCCTTGCAAGTCCACCAGTGGCCTCGTTCCTTTGCTTGGTTGCATGCTCTGCATCCAAGCGGAGCGGACAGTTGTGGTTCCAACGCTCATGATACTTGTCAAAGTCACCATCGCCCGTTCTAGCCGCGAGGATGTGACCCAGCTCTATTCTGGTAAGCCCCTTGTAGCGGGAGGTACGGAATGGGGGTTCGGTGGGGACACCGGCTCCAAGTGGACGGTATCCTTTTTGTTCTTTCCATCACCCTTCGTAGTCGAGACGTAGGCGGTCTCTCCTCCATCTCCGTGCTCCTGCGAGGCTGAAGCGGTGTTCTGTTACCAAACCTTGGCATCCCAACTTGGCCTGGGCGTCGGCTAACTCATTGCCCTTAATGCTCGTGTGTCCTGGGACCCATAGCACTCGGGTGAGCCTTCCGGGTGTGATGGTGATGATGATGACGATTCTATTTATACTCTGGAGTCTATCTGGGGACCCACTTTATGAGTCCGGAGCTCCGGAGAGGTCCGAGTTTTCAAACGCCGGTTTTCTGTACTCCTTCCACCCATGTCTGTGAGGTCCCGGGTCACGGCTCTGTCGTACCCATAAGGGCCTTCACGGGACATTCCCCTGCTGCAGCGAACGAGAAATCAAAAATCAAAAACAACCAAAACGGAAAAAGATTATTGCGAAGAGTAGACTCGTAGTAAGAACGAGTTGTCAAGTCATGCGTCGCTCATGCGAAAGTGACCCAGCCTGCCTTTGGGGCCCCCTTTGTTGCCCTGAGCTTGCTCTTAGTACTTTCCCAAGTGTTGTTCTGCACTTTGTTGTCCTCAGGAGTTTGGTGACAAAGTTTTCCGACCACGGCTTCTTGGTCCTTTTGCACGTCCACTTGTGCGTCTCTTTCTTGTCCATGCCGCAGGCTGAACATTGCAGAGGGGCCGAGTGGTGCTTAAACCGTTGGTGGTACTCCTTGAAGTCACCGTGTTCTGAGACTGCTGCCAATATGGTCCCCAGGATCTTTCGAGGTTATTTGGGAGTTCTGAACCTGTTTTTCCTTGGGAACTCCAGGTGCTTCCGGAAGGAATGGTCTTCCACTCCTGCCCTGCTATAGAACCACTTCCGGAGATTCTCCTCTGCGGATTCCCTTAGCCACCTCTTGGCTCGCGCCAGTGACATGTGGTGGTCCGTGGCTCTTGTCGCTACCTCTCTTGCCTTGCGGTCTTCCAGCTAGTTGCCTTGGATGTCTGAGTGTCCGGGCACCCAGATGCAGTGGAACATTAGTCTCGGGAAGGTAGCTTTCCATTCCTGGATGAGCAGCTTGGCCTCGTCTATCGTGTGCTGTGATGTTTTGACAGTCTTGGCCTTTTTGTTCATCCGTTGGACGGCTGCCTCGTTGTCTGAACATATCCATACCGCGTTGGTGCCTCTCAGCACTCGGATCAGTATGTTATACAGTCCCTTCTCAATTGCCTTGATCTCTGCGTCTGCTACCTCGGCCCACCTCCCGCAGGAGAAAAGCCCTGTGCCAACGACTTGCCTTCCGCTTTCGAGGGCCCAGCCTGCCCCTGTCCATCCGCTCGACAGCATGGAGCCATCTGTGTAAAGCCAGACGTCCTGGGGAGGCCTCGCTTCCTTGAAGACTATGTGCTCTTGGGCTGCTTTGTCCTTGTCTCCACGAGTCACCACCGCTTCCGTGGGCGGTGGGTACGTAGGGTGGAACCTGTCTCCCATCTTACCATATTTTGGAGGACGTTTTGGTAGTACCTTCAGCAGTTCGCAGAAGGACTTGTGTCTCTCCAGACCGGACCCTTCCGGGTGTGCTTAGGCGCTTGGACCGGAGAAGCTTCACATACCCTCTTAGACCTCCAACGTATATTCGCAAGACAATCCTCATTAGTGTAGTGGTGATCATACCTGCTTGTCACGCAGGTGACCTGGGTTCGATTCCCAGATGGGGAGATTCCTAATGTCGTTCGCTTGGTGCGCTTTATCAAGCCTCACTTTTTTGAAATCTGATGTAGCTAATCGGACTTCCGCAGCGCATTTCCTAACAACGTTAGGATTCCCTTTTGTCTACCTGACCGCCCGGGAGGTGCTCCCGTCCGGAACATGCCGTCATATTGCTGTGGAAAACCAGTAGGTAGACGTTAAATAGTACAAACAAACAAACAGCCTTTTGCCTGCCGTATGGCCAAGTAAAGCCCTTCCGTTTTTACGTCATACGCAGAAGGCTCCTGGCCGCAAGGCCGGACCCTCAAAAGTCACGTGGACAGTTCGAGGAAGATGTGTACCTGAAACTGCTGACTGCCTGGAGGAGGGGTCGGAGGACGATATCTTCTTACTCCCCTTCCGTCCAGAGCATGCCGTTGTATTGCCATGGAAAACCTGTAGGTAGATGTTAAATAAATAACATACATACAAACAAACCCTTCCGTTTTACTTACGGCCATTGAACGCTCGTATACGTTTGGCCTCTTCGGTAAAATAGAGGTATAGAAAAGGCCAGTCACGACATTAGCAACCTCCATATGATCACCCGCGATAGTACCACTATTCCAGCGCTTCATAGCTCGACCGAGAATCTCCCTGTTGGATAAACGAGTTACTAATAACCAAGGTACGCTTTTCCGGCTGTATGATGAATAAAAAAGGCAAGGTTCGCATGCGGTTAAATGCCAAACTTAGAGTCCCTCAATATTACACGGACATATTTCGTCTGCTTGCTACCGGTGTATGACATATTGTTTGGGTTTATCGATTCTCGTAGGCCTTGAATGTCACCGAGCCCAGTCAGCTAGCTATCCAAAGTGAACATTGCGAAGTATATGACACAAGATATTATTATGTGACTACAGTTATAAGGCCTGTGCTGTGCAGGCTAGCTAGAGGCTCCAAAAAGAAAGCCCCCCCCCCCCCTTTTCAAAAAGAGAAACTATGGCCGAGATGCGGGCTGTTACATGAACTATGAAGACTAAGGTGTAAATAACTACGAGATAAACTCTGGTCAAGTTAACCTAAGTCACATAAGGGCGAATATTTGGTTTGGCACTGCGATACCTCTGTTGGCCGCGTTAAAAGAGCAGAGAAAGGGGGAGGACTATAATAATGACTGAGTAGAGACGATTGTCCCCAATAACTCAAGAAATCGATATGATATGTAAACACTCAAATAAGGAAATGTAGCATCATCAACTTTGTTTTCAAACCCCGTGCAATAAAGGCTAGGAGTCCACGAAAAAAGAAACAGTTCCTGCACACATGTGCTAAGCCAAGTTACACCGAATAATCCAAGCGGAATGATATTATATACAGAATCATGCCTTTTATAGCTCAGCTTGGACCACCCCGTACAAATAACGGATGACGTCATTATTGTGGTTGTGGTTGTATATGTGATGGTGACTATAGCTAAGATGATTGCTGTTGCTGCTGCTGCTGCTGCTGTTGTTGTTGTTGTTGTTGTTTGGGCGGGGCTTTCAATATGCCCATCATGGACTTCGCGGTGATACGGTTCGTCGGCGATCTCCTTAGCATCAGGGATACGAGCTTTTCCAATGGATCGCGTTCATCTAAAGTCGAGGAAATGTTCTTGACATGATCTAGCCACAGTTGCATCTGGTTTCGAGCTGACTGTGCCTCATTCTCTACTGTTGGCCTTATATCAATTCGGTGAACATGATGGATAATCCACGTTAGATACTGTTTGTGTTGAGTTTCGGGCAGTGGAATCTTGCGTATCAAATATAGCATGACGATTCCCAAAGCCCAGATGTCGCCCGGGGGACCGCGGCGGCGATGAGCTAGATACTCGATAGGGACGTACCAGGGCGTGCCACCCTGGTGGTTATTTGACTCCTCGACACTGCTTGCTAGGCCAAAGTCACAGAGCATAGCCCCGGTTTTCACAGAGTACAGGATATTCGAGGGTTTGATGTCATTATGAACAAGACCTTGAGCATGTATGTACTCCAGGGCATCTGCCGTCTGACGTAGGATTTGCCGGGCATTAGATAGTTTACCTGTGAACATGTTGTTCTTGTCGCGCCATTGCCGTGCATTGCCCAGATCGTAGGCATTTACGGGCTCCATATACAGAGCCAAGAAGCGGGCATCTCCGCCAACCATGCGCACGATAGAGTCATGCTTGAGCCGTATGTGATGGTGAAGCTCCTGCTCCCAGGTTATGGCCTGGGTAATGATATTTTTCCAATTATCAGACCTTTTACGGTCGATTGTGTTTAGAATTTTAACCATTATATACCCTGGTATGTTAGAGTGATCTGCTTTGAAGACATGGGAGAGTGCTGAGTTATGGACTAGATCGTCTCTACGCATCAATCGGTATTCGTCTTTCTGATAAGCGTTGATATGTGCAATATAGTTTACGGGCAAGTCACGCAAAGGATTGCCTGTATGTATCATGTCGTGATTGACATTGGTTTCTGGGGGTGATTGGGATTTTGCGGGTGGATGGGGACCTCCTACTCTATGTCCCAAAGGGGCACTGGGCCTTGGAGGCTGTTCCGGCCCATCTCCAGCGGCTGGTAGGAAGCCCGAAAGAGGATTTTCAACCGGCTGAAGAAACTTGACGACAGCCTCGTTGTTTCTCTGATTTGATCCATCGTGTGGTGGCCTCAACGCTATTTTACGGCCGTCATCTTGGCCTACTGACCGTTTTCTCTTGAGACTCTGGTCGGGAGGCTGACGATCGGCTGATCTGAACTGACTGCCCTGTGGGCAAGGGTATTGGATGATGGGAGCTTTGGGCAATATTCGGAAGTCAACAATAGGTTGGAAGGCAATCAACATCCGCCAGGTACCAGGCTGCAGAGACCTAGTGGCACCAGGCCATACATCTAGGGTCAGTCGACTCATTTGGTCGCAATAATCGTCAGAGTCCCGTGACAGCCTTGTCAGGGAGAAGGGATTCGGCGATTTATTCAAGAGTATCTGATAATCGCTTCCTGGGTCATAGTATAATTCGCAAAGCAAGCTGGGCTCGTTGGACTGTCGCGGTATCTGGACGATAAACTTGATGTCCTTCTCTGTCTGGATAACAGCAAGTACCTTATGCTCGATGTCTCCTTGCGGTGAGGTTACGGGCTTGAGATTGATCCAAACGCAGCTGCTTTCGTGAAAACTGATCGATTTCTTGCGATCAACATGCTGAATCAGAGTTCTTATTCCGCTTTCGCGATGGTGATCTTCTACGAGGAGGTCATCAAGTAAGTAGGGAGGTACGACGACAGAATTTTGCCGCTCACGTTCTTCTTTGAGGACTTCCAATATACTGCGATTTTCTTCTGATGTGAAGGCCTGGGTTTGCTCCCAGTCGAGGGAGTTACTGAACTCTGCCATTGTGACGGACGCTATGGATCCCAGCTGGTTGATCTAGGGTGAGTCAGTTGTAGGTAGTTTGAAGGCCTAAACAGGCGAGGGAGGAAGCATCGAAAAGGGGAGACGGGCCAGGAGAAAAAGAAAATTTGATTTGATTTGGGTATATTTAACGTCTACTGGAATCACTGAGATCAAACGACGCCGGATTGGCTACCGGACAGAATTAACCCTCTGCAAGGCTGACTACAGATCTCGGGCGAGAGAAGCTCGTATGCTCCCAAGCAAGCCTGTTACTCGCCCTGCTCCTGAAGCCGTCGCAGCCAAAAAAAAAAAAAAAAAAAAAAAAGGAAATCCCCAGATATACCCTAAGCTCATAAGTGGGGCTAACCCCAACTTCCCCCCAAACACTCGTTCTTCCGAAAAGTCTGCCACGTTCCTGGAATCGTGAGAATCACGAGAAGCCTGGGAAAACCCCCCTCCAAAGACGAGGAAAAAAAACAGACTGTGTGAGCATCCGAGGGCTCATGATATATACCCCAAAAGTACCCTCCCCCCCTCCCCCCTCCCCCCCCCGAGGGTAATAAGAGGGAGAGGTGACTGGACAGATCTATCCGTATATTTTCATATTATGTTATTATACCCATACATACAAAGGCAGGCCTTTGTTTCCCCGTCGTTCCTCTCTGACTTTTTATTTGTGAATGCTCTGATTTCTAATTGTCTCTTGCCTAACTTGCAAAAACACACTACAAATCTACATCTGCACTAGCCACGATATTTAATTAAGCTTCAAAGCTTCGCTCGATCAGAATCACGGCTGTCTACTGCTGTCTCCCTCCTCTGGCCCTTCTTCTTCTTCTTCTTCTTTTTTTTTTTTTGCTGTGACGGCTTCAGGAGGAGGGCGAGTAACAAGCTTGCTTGGGAGCATACGAGCTTCTCTCGCCCGAGATCCGTAGTCAGCCTTGCAGAGGGTTAATTCTGTCCGGTAGCCAATCCGGCGTCGTTTGATCTCAGTGATTCCAGTAGACGTTAAATATACCCAAATCAAATCAAATCAGATCTGTCCAGTATAAACTGGGCGTACCTCGTAAAATGCAACATACTAAGTACACTCGAGCTAAAGTGGGCAAGAGGGTTTCTGCCTACAGGCCGGGCCGCTCTCAATAAGCCAGCGAATAATAGAAATGCAGCTTGGGATAAATACTCAAAGCGCATATAAGGCAGGCAACTTAAATGTATTGGTTGCATAAAAATACCAATGTAGTACAGTATAGTTGTGAATAGTGAGCAAAGACACTAAACAAGCTGTGAATAGTACAAGTGGCAATATAAACGCGGCGCCTTTACAAAAAGAGGAGGCTTGCTTCCCTTGCAGTGACTTGATTGGCTATACCATACGATGATCTCCGTTTTAAGCGGGGTATCATGATGGCAGGCTGCATTCCTCCTCAACGCGAGCCTCCTACATGCAATCAACATTGTGGGTACCAGGGAGCGAGCACACACCGTGTGTGAATTCGTACGTACGGTAGGGGTTTTTCTTTTTTTTTAATGCGTTAATTGCATTTGGTACGTAAAGCCTATGGCAATTGGTAGGGTATTTGGTGAAAGCGCGGTAACCAGGGTTGCATTATTCCAAAGGAATTTCCGTGTGTCGTGTCTCCAGTTTTACATGATTTCGGTTCTTTGCCTGTCGCCTGATTTATGAGTGGCTGATGACCCACAAATATTTGAGACCTACCTGAATCTTACGAATCCTTAGGACTGTGGGATCTATTCAAGTCGCTAGGGGTGGTCAGGCCACCTTCACTATGCCCGAAAGTACATGTACGTGTTTTTTTTCGTTCTTTCTGCTTCTTCATCCATCTTAACAAACATGATGTTCTAAAGCTTCTCAACACGCCGCTATCCTCTCACTCTACCTCCGAAACTGTCTCCATGAGCACGCACACACACTTTTACGCCATAAACAAAATACCGATCCATGCTTTCATTGACTCTATAAACAACTTTTCATTAACACCGCTGCCTCCACCACAATGAAGGACCTGAACATTCACTGGCCAGCCTACAAATTTGGAATGATCCAAGAAGACATCAGGACGACGCTTCATAGTCAGTACAACACGACAGTTATGCCAGTTCTGGACATCGAAGCATTCTCCTACGACGTGTCCGAAATCGCCAATAAAGCCGAAAATGCCGCAGAGTTCCACGCCCTTCTCGCTGAACGCAAGAAGAAGCGTGTCGTAGAGCTTCATGAGGCCTTGGAGCTGATGATATCCGAAATTTCCTACAACGACCATTTGCTTCCTAGAAGTAGCATGGATTCCGCCCTCACCGTCTTCAGAGATCGTAGCTTTGATGCCATGGTGCGATTTTGTTCTACATTTATCCCCAAGGACGTCCTGAACGGTCTCAATAACACAAATACTCAGGATGAGCCAGACTACGCAATGCCTGTTTTTTCTGAAGACTATTGGGAGCCTTCAGATCATGAAGATCACGGGACTTTTTCCGAGTCGGATGCCCTCACACATGAGGACATTCATGATGATGACATTACTTGTCATCCCCCCCCAGCACTTCTCAAGCCGTTGAAAGCAACTGCCCATATAGCCCAAGCGACTTTGCGCTCGGTGGCTCAGGGTCAGATACGGACTCTGGCAACTTGTTCGTCATTGATTTTGATGCCACATCGCCCATTACAAGTTATGTGTCTTACTTATTACCACAGGAGGCCGATTATTGCAACCCTGTTAAGCATCCATATGATGAAGACTATCACTTGGATGAAGTTGCTAACTGCCACTTCAATTACGACGATGAGGCCGACGATGGGGTGATACATCTTCTTTCTAAGACTTCAAGCCATGAACTATCCAATGAAAAGTTCGCGGATTATCGCCACGCTTTTCAGTCATTGATGAAAGAAAATACTAAGAAATTTTCACAGAATCATGAATCAAGTCGCTTCAGGGCTCGGCACAAATCGCAAACAATAAACAAGAGGCCAAGATTGAGGTCTAGATCGCCCAAGACCAAGGTGATGGATGGACGTGTGAACAAACCTGCTGTCAAGCTTAAATAACTCAAAGCGTGTGCTTCGACGAAGCGTGTGGAATTGATGCTATGCACTCTATGCTATTGCTACATGAACTCCTAGCTTATCAAAGGCTAAACAGGTTGTGTCTATTCAAAACGAGCCGGGTAACATGATAGGCGCTCTAAACAGTTCTGGGTCATTATTATACATAGAAAGAGATGGCAATGGTGTCTTGCTGGAAAAAACAGAACATCAAGAACACCAACCTGCATCGGTGTTCAATCACCAAACCTCAGCATACTATGGAGTCAATGGCGTCTTGCTCTCTTTCTTTTTCTACGACTGTTGCATTTTTGCTTCTTGTGTTTTGGGTATTGTCTGTAATTCCCTGGAACTGGCTATAAGGAACTATCATCGATTTCTCGTACATCATTTTGGTATTGTTGCAATTGTTTGAAGAGACAAAATGTTGAAATTCCGAGGAAGGAACTCTTTGCTACATTTATGTGCTTTCGTTGTAAATCGAGTTGGAAGGGGATCGTGATTTTCTACTGCCTTGCGTTGCTTTGTATTTCGCGATACCCTTACAGTTTATCGGACCGTTATAGATACATGGAAGTTAGTGGCTTACATGAACAGGTACATCTTGGGCTTCACAGCTATGCCAGGAGAAGAGGTGGTGATGGAATATAGACGGTATATGGAATTGTACATATTTTTTGTCATCGTTGTGAGCTGATTCTAATACCGCGCGTTGAAAGCTATTGGCTGACCTTGTACTACAATGTGTAACAGTATATATATAGTCAGGTCCACTTTACCAGAGGCAAAAATGCATACAGACGTACGAAAAAATGTGATGACGACACATACAACACCAGGTATTCACAGGTGGTCATCCACCGTGCTACTGATCCGGCGCTTAATGGCTCGACTCGGGGGGGGGGGGGGGAGCAGACGAGACCCTGTATTCTCCACAGGCTATGGTCGTATGTCGTTGAGTTCCGTATTTAAAATGGTTTATATCGCTTGGGATCTCGTATGGTAGAGTTAAAAAAGGCGTTGTTTGATATCTAAAGTTTCCGTATACGTTAAAGATATTCAAGTTCAAGTATAGTCGAACAAGAAATACAACACAATACAGTGTTGTTTGGTGTGCGATTTTCGCGTGTTTCTACGAAATAACAGTAGGAAGATGTTGAGAAATTGTGTGCTTTTGGTGGGGGTTTCCGAATAACTCCAATCAGGCAACTACGCCTAGATTCGTGGTGGGATGACGGCAACGCCTGCATTTGGCAGGAAATACGAGCGGATGGGGATAGCCACATACATGCCACAGTACAGTATATTTTCAAGCATATAACACCGTACTAAGTGAAGTTGCCTGGCTGATGGGAAGATCACGTGGCTTGAACACCATCTTACAGCTTCGTGTGACATGTGGTGTTAGTATTACGTATGTTGCTAAGCAACAAACACCCCGTAAGATGTAAGGCCACACGAACATGCTGGAATTGATACCATTGGTGTTGAGAATACAATTGTTCAGCAGCTAGACTTTGGTAAAGACGGCTTCTACGATGGAGGTTAGCCTGCAGAGCATGCCTACTAATAGAAGTAGCGATGAGATTCAGTGGTCAAGACAGGTACTCATTGGTCGGATTGTACAAGACGGACGGCTGTCTCATTATAGCATTGCTAATCTTTTGTAATTCCTAGGTTCTTGCAGCGCCACATCTTGATACAAAGAATCAGTCAATCCCCAGACTGTCCCGTACGAATATCAACAAGATAGTACCGCTTCCATCGAGGGCTCGAACGGTAGCATCAGCATCAAGACACCTAAGGTCTTGTCCGGACATTGATATACTATTAGAAGATGAACTCCCGAATCATAAGCCGGCAAGTATTGCCAGACAACCGGCCCTGCAAACAATGCATTTGGGCATGTTTGAGATTGGCAGGCCACTGGGAAAAGGCAATCTTGGGCGTGTGTATCTAGCTCGGGAGCGTGAGCGTGGCTTTATCTGTGCTTTGAAAGTCTTGCACAAGAACGAACTACACGACAACCGCGCCGAAAAACAGACACAGCGCGAAATCGAGATTCAGACCCGTCTTTATCATCCAAACATCCTAAAATTATACGGCTACTTCCATGACAGCAGACGTATCGTTCTCATCTTGGAGTTTGCTGCTAAGGGAGAACTGCACAAGCATCTGCGCAAGCAAGGTCGGTTCCCGGAGCTGAAAACGGCGCAATTTATCGCACAAACAGCAAGTGCCTTGCAGTATTTGCACCGCAAAAACGTAATTCACCGTGATATCAAGCCCGAGAATATATTGATTGGTATGCATGGCGAAATAAAGGTATCCGACTTTGGCTGGAGCGTGCATTCACCTGGCAAAAAGCGGTCGACATTCTGTGGTACGCTTGACTACTTGCCGCCCGAGATGGTTGACCCTCAGATTTCGGATTATAGGCATGATGTGAAGGTTGATATCTGGTCTCTCGGAGTCTTAGCTTATGAGCTTCTAGTAGGGAAACCTCCATTCAAGGACGACCTTTACGTGACACGCCAGAGAATTGCAGTAGCAGACATGGAAATTCCATCGTTTGTTAGCGACGAAGCAAAAGATATAATTCAAAAAGTGAGTTTCTTACTCACATTTTGGCGAGACACGAGCTAGAACACTAACTTGACATCAGCTACTTGTTATCGACCCTGAGAAACGACTACCACTAAGTCTAGTTCTCAAACACCCATGGATTGTTCAGAACTGTTCTAAGAGCAAGATGACCTACTCCTGATAGTATGTCAAATTGCAAGACCTGACGTGACCGTGTGTGGATATTGAAGTCCTAGAGTGTATTGGAATATGGTGTCTTCTATTCAAAGCCACATGATTTTGCAAGTCCTACGATATCGACTTGGATTTCATATTTACAACATCAAAATATTTGCCAACTTCAAAGAAGACGGCCCATGACGAGCTACCATGATTCAACATGGGCAAAAAGACATACAACACTGGGGATTCCCACGTGGTCACCCACCGTAGTACTAGTCCAGCGCTTTGTAGGTTTGTTTGTTTGTTTGTTTGTATTTTTTAACGTCTACCTACTGGTTTTCCACAGCAATACGACGGCATGTTCCGGACGGGAGCACCTCCCGGGCGGTCAGCAGTGACAGGAGCGCATAAACTTCGACCGTCTCCTATGGTGGGAGAGCGGACGGGATCCCGTGCTTTCTACAAGCTATGGTCGTATGTTGAGCAAAAAGGCAGGTAACACAAACTGTAAGGTACTCTCCGAAGATGCACGTGGCAGCAAAAAGTAATACTACATACAACACCGAGGATTCGCATGTGGTCACCCACCATACTACTGGTTCGGCGCTCTGTGGCTTGACTAAGGGGGAGCAGACGGGACCCCGTATTTTCCACAGGCTATGGTCGTATGTTGGTGATTTACCGCGTTTATTCACCATTATATCTTGGCTGACAAGCGCCGAAAGAAAAAAGACGTCGGCGAAGCGTTGAACTGGCCGAGACCATGACGACATCGGCTGGATGAAGGGACTACACGGAGGTACAGTGGCCCGAATCCTAGCAGTGCGCTCCGGACACGGTGACTTTGAAGAGTATCGCGGGCGGCTCAACCAATGGATGCAGAAATACGGCGCCCAGTCGCAGGTTGTGACCAAGCCAACACCTTCAACCATCCGTGGAGGTGTTTAAGCAACCAGAAGAACATGATAGCCACTAAACCCCCGAGTGTGCATTATACACATGATGGCTCCGAAGTGTACAATGTTTGATTGAGCTATGGCGGCACTAAAACAAAGAATTATATGTACCGAGCCGCGAAAGGTCAAGGAACTTGGGGCCGCCTATAGCAATCAATGAATAGACAACACTATTGGGCTGATGGCGGTAGCCGTTTTGTTCAGCTGTTGTTATTTTCGGCTCTGCCGTTTCGGGGATTGCCATGGCCTGGCAGGCCTTCGTAGCCGTTATCTCGTTTATATAGTTGCTTGTGGTGGGTGGTTCCTTTATGACGATAAAGAAGGAGGAGTCTGGGCGACGATAAAAATAACACTTGGCTTGAGAGTCGTGGGGGTTGAAATTTGCAAGAGTGCGGTCTGGCTGTTGGGAATGTTAGTTATTGTACAGTTTTCTTTCATATCAACAAGTGGTACAAATGTGACGAGAGCAGCAGTCAATACACGTACATACGATGCCCTCTGTTCTCCTCACCTCTGGAAGAATTGGCTACTTTTTTGCATGGTAACCTGCTATTGTCCAGTAGTGGCTGTGTGAAAGCTAGGCTACAAGGCTGCCGGCTGCCGGCTGCCGACTATCAGCGTGGAGGACAAAGTCTGGCCCAGTACAGCGGTCTTTTCTTTCCGTACGCATGACTGTTGCAGCATTTTGCTGTGATTAGTACCCCTCGGCATCTTCCTCCGATTTCACAGAACTACCCCATCCCTATCGCATCTCTCCTCTTTCCTTCATTCGACCCATTGCTATCTCCTCTAGCTTTAGGTAGTATAGTATGACTGCTCGTCTTGAGGTCTCAAAGGCGCCAAAGATAGAAACAGTACAGCACAGGCGCCGGCTATGATCTTTTCGGATGAACCTTTCAGGCTGCGGCGTATTCTCCATTGGTGTGTTGTTCTGCCGTCGTTTCTCAGCGTCCCAAATCTGCTGGAGTATCCGCTAGCTCGATACTTTCCACGCCTAGATATCACAGGATCTTGCAGCACTCGGGCTAGCTTCTCATGGCTCATCTCTCTCGTTGTTTATTAGGATTCACTTTATCTTGTTAATCAGGTCCTGCGATGCGCTGCTTCTTTGTCTGCTAACATTTTCGGGTCGGCTTTCTTTCATCTTTGTCAACAGATAATCGCAGAATTCACATCATAACAGTACATAGATTGATTGGCCTTTCATATAATGTATTCAGCAGTACCTAATGCCCAGGATAAAGCAACCTGTTCATCTCTCCGAACAGTAGGTAAAATTAAAACAAATAAAATAAGCAGCATAGAAACTCACAAACACGGGAAACCCGCTCCATACGCCCCAAAACAGACCCCAAAAAGAATCGGATTTCCCAGCCATAACAAATACCGGGTGTGGATATACACAAAACATTTATTGTCAGTAGATTATCTCACCCATTTTCTCATGTTTCCATGAGAAGACAAGAAGATCCACTGTGCCGTGACAAAAGGGCACAAAATTACACAAAAATCTTACGACGCTGCTTGGTCCTTATCGGCGGTAGTGGGGTCGTTGGTAGTCTCCTGAGCAGTAACAGGCTTTTCCTTGTCCTCAGCTGGTGCTGGCACCACTTCCGTTGACTCGGCAGCTGGTTCTGTGCCGGGAACAGTCTCAGCGGTCGTTTCAGGCGCCTTGGATATAGCTGCGGGCTGGGGCGTAGCCTCCTTCTTTTCAGCGGTCGAAGGCTTTGCTTCCTCCTTTTTCTCCTCGTTCTCCTTCCCGAACTCCTTTTTCACGTCATCCTCCTCTTTGGTCGTCTCTTCGCTCACCAATGGCTTTTCCGTCTGGGATTCAGGCTCCTTGGTTACTTGTTCCACGCTTGTCTTTTCCTCAGCAGCAGGGCTAGGCTCCTTGGCTACTTCAGGTGCAGAATTAGCGGGTTCCTTGACATCGACTTCAGTAGAGGCATCTGTAGTGGCAGATTTGACTACAGCGATCTCAGCCGTGGATGCCTTGGCTGTTGTGACATCGTCAGAGTCAGGCTTGTTGGTTTCAGTTTCTGTAATCACAGCGGGCTCTACTTCTTCTTTCTTGACTTCTGAGGCTTCCGTGTCAGCCATGCCAACATCACCATCGGCGTCAACAACAAGCTTTTCATTCGGGACTTCGGTTGATTTCTCGAGGATATGTGACTTCTCGGGTTCAGAAAGCCCTTCTTCTTGCTTGCTAGACTCTCTGGGACTCTCTTCCTTCCCAGTTGTTTCTTTAGCAGGGCTAGAAACCTTGGACTCCTTTTCATCGGGTGATGGCTCCTCCGGAACTTCCCTGTCCATGTCAACATCTTCATTGGAAGTTTCAGTAGTCACCAAGGAGGCCTTCTTGGGGGGCTTGTCACTATCTGTGCCATTGGCGGGAGTTGCGTTACCGCTATCAACCTCCATCTCATCATTGCGGTAGTCATTGAATGTACGCTTTGGAGCGGTCGGACGAGATCCGCCAATGCTGGGGGCCATTTCTTCGTCTTCGCTGTCAGGCTCAAATTCGGCCTCATTTGCAACTTTTTTCTCCCACTCGCGCTGGGTCATGCGGGAATCTTTATGCAGGTCTTCGTTTAAATCGTCAAGCTCGGCCTCTTCCTCGTCAGTCATGCCGCCAAGAGGCTGGCGAGGCACATCCTGCATTTGCACAGAGGGTGCGGGGGCAGTATGTCGCAGGTTATCAATAACCGCAGCCTTGATTTTGTCAAGGTACTCGGGGCTGTTAGCGTTGTCCATGTTGGAGGGACGCACGTCTAGCTCATAGTCGGGGCCGTAATATTCGTAGTATTCGTTGTACGGCATGGTATTGTTCATTTCCTTACCAACCATGACGCCAGTCTCAAAGGCCCACGTGCGTGCAACGTTTCGCATGGTATAGCCACCGCCACCTAGCATCATTGTCGGCTTGTTGAAACTCTTGACAAAGTTAACACAGTTTGCGTGGCCTCGCATGCTTAAATTGAAGCATCCCAGTCTGTCCCCAGAAAGGCTGTCACCACCACACTGTAAAACTACTGCCTCGGGTTGGAAAAACTCCATGACATGTGAAATTACAGGCTCGAAAACAGATTTATAGGTGACGTCGTTGATGCCATCCCGCAGCGGAAAGTTGACAGCATAGTGCTTGCCTTGGCCAATACCGATATCGCGGAGCTCTCCAGTACCAGGGAAGTACTCTCCGTATTTATGGAAGGACACTGTCATGACTCTATCTGTTGTGTAGAAGGCTTCTTCGACACCGTCACCGTGGTGTACATCGATATCGATATATAGAACGCGCTTTTTAAAACGGAGGAGCTCAAGAATGCCGAGGACAATGTCTGCGATTATGGAAAGCGGTTAACTCATATCTTGTGCTTGGGCAGGGGGAATTTGTCTTTTTTACGCCTTCGCGGAAAAAAAGATTAAGGGCTACTCACCATTCACGTAGCAAAATCCAGAGGCTTCGCTCTTTTTCGCGTGGTGAAGACCTCCGGCCCAGTTGACTGCAACATCACACTTTTGCCGGTTAAGTCTAGCAGCACCCTCCATACTACCGCCAGCACTAATACCGCAAAACTCGAATAAACCATCGAAAACAGGGCAATCATCACCAACATTGTACTTTCCCTGTTCTTTTTGGAAGGCGTCCATGTTATCAGGAGTTACTTTTTGCAGAAAATCGATGTACTCATCGGTGTGGAATTGTGTCATCTCGCCTCTGGTGGCAGGCTTCGCGCGCTATCGGTAGCTAGTTAGAGAAGAGTCGCATGGCTTTCAAGACATTAATGCGGCATGAACGGAGACTTACGTATATTTCCATGTACTTGTAGAGCTCATAGTGCATAATAAGACTGTGCGCCAGCCTGATGCGATGCGGCTTCATGGGATGCCCAGTAACGTAGGCATAGTTACCAATATCTGAGTCGTAGAAATACGCCACCTTCTTAGGCGTCTGGTTGAGTGCAATCGATGTCAACTGGCCACCCAGCGTTTCGGAAATGGAGCCTGAAGCACCAGAGCCAGACATTTTGCCGGTTGTGTGTGGGGAAGATCCGGGAGGGTTCAAAGTGCGGAAGAGTCGCGGAAGACTATTGTACAAATCGCGACAGTATTTGGGGGGGGGGGAGGGAGGAAGGTTGAGGTCAGTATCGACAAGAGTGACCTCGCGACTTCTCTCAAAGAAAAGAGAAGCAAGTTTATTCTCAAGCAATCAAGACTTAATCTTTGAAGAGTTACTAAATTATCGACAGGAGGTTTGATGGCAAGAACAAGATGAGTCGCTAAAGAACGGTGAAGGAGATATAAGACATAAAACTGGGCAAAAGATCAAGACAGAAGGGCGACAATAGAGGAGGATGAAGTAGAGAAGAAGAACAGAAGTGATTCTCAGTGCAAAAAGAGCATTGATATAATGTGTCTGGCGTGTTCAAAGAGTGGAAAATGCGGAAGCAACCAACACTCGCTCTGCATGGATCTTAAATAAAAGTCAATTTGGTCGCCCTGCCTTGCGCTTGCGGCTGGACCCAGGCTTTATCACGCTTGTAATAGCAAGTATCAAGTACCACTAGCCATATTACAGACGAGCAAAATGTGGGCCTACCAAGCCAAATAAGACCCTTATCTAGGTTGCTGTCCAATGATAAGCCGCGTGGCTGAAGGGAGCGACTACGTGCATACAAGCGCGCGTCATAGAAGGCAAACCCTACAACAGCCTTGCACGTGATGTGGGGCAGCTTTGAGGCTGAAGCTACAGCCTGCGGCGTACCAAAGCTACTGTGGCTACACGACCAGGCTGCTGAGGTTGGCGTCAACCTAGGGGAGCTTGTTTTTGGCCTTGACTTTTCGCAGATACCAGTTTCCAATTCCAAACGTCATCATCTACGGCTTTGCCTTCTTCTTCTATCAGTGCTTTCTTGACACCCAAAACAGCAACGAACAAACGGGCTGCTCATTCTTCCTGTCTTTCTTTTTGTGTTCCTCGCTCTTTCAATTACTACTCCTGACGTTCATTGCCTAGCAAGTCTTAGTAAATAACAGGATGGAGCGCTTTAGGTCACTGCTTAACCAGAGTGGCATGTCCTTTGGACAGCAGCCCGGCGTAAGTCGCGATACTGAACCAGCCTCGTTGCAATCCTTCTTTTCGTATTCGTCCTGTGTGCGAAAAGCGAGGCATGGCACGACCATGGTCCAAGAAAAAATTGTACGCTGACAACCAATTGTATACAGGATAACGCCACCCTTATTGACAATTCGGAAACGGTCCATATTTCATCCCTTGCCCTACTGAAGATGCTTCGTCACGGCCGAGCAGGTGTTCCCATGGAAGTCATGGGCCTCATGCTTGGAGAGTTTGTGGATGACTTCACCGTCCGTGTTGTGGATGTTTTTGCCATGCCTCAGAGCGGCACTAGTGTCAGCGTTGAGGCCGTAGACCCTATTTTCCAGACCAAGATGATGGAAATGTTGAAACAGACTGGCAGGTAAGCTTAGGGCGGCTTGGCTAAACAGGTAGACGAAGACCCGGAAGTGTACTTTAAACTAACACTTGCGCTCTTTTCATTAGACCCGAGACGGTTGTCGGTTGGTACCATTCGCATCCCGGTTTTGGCTGCTGGCTCTCATCGGTTGATATCCAGACACAGCAGTCCTTTGAGCAGCTGACGCCCCGCGCAGTTGCAGTTGTCATTGATCCTATTCAGTCCGTCAAGGGCAAAGTTGTCATTGATGCGTTCAGATTGATCAACCCCCAGTCCCTGATGCTGGGACAGGAGCCCCGCCAGAGCACCAGCAATCTAGGGCACCTCAACAAGCCGTCGATCCAGGCCCTGATCCATGGTCTTAACCGACACTACTACTCAATTGCAATTGACTACCGCAAGACGACACTCGAAGAGAATATGCTTATGAACTTGCACAAGCACGTTTGGACGGAGGCGCTGGAGATGAGCGACTTCCACGCGGAAGCCAGCAAGAACAAGGAGCGCATGCAACGATTGGTGGCGCTGTCTGATGGCTACGAAAAGCGGGTGAAAGAGGAGACGGAGCTCACCAAGGACCAACTGAAGACCCGTTATGTTGGTAAACTAGATCCCAAGAAGCACATGGAAGATGTGGGCCAGAAGCTTATTGAGGACAACATTGTATCAGTGTCAAGACAACTGATTGACAAGGAAGCCACAATGTCGAAAAAGAACGACGTGGCGTCTCAGGCGGAAGGCGGAGAGACCATGGAGGTGGAGGATGATTTATGATTTAGTAACACTTGCTCCAAGCTGTTTCTCTTGCCAGACTGGGACTAGAATGGCTTGGGTGTTTATTTCAAAGAAAGCACGAGCACATAATCCAACTGTAAGAAGATTTGCAATAAAGGGGGGGGGGTTATGATTACTATTCTTGAACTAATTGTTTGCGAGCATAATATGACGATCAGAACAAGAACGCGCATGTGCAATTTGATATTGATGGCCAAACTTGGCTAACCCAGAGTTAGGGTTAGTAGCAGATCTCTGGTAGAAAAGTACGGTACGGGTACAAAGCGTAAGCAAGGTCAAGGCAGCATGATTCGAAGATTGCAGCTAGACGAAGGCCAAGGCCAAGATATTAGAGAAGAGAAGCGCTACCGTTGGTCGCTAGGCCGAGGGAGGGAGAAAAAAAAAAGATACAAGAGAAGGGAATTCCCGGGTTGTAGCACTAGACCATTCTAGTTATATGCCAAGGTCAGCGCAAGCCGCGCGAGCAGATGCAAGAAGATTGAGGCACAAAACCATTTTTCTTGGCAAGGCAATTCAGAGTGATGTCCAGGATGGAGCAGAACGTGAATACAAGGACAGGAAGAGGGGGGGAATTCGAGCGAATGCCATATGTATCCGCAGTATTTTACACCACGATATTTGTACATGAAGTGCTATATGTTGACTTGGGCTGGATGAGAACCCTTTTGACCTGGCCGATACTTCTCATGGGCTAACTAACCCTAACTTGAGCCTGCCATTGTCGTCATCACAACCCACAACCCACAACCCATTTCACTAGCTACACTCTCTTCTCTTCTCTTCTTTTCTTTTTTCAATTTTGCAAACTGATTGACACTAGCTGTTGATATGTCTATATTTTGTTTTTTTTTGCCTTTTCTTCTTATTTTTTTCCTATTTTAATCTAGCTTTTCACTCGTTCAGCAGGACTGGGAATCAAGCATTAAAACAACGGCTATTCTGACTGTCTTTGTGTGGTTTAGATTCTTTGCTCTTTTTATGTGGCCCTATTCAGTACATAAGCCACCCCCTTAACCTACCTGCATCGTAGCATTGATTCTAGGCATCGATTTCGCGGCTTGTCTGGAAGAGTTCGTCGGCGGCTGCGCGGGCTTTGTTTGTCATTCTCTCTTCTGATTTATCGATTTCTCCGTCACGATCTTTTTTGGACTATCCGAACCTGCCATCCGATCTGACCGAACAATCCACCGAACCGACTAGAGCAGGAAAACTCCAGGGACAGGATCATCGCGAGCCTCCCAGTTTGCTGTTCTTTATACCCCCCTCCATTAACATACAATGGCGTTAGGTACGTTATTCAACAAACTATCGGGAGTGTCACTTTCTTGTCCTCCCTCCCCTAAATTATGTGCTCTTGCGGTGGCTTGTTGACGGAGAGACGCATGGGCCGGGGGAGTGCTGTTGCTGTTGGCCTTTTTCTACTTGTGTAAATAATTGCTGGTGTTGTTGGAGCTAGATCTTGCGCACATGTTTATTCCTGCCCATGGCCGCCATTGCTGTGAACTGGTGGCTTTATTTGTGCTTGTTTACCTGTACTTGTACTATACGTGCCATAATGCTGCGGTAACTAACTCAAGGGCTCAGTCGCTCGCTCTACAGATCCTTCATGGTCCTTGGTATCAACCGAAGTCCTCTTAGCTGAACTCGAGCGCCGAGATTTTGGCGCTACAAAGAGGAAGCCACAGTGTGGAAGCGGCGATCGGGGAACATATAATACGCCTCTGCATCTTGCGGCGTTGGCTTTAATCTTGTTTGTGAGCACGCTGGGTAAGTCTAATTAACAACAAGCCCTGGATGGGCAAATGTCTTACGGCCTGGCATGCGCTCTTTGCTTCCTTTGCTTCCTTTGCTTGCCTCTTTATCTCTTCATTATTTCTTGTCCTTCGAGACTAACTCCGACTCATTGTCATGACTTGCAGCGTGTGCCTTCCCATTATTCTCTCGACGAATATCTTCGGCGAAATCGACACCCAACTCGTTACAAAGTCGAATCATCTTCCTATGCCAGCACTTTGGAACCGGAGTCCTCCTTGCGACCGGCTTCGTACACCTTCTTCCCACGGCCTTCAGCTCACTCAACGATCCGTGCTTGCCATACTTGTTTAATGAGGGCTACCCGCCGCTGCCTGGCTTCATTGCCATGTGCTCCGCGTTGGTGATAGTCTCAGTGGAAATGTATCTAGCGACCAGAGGCGCCGGGCACTCCCACTCCCACTCCCACTCCCACAGCCAAGGAGAATGGAACGATCCCGACGGCCAGTACAATAAAATTGAGGGAAGCGGGCATGGCGGCCAAGGCTCCCGAGTGCATGATCGACACTCTGGAAATGCGTCACGTGATGATACTGAAGCAACGGAGAGCCTTGTATCCAGTGTGTCGCCGCTACCTAGCTCCATACCAACGCTGATGTCGCCGAACAATGGCGGCAAGCTAGGCCAGCATTTTACCGATGAAGACTCGGACTACGATGTTGATGAGATGGATGACCCGTTGGCGATAGAAGGCCAGGCAAGCGCATCTGGGTCGCATGATTTTGGATCGGAGCTGGATATTCAAGACGTACCGGAGAGTGTATTGGCCGAGCAAAGGCGGAGATTTCTGCAGTGCGTGTTGCTGGAAGCTGGAATTCTATTTCACAGCATCTTTATCGGCATGGCTATCTCTGTGGCCACGGGCCCAGCGTTTGTTGTGTTTCTGATAGCCATTAGCTTCCACCAGTGCTTCGAGGGCCTAGCGCTGGGTAGCCGCATCGCAGCACTCCACTTTCCAAAGCGATCGCCGCAGCCGTGGCTCATGGTGCTGGCATTTGGAGCAACGACGCCGATTGGCCAGGCCATTGGGCTGCTAGTGCATGGACTGTACGATCCACAGAGCCAGACAGGCTTGCTAATGGTGGGCGTGATGAACGCCATCTCGGCAGGTTTGCTGCTCTTTGCAGGACTGGTGCAGCTTCTAGCGGAGGACTTTTTGTCGGAAAAGAGCTACGAGACGCTGAACGGCACAAGACGGAGAAATGCGTATATTGCGGTAGTGGCGGGGGCGATGCTGATGTCGCTGGTTGGGGCCTTTGCTTGAGAAGTGAGGATGAGACGACGGCCAAGTAGAAGAGGACGAAGACGCGTATATGTGCGTTCTTTTGAGCATGTGTTTTCTTTTTTTTCTTTCCTTTTCTTTTTCTTCTTTCATCTTCTTGCGATATTGTTAGTGTTCGGGGCTGGGCTGTTCATGACTGAGAGGATAATCTCCCCTCGCTTGCTCGCTCGCCCTCTTCGGGTTCGTTTCTTTTTTTTTCCTGTTTCTTCAGACTGCTGGCCGTTGTTTGTCCTTTTCCCTCCCCTGTGATTATCCTCTCTTCGACCTGGCCGCCTTTTACATTATAGATCGCGGCTGCGGCTGCGGCTGCGGCTGCGGCTGAACCACGGAAAGCCATAAAGGGGGTGGATTTGTTGTCCTTTTTTTTTGTTTTCTTTCCTCATTTTTTGTTCTTATCATGATGGGATACGCAGTTGGAATGTCTGCTATTTGTCTTGTTTGCTTCCATAAGGCGTTCTTTCACTTCTTGTACTGTTGGTTGGTTTGCATACACGTTGATATGTCATGCCCATGACATGATGGGTGTTGCTCATTCTTATGCCCTTGATATTGATGATTGTTGTATTTTCAAGGATGAATAAGAGTTGACGACGACAGGAAGTGCCGTGTTATGCCGTTACTGAAATTGTTGCATATTGTATTGACATTATTATTCTATTATTCCTTCGACGAAGACACCCACAGGATGGATGCACAGTACTCACGATGGCTTGACCACACCACGACTAAGGACAGTGGATACCTTTTTTTTTTTTCTCTTCTTTTTCTTTTTCGTCTTTTCTTTTCATCTTTTCATCTTGTCTTCAATCTTCCTTTCTATTTCTATGTCTGCCGTGGTGACATGGACCCTCGTCACGGACCTTTATGGTGCGGTTGCTGCAGCGGAAACTTGCTCAAACGTTCTCGATGCTGCTGTGAAAGGAGGGGTCGAGCACATATACTGAGTAAACCTTGGCAAGGAAAAGGAAAAGGAAGAGCAAGCGCCAAGTCCTCGACAGGAAGTCTATGAAAACAGGCGATGCTTGAGGCCTATATTGGCTGTTGATCAGGTGGTAGGTATGTTATGTTGGAATATGTGAACACTTGAGTGCGGGGTGCTCTCTTGGTCCTGCCTTGATCTTGGTTGGCTTATCACGATGGTGATGTGGTGATGCTCTCCCTTGTCTCTTGCCCTATGAGCTTTCAAGGCCTAGATAGATCTCCTCTCTCCTCCTTTTGCGATGAGTGACTCACTTGTCTGGCCTGGAATGAGCTTGCTGCTGCTGCTGCTGCTGCTGCAAGTGAGCTTGGCTTGAGCAGAGGAGAAAAGACACGGAATAAAGAGGGAAGATGACAGCCACATGGACACCTGGACTGTTAGGCACACGACACTTGCAAATACCAACACCCGCACAGCTGTACACACGCAAGCGTACGTATAGTACAGTACGGCATACGTTGGCCATCCCGTCCATGTTCATATTCATCGAGTCTAGGCGGCTGTTCTCCCATAACTTTGTCTAGTTTACTGGTGGACTTTCCCTTGATTCTCCGGCGTCTTGACACGAAGTTTAATGAGAACAAAAGAGAAAAAAAAGAGAAAAAAAAAAAGGATATAAATCGGGATGGAACAAGGGCCTCACTCTTATTTGCTTCTGATGAGCAAGTTTTACCTGGCTGGTGCGTCTTGCCCTCCCTCTATTTGTACATACACATGCGGACATAATAATAACATGGACAAAAAGACTAACACCCAGCACCAGGGCCGCATGAAGGCCCCGATTGCCGTTTACAGACCGTCAAGGTTGCTGGGCGTTCTTGGGTCGTAGTTGTAGTAATAGTGGTGGTGTGAGGAGCGAAAGGGCTGTTGAGCAGGTTTGCGAGGGTGACAACATGGCCGCGTCCGTTGCTCGTGTATATAAGAGGAGAGACCCGCTGGAATCGGGATTGTAAGTCGAAAACATTATCCAAAGTCGTTTGTCTTGTATCATCGTTTCTTTCGAGTAGAGTTTTGCTTTGTCGACCTGTGTGTTCCTAGAGCTCTTCTTCGGCCTTGCATCCCGTCGCCCGTCGCCCGTCGCCCGTCCCTGCTGTTTCACCCGTCACCCTGTATCTTTGCTCGACATTCCCCACGACTTAAACCGCCTTTTCCACCATGTTCCCCGGCGCCCCCAGTCTCGATGCTCGCCATGTTGTCGAATCTGCCGCCCATGTGATGAAGGAAGCCTGCTCTGCCTGCACTGCCAGCAAGCAGGCCGAGGAGATGGCCATGACCATGGATTCGTCAAACTCAACCATGGCCATGGACATGGGTGCTACTTGCAAGATCAACGTAAGAAACACGTCTCGTTGCCGTCCTTCTCCTTTCTTTGCTTTCGGGCAATCCAGATCTAACCTTTCTTTCTTCTCTGCCGTTTAGATGTTGTGGAATTGGTACACTATCGACGCCTGTTTCCTAGCCGAGTCCTGGCACATAACCTCCAAGGGAATGTTTGCCGGGTCCTGCATCGGTGTTGTGTTGATGGTTGTTATGCTCGAGTTCCTGCGCCGCTCGTCCAAGGAGTTTGACCGTTGGTTGATTGCCCAGCACATTGCTGCTTACACCGGCGGTGCTGCAGCTATCGGTGCCGTTGGGGCTGGTGCCCGTGCAGCCTCTGCTGCGTCGGAAGGCGCCGACAGCGACAAGGTCGGTATGGGCTGTGGAGCCTCTTCTACCCCTGCCGCTGCCGCTGCCGCTGCCGTTGCCTCCCAGTCTGCAGTGCCCCCGTTCCGCCCCAATGTCTGGCAACAGGCCACAAGAGCGTTGCTGCACGTGATGCAGTTTGCGCTGGCGTACATCATCATGCTGTAAGTTCTCCTTTGCCAGTATAGAGTGTCTGGATTATCTAGGGGTAAAGGTAAACACGAGCGCGGGAATGGTTGCTAACCTCTCTGCCATAGGCTTGCCATGTACTTCAACGGCTACATAATCATCTGCATCTTCATCGGCGCGTTTATCGGAGCCTTCATCTTCCACTGGGAGACTATCAACGTTGGGTGAGCTTTCTTCCAATAGAACAGGCCGTGATATGTCTATAGAAGCTTGTCTACTAACTCAAGGCCTCTTAACATGACTAGTTCTTCCGGTGAAGCAACCAGTGCCGCTAAAGAGCCCACCGTGTGCTGTGGCTGAGAGACCGCTTGTACTTTATTACTAAGCAAGGAGCAAGTGTTTAGCGGTCCATGCCCTATAAATACAGGGCTTGATCGCTATAATACTCTTGTGTGGGTTTCTTGTCTCCCCAACGTTACACAGGTTGGTTACACAAGAGTTATACGATAGATAACCAGAGCTACAACGACGGAGAGATGTTCAAAAAGTAGTGTTTTCTTTTCCTTTTTTTTACTTTATTGCGGTTAATAGGTTGGTTCTTTTTTAATTACAACATATATAGTTAATGAGAGCTTGAGAATGGCTGGTTGGGGCCCGGCAGTGCTACTGGTAACGGTGCTATGTAGCTGTAACTATGTATGTATCTATGTATGTGTATATGATATTCTGGTGCTTCTGGTGCTTCGTAATGGGTTTAGTGACTGTGGTACCTAGTTATGAATGGCTACACTTGGTCTTGATTTTGGTGCGCCTTTTCTCCTCTCTCTTCCCTTCTTCCTCTGCTCACACTCACGCCATATTATTACTGACATTATATTTCATCATGTGAGCCTCCCTAAATCCAGCCCTTCATGTGTGGCCTTTGCTTTTGTGCCACTGCTTGGCGGCTTAGTAAATTCAAGTCCCACCACCCGCTCACCGCCTCTAGAACTGTCTTACGCTTCGACCTCCAGCGTCCTGACACGGCAGATACAGCAGAAATAGGCGTTACTGGAGTTTCGGAGAACGCCGGTGGTTGCTGCCCACTGTTTGGATCACTGCTGCTTGGAACTCCGCGAGTCCGTGATGCTGCCTCTCTCAGTTGGTTGAGAAGTGGAGATAGTGGTGATACCGGTTCTGCAGTAGCCGGATCATAGTCTCCATCCCCGTAGAAGCTGCTGACGCGGTACTGACTGTTTGGCGCAGCTGCCAACATTCCAAGAGTGAGCTTCTTGGTCCCGCCGCCCGCTACCCGCTGTTGCAGCTGCGCACGGATCTCGGACGTAGGCGGCGGCGGGTACCATGGGCGCAAGTGTGGCGTGTTTGATAGGTTGGCAGTAGACAAAGGCGGTACGTGTGTACGTAGGTGAGCCGGCACTGGAGGCATAGGCGGGATGATCAGCGAGCTTAGGGCTGGCTGCTGTCGATTGATAGCTCGGGATCCAAGAGCCTTTGTGGGTAGAGGCGGGTATATGGAAGGGGGGTAGGCAGCAGCAGCAGCAGCAGCAGTGGCAGTAGTAGAAGTAGTCTTTTTGGCTCCAATGGCCTCCCTTGCAGTGGATTTGGGCTCAGCCGCAAACCCACCGGCGAATTCCTACGCGCCAGCTTCTAGGTCTGTGCTGTAGCCAGTGCGGCCACTTAAGGATAACTTGGGGTTATGCATGGCAGGCTGGGACTGTAGCAGTTGGGTAGTTGATGCTCTAGATTGGCGCCAGAGCAATAGCTGGGCCAAAAACGAGATGGCAAACAAGATACACATGGTGATAGTCAGAGCCCAGAGTGCCTTGAGAGAGGCGCAGGTAGACTTGCTGGCCGAGGTGTACAGCGAGTAGCTCAAGGTTGCTTTTGAGTCAGTCTCGCCTTCGGTTTCAGAGGCAGAGGAAGTTGTTGCATCGGATGGCGCGGCATATGACGATATTGAGGCTCGATCTTTGCTGAGACTGGAGCAAGAGACGCCGGAGAGAGGGTTTCCTTGAACTGCCACCACCACTATCAGTGCCACGAAAACGGCAAAGTCTCCACCAGCACTAGCCAACACAGGCAGCAAGCTCTTTCTGTGTAGAAAAGCAGTGGCCGCAACGTGGACTATGGATATACATGTCTGTATGGAGTTGGTTAGTATTGGTTGGAGGCTATACCTGCTTTGATCGGAGTATGAGAGCATGAGTGCCAATGCGACCTACCACTACTAGCGTTGCTGTGAGTATAAGCGGCGGAGTATATTCTGCACTGTAGATGTCTGAGATATGAGTCGCCGAGAGGCTGATGACAGAGAAAGAGATAAGGAACTGGAGGAGACGAGCGGTGACGAAAGTGGAGGTAAGCGTAGACATGGCTACTAGAGTATAAGCAGATGAAGAAAGAAAGGCAGGCAGACAAAAGAGATAGGTGAATGATTAAAAGTTTGGCGAGTATTCTATGCCATATAGAGAAAAGAAAACAGGGAAGCCAGTTCCGAGATAGAAGAAGAGCAAAATGATGAGCAAAAACACAAAAGAGTTGACAGAACCAGCTGTCGAGGGCAAGTACAGCGCACACGTCACACTAGATAACGAAGGGGAAGTGGTGAATATATGCGAGTGCCTGTTTCCTCCTTTCATTCTTCTCTTTTTCTTCTTTGATCAGCGCCAGCTAGTCCTCTTATACGCCGGCTCGATTCTCGGGCCTGCCCATGCTGACCCTAAGCTGTCTGTCTGTCTTGTCTCCCTAGCGCCATGTCACCCGAGCCCATCTGCATGGTTAGCGTAGCACGGGTGGCTGAGGAGCAATTCTTCAAGCAGCTGTTCTCTCTGCCAAGCACAGGGTTCTCTCTGTGTCTTCCTCTGTGTCCGGGTCTCATGGGCCGGCCACCCATTGCTGGTCTGTTGCCGTGTGGTCTCACAGGTTCTAGTTCCTTCGAAAGGGGCGACCCTTGTAGCAGCTCATAAATTTAGCCGCAGCAGACTGCCTGCCCTGCTGCTGTCGTTCTCGTTCTGCGTGTTGCCCTTGCAGCTTAGCCCGGGGGGGGGGGGGGGGGGTCTCTCGTTTAGTTTCTTTTTTGGTGCTGAGTGTCAAGAGAGGAGGGAGAGAGAGAAGGGAGGGGGACAAGCGATGAATGGACAAGGAAAGCGAACTATCGTGGCTTTCGATCTGCCTTAGCCGCCCGAGGCTCGCAAGTTACACAAGCCTCCTATCGGACGCCTGCAGCTACAGCGCATGTAAAACTTGTAGAGGCCTGAAAAGCCCCCGTCGAAGATTCTATAAATACACCCATGTCTAGCCAGCCAGCTCCCTGTATTCCTTGGATTGGGTGCTGCTTGATTGGCCGGCATGTGGTTTGTAGTGATACAGGCGGATAGGATAGCGTGCTTGTTTGTTTGGTCTTGGCTGGCTAGGAGGACTTTGAGCCCAGCGAAGAGAAGAGACTCTCGTTAGGGCTGTGTGTTTCAACATTCAACTCATCGTATTGAAGCACTTCGCTTTTTCTTCTTGGTTTGCATCTCTCTCGGCTGTTCTCGCTGCCGATTCCCGAGGCGTCTATCGAAACAGACATGGCGTCCCCCCGCCAATAAGCATCTTCCATCTCCTCCCTCCATCTACGTATGCTTGATGATCACATGTTCTTTCACGTAATCACATCACTAGCAGTTGTTAACAACAAAAGAAGCCATCATTTCTCTGTTCAAACTCGCGCAAGCACAGCATAAACTGAGAAACTAGCCAAGAAAAAGAAAAAAGAAAAAAAAAAAAGTGAACCTAGTCTTATACCAGCACCTCCATTTGTATCACGTGCAGACACATGCACAAGCACAGGCACATACACACACACAGACAGACACACACACACACACACACACATATGCACACGCATATACACACATACATATCCAAACATGTGTACACATACACATGCATGACGGCATGAAAGGACAGTAGATGGGTGATAGAGCCTGTCCCCTTATCATGATCCGACTAGCTTAGCCTAGTAGATCAGCCAAGTCGTTGCTCGCGCTTCCACCCTGAGGCTTTGCCACTCCTGGCGCCAGCGTCGATGATCCGCCAGCACTGCCAGCCGCACCCCAGATCCCTGCGCTGCTCTTTTCCTTCGCCAGCTGGCCCATTGAAGGTCCGGCCTGTGTCTGGGCAGGCTTCTTGGCCAAGCTCGAGCTGGCTTGTGACCACAGCGCTCCAAATACGTCACCGCCGCCACTCGAGGCTGCTGTCGTGGCAGGCTTGGTACCACCCGTGTTCATCGCAGGCATCACGCTTCCCATGCCCATGCCTGAGGGGGCCGTTGACGTGCGTGCACCACTGGGAACAGATTGCACGGAAGAAAAGTAGTTAGGGCCGCTGGATCCAACCATAGGAGCAGCAGCAGCAGCAGTAGCAGGAGCAACATTTGGTGCGGCGGCAGTTGCAGATGAAGGCGGCAATCCAAACGACGAATAGTTAGCTGCAGGAGTGCCCGTCGAGGATGGGGCCGGCGAAATCGATGCCATGGCCATCATGCTGCTAAGATTAGCTTGGTGCGGGGCCGATACTGGCTTAGGCGCAGCAATAGGGGCTACCGCACCAGAGCCTGATCCCAAGGGAGCTTGGGTTGCCGGAGTGGCTGACTGAAAGTCGTCAAATTCATCATCGTCTTCAGCAGCAGGTGCAGCGGCCGTAGCGGTGGCAGCAGCAGGAGCAGGGGCCGCAGCGGGAGTGGAAATAGGGTCATCAAACGAAAACAAATCCACCTCCGGTGCCTTTTGTGCCTTTTCTGGCTTAGGTGCCGTCTCGCGATGCTTGGCTGACGACCGCTCTTTCTTTGCGCGCGACGGAGTGCCTCTTGACGCTGATGCAGAGGAGCTCCCGTTACCATCAAACTCATCATACTCTTCAAACTTGTCACGTCGTGAGCTAGTGTAGTCGTTGGTCTGGCCACCAAAGCCACCGCCATCACCGTATACACCGCCTGAGTATCCACCATAGGTGTCAGAGCTGCCGCCGGCGTGGGCGGACTCGCTGCCAAAGCCTCCATATCTGCCACCCCCTCCGCTGGAAAAGTCGCTGCTAAAGCCAGCGCCGCCCTCCACTCCGATGTATTTGTTCTTCGAGACACGCGCCTTTTTGCGTTCTGCGCGGATACGGTCAACATCACCCAGGAGTTCAGTAAGTTCTTTGGCACGGTTGCGCACGTTAATTCCTTGATCTTTTCCGTTTTGGTCAATGAAATGGAACTGGCGAAGCATTTTCAACAGCGTAAGGTGGTTACGGGCATCATCAATTACACGCTCCGAGCCGTGCTTTATAAGGAATTCGAGGAGCTGAAGAGCCTTGTAGATTTGGCGCCACTCTTCTGCCGTCTTTTCGGTGAATCGTCTGTAGATCATGGGCATAATTTCGTTGAGAGTTTGGCTATACATAGGGGTCAGCGGCTTGCTTTGCTTGTAGGGTCGAGTAATGAGGGAGGAGCAAGATAGGTCGAGAAAAGAAAGCCTATTGGCAAGACTTGACTCTACGATCCATGCCGCAGCCGACAGATAAGGAGGGAGGGGAGAGGGGCATGTATATGGATGGACTGAGTAGGCGTACTAGTTGAATGTGCCATTGGCAATCTCTTGCATCAGAGTTGAAGACGCACCCCAAGGCTCGTTATTTGTTGCCTCGCGAACCTACAACTCGATATGTTAGCGTCGCCGCTCCATCTCTCTCTCTCTCTCTCTCTCTCTCACACACACACACATAGGGCAATTGTGAAATTGCCCAGTATCAAGGCAACCCGCTTACCTTAGATTCCATCTCCGTAAAGTTCATCACCGCTATTAATGGCACGATTGGCTTCCAGTCAGTAGCGCATTCCACTTCAGCCCGGACATCCACCCTATTTGTCTGCCAATGGGCCACTCTCTAGTATCCAACAAAGCTCACCATTTTGAACCTTACGGACGCCAGCCTTGATATCATACAATGTCAAGTTGGCGACCGAGTCCTTGAGAGTATTGAAGTCCATTGTAGCGATATATTATTTCTTTTGCGTCGTTGGCGAATTTCCTCGATGCGATGCGATGATGTATAGGTGTATGTGGATGTGGGATTTGGCGGTATTGCTGGCCTTATCTCTGGCTCAACAGAGGCGGCCTGGTTCTTGCAGAGGAGCTGTAAAATATGCGCAAAATGTGCGTTGAATGATGAAGCAGAACGAGGTAGTGATTTGAAAGAAGAATATTCTACGAATTCAAGGCGTGTTTCGAACAACTGCTTGCTCAAGATCAGGTGCGGTCTTTAGGCAGAGAGACCATCACAATAGAAGCCAAAATGTCCTGGCGACTAACCCTCAAACCCTAAATAAGCACTACTCAATTATCGTAAGGCTACCAAGTTCTGGACCCACTTCGTGTTGCTGCAGTCAAGGCTGAGTAAATTTGGCCTTAGTCAGGCTCAGTGTTATGGAGAAACATGAAAACCCAGATCTAATTACCCAGAATTGTTTGAAAGTTATGAGCAATATGATTTAGAGATTCATATCGTGTATGTCCTACGAATACCGAGCACTGTAGTGACATAGTTGACCGAAGCTTGGGGGACGCTCTATACTTATAGAGCTTGCCAGCTGTCAAAACATGCCCGCAGTCATGTGATATAGCGGATGGCGCTTAACCCTAACCCTAACTCCGCATCTCGACGGAGAGATCTAGATCCGTCTGCCAAGATTTGGGAAGAAACACGATGGGTAGCACTGCAGAACCCGAGGGAATTATGTAGGCGGGCTCAAGCAAGGCACCTTTGTAGTTAAAAACTCGACTTTAAACACTGCTAATGCTCTCTCACGCGGTCGACTTCATGCCTTAGAGTTCATGCTGATAGGTGCGAACTGGACTCCGCATGTTATTCAGCAACATGATTCCAGAGCAATCTTAGGCGCAAAAGGCTTCCAGTTTGAACAAGCACGACGAGGGTGGGTGAGGATGGGTGTTGGCAAGAACGACCTTATTGCTGAGAGAAGCAGTGGAAATCAGTGGCTTGGCGTACTAGATAGCAAAGGACCTGTTGCTGTTGTTGAAGGGATCTCAGCTTCTGCGCAGCTCGTGCCCGCGTTTCTGGTCCTGTCAATTGGACGGCATCGGCCATTGGTGCTGAGTGCCTTCTTTCGAACGACATTGTAATCTCTGCAGCTGATTCGGCATGCTTCAATGATCTATTAAGCTCTCATTGGCCACAGCGCTTCAACCTCCATCTAGAAAAGGGTGTCATTGGCGTGAAGCGGCTGTTGATACTTGATGGGCATGAAGGCTACCACACCTGCCAGTATCTGCTACTGCGATTGACACAGTATTACGTTCGCCCTTCTTATCAGTCTCGGCTCTTATACTTTGTTTTCTTCTAGCCCTCCAATATCATCATGTAAAGGCTCTTGACATCGTAGCCAGAGACGGTCTACTTGATATATCACGGGCAGAGATAAATTTTCTACCTGTTGTTGAAGCAATGTGGCGGAAGGTGTCCAAAAGAAGCGCAACTATCTCTGAATAACCAAGTAAATGCCACAAAATCTCTTTGTCCGACCCTCTATCTGTCGCACCACGATTCGAGAGCCGTGCTAGTAGCTAACTATACGCCACCACCGGTTCATGAGACTGATGCGTAATAACAGAACAGAGCCAAAACGGCAAAGTAACAAGCACAGCTCTAGAAAAGTACCTTGGCGCCGCCACGCAATGTTACAGTTGGCGATGCCCATGAAGTATCACCGTCATTATGTGGCGGTTTATTCTCCAAGCAAGTGGGGGTGGAGTGGGTGTATTATGAGCTCATGAACAAACACTACTAATAGCTCATCAGTATGAACAAAGTTTTGGCCTGGCTGAGATAATAAAAGAAAAAGAAAAAAAAAGGCATGGACGCCCGCACATGATATCAGCATGTTATTTCTAATGCGGCCAATATAACTCAACTCCTCTTTGCTTCTTCCGCTGTTTTTGTTTACTGTGGCTGCTTGCAGACGACCTGATATATAGTACACAGTGCATCACAGTATAAAAAAAACAGGGCATAAGAAAGTTTAATGCCTGATAATTTGGGCCGCAAAGCAAAACGGCCCCCGCCCACTGAAAATATCAGTGAAAATTCAAGATTTCAACCGTGTAGCCTCGTATGATTTGCTCAAACCTTCAACGCCAGCCTCAAGTTGACACCGCACCTGTTTTACTCTCTCGTCTACTATTCTGTGTGTATATACGCCGCTTTATCTAATTGTCAAGGTGAGTGACCGCCAAAATCTCCCACACCACAATGGTTACCCCCTTCGGCTGGGCGGGGGAGCGGCGAGCAAACAGGCTGCGCTGTGCTGCGAGTAGTGGCTATGGCCGGCTATATGGAGGTGGGAGAAGAAAGTCTGCTTCTTAGCCATGCTCTATGTTATTCATCTGTTTTGTCTTTGGAATTCGTCTGGCCCTGCTTGAAATTGTCTGCTTGCTTGCAATACAATCAGTGAGAGGGGGAAACAGCAATCAAGCTGGGGCCAAGCTAGAACTAGGTCTTAGTTGATGAAATTGATCTTTCATCTCGCCTTGCCTTGTTGTTTTAGGCTCTGTGTGGCTTCTAGATGCTTTGACTTCTCCCAAAGCTAATATGGACATGGTGCTGGATTGCGCCCACGGAAAGGACGCAAGAATTGTTGCATGGGCAGCAGCAACATTGCTCTGCAGCTGACTTGCCGACTTATCTGTATCCAGTACCTCCGAGTGGTTCTAGATGGCGTTTCAAGGCCTTATGTTGGGGTATTACCAGAGTACTAGGTACTTGGATAGCTGGCCTGCAAGATGCTACGCACCAACGGAAACTTGGCACTAAGACTAAGCTGGGATGGCCGTCTCTTAGCGGAGTCCAGGCCTTTGGAGCTATCCAGAGCTTCAAGAACAGCGAAAAAAGACTCTCCTAGACATTGCTTCAGTCCCGCACCACCCTGCCACCCTCAACGGCTCGCAGCAACTTACCCCGCTTCCCCCTCCCCCCTCCCCCCTTGATTTCTGCGCCTTGTCCATCCCTCACCAAAAGAGTGTCGTGGAATTTGCCACACCTGCAGCCTTTTTGCACACAAAATCACGTGTCTTTGTCGACGTTTGCCAATGTTTGTTTGGTAGCTTGTCCGGTTCCAGCTTCAGCCCCAGCTCACAGCTCGTAGCTTGCAGCCAGAGCCAGAGCCAGCCAACCCCAAGCCGCCAAAAGGGAAAAAAAAAAAAAAACAAAAAAAAAAAGTCCAGCAAACTCAACGCAGCCCCGTTTAAACAATGCATATTGGGACTCAGGCGTGGTCCACTCAGACATGCCACTAGTTGCCCATTGGTTCATCGGTCTTACTAACGGACTTTTCTCCACACCTTGCAGATGAGCCCCTCCTTCCTGAAAACTAGACCCCTCTCCGCCCTGCCCCGCCAGATTACTTCTACCTGTCTTTCCGCCTCGCCTATTTCTCGTTCTCTTCTTTCTCCCGCAGTTCGTGCTCAGAGATCTTCTCCTGTTTCTTTTACCATTCGTTCATTCTCATCGACCAACAAAATGTCTCAGCAAACACCTATTCAGTCGTCCGGCGACCTCAAGGTGTAAGTTATTAGAGCTTTAATGATCGTCCCTGCCATTGTTGTCCCGTCCATTTCCTCCTCGCTCTGCCTTTATTCGCCGCAGCTTGATTGCGTCGATTGGGTTTTGGCAACAAAGGAAAATACACGCATTGAAAATGGCTTGAAACCATAAAGCCTTGTTCTCTGCGTTCACATTGATTCCTATTGTCAATGGGTACTCCGGCGTGATGTCGCTGTCGGCTTCTACATGATGAAAAGAACGAATCGAAATTAACACTAACTTTTACCTTCTCTTCAGCTACTTTGACATGGAGTGGCTGGGCCCTACCCAAGAAAACGGCGTCTTCGCCTCGAACGAACAGGGTATGTCCATCAAATAAATTCCTTCCTGACGTCCCCAGCCGTGTCACAATTCATGAACCTCTCGCTATTCTGAATATTTCAGATGGTGATGGTGATGGTGATGTGTTTTTTTTTTCTTGTCTCATAACTGGTCAACCTTTCAACTAACACACATTGTACGTCGCAGCTCAAACCGGCCGTATCGTTTTCAAGCTTTTCAAGGACGTTGTCCCTGAAACCTGCGAGAACTTCCGTGTTCTTTGCACCGGCGAGAAGAAGGAACAACAAGGCCTTGGCTATGTCGGCTCCACCTTCCACCGTATCATCCCCCAGTTCATGATCCAGGGTGGTGACTTCACCCGCGGCAACGTAAGAATACACACGTCCATTACAAAAACAACCATCATTCTAACATGATTCGATGCAGGGTACTGGTGGCAAGTCCATCTATGGACCTACCTTCAACGACGAAAACTTCAAGCTTCGCCACACCAAGCCTGGTATGCTGTCTATGGCCAACGCTGGTCCTAACACGTAAGATATTATAGCCATGTTTTGCCCTGAAGTGTTTGATTTATACTGACATGCTTCATTCTTTTTAGCAACGGCTCCCAGTTCTTCATCACCACCGCCGTCACCAGCTGGTTGGATGGCAAGCACGTCGTCTTCGGCGAGGTTGCCGATGAAGAGTCCATGAAGGTCGTCCGTGCCATTGAGGCCACTGGCTCTTCTTCTGGCACCGTCAAATACAAGAAGCGCCCTACGATTGTTGCCTGCGGCCAGCTGTAAATTATCGAGATGGATGCAATAAAATAAATATTCATGTACTGCTGTGAACCCAGACCAAATGAGATGCATGGTTTACAGATACAGGGTTTCTTCACTGAATCGTATACAGCATATCTCATTTTTAATGGATAAACTTGCACTGTACATAAAACAACAAGAGTATGCCACCTTGCCTCGCGTAGCTGTTAGAAAATATGGTCTGTTGTGAGTGTGTATGTTAGAGGAGAATGTCCTTGCTCGCATGTCTTACATCCTATCGTGTTTACCCTTGTACAATAATAGGAAGCTACGGGTTTGGTGTAAAATTTGGTCAGACCGGCTGTCAGCTGGCAGTGAATGAACTGGCAGTGGTGAATAGCCGCATCTCCTTATCGATAAGGAAAACTAGCAAAAAAGTTACTCTCAGATTAATCCAACAGCCAACTCTTGAGCTAACAAGCCGCTGATCTGGCATGTGTAAAGTCATTATCATTTAATTTCTAAGATGGATATCCTTAAAATATTGTCCCGAGGTGCTAAGAAGTCGTCCAAAGCATCGGCTCATAAGAGCGGCACCGTAGCAGCTCTTAAGCTGCCCTCGGCTGGTACTGAGGCCAATCCTCAGCTTTTTCACGACGATCATGGCTCCTCGCGAAAACGCAAACGAACAAACGACACTGGAGATACGTACTGCAAAAAGACCGTTACCGCGGCTTCCGTGGATACCAAGAATATCAATGACGACGACCTCCCCGAGCTCGACTTCTTCGCACCGAAGCCCGACGACACGCAAGATGCGACCGGGCCTGACGCGGGGGCTGAAAATGGCACATCGAACGGTTCCGAAACTGAGTCTGAAGACGAACACACCCATGAAAGGCTTAGTGAAGAGGAGTGCAAGAGTCTCTTGCACTCACACAGACTTAAAGTAACTCTGCTTTCCAAGACCCCGACGCCCGTGCTGCCAGAGAAGAAGAGTAAAAAAAGCAAGAAGGGCAAGAAGGGGGAGCAGGAAGCAAAGGAACCTACCCCTGCCAAGAAGGACGACAAGAAGCGGCTGTATCCCGAGCCGCTCACTTCGTTTGCCGCCTTGCGCACTACGTATAAAATTTCCCGCCAGCTAGCAGGAAACATTGCTCACCAAGCCTATACGATACCGACAGAGGTGCAAATGGGCGCATTGCCGCTCCTAGTCAATGCGCACAGGGCGCTAAGCGATGCAGATCGCCAGCTGCTCACTTCCGTAGACGATCAAGAAGAACCTGTTGGTGTTGATCTTCTAGCGGTTGCGCCTACGGGAAGCGGAAAAACCCTTAGCTTTCTAATCCCGGCTATCAATGCCATGGCTAGTAGGAGAGCAAAGCTGCCGAAGCCGGCGGACGGCACAGACGACTTCCACGAGCTGGAGGTTGTGGTATTGGCACCAACGCGTGAGCTAGGCTATCAGATTGTCAACGAAGCTCGGAAGCTAACGCAGGGCATGGGGCTGCGAGTCACCATGATGAGAAAGGGCATGCGAATTGCCGCGGATAAAGGAGTTGAAATCAACTTGGAGGAAGAAGAGGAGGAGGAGGAGGAGGACGACGACGACGACGAAGATGGCGACAGCAGCGACGATGAGGATGAAGAAGAGGGTGAGGGCAAGGACACGCCCAAGGGCGTCACCAAGGTCGATATTCTAGTTACTACGCCAATGCCGCTTCTGAACTTTCTGCGAAAAGACGCCAAAGACGGCGTTCCCATGACGCTCCCGACAGTGCGCAGCCTGATTCTTGATGAGGCTGATGTTCTTTTAGACCAGCTCTTCCACGAACAAACTACCGGTGTTTGGAAATCCTGCACGTACTCCAACCTCCAGCACTCACTCTGGTCTGCTACTATGGGCTCCAACATCGAAACCATGGTGACCGAAGCCCTTGAAGCCCGGCGCGTTGCGACCAATGCGCCCCCGAAGCCTTTGGTCCGCCTTGTGGTTGGCCTTAAGGACACGGCCGTGCCCAACATCAAGCACAAGCTCATTTTTACCGGGTCCGAAATGGGCAAGATCTATGCCATTCGACAGCTTCTCCGTCCGGGCTCCCGCAGCGACGACACCATTTCGATCCGCCCACCATTCATTGTCTTCACACAGAGCATCGAGCGTGCTGCTGCATTACAGGACGAGCTGCGCTATGACATCCCTCTAGAGGCTGGTGGCTCAGCTCGCATCGCCGCACTGCATTCGGGCCTGACGGACGCGCAACGGGCCAGCATCATGCGCCAATTCCGGGCTGGTGAGATTTGGATTCTTATCACCACCGACGTGCTAGCACGTGGTGTCGATTTTGCCGGGGTTAACGGGGTTGTCAATTACGATATCCCTGGTAGTAGTGCTGTGTACATTCACCGCGCCGGGCGGACAGGGCGTGCCGGCCGAGAGGGTGGAATTGCCGTTACGCTGTGGACCAAGGATGATATTCCTTATGTCAAGGTTATTGCCAATGTGATTGCAGCTAGTGACAGACAGGCGGGTCGAGTGGGCGAGGATTTGGGCGTGCCGGAGTCATTGCTGGCATCGCTGCCGTCGGTCAGCAAAGAGGACAAGAAGAAACTAAGGGAGCGCGGAGTAGAGGCGCGCCGGAGCGGTGGAGCAAGCTCCAAGATCACGACGAAGAGCGGATGGGAGAGACAGAGGATGAATAACCGTGAGGCAGCGGTAAAGCACAGCAAGCGCTTGCGGAAAGAAGAAAAGAGACGAAGGGCGACAGACAAGGCAGGGGAGAACGAGGAATGGGGCGGCATCGACGACTAGGTAGGGACTGGGAGTGGGAGGGTAAAAGATGTAAGGAGAAAGGAGAAAGGAGAGTGCATGTGAAACGAAGCTTTGTTCTCTTGCACTTGATTTTTCCTACTCCATTTCGCAAAAGATAGTACATTGGAATCACACAATAGATCCTAAGCTGTCTGGTAACTTTCATATATATTGAGCAAGTTGTTTACATGAAGTATGGGAAGTATTGGTATTGGAAAGATCAGCATCTTTAGCTGCAAGTAGTGAAGAGAAGCCTCACTGAAAAGCAAAGGTCGTACAGGGGATATATATATGTATATAGACAAGCAAATGAAAACGGCGCACCGAGCACGTCCGTTTATGAAGCGGAAGGCCAAACAAACAAGAAAACAAATACGCTGTAAACCAGGAAAAGGGCCAACACCTGACAGTAATCGGTCGTACTGCTATGATAGAAATTAGATGAGGAAAAATGAAGGGAAGATGGAAAAGAAGAGAAGAAAGAAAAAAGGAAAAGGGGGTTGGGGGAGAGAGAGAGATATAGAAAGACACTACATGTGTAGTTGGTTGATTTGGGTATAGTGAGCCTTAGATGGCTAGAAAAGGCGAACCAAAGCAACGCAGGGCCGCAGACATGTCAAAGTCGTCGCGATCTCCCATCTTCCACATCTCTTCCATGTGAGCCACGGCCTTCTTTGTAGTCTCAGACACCTTGATAGCGCCCATGTTTCTCTCCAACATGCGATATCGAACTTGTAGTTCGGGCGGTGCAAGACATCCTGTCGCAACGAACGGCCAAGTAACAGCCTGTAAGAACATGGGGCTAGGCAGCTGCTCAAGTAGAGTCAGGGTGTTGAGGACGGCAATTTTGATAGAGTTGTTAGATGGCTTCCAGCCCAGAACGACAACATTCAGATAGGCTATAGACGCAGTGGCCCATATCTGAGTCGTTAGCGGGATCAACTCACGCACCTTGCCGGTATCGTCAAAGGCCTGGGCTTTCTTTCTTCCCAGTGGACAGCCTACCTGATGGACAGGCATAACGAGCTGAGGAGTAAAGATGGAAGAAGAGGGGTCTTGGCCGGTGTTGTCTTGATCGATAGTTTCGGCAAAAGTACGGATGTTCTGCTCAATCATCTGGGCCTGCAAAATGAGGCTCTCTGTGGAAAAAGTGCCCTTGCGTTTTTCTTCTCGTTTCCACGTTTCAAGGGCGGAAATGTGGCCGATTTGCTTCAACATCCAGTTCTGGCAGCCAATAACATTCTCTAGCATAATGGGGGCAGGAGCTGCATAAGGCAGAGTCACCGAGGGCGCGCAGGGGAGAAGCTGGGGCCAGTAAGCCTCAAGGCGCGGGCATCTTGCTAGAACAGTGGAAGCTACGACGTCAACGTACATGAGAACGGTGCAGAAAAAGCGAAATGCCGTGAGATCGGTACTCATAGGATGGGTATTGCCCGGAATGGGCTGCGAGAAGCCCTTGGTTAGAGATGAGATGACATCAGGCCAGTCGTCAACCTTGGGCACAATTTGTTGGAAGAGGGCTATGGCAGCGTCCAGGTGAAGCTCCCAATGTTCCATGTTGCCAATGGAGACGTCAAAGACCAAGAGTTGCATGATGCTTTCCATGACTCTGGTGCTTTCTTGCAAGTTGCCTTGAATACCCTGGGCATTGATAGTGGCCATGTCTTGTTGAAGCTCCTGGAGGGCCATTTCCTGGCGGTTTTGGAGTTGGTGCCACAGCTGGAGGGTTGTGTCGCCATGGTCGGGATTCTGAAGGTTGTATAGAGCGGCAAAGAGGTAAGATGAGAAGCTGGTGGCCGTGTGACAAAGCGCTTTGTTGTGTTGCAGAAGAGCGAGCAGCCAGCCTCGGCCACCCTCAAGGATTTTAGGTCGGTAGTGAGGGAAAAGATATGGGAACACGTAGTCCATGTAGATTACCACTAAATAGGTGGACTGGTCGTCCTGGGGAGGGGCCGGAGACTCTGCCTGCATCTGGGGAGGCGAGGACATGGAGCACTCGGAAGGCTGGGTGTGCATGCCGCCACTAATATGGGACGATGTGGGGGTGCTTTTAGAGCAGGGCGAGTCAGTATTCATGCCCGACTCATCGTCTGGGTCGAGTTCCATCATGGCGAGGCCACTAGGAACCCAGTCGTGATCAATGGGCTCTACCGCTCTATTTCGATGGCGATCGGCTAGCGGCGCCTGGGCGTAACGAGACGGCGAAACAGCAGAAGCGCTGGTATGGCTGCTGTCGTATGTAGGGCCATTGCGACTCGGGCTAGCCACCTTTGGTTGGGCCGGTGGCGGAGCAGAAGGGTGAGAGGGAGGAAGTGGCGGCATGGGTGGTAGTGACGGTAGTGGTGGTGGGTTTTGCTGTTGGCTGTGATGCAGAGAGTGGGAGGAGTGGGAGTTGTGAGAGCGGTACATTGACGACAAAGACACGGAGGACTGCTTATTGGAAGCAAGGCCAGCGAAACGGCCGCGATAGATGGAGCTGGCATCGTTGTCGTGATCGAGCGGCGCTGCCTGGGAGCCGTTGCGGTGTTTTTTTTCTCGACGGACACGGGCCTGTATCTTGACCTCGGCCTTGACCTGTTCGGCGCGGGCAGCCTGACGGGGGCCGTTGTCCATCCACTCGGGCTTCTCTTCGCTGTAGAGACACTGGATTTCGAGCTGCCCGCAGTTGTCGCAGATGGGACGGCGCTCATCGCACTTTTTGCGTCGCAAACGACAAGTCCAGCAGCCCTCAGAGCTCCTCGTCTTGGAGGGCATGAAATTCCTGAGAATTGCAGTAGCCATGGCGCCGGATGCAGCAGGAGCATGCAAACATGCAGGAAGCGAGGTAATATAAGGTCTGACGAGAGGCGGCTGTGATGGGGACGCGGAGACTGGAGGAAGAAGTTGGACAGGACGAGGGAGACGAGGGACGACGAAGGTGAGAAGAATGAGAAAAGAACAGAAGAAAAAAAAAAGAAAAAAAAGAAAGAAAGAAAGAAGAGTAAGCAAAGTTCCTTGACGTTGATGAGCGAAGAAGGAAAGAAAATGGAATGGGACGACAAGACGACAAAGGAGGAAGAAAAATAAAGAATTAAATGGAATTAAAATAAACATGGAAGAAAATAAAGCCTCCTCCTCCTCGTCTTCCTCCTCCTCCGCCGCCCTCCCTCCCCAGTTTCCATACAGCCGGTTTCAGTGCCAAGGCAAGCTTGTGGCCTGCCAATGTAGGGCCAGAACAGAAACAGAAAAAGTCAGGCCAGGCCAAGCCAGGCCAGGCTGGTAGATCAGAGGCTATACTAGGCCAGACTAGGCAAAATCCACGATTTCATTGGGGGACCTTTTTTTATTCCTTCGTTTATCGAGGGTTTTCCCTTGTTTTGTCAGAGGAAGGAGATTTCGATGCGATGAGAGTGTCAATTCGAAGACGATGATGATGCTAAGAGTTTCTAAACGAACGGGGGGAGACAGAGAGAACAGGGAGAAGAACGACGACGACGGCGGCGATGACGGCGACGACGACCAGATAGACGATGCACGAGAGAACAACAAGAAGCCCAAGAATCACGAAACCACCGACATGAAGCACGCTTACTAAACAAGGTTCGCTTGGCTCTTTGTCTACTTAGTTCCGCTGCTCATCCAAAACACAACATGCGGCGGTTTTGTCTGCCTTGAAAGAAAGGCTGTGGACGAGATCCAGAGAATTTGAAATCAAAGCATTGTCATGCGCGAGACGCTACGCAGACAACCAGGCCTGGCCCACCAGCCTCAGCTCCGCCTCTTCCCCATCCATCGTTATCGTCTTCTTCAAGCCCATGACATGACTAGCGACAGAACAACCACAACTATAACGCTGTGCAGGCAGTCCAGCCAGTGCTCCTCCCTTCCCTCCTGGCCCTTCCTCCTTCAAGTCAACGAACTCCCTCGCTCTCGGACCTCTTCGACTCCCAAAAAGCCACCCCACAGACATTCAACTTTGACCAAGGCAGGGGGGAAACAGCCAAGTCGCAATCGCAATCAGCCACAGCGCGGTTTGCTCCCCTCCAGTGGCCTTCTTCCAAGCTGCTATGTGCCTATGTAAACCCTGAAGCGACTTGTATATCTGCTAGCCCTCTGATCCCGATGCTGACGCCGACACTTGGATCCTTGCGCACGGCACAGACGTCCAGGCCAACAACAAGCCCAGTGTCTTTCTGCTCTCCAACCCTTGACTTTGCCTCGTCTCCATCGTCTTCTGTCTCTTACTCCTCCTCCTCCTCCTCCTCCTCCTCCTCCTCCTCCTCCTCCTCTCTATTCCTTCCTCCATCCTCTCCTGCTGGCCCCTCCCTACTGCCCTGTCTCCTTGTCTCCTTGTCCCCTTGCCTCTTCGGGTCCTGGTCTAGTGCATGCAACAGACCTCCCTCCCCTTCATCAGATGTTCTTTTTTTACCTTCTGTCTTGTTCCATGTCCTTCTTCCCTACCTCTCCAACCTGGTGCAACTCTTGTCTCATATGTGCTGCTCTTCTACCCCGTCATACTCTTTGTTTCTCCGCTGGCCGGACATCAGTCTCAAGCAGACCTCTACCCCCAAACGTCTGTATGCTATGCGAGCATCCTGATTGTGGAGGAACTCGCTATCCTGGAACTAGTCTGGTCTAATCTCAATCACTACCCAAAAACTTGTCAACTCCCACCCACCCTTACTTTCCTTCCGCCACTGGCCTGTCTGCCCCCTATCTGTCACATGGCTGCTCCCTCGCCTTCCCTTCCCTTCCCTTCCCTAGCGACACCTCCAGCATTTGCCCTCCCCTCAAGCTAAACATTCAAGATTGCCGATACTACGGACATATCTGCTCAAAGGCCTTGGTCATGCATTATTGAGGTCATTTCATTCCCCTCCGCCCCGTCCGCTTCTACATTAGTAAGAGATGTTATAGAATACGCTCAGACCAATTCAATTTTCGTCCGGTCTCCCGGTGGAACATTAGCAGCTTGCTTTCCCGGCAGCTTTGAGCCATGACGACTTGTCCTTCTCTGCACGAGCCAAAAGCTGATGAGCTGCAACTTGTTGAGACCATCCATTACCTATTGTACGACATTTCGCTAACCTGATTTTCATATCGCCCCTCTGGCCCCCAAAAATAAAAATAAAGTCGCCATTTCGCTGTCCAAATCTTCGGTCTTGGTTTGTTAACCTTAAAATTCGTGTCTATCAATCAGTGTTCGTTCCGGACTGTTACAAGCTGTTGCAGACGGTTCAATCCATGGTAAATGTAATATAGTATCCCAGCTGCACAGCGTAGCTAACAACTTGGATATATGTCGCAAAAAGGAAAAAAAAGAAAGGAAAAGGAACACCTAGAACGAACAGGGCAAATGACTGGCAAAAACAAACAAAAGCACGCGGTTTAAGGGAAGACAAACAAAGACAGCGAGCAATGTAATGTGCATGTGCATGTGCAAAGCATGAAAAAAAAAAAAAAAGAAAGAAATCGTGGAAGAAATTTTCATCCCAAAAGAAACTCCTCCTTTCCCTCGTTCCTTCATCCCCCAAAGTTTCCATTTCCAATGGTAAGAAGAAAAGAAGCAACCCCTCATCAGGGGGAGGGGAGAGAGGGGTTTGGTCGGGTCATATGGGAACGTTCTTTTATCATCATCGGCAGGCTCACGTCGTCAATCGTCATCTGCGATCGTCGCCGCCAATTCGCTCGAGCGCCTCTAGCATGACTACAGAGTTGCCACGAATGGCCTGCAATCCAGTACAAAGTTAGCATGTAAACTCCATTCTTCGGTGCCAAATGCGCCACCAAACTAGGCGGGGGAGGGGCGTTCATACCACCATGCCGAGGGGCACCTTCTGGCCACCATCCTTTTCCTCGAATGCCTCGTCTAGCACAATGTTCAGGAAGACCTATAGCCCGTATCATCACCCCAGTTGAAGTCGTTAGTCTATCGCGTCCCCGCATCAAGGCTAATTCGCGCATTCGTGCACGTCCTATCATCAGAACAACATACATCGTAGCCACGTAGCACACCAACAACCTTGCGGCTACCGTTCAGCTGGACAAACAGTCTCTTGTCGAGGTACTAGCCAAAGAAAAAGGACATGCGTCAGTTAGCCATATCACGCCATCAGAAGTGCTCGGCACAGGCATAAGCAAAGGTAAAAGTAGACATACCTTCTTCAATTCGGGCTGTGCAGGAGCCATTGTGAGTTCGTGCTGCTTTAAAGTGTGCAAAAGGCCGTGATGCAAATAGTCAAGTTAAGGTCGTTCTGGGCAGGGCAAGACAAGGCTGAGATTCCTCAAGCTTCCCCAAGTCATCAGCCTGTTCCATCACAAGGCGGTGACAAACACTTAGAGGAAAAAAATCGGGTCACGTGGTGATAAGATAAGGATATGCTATGCACCCTTCATCGCCAATTACAACACTAAGCTGAGCTTCCCATCCGTACTTGAGGCAACTCCTCTACTTTTTGTTGTCCCTACATTTCTACGTCCCTTCATTGTTTTCTACCAAAACTCTACTCTGCGCCTTTCTATTCTAACATGAGCTCATTTGGCTTCAAAAGAAAGGCCCGCATTATCAAGACGGACCATGCCAACGAGGATGAGGAGTCCTCAGAGCAGAACGAATCAGGTAAACTCCCAACCCAACGGCAGCAAGCTTGATAAGGAAATATTTTTTCAAGTGCGCACAAGCTGATGATTATTCTCTATAGCGCCCATAGTGCTAACATGATACGTTCCTACTGCACCTATAGAACAGCCCGTCTTTAAGCCTGTACGAAAGCCCAACCGTCAGACTAGTCTTCGTCGAGACACAACAGAAACGATAGGCTCCTCAAAAACACCCGTTGACCCAAACAATAGCAACATCTCAGAGCCAATCAACGAGGATGAACATGATGGCCCTACCATTGTTCGGCCAGTTGCAGCACGCCAGAGCTCTTTGAAACCCAAACGGCGACCGAAAAACTCGCGATTGTCCTTTGGCGGAGCTGCTGGTGAAAATGACGCCAACGAAAGTGATGGGCCAGTTGTGGTTACAACTACAAAGAAAAACACTCTCAGCGCACGCGCGCAAGAAAACAGCGCCTTCAGGCGTAATGTTGTATTAAAGGGGCTGCCTGTCCGGTCTATGGATGCCGATGAGGACAGGCCAATATACAGCAAAGAATACCTAGAGGAGCTCCAAAACTCAACACCAGTCACACCCCAGAACATATCATTGCAAGGCGCATCATTTGGGGGCGACGAGATGGAACTAGACTCTACGGAGCTTGAAGGCGCAGTCATTGTAACCACTAGCGATTTGCAGCCAGCGCCAGAGGCAACAAGGATTTTGACAGAAACCGAAATCCGTGAAAGAAAAGAACGGCGTGCTCGTTTGGCACGAGAAGGTGATGGTGATGGCGTCGATGAGGGTGACGTTATACAACTAGATCAAGATTCAGATGGCAACGACGGCTCTATGCTCTCAGTCCTTAGACGTCGCAAAAAAGAGAATAATACTCGACTCGTGCGTGAGGATGAGGACCTGGGCGAGGGCTTCGACGATTTCGTTGAGGATGGCGGCATTGCACTAGGCCGCAAAGCTGAGCGCGAAGCCCAAAAACGCCGCAAGCGCGAGATCGCTGAGATCATTAATGCCGCTGAAGGTAATTCATCCGATGACTTATCCGACGAGGAAGCCAAGCGACGCATTGCTTTTGAGGCCGCCCAGTCACGAGCAGGCATGGAAGGCCTAGAGAAGCCCACCCAAAAAGCCGCGGATCGCGACAAAATGCTTCAGCAGGTCCCGTCACGGTTAGCTCCCATTCCCACTTTAGCTGCTTGTACGGCGAGCATCAAGGAGCGGCTGGTAACGATGCAACGTGAACTGGCACTCAAAAGTCAGCAGGTAGCTGATTTGCGACAGGAGAAGCAAAATATTCTTGCGAGAGAAACAGAGGTACAGGCTCTTTTGGATGAGGCCGGAATGAAGTACCAAGCCGCACTAGGCAAGATTCCAAAGTCCAAGGACGATACGGGACAAGGTGGTGCAGACGTAATTGAAGATGTCTCGGGATCAGGAAAACAAATTACGACAGGCCATGCGCTAAATCAGTTCGCCATGGAGAGAGGCCTCGAGAGTATGGGAAGCGAAGCTCGAAATCAAAATGAAGAAGACTACGTCTCAGGCTCATAGGCATTCATATTCTGTAGGCAATTCCAAATGGTCAACACCACGACATGCAGGAAACCGCTGAACTCAACGAATGTATGTATATAAACGCATAAACTCTAGAACAGAATGAAGACAACCCGATCACAAAAACACAAACGCGCATACGAATAACCAGGAACAGTGCAGACAGGAGCCTCAACGGCCACAAAGGCTTGTATATGGTGTCACACCTGGATCTCGTTCAAACACAAAGGACGCCTTCCCAGGAGAAAAAGAAAAGAAAAAGCAACAATAAAACAAAAAAAAAAATAACTAAACAAAGACAAGGCAACGCAACAACGCATGATATGGTGTCGAGAAAGAAGGCAAAAAAATGGCGGCCCTTGTGTTGCCGTAGTACGTAATATACGGCAACCTCCAAGCATTCGACTCAACTATACACTTTCCCACTACCCGCCCTCGTAGGGAAGCCATGGGTCAGGTAGGAGGTCATCATCTCCGAGTAGATTGGCTCAAAAAGCTTATTTCTTAGCCACGCCAGCACCGATGACGCCAGGCAACGGCTCCTCGCCCACCTGGAAGAGAAGGCTAATAGAAAATGCCAGGATTCCAACCATGACAATACTAAAGCCGACAAACAGTGCAAACGGTGTGCTGTAGTCGAGCTTCTCGCAAGCCTTACCAGCATAACCAGTAGTCGATCTCTTGCCACCCTCCTTGACACTAACGCAGTTGCACACGAAGCAAGCTTCGCCAACATCTTTGCCCCAGCGGTTAACACAAATACCGTTGCCGCTGCACGAATTGGTGCCGTTACTGCAAGCCTCAGCATCCTTGAAGCATTCGGGCACGTCCTTGGACGAAACAAACAGAGCACCAGGGGCAGGCTTAGCAGAAGTGCCAGCCAAATTGGTCTTGGGTTTCTCGTTGGTGGATTGAATCTTATCGGTCATGACGGCCTCTTCAGCCTGGCGACGGCGAAGCTCGGTAGCGGCCGTGTCCCAGCTGTTGAGTTTCGAGGAACGAGCCGACTCGGGGAAGAAAACAAAGACAGATTCCATCTCGCCACTAGAAGCCAACCCAGCCAGCTTGGGAATCACGTTCTGGAGAGTCGAGAGGAGAGTAGCATCCTGGGAGTTGGAAAAAAGTAGAAGTCAGATAATTAGTCTCAATCAGAATAGTCCGTATATAATCTTACCTTCTTAGCATCAAATCGCAACAGAGACGAAGTTCCGTCCCAACAAGCAGCAGACAGCGGGTTCACAGCCTCGCTCAGCTCACATTTCTTGCCAGCGTTAGCAGCAGGATGCTCGCGGACAAGCACAGAATTAGCCATAGACGACGGGGGATCCGAGACGGTAAATGCAGTCTTTAGCCCTGCGAGCTGGGCTGTCTGTTCAATTTCGGCATCGGATAATCCCTCAACAAGCACAACCAGTTGCGAGGCATCAAGCTGGACGCCAGTCGGCTGGCTATCAACATCGCCAGCATAGACAGATGGCTCACCGAACAGCGGCTTAGGCGCACGGCCAAAGGCATTGATAGCAGCAATTGCAGCCTCACGGGATGCCTCGTCGATGCCATCGCTCAAAAAGACATTAGGCGTGTTGAGTCGCTGCTCTAGAATCAGGCGCGCTGTTTGCACGTTGACCGCTGGTGGCGTGTTCTGAGAGGCCAAGAGTGCGGCCGATGCTTGCTGTGGGTGTTGCTGCAGAATGTATGCCGGCGCCCCAGATAGCGCGGCAGAGGTTGTACCTAAAAAGGCGACAAAAGCCGACATTGACGACCGCATCGTGATGTGTATTTTTCCGAAGGTAGCGACGATTGACGACGAATTTCGACGGATTGGTGACTCTGTAAGGTAGCTCGCAACGCCTCAGTGATGATTCACGTTTAGAGAGATAAAAAAAAAGAAGAAGAAAGAAAACAAAAAGACACTGCAATGGTCAAGATGAGACAGGAAAATCAAAGGCCAAAATAAATCCCCAATTAGCTTCTCTGGGAAGAATTGAACAAAGAGACTCGCTACTACTAGAATGCGGCTTTTCTTGGTGCTGAGCAGTTCAAGTGGGTCTCTGTCTCTTTAGGGTTGTATACCCTTGTTAGCTATCTGTCTCAATTTCTTCGGCTGCGCCACCAGCAACGATCACAACAGGTTCATGTTGTCGTTGTTTATTTTTCTTACACAGCCTCTATAGGTGCATTAAGCTAAAGAATGTCATCTACATCTACCCCTTTTATGCAATTACAGATATAGTACAATTGACCAACATATGTCGCTAGTATGTCGGCCTAGACAGAGCTTCGTCGCCGTTGTAGATGGTACGTCTCAAGCTGGGCTTCGGTAATCTTGCTTGGACTCTTCGCAAACATATCCTCACCCTTCATGTTCTTTGGGAATGGAATCACGTCCCGGATAGATGAGGTGTCGGTCAGTAGCGCAGATAGTCTATCAAACCCAAAAGCAAAACCGGCATGGGGCGGGCAGCCAGACTTAAGGGCATTCAACAGGTGAGAAAACTCAGCAACGCCCTCAGGCTTCATCTTGAGGATATCTCGCATAACGAACTCCTGAATTTCGGCAACGTGAATACGTCTACTACCGCCGCCAAGCTCGGTACCATTAAGAACAAGGTCGTAGTGGTCCGCTTTGGCACGCAGCGGCTCGGTGAATAGAAGCTCAAAGTCTTCTTCGGCCAGCGGCGCAGTAAACGGGTGGTGGGTTGATGAAAAGCCAGCTGTACCGCCCTGACCTGGTGCATCATCTTCTCCAGAAGGCGTGAACAACGGGAAGTCTGTAACCCACAGGAAGCAAAACGCGTCAGGCTTTTTAATCAAGCCCTTTTCCACGGCTGAATTCCAAAGCATCGATCGTATTTCTCCCATAGCTGTTGAGCCGCCTTGGAACATCTTGTCTTCGCGAGCTTGAAACAAAACAACATCGCCTGGCTCAAGACTATTAAGTCCAGATTCAGGGCTGGCTTGAGCCTCAACAGCTTCCAACCCACCAGGACCGAAAGACGAAAATCCGCACATGGGGAGCCGAGGGTTGTGAACAATTGCCGTAGGTGCCCCTGCCTTGTTGTGTTTGTATTCAGTGGGAAGGTTTTCCAGGAACTCGTAAACAAATTTGCGGATTTCTTCCTCCTCGCCGTTATCAAACCGGACCACCCAAGCCTCGACAACGGGCTTTTCAAGATCCGAGATCATGCTAGCAAAATCGCGACTAACAAGATGTTCAATCCGGGTGATCTAATGAATTGTCAGGAGGACATTTCTTCTCTTTGTGGGTGGTATTGTGTAGGCTTACTTTGTTAGGGATCCGTAGATCAGGCTTGTCAACTCCATACCACTGCATGCACTCCTGGTATTTGAGTCGAGGGAAAGCTTCGTCGGACATCGACTGGATCTCAGCCGTTCTCTCAGTGTAGTCCGAGTCCTTAAATACAGGAATCATAGCACCCTCCATATCAACCCTCACAAACCTCTGCCTCATCTCTTTCCATACACCACGCACCATGGCCTCAATGTCAGACATGACATCGCTTCCCGTTGCAAAGGCCTTTTCCATATCAAACTGCGTAAACTCTGGCTGTCTATCTGAGCGCAAGTCCTCGTCACGAAAGCACCGCGCGAATTGCCTATAGCCACGCAATCCAGATGCCATCAAGACCTGTTTATATTGCTGGGGACTTTGTGGAAGGGCATATGCCTTTCCTTTGGTACGTGTGGGGACGAGAAACTCACGAGCGCCTTCGGGTGTAGACTTAAAGAGTATGGGTGTCTCAATATCAGTATATCCAAGCTGGTCAGCCTGTCTTCCAAGCTCATTCTTTAGCCATGAGCGGAATTGCAAACGGCGGCCATATTCGGGCTGGAAGCGCAATTGTAAATGGCGAGACTGCGGGGGGAACTTCACACCTTTGGAAACAATTATGCTCTTGTCAAATGGATTCAGGCAGTGTACCGACTGCAGCTGTAGTTCTGTAGTGCCCGGCGTCCCGTTTGCACCCGCTTTAGAAACCAAGAGACCAGTTACTGAGACAGAGCTGTGGGCGGGAATCCGCTTGAGCTCGGCGTGGCAATCAGTTCCCTTCTCGCAGACAAGCGAGACTAATTTCCCATGGCCAATGGTGAGATCTGTAAACGTCACTTTAGGGGTATCACGGCGCTTGCCAATAAAGCCGCTGATAGTAACGGGCTGCTGTGTATCAGGCTTCAGTGTGTGAAGATTAGATTCTTTAGGAAGGTGAACTAGCGGTATTGTCAGTAAGAATAAGATAACCGTGGGGGGGGGGGGTTTTCTCGCATTATGACTTACACAACGACTTGTACTCTGTCCGAAGATGCTGGCAAGATTGGCCTCCAGAGGCCTTTTCAGGACATGCTGCAGTAGCAGAGATATACCTAACAATTGACTGCGTCGCAGCAGGCAAAACAAGCCGTTTTGTCGATAGCAAAGCTACTGACCGCGAGCCTATACGTAGGACAGTTCGACGGGGTATCATTTTCGGGTAAATCCTAAAGTCCCAAGGGATCTACGAGGACTGCTCTGGATGATGAGCAAAGCTCTGTCAAACAGCCAATTGACGATGAGCTTTGTTGGCTATTAGGGTTAATATCAGCCTGGCATCCCGGCAGCTGGCCTTCAGCTGGCGAATAGTGGGGCAGTAAAACTCTTTTTAAAGGCTTCGAGACGATCGCGATGATCAAAACTTTCTTTCCTCTTCTCTTCATCCCTTCCAATTCAAATAAATGTAAGTACTACCTTTACAGCACTCGGTGCTGCCTGCAATATCTCATCACTTGCTGGATGAGACAGATCACTAACTCGCGACCTCTCTACAGATGATGAAAGCCTGGTGTAGTAGATGACAAGATCCCACATTCCAGATCTTCTGTAACCCTCCCTTCGGGGCTTCAGTGGTTTAAGCTGTGAAGGATGATGGGTATCGTGATATGTGCGTCCAGCACACCGACCTTGTTACTTATGGACGCGAAGAAAGGCAACTCTGATTCTTTTTGATAACGGAAGGTTTCCAAAGGTAGGCGAATATCAGTTTGTTCCCGATGACTGCAGCCAAGTGGCTGTGGCTGTCACACTCTAAATATAAAGACTCCTCTAGCCTCACCTTCTTTGTGTGCCATGATGATTGCCATGCAGCAACACTACGGTCACAGCAAACAAGATGGATCTGGTAAAGAGGCGCATTAATTCTTAACGCTAGTCAATACAAAACATCGTCAAGATTTTGTTATCCTTTTGTAAAAAAAATATCGACCTTGACCGCCTTAACTGTCAACGGCAGAAAAAAGTTTGTATATGTATGTAGGCCGATATGAATGTGGGGCCCGTCAGCGAGTGCCAAGGGAAAAGAAAAAAAACCATAGTGGCACAGCAACAACGACGCGAAGCCTAGCTGCCAAATGAAGACAGATAAATGGAAGGACCGGACCCATGAGCAAACTCTTGGCATAGATAGGCATACGTTATGGAATAAACCGGTGCATGACGCAAAGGCCATACATAACAAGCCATTGGCACACTGGCCAGAGAGAAGTCGCTGCGCTGCGCAGACGAATCAGTTATGGAATGATGTCTAGAGAGCTAGAGAGCAGGAATGTTGTGTGTCGTTCATGTCATGTGCTAGTTTCATTTACCAGATGGCATGGCCTAACATGCTTCAAGAAACCCTAACAAGAAGCGAAGGCGAAAGCCGTAGAGGAAGGAAAGTCGGCCTCTGACGCGTGCCTACCCTAGGTTTGCATTTGCATAAGGCTGTAGTCTAGGTCTAGGCTAGGCTTGTGCTGCTTAATTCTCTCTCTAGCCTTCCGTTACTCCGTGACTTTGCCTGCTTTTTTTTTTTTTTTTTTTTTTCTTTTTTTTTTGCATCGTGAGTGACGAGACGAGGCTGAAGACAGTTTTTCTTTTCATGTGCATCCTTACCTGTCCATCGCCCCCGAATCTGACGAGATTCCCCCAGTTGCCAAAATTGATTCGCACAGTATCGTACTGCATCTTACTATCTTCTAAACATCAAGCAACGGGCCAAGAGAGTTTGTTTGGCTTCACGACTGCACTAAGCCCGTCCAAGACTTAATGCCGTTAGGCTCAAATCGTTGCTAAGTTTTCCTAGCCAGCCAGCTATCATTTATTACGCCAAAAGCCCTGTCAAGATCTTATCAAACCCATTGTGCCATAATAGCCGGATCTACATACATTTTATCCTCCTCGTGTCTTTGTGTGGTTTATACTCGAGACGGTTCATTGGTTTTACTTTCCTTGTCTATCGTACGTCCCAGTTCCCGCAAGATAAAACTTGCTTGTGTGCACATTGGCGCTGTGCTTGTGCTTGTGCCCTTTATCTTCTTATATTTCTCGTTTGTCTCCCCCCTCTTCTTGGGATTTCTGTTTTCTTGTGACGCTGTCTTTTGCTACTTCTCTTGGCTGTGTCATTTGAGTGCTCAACTTTGTCCTTCCTTGCATTTGCATTCTGCACTTTGCATCTCGCAGGCCTGGCTGGTGCTGTTTGCCGTACAGCCTTTTACCCTCTGGTTGCCTGCCCTTGTTCTGACCTAGCTTGCTGATCTGATTGTGACTTGACTCCCATTTCAGGATCCTGGCAAGCCCTTTCCACATAGCCTGCCTGCCTCTCTTCATTTCGTGTCATTCAGCAGAACAAGTTTATCTAGCTTGGGGGTAGGTATTTTCGCTTTCTCAATCCGGCTTGCCTTGCTGATATCACCCGTCCATCCATCGCAGCAAAGTACCCAGCTTTCAAACAACAACAACAACAACAAAACCCCCTCCCCCCCCGGAGCTTCTCGTAATTGCAATTGTGCTGTTGTTGTGCCTTTGCCTCTTTTCTTGGCTTCTTCTTTCTTGTAATTCCAATCTCCGTCCCTTCTCACTATATCCATACCCTGCGACGTACCAAGGGCGCTCGCTGTTTCCCGCATTCCACGTTACTCGCCTCTGAAACGACCCCTGAACAGCCCTTTTTTGATACAAGCTAGTCGGTCCTGGCACTACTGAGCTGTGAAGCTGCAGTTAGTTTGTCGGTGTTGTAGGAAGAAAAATAGTCACAGGCGTACGCACGCCAACTAAGCTTCCTGCTTCTATTTTGCATCACGATAGATCGGTCCAGTTAACCAGCGTTGTCTTTACCTCTCGCCCAAAACTGCTTCTTTTGCGATGGCTAGCTCTTTCGAAAAGGCCGTCAAGGGCGCTACCAAGATCAAGGTATGAATTACGCAATCCAAACATGGCAAACCGGCTGCCTTTCACTTCACAATAACGGGTCCTATTTCCACAAGAAAAAAAACAGCTAACAAGTAACCTATGCAGGCAGCACCGCCCAAGACGAAATACATCGAACACATCATACGGGCAACATACTCCGGCGAAGCCGGCGTTGGCGAAGTCTTCCGAGCGTTGACATTCCGCTTGCGCGAAACAACATGGACTGTCGTGATCAAGAGCTTGATTACAATCCACTTGATGATAAGAGAAGGCCAGGCTGATACAACTTTGGCCTATCTGTCGCGCCACAGGAACATCCTCATCACCAGTCCCTACAATAATGGTAAGCTCCTGGCGATTGCTTCTTCGCTATAGTCCAACACCGCTTCCCTAACACTATTACCTAGGCCACTCCCATGGTCGGACGATTAGCCAATACGCTCAATATATCTCTGAACGAGCACGATCGTTTCGCGAAACAAAGGTTGATTGGGTGCGATGCAGAGAACCTCGCCTCGAGAAGCTCCCCGTCGACAAGGGACTCTTGCGTGAAACCGAAAGTGTGCAGGCTCAGCTTGCCGCTCTGTTGGACTGCCAGGTCATGGACGATGAACACGACGAAATCAATATCACTATTTTCCGCCTCCTCATCTTGGATCTCTTGGCGCTTTTCCAGGCCGTCAATCTCGGCATGATTAACATTCTTGGTATGTTTTTAGAACTATGCCGTCACCAACTTGTAGACTGATCTAACACATGGTTTTGTTTGATAACAGGCAACTTTTTTGAAATGTCCAAGCCCGACGCTGAGCGCGCCCTCATCATATACCGTCTTTTTGTCGAGCAAACTGATCTTGTTGTTGGATATCTCGGCGTTGCACGCCAATATGAGCATTTCACCAGAGTCGAGGTCCCCAAGCTCAAGCATGCTCCTGTGCATCTTGGTCGCCAGCTTGAAGAGTATCTCAAAGACCCCGACTTCGAAATTCACCGCCGCCAGTACATCGCTGAACAGGCCAACAAGAAAAACAAAGCCAACAAAAGTGGTACAAACTCGGCCCCCTCGCGATCTCCTGAAACCAGCACTATCCCCGACTTCAATAGACCAAAGACGTCTGCTGGCCCTGCAACTGTAAAGCCTGCCGCCCAACAAGCCCCAGCCCTACCTACGCAGAATTTGATTGATCTTTTCGATACTATCGAACAGAACCAGACAGTGCAAACCATTGCCCAGCCAAGCGTTGGTGGGCCTCAGGCGCAAGTTTCTACCGGCTTCCAAACACAACCCAATGGCTTCGTTCAGAATGGCATGATGTTCCAGCCTACTGGTGCGACCACAAACCAGTTCCAGGCCCAGAATTTCGCGGTCCCTGCAAATATTCCCATGGCTACTGGTGCTGGTTTTGGTGGCTTTACTCCCCAGCCACAGACTCAGCTTCCACAAATGCCACAGCCCTATCAAACTTCTGGAATGCAGGTGCTGCAAACTGGACCTCCCGCGTTTGGCCAGCAACTCCAACAGCAACAAGCAATGCAACTACAGCAGCCAAATGTGCAAATGCAACAGCAACCCCAACCTTTGGTGCCTATGGCCACTGGCACCAACCCCTTTAGACAGTCTATGATGCCACCACCACCTTCGAGTCCCAAATCTACAAACCCATTTGCGCGCAATCAGCTTAACAGCCAAGCCATGAGTGGCGTGTCTCTTAATGCCACTGGGGCTTCTGCTGGGGGCTTTGGAGGTGTGCCATCTCAACAAACGCCCATGGTTACCGGCACTAATCCATTTGCAAAACCTGCTGGACAACTAGCTCCTCAGCAAACTGCAGCTCAAACAGGCTTGATGCCGCAGGCTACGGGAAGCACTAACCCATTCAGACAGTCAATGATGCCGCAGTCTACAGGTTGGCATCAGCCGCAAGCTACTATAGGAGGTGGCTTGGACCAGTTGGGCACCATTCCTGCATTTCCTCGTCAAGGGCAGTAGGATGAGCAGCGAGAAGATGGGCTGTCGCATATATATGGTAGATATGACATGTAGAGATGAGGGTACGTTTACAAACAGTTGTCTTTGGGAGAGGATGTCGGGCCGCCACTCCAACCTTGACCCAGATCTGTAGCGAGAGGTACTTGATCATCTGAGGCGTGATCCCACTGTATACTTATCTTGGGTGACCGACGATGTTTGTTCTGCTATGTTTCCCTCTTTTTACTAGGATTTTTCCTTGTTCTTCCTATTTTCTTTCTTTCTTTCCTTTTCCTTCGATTTTCCTTCAATTTTTTTTTAGCAGCGTTGGCGTTTCAATCTGGGTTTGTTTTAAGATTGATTATCACGGGTTTCGATGAAGACTTAGAACTGCATTAATTCAAAGAACCTTTTATGTAGATCATTTTTTTTTTTTTCACTCCGAGGCAATTTTACTCCAAGGGAGGGTTTCTGTCTAGATTATGTAAAATATAAACAAACAAAACACCATAACTCCGTGTTTCATAAACATTAGACTAGTCATCACATGGCAAACAAACAAAGAAAGAAAAAGAATACGCCTTTTAAGATACAGTAGTGGCTGGGGCTTCCACTGCTTCTGCCTGTGACGCTGTGATCTTGCCAGGCTGCTCTTCCTCAACAAAGACAGCGAGCCCAGAAAAAGCCTCGAACATGGTACGTTTGATATAGTCATCGGCGTTGTATCCGCCGACGCGGAACTCGTCCTTGGCCCTGGCAGCGTTAATCCATTCGTTGTGGTACGCCTTGGGCTCGTGCATCTGGAAGCGTAGCGGATTGAGATCCAGTCCCCCGAATGGATCGTACGGCTTCGATGTGTCCTCAAAGTCGGCTCCCCGGCGCTTCTTCTTGTCCTTAAGACCCCGGATAGATAAGGCCGAGGCCGTGCTGCTCGCGCCGCCGTGTGCCCCCACACCTGCGTCTTTGCCCCGTTTCTTGAGCGCAATGCGATTAAGTGCCTCGGTGGCTTTGCCCATTTCACCATTAGCAATGGCGTTCAGCTGCTCCTCGCGTAGCTTGCGCTCGGCTGCCTTTTCATCCTGCTCTTCCTGCTGAGCTTGTAGGCGCAGTTGGCGCGAGCGTTCTTGCTCGGCCTGTTGGTTCTTGCGAGCGCGCTCTTCCGCTTCACCGCGACGACGGCGGTTGGCTTCGATTTCGGCCTTGTGTGCATTCTCCCACTCTATCAACTCACCCTCAGCTTTGATGCGGGCGGCTTCGACGCCAGAGACCATGTCGGCAGTTAGATCTTCAACACGCTCGAGGTAGTCATTAAAGTCACGCAAGGTCTCAAAGTCGCCTTCGCCTTTGTTAAAGATGGCGGCGACACGCTTGCGGATGTCACACTCTCGTTCTATGGTGAGGTCGTTGAACCATGGTTGGCGAAAGCCCTTGCGGCGCAGGGTTTTGTTACAGCCAGCATACGGACATTGGTTGGGACCCTCGTTGAAGATGCGGTTGACACAATTGGCACACATCGGGTGGTAACATTCTGGGTTGATGAGGAACTCGAGGTCACGGTTTAGGTACCGGCTGGTCTTGCAGACTGGGCAGATATCTTCGGCTGGATTTTCGCTGCTTAAACTAGGTAAGGAGCTTGTATTCCCGCTCGTCATGCGGAGGGCTGCATTTGTGGATTTTCGAGACATTATCGGGTAAATTTGACAGTGGTTAGGGGAGCTGGAGGACTGGAACTTGTCAACCACCACCGTGACTGAAGCATTTTGGCATCTCCTAATACATTACATTACATTATAATCAATGAGCTTTATCGATAAGTAGCAATCTGCAAGGCTGACAAATTTCAAAGTTTAGGCTGTGTAAGTGGCGAGAAACCTGCAGGGATAGCCCCACTCATACTACTTAGCTACAAAAGCCTCAGCCTTACCATGACGTCTCTTTTGTAGCCTGACCTTGATTTAACCCCAACGTTCTGCAAAGTGCTAACCAACTATACAATTTCAACTACCATCATGTCTGATAACGGTGGGTTACTGTTCCCAGCGCTCTGGCGTGCTTTATCATAGTGTATTTGCGTCATCCCTGACAGCCTTTTTAATGCTGTATAGAGCCTACTTCCGCTGAGCAAGCTGCTGCTCGTGCCCAAGAGGCTGCCGAGCAGGCTGCCCTACCCTACAAATGGACGCAGACCATCGGCGATCTCGATGTCAGCTTTACTGTGCCCGGAAACCTGAAGGGGCGCGATGTGGTTGTGGATATCCAAAAGCTCAAGCTTGTAGCCGGTATCAAGGGCCAAGAGCCTGTCATTAGTGTTGGTTCCCCGCAGCAGGTCCTTCTTGGCGTATAATCATGGCTTACGTCCTAACTAACATCTTGTATAGGGTGATCTTCCACATGCTATTTTTGCCGATGACTCTACCTGGACGCTCAGTCCCGCACCAGACGGCACAAAGACTCTCGAAATCCACCTGGACAAGCAGAACAAGATGCAATGGTGGCCGCACGTCATCACATCGGCGCCTAAGATTGACGTTAGCAAGATCACGCCCGAGAACTCTAAGCTATCAGACCTAGACGGCGAGACTCGCTCTATGGTTGAAAAGATGATGTACGACCAGCGCCAGAAGGAGATGAATCTTCCGACTTCGGATGAGCAGCGCAAGTTGGATATCCTCAAGAAATTCCAGTCTCAGCATCCTGAGATGGACTTTTCAAAGGCCAAGATGAACTAGGCCAATATGAAGTAGCAATAGTAAACCATGGCCTATTTCTTTCCCAAAATAAAGTCTACAATTATAATGAATGATATATAGATGTATAGCCCGTACTAGCAACATACCACGACATAACCAAGACACTACAAACGCAAGATAGCATACATCCAAGTTTCTATCGTTATTAGATTTGATATATATTAGTTACATGTATGCCCCGAGGGGTGCTGACTTTTACCGTCAAATGCTAAACGCCGTCTACTGCTTTGAAAGCCTGGCGGCCTTAAACCTGCTCACGCGCTTCGTGTCCTCGTGCTCCTCTACCCGCTGGATGGGCAGCTCCTCTTGTGCAAGGAACCCGCCATGTTGCTGTATGATGTTCTTTCTGCGCTTGTGATACTCATCGGAAACTTCTTGTTGCAACGTAAGCTCGTCGAATTCATCGTTAATGATGACCTTTTCGCTAGCCGGGGTTGGCTTCTCCACCACTGTAGCTGCTAAAGTCTGGCCCTGGGGCGGCGTCGGCGCTGCGGCACTGCCTGAGACTTTGTTTTCGTCTAGAGAGAAGGCCGAAGGAATGGCATCGGGTGTCATAGCAGGGGGGGTAGAAGGGGTTTGTGTCTCAGCCATAGCCTTCTTGAAGCGTGAAGCCTTCTTGTTGGCTTTCTTGCGGCGATTTTTTGAAGAAGAGCTACGCTCAACAACATCACCTATAGTATCTGGAAGATCGTCATCGGTCATCTTGGGCAGCTTGGCACGACGGGGAGTAGGTTTACCACCGGGCTTTTGGGGTGCAATGTCTAGCATCTCGGCAAACCGAACAGACTTCTTTGCAGACTTTGGCTCGGCCTCAGGATTGGCAGAGTCAGCTCCGTCACCGCTTGACCCAGTTTCCTTGTTGGCATTGGTTTTCTTAAGGCTGGATTCAATAGCGGGGGAGCCTGTGGAATTCTTGACAGCAGTAGTAGGAGAAGCGGGAGCAACAGAGGGAACAGCAAGCGGTTTGTCTTGTGTCTGTACTACGATGCGTCCAATCCCCTCCTGTCCAGGGTCCTCCTTTTCATCGTCGGGCTGAGCGGCAATCTTTTCCTCCAACTGTCGTGAAAAGCGACTTTGGAAGCCGAGCTTCTTTTCCAGCTCAAGCATGTGCTGGCGATAATCGTCTGTTATAACACTATACTTGGACTTGCCAAACTCGTCGGACTCGTCGGACTCATATTCTTCGTCCTCGGTGCCCCAGTCGTCGTCGTCATCTCCATCCTCAATAAACATCTCTGCGACAACTGCGCCAACTTCGCCTAGACCATATTTCAACATGTCTCTCCGCATTTGAGCATCGTCCTCAGATTCGTTCTTGGGAATCACGGGCTCTTTTTTAGAGATTTCCTCTTGCGCCTTAGCTGAGTCCATGATATTTTTCACACGCTGGGCAGCCCGGGGCAGAGGCTCTGAAACCTCCGACTTTGATATAGATTTGGAGCTTTCAGTACTAGCTGCCGCAGTTTCTGGGGGTGGGAGCTTTTCTCGGGCAGTTGATTTTTCCGAAGCTTTTTTGGTTGCTTTTAGCTGAGGGGAAGGAGATTCATCTGAAGGGCTAGCGGAAACAAGACCCTGAGGTGCCTGTTCCTTAGTAGTGCTCGACTTGAGAGATTCTTTAGCAGAGCTGGAACTAGAACCGCCCTTGTTGGTGTTGCCGTCTAACACGGGAAGATCTTTTACCCCAGCTTTCTCTAAAAGCTCGCGGATTTGATTAGAGTTATCGCCGGGTTTGGCCAGCCGGTAGGAAATAACATTGTCATCATCGTCTAATTCCTCGATAATGTCTGTAAAGGGTTGTCCATCCTCGTCTGTTGCATCAGGATTCATGATAACAGTTGTTGCAGCCAACTTGTTCTCTGTCGACTCAAGGCCACGTTTTAAAGAAGCAACATTCTTAGAGCCAGTGTCTATTCTCCCATCAAGCACGCTGATTATCTGGGCGTATGTCTTGGGTTTAGCGTTGCTTCCAAAGATGACGTCGAGTTCCTTGGCAGTAACGATACTGCTTTTGAACTTTTCCTTGACTGCAAGAATAGCAGTTTGCGATTGGCGCGCGTCTTCGGGGATAGTATCGACCTCTTCTCTGAGTGTCTCGTAGTCGGCATCCCATGTTCGCCAATATTCCAGAGACTGGCGTAGCTGAGAAGCCTGGTCCTCAAGTCTCTGCCGCTGACGCTCTAGGTCTAGGAAGCTGTCTCTGACTGTATTCATAGCCGAAACAAGGGGTAAAAAAAAAATGAAAAATCAATGAAATGCCAGATGAGAGGCTTCACAGTTTTTCACATGCCAAGATCATCGAATCAACCAGAACTTTGATGTAGTCAATGTCGATCATAGTTTAGCCAATGTTTGTCCGAGAACAAGCGATGAAGCTTCTACGATCCACTATACAGGTGTCATCTAGCCGTAGCAAGTGCCTGGCAGAGATAGCCCCTGTCTATACAGTATTTACCATGCTACGTAACCCTATGGCTAACCCCAACATCAATGTCTTGAACTGCACAAGTTCTATCCTATATGCAGGTCTCCGTTTAGTGCTTATCGACAAACCTTTATCAGGCCAATAGTAGATCGGAAGTGCCCGTAAATGTGGGGCCTGATCGAAAAAAAAAATTAACATGGCTTATGATAAAACTTCGGCGTCCCTCGTCTTCTTCTTTTTTTTTTCCTTCTTCCTTTCCTCTTTGCTCTTCTTCTCTTCTACGGGAAGAAGAGACATACAAATTCTATACCACGATCGACGACGCCGAACTTTGCTTATCTTTATTTGTCTTCATTGTCTGTTGTTCTGTTCTGTTCGTGGATAGCATAATTTGTCGTTTCTTCAACCTCATCAGCCACAGCTTCGCACCTCAGCCGCCTTTTCTTTATAAACAAGAAATAGTGCTTTGTCTTTCTTTCATTTAAATCATGTCTGCCCAGATTCTTGACTACACCACTGCCGTGAAGGCTTTGGAAGAGTACCCTGAGCGCGATGGTTTGGATATCAACGAGCTCATGGACTCCAAGAAGCACGGCGGTCTGACTTACAACGACTTTCTGCTGCTTCCTGGCTACATTGGCTTCCCCGCCTCGGCTGTTACTCTAGACTCGCCCATTACCAAGCGCATCACCCTGAAGACCCCCTTCGTTTCTTCACCCATGGATACTGTCACTGAGCATGATATGGCAATCCACATGGCTCTGCAGGGCGGTGTTGGCGTCATTCACCACAACTGCTCGGCTGATGCCCAGGCCGATATGGTGCGCAAAGTTAAGCGTTACGAGAATGGCTTCATTCAAGACCCTGTCGTCATCAGCCGTGAGACCACTGTTGAGGAGGCTAGACAGCTGAAGGAGAAGTGGGGGTTTGGTGGTTTCCCCGTTACTGGTAAGTCGTACATACGCTTTAATGCTCACCCCCCCCCATGCCTTCATTGCCTCTCATTTCCCACTCGACTATGATGAAACAACCTAAAATATATAACTTTCGTTCCACTGAAGACGACATTAATTTGTCATGTGGATAACATATACTCTGATTCGTTGCCTTTTACAAACTCTATTTCAGAATGAAACCCTTCACTGTCTAGCTACTAACCATGGCTTCTGTGATTTCTAGAGACTGGAAAGCTTGGTTCCAAGCTGCTTGGTATTGTCACCAACCGTGACATTCAGTTTGAATTTGATAATGATATGCCCGTCGCTAAGGTCATGACTACTAATCTGATCACCGCTCGTTTGGGTGTCACCCTTCTCGAGGCTAACAAAATTCTGGCCGAGTCGAAGAAGGGCAAGCTGCCTATTGTTGATGAGAACGGCAACCTAGTCTCCATGATCTCGCGCTCAGATCTTACCAAGAACCAGCACTTCCCCCTGGCCTCTAAGACTGCTGACAACAAGCAGCTTATCTGTGCTGCCGCTATTGGCACCCGCCCTGAGGACAAGATCCGTCTGCAGAAGCTTGTTGACGCCGGCCTGGACATTGTTGTTCTTGACAGTTCTCAGGGTAACAGCATGTACCAGATTGAGATGATCAAGTGGTGCAAGGCCACGTTCCCTGATTTAGATGTGATTGGCGGAAACGTCGTCACTCGTGAACAGGCCGCTTCTCTGATCGCTGCTGGTGTTGATGGCCTGCGTATTGGTATGGGCTCTGGCTCTGCCTGCATTACCCAGGAAGTTATGGCTGTCGGTCGCCCTCAGGCTGCTGCTGTCCACTCTGTCAGCAGCTTTGCTGCCCGTTTTGGCGTCCCCTGCGTCGCTGATGGTGGAATCCAGAATGTGGGCCACATTGTCAAGGGCCTGTCTCTGGGCGCTTCGACTGTGATGATGGGTGGTCTACTAGCCGGTACTACCGAGTCTCCTGGTACCTCTTTCGTTTCCCGCGAGGGAAAGCTCGTGAAGTCGTACCGTGGCATGGGCTCCATCGACGCTATGCAGGATAAGAAGGCTGGCGGCGGTGGCAAGGACAGCCAGAAGAGCAATGCCGGCACTGCCCGCTACTTCTCTGAGGGCGATAGTGTCCTGGTTGCGCAAGGTGTTACCGGCTCTGTTGCTCACCGGGGGTATGTTATCCTTCCCCCCCCCTCTCTCCTCTCCAATAATGTCAAGTGAGAAGCCTTTTGTAAATGATTGCTAACTGGTAATTTTCACAGTCCTATTTCCAGATTTGTTCCGTACCTGGCGGCCGGCCTCAAGCACTCTATGCAGGATGCAGGTATTACCTCTCTAAGCGATCTGCGTTCCGGTGTTGCTTCTGGTGCTGTCCGCTTTGAGCTTCGGTCAACCTCGGCCCAGGTTGAGGGTAACGTCAACATGGAATCATACGAGAAGAAGCTGTACGCTTAAAAAAAAAAAGAGAAAGAAAAAGGAAAAACTGAAATTCCACAAGAAAAGAAAAGAAAAAGAATTCATCATGAAGAAGTATTTACGGATTACGAAAAAAAGGAACTAGGGTTAAGATGGGTGGATGGCTGTTTTATTTTATTATTTTTTTTTTATACAAATTTCTTTTTTTTTTTTTTTTTTTTTCTTGGGGTTCTTAGCAGTACATAGAACAAGATCAAGTACAAGAACGTCTACTTGTACCAGAATACTCTTTATTTTTTTATAATTCTTCTTTTTTCCTTCTTTCTCTGGTCTGGCCATGAATAAAAGGCAGCAGAAGAACTTACAGAGCCTTGCGGAATTACAGAAGGCCGTGTCAAAAAAAAAAAAAAAAGAAGAAATCCATGATTATTGATCGTGCTTGGCTTCGGTTTTCACTACTCAGAGCCAATATAAAAACAGAGAACGTCATTATTAAATATCTTAATAGCGAAAAAAAAAGAAAAAAAAAAAACTACAAGCAAGTCCGCGCCTTTTCTTTACCATAAACAACAAACAAACTATTTTTGGGGTCCAAAGCAAGAAAGCTTAATAGTAATGACACAACAAGAATCTAGTGACAAGAAATGATTACATAATCAACATCAACAAAAGTAATAGCAAACATGCCTACCTTTCTTCTTCACTAATTACCGCACCTGTCTCTGCTCCTGTGACAGAGGTGCAGACGCTAATGACGATTCTGAGGATGAAGACGAGACGTCATTGGTCTTGTAATCAACACGTTCATTGCGGCCATTAGCCAAAAGTGGTGTTTTGGAGGTTGGTTCGGCATAGATCACTTCAGAGTCGTCGTCTTCAATAGCGTTTTCGCTATCATCAACACTGCTACTGTCATTTTCTTCATCCGCTAAGGCCGAGGGTCCCTTTCCGTTCTCAAGCATCCACGAGGGAATGATAACGACAAGGGAAATGAGGGTCAGGAACCACCAGGGCGCAATGACATAACCAGCGACCACACCCCGCGAAAAGATCCAACCGGTGACAGCAGGCCCAACGGCACGGCCAATGGCACTAACAGTTGTAGCAACACCGTTCAGAGTACCCAGAATGCGTACAGAGCTGGCTGAGTTGGTTAGAAGAATAATCACGCACGGAAAGGCAAGGATGATGCCGAAAGCCTTAAGCGACATCACAGCTAATAGTGCCCCAGTTCGGATAGTGGAATCAGAGATGAGGACAGTAAATGGGGTGAGGAAGTAAGCAAGAGGCATGACGAATACTAAATAGACAGGAGACGTTAGAATGAGGTAAGCGCCTAAGAGCAGAAAAGAAAAATCAAATACAAGTATACATTGAAAACATACCACATGTACGGAAGCAGTTCCGGACCCCAATATAGTTACATAGAGGCGGGAAGATGATGAACTGTACAAGACTGCACATGAGCCCATATATAGTAAACACTGTACCAATCTTATCAGACTCCCATCCAAAGCCACCGATAAATTTAAAGGGCAATTGGGTCTCAGGGCCCGTGTGGTCGTTAACAGCCATGTTCAGAAACACGGGGATGATCTGGTCATAGGCCATTGAATGCACAGCTAGGCCCATGTAGGCGATTAGAGCGATAGTTGATTGGCGTGTGAAACATTCCGCGATACCAGCCTTAGGGGGCGACTGGCGGCGTGGTTTGGTGACTACACGGGACGGGATAAGTGGGGCAGTGGCTTCGCCATCGACAAACGACGCGCGGCGAAAAGTGCCATTGGTTCCGCGAAAACGAAGACTGTTGGTCAGGCGTTTGCCAACCAAAATGCCCCAATCGTCTTGGTGGCGTTTATGGTCAAGGGTTTCCTTGAGGAACAAGACACCGGTAGCAATGGAAATGAGGAAGAAAGCGGCTGCAATCAGGTTTGGCAAAGCAAAGGGGTAGCTTTGCAGAAGCTTGCTGTGACCAAAGAAGTCAGGAAAGCGTTGGGCGGGCTTGGCAAAGAAGCCACCGAAGGCCGGGCCGAAGATGGAGCCGATACTCCACACAAGGGGCATGATGGAGAAGGCGCGGGGCTGGAGTTCTTTTTCAGTAACCATCTCGGCAACCATGGTGCGGATAATGCCGACTAAAAAGGATGGAGTGAGTTAGAAGCAAAACGGGCCTATAGTATGGGAAAGGTGAGGGAGGGGGAGAGACTCACCGTTGCCATTGCTAGCGCCTTGAATGAAGCGGATAACAATGGCGGTTTTCAGATCAGTAGCGAACCCCCATACAAGAAAGCAAAGCATGGAAAACACCAATCCCATTAGAATGGTGGGTTTGCGACCCCAGTGATCTGATGCCCGGCCCCAAGCAACGGCTGTGAAGGACTGAGAAACGGCAAATGTGCCAGTGATAATACCGGCCCACTTAGCAACTTCATGCTTAGGAATGCCAAAGGACAGGATCATCTCTGGTAAGTAAGGGAAGATAGACATAAGGGCAACCGGTTCGCAGAAGCGGGCAATTGCTAGGGGATGAGTAGCGGCGGGTTAGTAAGTTTAGATAGTGGCTTGAATATGGCAGCGTGTAGGAAACACGGCGGTTGGTGAGCGGCGGCTTACAGAGGATTGCCAGCTGATGCACGGGCAGCTTGGCCTTTTTCGGCCCGGGTCCGGACGACGAGGGCGGCGCCATGATAAGAGTAAATGAAGCTTTATAAAAAAGGATATTCAATGCGATGAGTAAGACGGTAAAGATGAGGCGAGGCGATACGCAGTTAGCGGACGCCCTTATAGTTAGTTGTTGGTATATGAGAGAGGAAGACAGACGAGGAACAAAAAAATAACAGAATAAAAATAAGGATAAAAATAAAAATAAAAAAATAAAACAAGAAACTACGCCAAACGGACAACCGTGAAAAAATTTCGCTTCCAAGTCGTCCAACAGGTAGGTCCCCTTCTGTGCCTTCCTACCCAAGAAGGAGATCAACAATAGCACGCTAGAGAGGAGCAGCTCTAAAGAAGAAAGAACAAGAAAAGCGGGTAAGAGGCAAAGAGGGAAAGAGGGAAAGAGGGCAAGAAAAGCTGAAAAATCAAATCATAGGAGAAGCAGGAAAATAAAGGAGGAATCGACCCCGAACTAAGGAGGGAGCCGTGCTGAAGAGGCAAAAGACTATCAAAGCAAAAAAAAAAAAAAAAAAAAAAAAAAAAAGGCAACAACCTCAAAAACTACAGGCCAAGGTTTGATGCCACACGCAGGCTCAAGCCGAACGATCAACCGATTCTTTGTTAAATTTTCCCTTTCTTGTCAAGGATTAGCAGCAGGTGACCCCAAACCAAAACACGAGAGAATAACTAACCTTCCCACTCTCCTCCTGCCACTTCTAGGCCCGTCCAAAAGCCGCAGCTCTTCCTCCTCTCCTCCTCTCCTCCTCTCAACATCCCAGTGCTACTACCGCACAGTGTTCCTCAAACTGTGCTGCTGCGACCAAGGAAGATCCGTCCTCGGCACTACGAAACACAACCTTGGCTCACCGGGGCTTTCTGAGGTTCGTTCCTTGTTCCCTCGTACTATGGCTACGCAAAGAGCCGTGCGAAAGTGCGGTTACGGACACAGTACGGGCCTTGAAGAGTTTTTAGCCCTTTGCTTACCTACAGTGCAACGCAAGTCACAAGGCCGTGTAGCAAAATCGTGTAGTGTAACCTACACGATTTAAGCTATACATACATGTATGCACTTTTGGGCCGCAGATTCTTGGTCCTTACCGGTTTCTACAAGACTTGGCTGTGGGCGTCTAATACCTGCAGCGTATCGGCCAGCTGACGACAGCTGACCGACAGCTGTCGCCAGACATCCTATAGTGGCCTTGTTGTGTAGTAATCAGCGGATGTTCTTAGTAAGAAAGAATGTCTTCGTCGGGGCTTTTTTCTTTTCTCTATATCTGTTGTGTCAGTGGCCGATTGACATGTTTCTTGTTGCACACGCCACATTTCATTGTCCCCCATCATATGGCTTTCTTAACAGCGCCACTACTCCACTCTTTGATACAGCAGCTCTAATCTGAGATACAAACTTAACTGGGCCCCATGACGTCAGAGCGCACACCGCTGCTCGGTCGTCCACATGCCACGGCTGCAGGACGACCTCACCGGTCCCGACGACTCTCGGGCTGTGCGGTTTTCGTACGCTGGGTAATGATTGGCTGCGGCTCGATGCTCCTCACAGCCGGCATAGTCCTAGTCATACTCAGTCTGTTACTTGCAGCTCCCTACGGCCCTGACCACGCCTCAGTTATTGACACCGTCAAGTCTGGTCTCCACCACAATAAAGCTCACAGTATCCCGCATCATGAACTCCAAGATATTCTTATAAACACACCCTCGGCAGAGCGTAGCGAGGAGTGGAGTCGATATTATACAGATGGCCCGCACTTGGCTGGCAAGAACCTGAGTCAGGTAAGACAGGAAGACTCTTGGAGCTACGGCGCCCGCAATACTAACACCAGCTTTTACAGGCGGTCTGGACCCGGGATAAGTGGCAGAAATGGGGCCTGGATTCCAAGATTGTTAGCTATAATGTCTACATTAACTATCCTGAAGACCATGGTTTAGTCATGTACACCAAAACCACCAACAAAACAGCCTCCACCGAGCGCTGGAAGGTAGCCTACAAAGCCTCTCTGGAAGAAGATGTGATACCCGAAGATCCGTCAACGGCACGTCCAGATCGCATCCCCACCTTCCACGGATACTCGGCCAGTGGAAATGTCACGGGCCAGTTCGTATACGTGAACTACGGCACATACCTCGACTTTGAAGACTTGATCAAGGCTGGCATCGACCTCGAGGGCAAGATTGCCCTGGTGCGGTATGGCGGAATCTTTCGCGGCCTCAAAGTCAAACGTGCACAAGAATTAGGCATGATTGGCGTGGTAATGTTCACGGATCCGGGCGACGATGGCGAAGTGACCAAGGAGAATGGTTATGAGGAATATCCCATTGGGCCGGCCCGGAACCCGTCGAGCGTGCAGAGGGGAAGCACGCAGTTCCTGAGCATTCAGCCCGGCGACCCGTAAGTAAACACCAAGAGAAGGGGGAAGGGGCGCGGGGGAGTCTTAGTTAGGCCTTTGCTTTCTTCAATGCAGCGCTAACCCATAACCAATTTCTTTAGTACTACCCCAGGCTATCCTTCCAAGCCCGGCGCCCCCAGACAGCCGGTTGACAAAGCAATTCCCTCTATCCCATCACTTCCAATCTCTTTCAGAGATGCCCTTCCAATCCTCAAGGCACTCAACGGCCACGGTCCTGCGGCCAGCGACTTCAATTCCGCCTGGAACCGGAACCTAGGTCTCTCTTATCTCGGCGTCAAGTACAACATCGGTCCCTCACCCCAGGATACGGTGCTTAACCTATACAACAAACAAAAATACGTCACTACTCCGCTCTGGAACGTCATTGGAGTCATCAACGGCACAATACCCGATGAAGTTGTCGTTATTGGCAATCACCGCGATGCTTGGATCGTCGGCGGCGCTGTTGACCCCAACAGTGGCTCGGCAGTGCTCAACGAAGTTATCCGAAGCATTGGGGTTGCACGCGCTGCCGGGTGGAAACCCACACGCACTATTGTCTTTGCATCGTGGGATGGCGAAGAGTATGGTCTTATTGGTAGCACTGAGTGGGTTGAAGAGTATCTTCCTTGGCTGCATGTCACCAGCGTCGCTTACGTCAACATTGATATGGGCGTTGGTGGTCCGCACTTTAGTGCTTCCGCTGCCCCTCTTCTACATGAAATATTACGCAACGCAACAGCCTCGGTTGTGTCGCCTAATCAGACTGTCCCTGGACAGACAGTTGCCGACGTGTGGGACGGGCGCATCAAGACAATCGGCAGTGGCTCTGACTTCACTGCGTTCCAGGATTTTGCGGGTGTCCCGTCTCTTGACATGAGTTTTAAGCATGATACCCACAGTGCTGCCTATCACTATCACAGCAACTATGACAGCTTTGCTTGGGAAAAGAATTTTGGAGATCCAAGTTTTCTCTATCATCGCACCATGGCTCAAATAGCAGGCGTCGTAGTCGCCCAGCTAACAGATCTCCCGGTAATACAATTCAATGCGACGCAGTATGCCGACCAGCTGTCTCTTTACCTAGACTCAATTGAGGCCAAGTTCAGTGCGACAGCTCCTCATTCATTCAATGGCCTTGCCGACAGCCTGGGCCTGACCGACGACGACATACACTTCGTACAGCGATCTGCCGCTAGCAGTATTAGACAAGTGACGGGCAGCCTAGAAATGTTTAAGCCGCACTTTCAGCAGCTGCGCGAGACACTTGCAGAGCTTCGCGCAGCCTGTGTGGAGCTTGACAACGACCGGGCATTTGTCTTGAATGAGCTTGCGGCGCACATCTCGTGGTGGAAGTTCTGGCGCTTAGCCCGGTTAGTTGTGGTCATGAGGCGGACAAACTACCGATACAAGACCTTTGAGCGGTCGTTCCTGTATGACAAGGGACTAGATGGCCGGAGCTGGTTCAAGCATGTAGTGTTTGCGCCAGGACGATGGACGGGATACTCTGGCGGTAAGACGACCCTATTCGTTCCCTATTTCCTCTGACGCTTGTTAAGACCATACTAACGTTTAGCGCGTCCGTCCGTTTCATTTAGCTGTATTCCCAGGCCTTGTCGAGAGCATTGATGATAACAACTTTGCGAATGCAGTGAAATGGGCCAACATCATCAACGACTGCCTCAAAAAAGCAGTGGAGGGAGCTCGGGCAACGTATGTACCCCGATTTGATGTTTGACTATAGCCTTTTCAACGTACGTTGGATCGGGGCTTGGATGACACTGGAAAGTAAACGGACCAAAGCTATCACGTTAGCCTCTATGTATTATATCTATATCGTCTCCATGCTATAAATTGTACCAATCAGTCCCGAATCTAACCAACAAGTGCCCAAAGGCGCAGTCCAAAAAGCAAGAAATAATGAGAAAACAGAAAAAAAAAAAAAAAGAAGAAGAAAAAATACCTAAAATATAAGTTATTGTCTTCACCATCCAAGATGTCGGTTATGTGTATTTGCGGAACAAAAGACTTGAGGGAATAAATAGAGGGGGGGGGGAAAGTATAGCAGAAGAAGAAGAAGAAGAAGAAAAAAGATCACAAGACAACATAAAACACCATATCACCACCAAGAATAAAAAGCAGGAAAAAAAGAAAAAAAAACCAAACAAAAAAAGACAGAGATGCTACAACGTGCTTTCCCGACAATTAAAGCAGGAATAAAAGAATAAAAACAAGAAAATGAGACATATAACCTAGAAGCGCAAAGCAAAGGAAAGCAAAAGAAAATAAAGAAAATAGGAATAATCCGTCAAGTAGCACACGTCAACGTCGGGATTATCGTGAAAAACTCATTGTCATCGTCGCCCGGCTGGACCAAATGCGTTGAACCATTCCTTTCATCACACGTGCAACTCTGAGTCTGGTATATCTTGTGAGAAGCATCCATCTATGCTTCTTCCCTCTCATATTTTAACCGTTGTTACAGCTGGTTAGGGGTCGCGGTTGTCCGTAACCGTTATCTTGATGGGGAAGAAGAAGAAAAAAAAAAAGATTTGAAAATAATTGAAAAAGAAAAGAAGAAGAAAAGGGCCATATTTCAGGAACTTGAACCCCAGAACGCCGTTGCTATCGAGCATCGTCCTGCTGCTAAACCACTACCCAAGGCAACCGGGGAACTGTCCCTTGATGTGACTAGCGCCAACAAGTTACTCTTGGTCATCTTGACAGCCAGCGGCGCAACATACCATCAATTCTTTGACAAGAGGCATTGCCCCAGGCAAGGCTAACTAAGCCTAGTTGCTGGATGGTCGTCAATGGAACTCGGCTACTGAATCAAACAGGACACTTTTGTTCTCTAAGATATCGGGGGGGTGCAGGTTGTCTTTTGCAAGATGGGCGAAGAACAACAAGCTTCTCAACACACCAAGAGGCCAGTTATGGCATAGCCGTACACTGCGAGAGATAGGGGAAATAAGAAAAATGAAAAAAAGAAAACCTATGCCTGGCAGTTATTGCCCTGCCCGCCCCTTTGCCTATCATACCTTGAGCTCTTCGTCGTGTCCATAGCCATTGCTATAGCCGTTGCTCATCTTGGACATAGGCATGCGGCCATAAGAGGGTTCAACGGACTCTCGTGGAGAGGTCACCGGGCTGTATGTAGAGGAGGTTTCGCTCGAAGGACGGCCGAGGCCAGCAAAGGGCGGAGGGGGAGGTAGGTTGTTGGCCCCATAGCTGTCGGCCTGGGTGTGATGGATATCATATCCGCTTTGACTTGACGTCTGTCTAACAGGCGAAAAATACCCGCTGGAATCGATCGGTGTCATGGTTCCATCTTCGTACTCATCCAGTTCCCCAGCCGGAGTAGGGCGGACGCGAGCCACCTTGACAAGCTCGACAACTGCAAGACTGAGGTTTCCGACGGCAGCATCCAGGACTGAGACGGGGGTAAGGCCAGCCGAGGACCCAACTGATTTAGATGCCGTGATGAAGTTGTTTGCAGAGCCCGCCACCTTAGCCTTCAGAGTTCCAAGCTGCTGGCCCAGCTGCTCATTGATAGGTTTGGTAGTGTCAACGTCCTTGGTCATGCGGCGGACATTGGATACCACCATCTTCATCGAGTCGTTGACCTTTTCAAAATCGTTGCTGTGAGAGGAGCGCACGATTTCATCAATAGACATTTGAAAGCGCGTAATGTGGATGTCTCGGATGATGCCGTTGTCGTCAACGAGACCCTGCTCACGCAGCTGTTTCGATACATCATTCACCATGGGAAGGCCATTTGAAGATGCGCGAAGATCTTGGCTTTGGGTCTTGGCCATTGCAAAGCGAGACTGCCACTCCCGAACTTCGTTTTGCAGCTGTTCGTTGCTCTTTTCCATGGCCTGAATGCGTTCGTAGGAGCTGTCACTCTGCTTGGATAGCATCCGCATTTCTTGCAAGGATTCGCGTGCCTGGGCCCGGACTTCTTCGATCAAGGCAGCCTGTTGCTGGAGCTCAGCCCTGAGCTCGTCATTTTCGCGCTGGAGCTCGGGGCTGGCCTGGCCACGGGAGACTTGTGCACCAGCCTCGATCTGATCCCGGAGATTTCTCACTTCCTCCTCGTGATCGCGCCGCATGTGTTCGATATCTTCCTGCAATCTGGAATTAAGACTTTGTGCCGCGGCAAGCTTGTCCTCCAAGTCCAATCGCATGTCTGACCATTCCTTTTTCTCTAAATTTGCCGCTGTTGATCGTGACCGTTCTCCTTCAAGGGTGTTTTTGAGTTCTTCATCTTTCTTTTGCGTCTCGGCAGTTAAAGTTTCGATTTGTGCCTTGAGATCCTCAACTTGTAATCGATAGTCTTCAATGATTTTCTTATCCTCCTATCCCGACATTGGTTAGCAATTTGAGGTTTGTAACTCGCTTGGGTATGGTGCGAGAGGTGAGGGGGTGTGGATGTTTTTTTTTTTTTTTTCATTTACCTCTGATCCTTCATTTCCGTCGTCGTCCTCCTCTACCATAGTGCTCTTGTTTGGGACGATGGTGTTACTCTGAAACTGTTTGGGCATCGGCCGCGGGAATTCGCCTTCGGGGAGCCTGGGAGAGGGAGGGATTCCGTACGGGTCGCCAGGCGGCCCGCCACGCACAGAGCTGGCATCTGAGGGTCTTCTCATACGACTTTGGCTCCGAGGATAAGCGCCGCTGACTGGCGTTCCAGTTCGGCTAGGGGGGCCGCGGTTTGAGAGGGGGCTTCCGATCCGAGGCGGGAAATCGCCCTCGATGAAACGGGGGAAGCGCTTTTCCAGCTCATTGAAGACATCGATGGCAAGGTTCAGAAAACGGGGAGGCCCGATTGAAGACAGTGTTTGGCGGGCATTGTTGCGTTTAGGATGAAAATTTTGCTGTGCGAGTAAATGGGGCGGTGCGCTTTGTGGGTTTCTCGCAGAGGCCTGGCGGCGGTTTAGCTCGTCGTATACGTCGGTACTGAGTTCATAGAACTGGGTTGCCGTCAGTCGGATAAGTTTGTCTTTGGCATTATTTGAGGATTGGTTGCGGGCTTCGCGGCCCTTGAGGAAGGCCTTGAAGGCAAGGTAGTGTTCGCCCAGAATTCCTTCGATGTTCTGTTCCTCGCGTGCACTCCAGCCGCTTTCCCGGCGGCCGTACATGTTTGTTCCGGTGCTAGAGCGAGCAATGGAGGGTGGAGGCGAGGGATTTCCAGGGCTGCGCGGCCTTTGAGCAAAGCTGGCGGTGTCCATGTTGGCGCCTCCTGAGTTTGGGGGTGTAGCAAGTTGTGCTCGGCTGTTGGCGCTGGCGCTGGCGTTGGCGTTGGCGTTGGCGTTGGCGTTGGCGTTGGTGTTGGGGGTTGGGTTGGGGTTGTTTGAATCGCTGTTGTTTGATGCGTATTTAGAGGCTGACCATTCGTTTCCTCCTACAGATACCGGGGAAATTGGAGCATTTCTGGTGTTCATGTTCGAGCGGCGAGGGACAAGCGCACAGCCAGAACGAGAGAAAAGGAGAACTCCAGCGACCGAGGGTGTATGCTTGCGACGATGTCAAAAGGGCAAGTACAGGAAGTGGAGAGGATCGAATTGTCGGGATGGTGCGTGGAGAGAGTCAGAGGGAAGGAGAGATGACGACGGCGGCGGCGGCGGCGACGGTGATGGTAGCGGCAGCGGCTACAGCCAGACAGTTTATATCGAGACGAAGAGGAGGGGAGGGAGGGGAGGGGAAGGATAGGATACAAAGGTACTTGAAGCCAAGGCAATCGCAGCGTCGTGATAAGGAGGCGTGTGATGAGATATTAAAAGGACGAACAAAGCAGGGAAGAATAGAAGGCGAAGATAGGAAGTAGGAAAAGATGGAGGAGGAGGAGGAGAAGAAGAAGAAGAAAGACAAGAAAGACGGTCGAATGGGATGGAATAATGATTACCAAGTCGCTTCGAAGATTCAAGTCAGTTCGGCCTAGACAGCCAGCACGCGAGCGAAGACAAGGACAAGACAAGAAGGAAGTCGAGCGGGCAGCTAGCTATAGTAGCGAGTAGTGTAGTCAGTCGGTGATGCAGTCGGTGATGCAGTCAGTGTTGCAGTCAGTCAGCCCAATCAGTTGTGATGCCGGCGTTGGATGGAATGGAAGCACAGGTAGAAGCAGAGACAGAGAAGAGGAAGAGAAAAGGGCCCAGCCCAGCCCAGCCCAGACCAGACAGAACAAGAGCGAAAGAACCTCAAGCCCTGTTCTGTTCTCTTCTGATCTCCTCCTGGCTACAAATCCTTTGCTAGGTTCAATTTAGAAGCAAAGAGAGCACAGCACAGCACTAAAGGTTCGGCGGTCCCAGGCCAGCCAGCCTAGCTATTAGCTAGGTGGCGCCCCCCTCCAGTCAGTGTCTGCCACTACGAGTGGCCCCCTTTTTTTTTAATTTTCTTTTTTTAATTCCTTTTTTTTTTATTCTCTTTTTTTTTAATTTTCTTTTTTAATTCCCTTTTTTTTTTTACTTCCCTACTTTTCCACCCTTTTTTGACTCTCCCCCCTCGTCCGCCGCCGCCCTCTTGTTATTAATTTTTCACTCGCTCTTTTTTTTTGTTTTTTTTTTTGGTTTTTTTCTTTTTTTTTCTTTTTTTCTTCTAGTTTCCCTCTGTTCAGGGGTGTTGGTCTTGTGTGGCTGAAAAATCGGATCTGTACCGTGGCATGCTGGACTCGTGATAGGAAGGACAGCACAGGTGCTACGCGAACTCTGCAATCCAATCCGTCATGTTCTCTTTGTATTTTCCTGCAGACAATCGCCACATGACCAAACCTGTCTGGCAGCCGCAGAGTTGTGTTGCGGCGATAATACTGCCATGCCAGTAAAGGAGATACCACTCAAAAAGGCACAGCTCCCACAGGAGATGTAGCGCGGCAAAGGGCAGCTAAGGGCAGCAAAGAGTGTGTGCGGCTGGCTGTCCCTGTCCTGTCGGCTCTGCTCGCCTTGGTCTCTTGTCGACGATCGATGGGTAGATAGTGTGTCTCTTCTATCTCCTGCACCCGCGCTTCATTGGCTGGCTGCTCTATGCTTATGGCTTATGCCTACTGGCTGGCCCTTTGCCGTGTCTCGATGGCCTATTTTTACCCTATTTCTTATTTTTGTCCTATTTCCATGCATTCTTGGTCGAGTTGTAACAGCAGGAAGAGAGGAATCGAAATAATGAAAATTAAAATAAAATAAAATAAAAATAAAAATAACAAATACTTACGCGACTCGCTCTCCAGCTCTCCGAAACCTCTTCACTTGCCAACAAAGACCACATGAGACGAGACCAAGCACCTGTCCTTCCTTCCTCCCTCCCTCCCTCCCTCTCCTTCTCACACAATCCCCTCCCTCTGGTACAGGTACAGCTTCTCTCCCAGCCGCCGTGCCGTGTCCTCTCGTCAATCCCATTTTTGAGGTAGTCGACCAAAGCAAGGAACAAGGCAAGCAGCAGCACAGAGCCACGGATTGACGAGGACGTACGTCCCAAGGCCTGTCTCTATTCTATTTGCCTTCTTTCCTGGCCGCCCCTGGCCGCCCCTAGCCCTCAATGCAAGGCAAGGCCCCCTGCAAGCGTCTCGTGCTGGATATATACAGCTCGGGAGTTGGGCGCGGGCTGCCCTGCTTGTTGCTCCCTTTCCGCTTCGTGCACTGCGGCCTGCAATAGCAACGGCAGATATTGGGCAATTACACCTTCGACTTACCCCGACGTCCTCTTTGCCCTGGGTCTAGACATCATGTCTGCTGTGATGTCTTGTCCGTGTCTCTCTACCCGGCCGGCTCATCGTCGCAACTATTAATTAGAGGCACACACATAGCAATCACGTGACGTGGCATACACTCACTTCACTCACTCACTCATGTAAACAACGCACTTCAGCTGATAGCATAGCTCGGCTCGCCCATGTTCTTTCGTTTTGCCATAGCTCCTCCCTCGGTCAGTGCCATGGGATGGATGGCCTTTGTAACTCCAGACACACTAGCAAAAGAAATAAATAGAAATTTGAAATTTGAAAATAATTGAAAAAGCCCCCGCATTCCCTTTGAGATCGTGCTCCACTCCACTCACGATGATGAGCAATCTCCAAGTTGGTCAAACCCTAAACCCTAGTATCGCGCAGCTTCTGTAAGCCCAGGTCTAGCTGGTTCTACCAACGTAAACTCCCTGTTTTTTCCCTTCTGTTTGGTTGTCAATCTCCGTCCGTCCTTTTCACATGCCAAAAAAAAAATACAAGAAAAAACTAATATACGGCCAATATCAGGGATTAAGGGTAGTATTGCAAACTTGCGCCCTAGGGAGGGGGAGCACAGCATGAGATGTCTAACCCTAACCCAGCCCACTTCAGCCCACATGGTCTTGGGTCTTGACCGTCCATAGCCTTCCCCCTGCAGACCCCAGAAAGCTTGTTCATATTGTTTGTTGCTCGGGTCCCTGCATGAGACGTCGCATTGTGGCGGGCAGCACATTAACTGTCGTTTCCAATGTCGCCTGGCGTCTTAAATCTTTCCTGTAGGAGTTATCGAAATTACGCTGATGACCACCCCTGCCACACCCTCCCTCCCCCTCTATCGTCCCAGGTCTGGATCTCCAGGATGGCAGAAAGCTGCGCCTCTCATTCCTTTTTCTTTGCCATGCCTCCATACTTTTCCTTGTCTGCACATCTGTTGAAACCACCCACGAGCTTGGTGACAATGGCAAGCAAGGCCTGGAAGAACGGGCCGCTCCAACCCGCCACCTTAGGCCCATGTTGTCAACTCCCCTCCCCGTCTGAAGATGGAAGACAGAACGAAAGAAGAAGAAAAAGAAAACCGTGTTGTTGGCCACGAGCTCGCTCGCCAACCAGCCTTCCTGTATTTGAACAGAGCGGGATTGTACAGATGGATGGATGTACGACTTAATCTTGATCTACATCTGCTGCAATAAAAACAAAAAAAAAAGTTGGGCACAGAGTACAGGAATTGGGGGGGGCGGCGGTCCGTGTGGCGCGTGTGCTTTGACTGTTGTTCTTGTTCTCTTTTGCTTCTGTCGGTCGGTCGAAGTCTGCTTCCAATCGCAAGGTAAGCCAAACCAATAGCAGATATATGTTCATGTAGTAGAACTGTTTCCAGCTGCAATGGGCGCAGGGCGTTGTCGTTTGCCCAGTTACACCACTAATACAAGCGACACATATCAGAGTACAGCTCAACGTCGCTACATGATGACATGCTCAGGCTCTCTGATCGTCTTGTCTTGGCAGTCTTGGGGCAGTGCCATGTCTCATATCGTTTCTTGGGTCCGTGTCTGGCTTGCAGTTTTATGCCATCTAGCGGGTAAATATTATACTGCTATGTGTATTAAGCCTGGGGCTATTTATTTATATTGACAATTGTATTGTTTCATTATATGTGCCAAAATAAGATCGAATACTACAACATATTCCAGAAGCACAGGCGCTTGATACCGCTAGCTGGCGACTTACCTACTGCCTTGTAGCGTATACAGTACGGGCGGCTAGCGACTGGCGGGCTTAGTCGAAGATGTCTTCTACTAGGACTGCATGGTCCTTCTTAGTGGAAAGGCGTGTCCTTTATTTTGCTACAGGATACTGTAGTTAGGCCAATACCCCTTAGTATCTTCGCCCTTCTTCTTATTCGCTTCCTTCTCCCGAGTCCATCCCCTCACTTATATGTTTGTCTCATTGATAGCCTAACATAGCAGTCCACAACCAGCTCATGAGCGGCTGCTAGTAAGCACTCTCCCTAGAGCCTCCTGTTTGTCCCGCTCTATCTAGAAGAAGAGACATATGGTTTTGCCTTTAGTAAATATTGTCTTACAGCAGGAAAGCTTAATGAGGGCGACTGTTCCAGGTGACTTATTCCCTTTCGAACTCTTGCTAGTTCCAGTAGCTATGCCATGTGTTGATTTCATTTATTTTAGACGACTACACAATCTCAGAGTCTGACTACAGGAGCACGAACACTAACAATCAGGCTTGTTGCTTTCTATCACTCTTTAGAAGTACATCCACGTCATGTACTTGAACTTGGATATAGGATGATCTACCAGAGGAATGTTGTGTAACGTTGACAATGTTGCTTTACACCTGTCTACCGACTGTTTTAGCAACTAGAAAATACGACGTTCATTGTGCAGCACTATGTACGTATGCATGTGTGTATTAGCCACCAGTGGTAGAAGCTCGTGGATTTCAAGTCTCTCCTACGGCCTTTGGTAGTCCAGCAACAACATTGGGTGAAATCTCTATTCAGCGTGGCCTTGGGACATACCTGCTGGTTTCCATGATGATTGGCTACCTGAAGTCTTTGGTCTGCAGAAGCTGCGCATCTACTGTTCTAAAAGGCCCCGGCGGATTACAGTGGTTTGTCTTTCCATGTGCATGGCTGTTGCCGCATTGTTTGCTATTTTTCTCGTTTTGCTGGTGGCCGGTAGTAGAGCTCCCCCGTTACCTTCTCATGAAGCCCTCCTCGACATCTCCTTGCTATCCCACAAACGCTTCCTCCTCCCGTCCATTCTACCTTTCCCTTCCATATTCCCCCGACTTCACCCTCCTCGTTCCCTTCTTCGTTGCTGCCTTTGCTGTTTCGGGGTTGGTTGTGTCATCCTATATTGCCCTTGTTGTGGTCGGTCCTCTATAGTCTGCGGCAATAGTAGTGACCTGTCTCTTCGCGTCTCTTGAGGTCGATGTCTCCTTCCCATCCTTTCTCCCTTATCCTTCAATACTCTCTCAATTTCACCCTTCTCATCCCCTACTTCGTAGGTTGGTTTGATTTGATTTGATTTTGATTTGAATATATTTAACGTCTACTGGAATCACGGAGATCAAACGACGCCGGATTGGCTACCGGACAGAATTAACCCTCTGCAAGGCTGACTACAGATCTCAGACGAGAGAAGCTCGTATGCTCCCAAGCAAGCTTGTTACTCGCCCTCCTCCTGAAGCCGTCGCAGCAAAAAAAAAAAAAAAAAAAAAAAAAAAAAAGGAAATCCCCAGATATACCCTAAGCCCAGAAGTGGGGCTAACCCCCAACTTCCCCACAAACATTCGTTCCTCCGAAAAATCTGCCACGTTCCTGGAATCGTGAGAATCACGAGAGCAGGACGGCAGCTTCCAGTGCAGCCTGGGAAAAACCCCCTCCAAAGACGAGAAAAAAACCAGACTGTGTGAGCATCCGAGGGCTCACGATATATCCTTCCACTTTTCTGGTGGCCGCTGCCTTGGGTTGTGGATGAGGCGCAAGGCAGCCCCCTTTCTGGTGACCTGCCACAGTCACCAGTCTGTCCGAGGACAGAGGAACGCGAGGAAAAAACAAAAACAAAAGAAAAAAAAAGGGGCGGACTGTGTGAACTCTCAAAATTCAGCCCTGAACGTGAAGGTGAGCTCCTTGAGTTGGAGTGGTGTTGTGGCGATGAGGAGTTGGCGATCGCGAAAGTTGTCGTGAAAAGGGGGGCGAGTCGACGACGAGGTTATCCTCAAAGTTGGGTAAGCGCGGCCTCAAGGCTTCACAGCTCATTGTCCAGATCCATGACAGAGTCAGAGAAAAAGAAAAGAATGAAAGACGCCCATCAGTGTCATAGGCGTCGTCCTCCGGCAGCCCGGGAGAGGGGGAGGCACCAGACCTCAAAGGTACCCCCCCGAGGGTTGTAAGAGGGAGAGTTGTCGTAGGTTGGTTATGGTGCCGATTCATCAAAGCTTCTTAGTCATACTTGACTGCACCTTAAAAGTGTCAAAAGACAAATCCTCATTAGTGTAGTGGTGATCATACCTGCTTGTCACGCAGGTGACCTGGGTTCGATTCCCAGATGGGGAGATTCCTTTTTCCCTACCGTATCATGAGATGCGGTAACTTGGTTTCTTTTTGGCCTGCGCACTAGAGTGCTGTTTACCCCCGGATATCCACGTGGCCTTCAATAATGTTTTCACGTTCGTGACAAGCTAGAGAAATTTATTCATCACGTTTCCCGTCTGCTGACTGCCCGGAAGAGGGGTTGGAGGACGACATCTTCCTACTCCCCTTCCGTCCAGAACATGCCGTCGTATTGCTGTGGAAAACCAGTAGGTAGACGTTAAAATAAAACAAACAAACAAACAAACGTTCCCCGTTGGGTAGTCAGTTACAGCGCGTCTATTTGCAATATTGAATAGCGTGTAACTAGACAAGAGCCGGAATCTTCAAGGCTGGGCATATATATACATATATCACACCACGACGCAGACCTCCCGATGGCGATAAATAGCCCATTGCAATTATTTCGTTCTGTGGTTCCCGAGATTATAGTAAAAGAGTTCTGTCCGGCTGGGAGGGGCAGTTCAACTGTCCTGTCCAGAAGAAAGCATTGGACGGAAATAGTTATATACCCTCTTCCTGGACTGCTGCCTTTATACCTTAGAACCAAGCTAGCGTCCATGTAGCTGGCAGATTCGGCCAACGTTCTTGCCACTCTGCCAAAACTTCCGGAACACGTAAATCAAAGGTTGAGCGGCCGGCGGCTGAGCCTGAGTCAAAAGATAACGGGCCAACAGCCTGGCGCTCTTCTTCGGCAACCTTGTTTAGAGAATTGGCGAGATCGACGATACCCTGGCCACCAATGTAGGCCTCCTCGTGGTTATCCTTGATATCGATGTTGAATACGTGGACAGGATGGTTGAGGGGCGCGCCGCGGTTGTTAAGATCGTCAATAACAGCGTCCCAGCAACGCTCTTCGCATGTAATGACAATATCAACGACACCGCCTTCGGAGCCTTCACTCCCACGGTCACTGGCGTGTGTCTGAGTACGGGGCACACCAATCTGCCAGTCTTGCCAGCGTTCGGGGCCCCACTTTACATTTCGATTACGATCAAGCATATTAAGAAGCCCATTGGCGCGATAAAGACGCGGGTCTTTGCCCTCCAGTTCCTTATACATGCTGTCATACGATGTTTTGTTGAACTGATAAACGTTGGGCTGGTTGATTGTAGGGCCAGGCAGGCGGACCAGAGAGCCGGTACCAAAAGAAATCACGGGATAATTAGCCTGTGAGAGCCGTAGATGTGCCTCCATTGATCTGGCGCGATCCAGAGGTTAGCAAGATATATCGCACGGTAAGACCCATAGATACGAGTGGATAGCAGATGATGATATTTCTTCTTTCAATTACGTAGATTGACATTACTATGGAATACATTGCGCCAAGCAACGGACACACATACCTGTTCTGGTTACTGGCACATACTGTACAAAACTTCAACTTGAAACCAGACTTTGAGTCCGGGCCTTTCTCCGCAGCATTGCCACTATTGGCGGATGATCCATTGACAGAGTCCATGATTACGAGTAACAAGAAGATAACTACAAACAGCGCAAGCTTGAATAAAGAGACAAGAGCAAGTCACGCGTTATATGTAATGGATAGCCGGTCGATGGATACCTGAGACTTCAGAGCGGTTAGCAAATGGATAGAATCCAAGGAGAGGGAAAGGGACTGATATTAGGGACTGAGTTTTTTTTTTTTTTTTTTTTTCTTTTCTTCAGACAAAAGCGTATACGGTATAAGTTGTATCAACATAGTTTGTTTAGACAGCTCCAATAAAAGGAATACATCATGAAAAGGGTTGAGCGTGTAGTGAACAGGAATATTAGTGTAGGCTTACCTGTTAGCTGTTGACGACTGTAGACCATACAGCGTTAAGAGAACAAAGAAAAGGAAGAAGGAAAAGAAGAAAAGTTTGAAGAGAAAGTTGATGGCTGCGTCGTGGCTGGAGGTTGAAGGGTTTTGCGTTTGTGGAGCACACAACGTTGGAGCTTTAAAAATTATAAAGCGGTGACACGCGGCAGAAAAGTGTGTAGACTTTATAATGGCTTCAGAAGCCCATTTTACCAAGCGAATCATTGGGCTGATGGTCTAGTGGTATGATATTTGCTTTGCAGTATTCACTACAAATTTGTAAATGGTCGGGGGTTCGATCCCCTCTCAGTCCAATTGATTCCCAGATTCGCATCTGGGATTCTGCTTTTTGCCTTGGTTAGGTCAACCTCCAACCAAGCTTCTGATATATATATATGTCTTTTCTTTTTTTTTTTTTTGTCATCATTTTTCCATGATGTGTTGCACTGCGAGCCCCGCGTCAGCTTGACAGGGACAAGCAGGTTGAGGGGAAACCAACTGCGAGAGACCCGTCGTATTGCTGTGGCAAGCCAGTAAGCAGACGTTGAAAAACACATACATACATACATATGTACGTACGTGACATGTTGCTTTGTACATATCCTGTGAGAAAATAGAGATAAATATAGTTGCTATAGGCTACTCACAGTGGCCAGCTAGAATTACAAAGAGAGGCTCGGCCTATGGAACATTCCCATTCAAGATAGCATTCTTACTACTAGCGATCAATGCAACAACAGGAGCAATTAAGGGTCAGTAAATTGACTGTCGTTCTTGACAGCTTGCTCCCATGTTTCTGGCAGCCCTAAAGCAGGTGCCAAGTGCCACTAAGGATAATCGACTTGTTCTGAGAAGAAGGGAAGAAAAGAAACCTTTGACAATCAAGAGGATCGATCGGTTGGGTCACGGCAAAGGAAGCGTGAGAGGAATTCAAAGGCTAAACATGACAACGGGCCCAACGGCGAAAGGAAGGAAGCGTAACCCTAGTGATTACATAGATGTTTTGGGATGCTTGGCTACATTCAGTTCTTTTTTGTTGTGTAAGTAGCGGCCGTGGGTTTGTGTTTGTGTGTGTGTGTGTGTGTGTGTGCTGCTGCAGTTGCTTCTGCTGTCTGTTATAGCTTTGTCGTAGTGCCAACAAGGGTAGAAAAATGGCCCAAAGGTGCCTAAGCGGGCGGCACGGACACACACTGACCTGAAACAAATCTGAGTGAAGCGTAGTGCTGAACCGGCCAATAGGAGAATGGCATATTGTAGAAGGGAGAGAAGAGGAGAAGAGGAGGAGAGGAAATGAAGGAAAAGAAAGAAGAGGAAAGACATAGATGGAGAACAAGACAATCAATCTTGTTGCTTAAAATAGAAACAAAACACCAACAAACAAGAACTGTAATAACATGCAGTGCCAATGTAACTTGTAATTTGTAACTTGTAATTTGTAACTTGTACTGCGTGCGTCGTTTGCAGGGTGATTTCAATGGAAGCTTTAACCTCCAAGCGTGCGAAGCCTCATGCCTTCTATCTGGTCGTTTTCGTCTTTCCTTTTCCTAGAAGTGATACTGAGATAAAAACAAGCTGAATGTAGCGCCGACGTCCGGTCATAACACATGGTTATCAGTATCACGTGCAGGTGATTGTCCTTCTCGTTGTTAGTACGGATACGAGCTGAATTATTGATGTAGGCCTGCAGGCCTGGATGCTTGTTTCTTCTTACATGAATTGGTGGTAGCTGGAGCACCAAAATCTGCAATCACTGATGTATGTATTGTGAGAAGACCTCTCGCTGGGAGATGGACTGGTGGCGTGGCGTGGCGTGGCGTGGCATGGGCAGGTAGAGGTTCAGGCTAAGGTCAGGGGAAGGGGGAGGGGAGAAGAGGCGGCTTGGGACGCACTTGTTATGGTAGTGGTTGTGGCAATGATGACGATGAAATATCCAGCCTTATTTTGGCTCTGTTATAGCCTATTTTAGGGAAGCAACACACGGAGCACAGCTGTAACTTCGTGGGGGGGGGGGGGGGAGGAGAAGGAGGAGGAGGGGGGGGGGCAGCTACAACAAGGACAATGCTTTTCCGAGTTAGTTATGCTTGCTGACTGCAAGAAGAAGTTGATCTGTATCATAAGCTAACGTCGACGGGCTTTTGGCGTCTCCGTCCTCTAGGCCGTGGATGGCTCTGATTGTCTTTATTGTTGGTGAGCACGGCTAAAGTTTTCCGGGACTGAGACATGCATAGCAAGACAATCCAATCCGTACACAGGGTCAATAGCAAAACGATGACTCGACTCGGGTTGGTGACAAGGGAAGGAGAGGAACAAAAGACTGGACAGGACAGGACAGGCCATATTTTATACCCTAGAAAATCTAACTGAGATTTACATTTGGAGCCGTCCAGAACAAGGCAAACCCTTGTTTCGTCTTCCTCATGTCGGAGCGTGCCATTCCATCAGGAAGGGTTTTTTTTCCCTGTGTCAGATTATGAAATTATGAGATGGGGCAGTTAGAAGCTGAGATGTGTATTAGCTCAAATTACTGACTGCAAGGCTTCTCTTATTGCAGTGGGAAATTGGATGTTTTAACGAGGAGGGGCTCCAGCCGAGGGGACAAGACGAGACGAGATGCTGTAGGCTCGAGGGTTTAGGGTTTATGGTTTAGGGTTTTGTGTAGAGAAGAGAGAGCAGTTACGACATACATGTCAACAGTGGGGAAGGGGGGGGGGCGCCAGTATCCAAGCTTCTGAGTAAAAGCCGCTGCGCCGGCATCAAGGAAGAAAGAAAAATCAGATCAAATATACTTTGGCAGAGCAGAAGATCCAGAGCGAGCTGAGAAAGCACGTCTTGTATTATTGGGTTTAGTTTGATCGGCATCGTTGAAGTTGGCAGGTTTGAAGCCCAGAGTCGGGAGCAGACAAGAGACCTGGGTGTAGGAATAAAAGCTTGGCCTTGTTGCCTATGGATATAGCGCCAGCAAGCAGAGCACACTAGCTGACACTTTGGCCCTGGTTTCTTTTTTTAGCAGTAGTACATGCCTAAGCTAAACAACAGGGGAGGGGCAGCCCTGGAGAGACAGAGGCAACAAAAAAATTCTTAGCTTTTGGGGGGGCTTCCAGCCTGCCTGGAGGTTTTGGCTTTCTGGCCGTCAGGCCGTCTGCATGTGTTTCTTCTTATTTCTTTTTTTCCCCCCTTCTCTTCCTCTGTGTGTCCATGCTGCAAGATGCTTATAAGCAATCCCTAAGGCTAAGAGACTACGATTCGTGGCTTGGTTGGAGGGAGAGGGGGTTTGCTTGCTTTGTTTAACGAACGCGGAAATCAAATAAATGGTCTCCTGGTATTTTCTCTTTCTTTGGAACAGCTCAGAAATACAAGAAACAAAGAAAGATACAGGGATCCAAACATAAACAAGTCGCAGCCAGAAGGGAAACAAAACCAAGAGAAGCACGTGTTGTAGGGAAGTTTATATGCTGTGTACTGGACGGAGAGAATGGCCTGAAACCCGGCGTGGGAAAGCCTGTAACAGACGCTGGCTTAAGGGGTGGGGGGGGGACCTGCTGCACTCAGCCTGCCCTAGCTGTACTACTGCGACGTGAAGGCAATTGATATTGATTAGTGCAGTAATTTTTATAGTTGGCCATAGTGGGCTAGGCTAGGCTAGGCTGGGCTGGGCTGGGCTGGGCTGGGCTGGGCTTGTGGGTGGTGGCTGCTAAACTTGGCGGCTTTGTTTCCTTGTGATTTTAGCCTTTTTCGGACTCTGGACTCCACATTTCCTTGTTGTACCTCTTGTAATTTTTAGTTGTCTTTTTTTTTTTTTTTTTTTTTTTCTCTTTTCTTTCTCATTATGCTCATGTTTATTTTTATTATTATTTTCATTATTATTTTAATTCATTTTCTGCTGCTCTTAGTTTAGCCCTTGAATTAGAGCTCCTCCCCTCTCCCCTCTCTCCCCAAATCCAAATGTGTTGTGTGTGACTTGGTCTTTTCTTTGTTCCAAGTCCCCTCACTTTTTTCTCCTTCATATTTTTTTTTACACGTCTATTCTGAGACTTCTACGATCCAATTCTGACCTCTGACCTCTGACTTTTGGTCTCTTTTTTTTTTTTTTTTCTTTTCCTTTCGCTCTTTTCATCGTGAGCCATGCCTATCTCCACGAATCGTATCCCATTCTGTTCTTAATCAAAGCTCGACTCAACTACCTTTCACTCGTGAGGTCATCCATTCGTCCCTGGCATTGCCGCTTAATAAGACCACCCTTTGCTCTACTACCTACTGCCACCTACCCGCTCAACGACCTACCATCTACTTGCTGTTCATCGCTATCTCCATTATCCACCCACAATTCTTGCTACGACTGCGGTTACCACGAACTCTGCTCATTTGATAGTCCTTCGCCTTGTCTGAACAAGAAAAAAAAAAAAGAAGAAAAAACCTGCCCCTCGTCATCATTGTCGATTCAAAACGAAACCCCCTTCCTTACCCAAGGCGGACCGGTTTAGCGTGTTGTGTGCTATTATACTGAGTCGAGACTCTCCCCCCCCTCCGTCCTTGCCGCTTTACGCTACTCTCCATTCTCGCCCGCTTCAAGTACTTCTTGGGCTTCTTGCTACGTGCGGAGGCGCGCTTACGGCAGGTCGACAGCATCTGGCCGTCACCTGGGTAGCCGCCAACTATTTCGACAGCTGCTTTTGTTTTTTCTTCTCTTTATTTCTCTTGTTCATCTTAACCTTGCTTTGGAATCGTCCTTTTCTTGGTTACAATCTTCCGGCGTCTTAATCTCTTTTGCTTCTCTTCTCTCTCGCGGCATCTCTCGCTAGAATTAGAATCTACGTTAGCCTTCGTCTTTTCAACTCCTGTTTCTATCAAAACTCCCCTCTACTACTACTACCCTCCCCCCCCCCCCCAGTAACTTCTTGATACTTTATTGGCTCTGCTTCCTTTATGTGCTGTGGACTTGCCTCCAATCTATATCCCATAAAACTCATCCCTCCATCTATCTCTGTCTCTTGACACATTATCTCGGCTCCCACTATGGAAGCACCCACTTCTTCACCGGCTGTGACAGCCACAACCAAAACCAAAGCCAAAGCTAAAACCAAAACCAAAACCATTGCCGATACACCCCCCTCAACCACACCAAATGCTGCTGCTACCACAACCGCGCTCGCCACGGTACCGGCAGTAGCAACATCGGCAGCACCCGCCGATGGAGAACTTAGCCCATCAACCGTGCCCCCTCTTGTGCCCTCGTCCCACATTGCTCGTCGATCCGTTGCCTCTCGACCTTTATCACAAGTATCTGCAAAGAATCGCCTTTCGCAGTACTCAGTCACCTCGGTTCCCTCGCGGTCACGGCCTGTATCTAATGTATTCCCCATGTATCCGTCGAGCCTACCATACTCCCTTGTCCGCGATTTCGCATATCCCACGTCGCATGTCCTCCACTATGGCCCATCTCCCGAACCCTCCGTGTCTGCTTCCGGCGCCAACACACCAGCTACTGAGCAAAGACGATTGTCTGATCCACCTGCCTCGTGGGAAACTAAAATGAACTGGGATGCTCCGTGGCCAGCGGAGTACTACGGCCGCTCAACAGACGTACCCCCTATCCATTTGGGAGACGGTCCCCCATGGAGCGAGGATGAAGACCTCCAGAGCCCCGTTGTTAGCTCGCGCCATCGGAAGCACAAATCCACATCAGCCACCTATTCTCGACCGTCACTGGATGCCAACAGTTATGCTGTTGACCCCGGATACCGAGTTGAACAGAGCGGGGGTCGTTATCCCACCCAACCCGAAGACGGCGTTAACGAGTACGTGTCCCGCCGCCACAACGAGCCCCCTTATACTTATCGGAACGGCCAGGAGTCTCAACTGCTGGGAGGCCATGATGCTGACTCAGATTGTTCTAGTTGCGCATCATCGCCGGCTTTCCCTAGCGATCAGTCTAGATATTCGAGGGACTACCAATTCACTATTACCTCTCCCGATGAGGAGATGCACGGCAAGGCTGTGGCATTATACGACTTTGAGCGTGAAGACGAAAATGAACTACCCTTGGTCGAGGGCCAAATAATCCTCATCTCCTACCGTCACGGCGAGGGCTGGCTTGTGGCTGAGGATCCTAAAACAAAGGAGAGTGGCTTGGTCCCTGAAGCCTATGTTCGCCTGTTACGAGATATTGAGGGCGGAATGAATGGTTTAGCCAATGCCATGGTTGCCGAGAGGTCTGCATCGCCAAATGATAGTGGCACGCCTACCCAAGCAGAGCCAAGCGGAACTGGGTTTCCTGAGCCCGCCCTGCCCGCCATCAATACGACGGTTAATGGCTACAATCAGCCTGTAGTGTCAACATTTTCCACATCTAGTAAGGACCTCGACCCTTACCCGACAGACCAACTCGGTATCCAAGCAGGCCAAGCGCCCCCACAAGTTGTCCACTACAATGGCCAACGTGGCGGCAGCAGCCAAGCAAACACGCCGACAATGACGCTTTACTCTGAGGCTAGTTTTCTGCGACGAGGCAGCCAGGATACCTCGGGCATGGCAGCAGCCGCTGCTGCTGGGGCTGCCACGGCCGGGATTGGAACCGGTACTGGATCTACTAAGACGACCACAGATGTGGACAATGCCGATGTTCAGTTGCTGACAGATGCTAAGATGTCCTCTCCAAAGACGACCAGTGTTAGCGAAGCAGGGATGACGGCCCAGTAGTAGCCATGGCGGTATTCTGCGCAAGACAGCGATGCTGCTGCGATGTAATACTGGAAGATCATTCTCTGCCCTTCACTATCTATACCTCCCCTCATATATATCCAGTCTCAGATACTGAATCCAACCCGGCCCCTACCTCCTCCCAAATCTCTATATTTCACCGTCACTCCGCCACCTACGAATCTTCTTTTCTCCGTTTTATACCTAACTTACACGTGATTTCTTAACAAGAATCGTCCGATATGTACAATCAATACATGTACTGCTCTGCACTACCAATTGCATGGTGTATGGTGTGCCCTCCCTCACTTTGTTGCTCTCGCATGAACTGAACGATGACAAACAAGATAATTTTGTTCGCTGGTGTTTTATTCTCTCTCTCCCCCTTCTCTTCGATTTGTGTTTGTGTGTCTTTATTTATTCTTTTTTTTTTATTTTTTATATTTTTTTATTTTTTCTATATTTTATTTTATTTCATTCTTTTTTTTTTATCATGGGCTGCATGGATAGCGGCAGCTTCTCATTTTCATTTTTCTTCTACTTTCTTTTTCTTTCTTTTTTTTTTTTTTTCTTCATCTTGTTCCTTTCTTTCTTCCATTGCATATGCGAACATGCGCGTGTTTTTTAGCTTCTTTTGTTCATTGCGTTTGAATTCTATTTCTAGTTAATGACTTCTCCTTGTTTTCCCGTGACAATAAGCTAAAAAGAAAAAAAAAAGAAAAGAGAAAAAAAAAAAAGACACTATAAGATATAACGTAAACACAAGACACAGCTATGAACGATTCCTCGCGCATTTCTGATTTATCGCCCAGATTAGAACTTGTAGACCTGCTCAGCAGTGTAGCCCAGCTCCTTGAGAGCACCCTTTAGCTCGCCCTGATCCTTGGGAGAGACCTTGTTGCCCGAGACGGCGTTCATTAGGCCAGGGGGGCCACAGACAAAGACCTTGATGTTCTCTTGCTTGGGCTCGGGCAGAGTTGTCTTCAGCAGCTCCTTGGTAACAAAGCCCTTACCGCCCTTCCAGGAAGAGGAGGGCTTGTCTAGCAGGTAGAAGGCGCGGAAGCGCTGGGGGTAGGTGTTTTCAAGCTTGTCGAGCTCGGCCTTAAGCAAGATGTCATCCTCGGTGACGTTACCAAAGATCAGAGTGACCTTGGTCTTGTCTTCAGGGTTGCTGAAGATGCCGCGCAGAAGCTGGTACATGGGGGTAATGCCAGTGCCACCGGCAATTAGGGCGATCTCAGGGTGTTTGTTGGCGGACCACGGGTACTTTGGTAGAGGGCCCTTGATATCCAACTTGTCGCCAGGCTTCAGGTTGTGAATGTGGGAGGACATGGGGCCATCAGGGTACTTCTTGACAATGAGATCCATGTATCCCTTAGCATCTGTCGGAGAACAAAAAGAAACAGGAAGTTAGTAGCTGAGTTGGTAGGGGGAAGAGGAGAAGGGAAACAAACCAACCTTCGTCGCTGGTAGGGGTGTAGGGGCGGATAACAGCCTTCTCGGCGCCCTCGGGCTTGAACTTGGTTAGGATAGCCGAGGTGAAAACGACACCGGAAACGGACTCAGAGTCAGGGAGCTTGAAGCGGAGCAGCTTGGTGTTGGAGGAGAGATCCTTGACATCGGAGACCTCGAGGCTTAGGAAGCCTTGGGGGCCACCGGTGAAGGTTTTTTTGACCTCAACGGGCGCGGCAGCAGAAGCCTTGGCGCCATTGCCATTGGACAAATAGTAGCCACCGACAGCAAGCGCGGCAGCGCCAGCAGCATACAGAGCAGAGTTGGAGCTAGGCTTGGGGGCTTGTTCCGGGGACTTGGGGACAGCATTGGGGGATTCGGAGGCGAAGGCGCGGACTTGCTAGAGGGGCGGACAAGATTAGGTTAGTCGAAGAGCTAGAGGTTAGGTAGGGAGGACATTTAAAAAAATGCAATATTTGAAGCATCATTTGTGATTTAGAAGTGCATATTTCTTGTTGATATTTTGCTTGGATTGGCTTTCGCTGTATTGCATTGCAGGTATTGAGTGGGGTTCTGGGTTAAGAGCTTGCTTACCTGGCGTAGGGGCCGAGCAATACGTATAGCAGACCGGGCGAACATTGTGACGGATTTTGAGGGGGACAAACAGAGACAAGGTGAACAAAATTGCGCTCTATTTGAGACGGTGCGTTGGACTGGTGATGCAGAAGAGAAGGACAGGCAAGGAATAGAAAAGGGCAGAAAAAGTAGGTCCGTCTTTTGGGGGGGGGGGGGGGGCAAGCAAGCAAGGAAGGAAGGAAGGAAGGAAGGAAGGAAGGAAGGAAGGCTCGGTCAGCGCAGCGCAGCACTGGAGCTTTGCCTTCTTGCCGAATGTAAGGAAGCAAAAATGGTAATAAAAACGTCGAGCCGACAGCAGCTGACAGAAGCATACGAGCATCGCAACCCAGCAGCCAGGGAACAAGGGCTTAATGCAATGCAGGCTCCTCAGCCCAACCCCTCTCCTCAACCCCTCTCCTCGTCCTCCCTCTTCTACTTGCCTTCTTGGTATCCCTTCCAGTCTCTATTCTATAGGTTTATAGAGCTCTATTTAGCTCTGTAATCCCGTAGCTAAACTGTCTGCTATGCCCTGATGACTGGCCTTACATTGCCGCAATGGCAAGTCGAAAAAAACATGACTGCAGTTACAGAGTGGATCACATGATGCAACATATGCACGATCATGGACTCTTTGCCTGGGGCTCTTGTCTTTAGCCTTCTTTGTGGTTCTTTTGTGCCCTTATCGAAGCTCTGTTTGGCTAGTTTGTGCCTAAAACTGGGTGGATAGAAAGGCCAGGCCGCCTGGCTGGGCGTGCAGCACCCCTCCTCTCCATCCATTGATGACTCTCTCTAGGGCATCAGTTGTTGAGAAGTAGCCCTGAGACCTTTTTTATGAGGCGTTTTCTTTCTTCTCTTTCTTCTTTCCTTCCTTTCCTTCCCTTCTCTTTCTCTCTTTTATACCTTTCCAACAGGCGACTTTCGTGTCTTCAATCAATGAGGCTGGCATTCTGACGACAACTCGGCTGTAGATTTACACACAGCTGTTGCACTTGTCATCCCTCTTGTCCCTCTCTATACTCGTATATATATATACATATACATATACACATATATACACATATATAGAGCTAGCCTGTCTTCTCTTTCCCTCCCTTCTTACTGCGGATCATGCCATCTAAAGAGTCATCCTCATCGGGCCGCTCCAAAGCTGGCCGCTCATCTCGCCGAAGCGAGCGTAGCAACCGCCATGGTACTTCCTCCCGCGCCCATGGTGCAGCCAATGAGGACCCTTCTTACTCTAACTCGCCTTACCAACAATCTGTGCGGGCTGCTGAGTCACGCTTCTCGCTAACTGACCAGTTTGCAACGACTGCCCGTGAGTTTGAGTTTGGCTTCGACGACGCCTCGTCCGTCTTTACCAAGGTCACCGATGTCGCCGACGGCCATGCTGACCTGCCGCCACCGTATAATGACGAAGCCGAGAGTCCGGCTGCCGTGGAGAACGCTGTTGGCCCCAGGAAAGTATGGGAAGATGCCCCAGAGGATTTCGACTACGTTGAGCCTAGCCATTATGACATTCTGTGTCTGCCCCGAAACTCGGCCCTGACCCAGGATCAGATCCGCCGGGCATTTTACCGCCAGTTCATGTTGCTGTATCCCGAAGCCCATGCCAGCAAATACCGTGCCATGGCCGCAAGCCACTTCATCAAATCGCAGCAGGCCTACGAAACTCTAATGGATCCCCAACGTCGAGCCGAGTATGATGTGCTTGGAGAGGATTGCGATGATGTTGAGGTCCTCGTGCACGGCCACTACGACTCTGCTGTTGAGGGCAAGCTGCGGGCCCGGATGCAACAGGTTGTTTATGGTACATCTGAAATTGGTGTCCGTATTGATGCCTCTAAACTGTACAACCAGCTTTACCGCCAACTCATCAAACGCAAGATACCAACTGCCGCAAACCTGGCTCAAAGTGTGAAGCCGTTGGACTACGCACTCAGCCAGTCATTCACTGTGGGTGTCCCTGTGCATCGCGTCCTCCCGTTAGCCCAGCTCCGCGCTGCAAAGAAGAGACTAGGCGGCATGATGGCTAGACTCAGGCCGGGCAAGGGCAAGGAAAAGAGCAAGAAGCGGAGCCGCGACCGGGAACGAGACAGGACGTCGGCGGCAGCTGGTAGTTCGAACTACTACATGGCTATTCCTACTGTGACTGTGGCCGGCTCGCTATACGGTCTCGTTGATGGACTTACCCAGGCTAATGTGTCGTCTTCGCTGTTAACCGACCGCGTTCAACCCCTCCTACCGCTCACCATTCCTCGTCATCGCATTATGCAGCTGGGCGAGCTGAAATGCACGCCTCTTGTTGCTGTCCGTGTCCGCCAAGAGATAATCCACCGTGCCCGGGCTGCCGAAAGGGCAGAAAGCGCCGAAGGAACTTCCTCATCTGCTCCTGTCGCTGGATCCGAAGAGCGCTGGACAAAGAGCGCTATCGAAGTGGAAACTGATGTCATTCCCGAGCGATCGCTGACTGCTCGTGTCTCGCATACTTTCCTGCTCCCCTATGGCTCTGTTCCTTGGAATATCGAGGCTAGTGCTACCAATGGCCGCTATGTAACCGGTGGTATCCCCCGTCTAGGCATGGGCATATATCGCAAGATTGGTCCTGGAACAGCCTTTTTCCGCGCCGACAGCGGCGACTGGCGCTTTGGAAACGGCGCAGTCTGCAATTTCTTTGGCCAGTTTGCCAAGGAAAGCAAGAAATGGTTCTATGCCGACTTTCAGTTCCCACTAAAAACCACGCCGAGCATCGAGATTGGCTACAAGACTACGCCATGTGAGCGATGGACGACTACCAACTACGCTGATATCCCGCGCGGCGAGTCGGGCATTCGTGGAATGGACCGTGAATCCTCATTTGCTGGTCGTGGTTCATGGGCTGTGTCTGTGTCTGCTATGCCTAGCGATGTCTTTGCCGGCTACCTTCGCTACAGCCGCGATATCCCCTACTTGGCCCCAACCCAAAATCCATCTCGTATTGAAGCCGAGCTGTATGGCAGTAACCCTACCGATTACTACTTGGCCTTGCGTAACTTGTGGCAAGTTGGTAACTTTGCACGCCTAGGCCTTGAGGTTAGTGTTAGCGCTCACCATGTTCACCTGTCTCTATACTGGGCCCGGCTGAGCCATGCTATCAGTCTTCCAGTACTAGTAGCTCCGCGTACCATGATCTCAGACAAGATGGTGGCTTGGGGTGCCGTGGTGCCGTTCGTTACGGTGGCGTTGGGCCAGCTTGGACGCCGCTGGCTAAACCGTAGACGGGTGGCTAAGAAGATGGCACGTAACCAGGAGGTCGTTCGGGCATACGTTGACCAGAAACGGGTGGATGCCGAGGAGATTGAGTACCTGATTGGAGGTTTTGTTGAGACACACCAAAAGCGCGAGGCAAAGAAGGGCGGCCTAGTGATTTTGAGTGCCAAGTACGGTGTCAAGGAAGGCACAGGAAGCAACGCAGTTTGGGGTGGCGAGGAGGTCGCTGACGTAAGAGTCGCATTGGCGGCCTTGGTAGACGGCGACGGCCGGCTAGAGATTCCATACGGAGTGCGCAAGAGCCATATTCCTGGATTCTGGGACCCGATGCCATTGCAGGAGAAAGTTCTACATGTAAGATACATGTACAGAGGCCGGGAGGGTGTAGTGGAGGTGCGTGGTAAGGAGGGTCTTATTCTGCCACCAGTGTAAAGACTGGTGCATGGAGGACATAAGAAGGGAAGTCCGGTTAGCCCTGAAGGGATATGCATAAAAAAAAAAGGGGGGGGGGGGAAAGAAGAAGAAAAAAAAAAAAAAAAAGAATACAGAGGAGGTACAAAGCAACGCGGCCCTTTTGATGGGATTCGTCTAAGCGATGGTAGAGTTTCTCAAGATCCAGTCTCATTGTTATGAACTATAAAAAGGATATATATTTATACATTAAGTGTTTGCGTGTTGTGATATGAACCAAGGTAAAGCAAAGTTTTCATATCAAAGTTCCTCATCAGTTTCATATTGCCCAAGAGTCATTTTTAGAAGCCTAGCGCAGTGTTCCACACTGTAACCGTCTGGTCGCTGCGATCGGCCGGAGAACCAATCGCAGCAACCTTGGCCTTGGCCGCCTGGCAGATGGTCTTGGCCTCGTCATTGGCACCGCACTGGTTAGTCAGCTCGTCGCAGATGCGGTTGGTGATGATGTTGGGGTTCAGAGCCTCCTGCTGGACGGCCTCGATCTTGGGGTCATTGGCCTGGAAGGTAAACTCTGTGGCAGGGCGGCCGCCGAGGCCTCCTTCACGGCGGATTGTAGGGTCGCAGGAGCCGAAGTCAGCAGCACCGCCACCAGCAGCAGTGGATGGAAGAGAAGTGCTATTTCCAGTGTTTCCAGTGTTTCCAGTGTTTCCAGTGTTTCCAGTGTTGCCAGTGTTGCCAGTGTTGCCGCCAGCGGTAGGAGTGGCCGTAGCAGCGCGAGTAACCGTAGAGAGTGTAGTGGGCTCTGCGACGATATTTGCGACGCTGCCGTTGTTCTTAGGTTGTCCGCCATTATTGCCAGTCTTGCTGTTGTTGCCAGTATTCTGAGCACCTGCCTCCACAGAAGTAAAGTTGCTGAAGCCCTGGGCAATGGCGATATCAGCAACAGACAAGCCGTCTGCAGGAAACGCAGAGGTCAACGAAGTCTTGGAGTTCTCATTCTCAACATCCGATCCAGTGGTGGCCGGGTCGACCAGGGGTAGGATACCGCGCAGAGCCTCTGTAGCTGGTAGATCGGCGGACGCACACAGAGAGTCAATATTGGTATTAAACGGGTTAAAGTTGCGCTCAGCAGCTACTAACTGCTTGGCAGCGTCAATAACCTGGGGGTCATCTCCCAGTGTGCTGACAATCTTGTCGGCGAGTGCGAGTTTATCACACGGATTGGAAGAAGCTAGCAAGACACTAGGAACTTGCCCAGAAAGACTGCCAGCTTGGCCAGGAGAGCCAAATTCAGTAAGACTCGAAATGGCGGAGACGGGGATCTGTTCTTGGCCAAACCGGGATTCGGCGAAGGCCAATAAAGTGGCGAGAACAACGAGTTTGGAAGTGAAAGACATTCTCTTTATTTTAGGTAAAAGAAGGAATGATAGATTTGGACGTGGAATAGGACTAGAGAGAGGAAGAAGGGCTGACACTGAGAGAGTGAAGAAATGATATTAAACAAAGACGAAAGAGATAAGAAAGAAGGAGATGAATCTGACAATACCAGCTGGCAGATTAATGAAGATGAAGAAGGAAGTAAATTAGAAAAGGGACTGTTCACAGAACGTCAAAGAAAGAAAAGAAAGCGTCGAAGCCGAGAAAGTAGTGGAAAGATGGTGTGACCGATGATGAAGAAGAAGAAGAAGAAGAAGAAAGAACAGGAACGAGAAGGCCATAGAAGCGGAAGATGCGATGCTTTATAGATGAAGAACGGAGATAGTACAGACGACTGCATAAATGATGAGGCGCTTCCAGAGCCACAAAGAGTGCAAGATGGGCTGAGATCAGATGCACTTCGTCTGTAAGTACAGGCTCTAGACCAAGACCTATGACCCAGTCCTGTTGCCTGGCGCTTAGTATCAATTGCAAAGTCAAGCTTTGATTCTGGAGAAGGTGGCTGATCAGACAGTATCGTGAGTTTTGGGTCAGCAACTTTCTGATGCTAATCAGACAAGCCGAGTTTCTCCTAGTGTTGCCTCAAGCGATATTTCTATGCGGAGAAGGCCATCTCATGTTTTGGAAACGTGCTGTCAGCCAAAGAAACTTAGCATGTCATAGTAGCAATATCAGACAAATCGAGTATGTAAAGGAAGACGTGAGAGGTCTTGGATAGTGCGTTTGATCGGCATCGGCTCACACGGAAGCCCGTTTATCCTTAGGCCCCATTTTGACACTTGTTTTGAGACTGTTTCTCCCTTCCTCGCATGTCACTAGTGGAAGTGACATATTCCGAGTGAGTGTTAGAGGGATATTTGGTTTCATTGGTAAAGAAAGAAGTCGCCGGTATAGTTTGGAGTCTGGTGGCAGATGTTGTTTCAGAAGTCGAGGAACGTTGTTCTGTGTGTGTAACAATACGTATGTATTGGGTGCTGTACTTTAGGGTTAGGGTTATGTGTAGCTTAGCTAATACAGCGACAATCCTGACACCACTACGATTATAGACAGGATAGTATCACGTGATTTGGATATTAATAAAGGCACTGGGCCACCTCAGACACAAAGCCCGAACAAGCCTATGTGGACTTGGGACGTTGTCTGGATGTCACATCCATTAGCAATGACCATAGACTAAGCTATCACGAGTCTGCCCGTCCAATCCATTGTACCGTACCCTCTTGATACGGTCGGGCCAAGAACCAGGAACCCCCACAGATCCCAGGATAGCGCTTGAAGACACAAGACCTCTTCTAAGCCAAACCACTCCCGCCAGATTCGGATGGGCAAGCTGCTGCTCGAGTATTGGTTGCTTTAAACAGTACATCTCAGAATGTGCATTCACACCCAAGAACCCAAGCGGAGAGCCTAGTTACCGGGGGCTTGAGCATCCATCTGCCCCAACTGGCTCAGCTTTCTGTGATATAGCAAAGAACTATCTAAATGCTACACTCATGGCATTTTAGTTGTGGGTAGATGTCGATTTGCTCGCACTGACCGTCCACTGACCATCAACGATTACATAATCTCTAGAACTTGAAGAATTTCGCGGTCATGGGCTGGGGATTGCTGAAAAACCTTATTGTGCAGTCACTCTGGTACCAGTTTGGTCCAAGAGCCTTGGGCTGTGAACGAGCGAATTTTCTAGAAGGCCTTGTTTGTTCTAGAATCCTTTCCCTTGTCACCGATGATGATGTCTTTCGTTTCCAGCAATGAGAGACCCTAGGCGGCAAAGCCACGAAAACCCCCCAAGGATGCATGCAAATGCAGGAGGAGGATCCTTATAAAAAAGAAAGCAGCCTCCCGAGTTGTTCCCGTTGGTCGCAGCGCGTGTGGGCCCGGGTAGACAAGCAATTTATGTGTATTTATCTTGGTACTTTGAACACATGTTGTTGTTTTTCTTCCTTGTCCGACCTCCTTCGGAATAAGGCCTAACTCCTGGTTCTTTCTAGTCGTGACTCCAGCACGAAAGAGAGTTGTCATGGAGAAACGGAGCAAAGGCGGCGAATTGGGGGGGGGGGGGGCACATGACATATACAAGACATACAAGACAAGGCAAGGTGCAGGGGTTGAGAAGCATAGCCAAGCCACGTCACCATATTGTACATGGACTCAGAGAGTCACGATAAACTCATAGCACAGGCTTATCTATCTATCAGCTTGTCAAGCGGCGGTCGAGCTAATAAACTTCCTAAGCGCGGGCTCGATTCTGACTTGACCGTACGATAAATAATTTTCAAGATCTTTTTTTGGGGGGGGGGAGCGAACAATCTTCCGACCTTGACGAGATAATCTGGCAATTCTTGGTCTGGGTTGGCCTCAACTTGACAAGAGACCACTTGCGGATAGAGAAGCCAAGATGCAGACATAGCATAGCATAGCATAGCATAGGCATTGTAATATTGTGTGAGGGGATGCAAAAGAAAGGAGAAGAGAGAGATATGCGTCCTTGTTTTCTCTTTTCTCGTCTCTGGTCCTCCCGCCACACCACACCACACCACACCATCATTACCACCAGATCGATCACATCACAGCTACACGCACAGATTGCATGGTAGTTTTTTCTCTGGTCTTTTGAAATTCCGACATGCCACAAAATCAGAGCACTGGGCGGCATTAGCCTTCATCTTTCGCCGGGTGACTTGCATCGAATGTTTTCCGGTCTTGGGGCGGCTGTTTGCGTACTGGAAAAATGGGAGTAAATCGGAGAACCGCAATCGTACAATACTCGGCCAAAGTTTGGCCCAGACTCAACGTCACCATCTGTCCTTGTGCTTTAGCCGTTGTTGGTATACTCGATTGAAGATGGAGGAAACAGAAAGCCTGGGGTGTCTTTGTCAACGCACACCGAGAAGAGCTCCCTCTTCTCCTTGTCCTTCTCCTCCTCTCTCTTCTTCTGATTCTTCTGAGGAGATTAATTTTGTCAGGAGCATAACCCAGTGACTCAAGGGCCAGCGGGTGGCCTCGTGCGAAGGGGGTGTCTTCTTAGAGCGCAGGTTGGGTCTACAGTATAGCCCAGTCCCAGCAGGAGCGAGGTGGATGAGGGTTTAGTGAGTGCAGGGCATATAACATTAAGTTTACTAGACACACGCATCTATATGCATCTCCGATCCGAGACGAGGTACAAACACCAACACCCTGAGGCTCTGCTGACCGACAGCCTCTTGGCAGATTCTGAAGCTCCAGCTCTGATTGGCCTAAATTAAAAGACCGGCCTGGGCTTTGCTCGGGAGATCCACTAGAGGCCCTTGTAAAGCACCCAAGTATGTATGTAGCAAGTACCTTATGTACTACCACACACAGGAACTGTACATGTTAGTTTACTTGGTATTCTATTTCCTCTTTGGGTCTAAAGAGGAAAAAAAAAAAAAGGAAGGAAGGAAGCAAGGAAGGAAGGGGGATCTCAAAAACCGAACGCCGCCTAGCTACCGAAGCCGAGAATCGTCCGATAGAGAGGCCAGCAAAAGAGCAAGAGAGTAATGAAGACCCTGATCGTGAAATACGACTGACTCGGCCTTCCGCTTTTTCTTCTAGAGCCTGCTGAAAGTTATTCGCCATCGAACCCCTGGAATTGTTCATATCAAAGGGCGTTTTGCATCGTGTGTGCAAGTAAGAGCAAAGTGCGCCAGTGTGATGTTTGGGCTTGTACAGGTGTACCGTGACATTAATGCATGCTGTTCCATCTATCGGCTTCATCCCATGTTCATTCAATATAACACTAAACAATCATCCAAGTAAAACCGCAAACTTGCCACGACCAACACAGCACAGCACTGAACTGGACTGGACTGGACTGGACTGAACCGTATCACACCGCACCGCACCGCACCGCACTACACAGCACAGCCCTCCCAGGCTCAGGGCCTCAAATGTCAAAAACCCAGCCGGACGACAGGAGAACCAGGAATTCACTCACACTACTCACATCCTTAAGCTCGGTAGCAAGTGTAGCACCGGGTTCATGCATAGAGTGGCAGGGATGCCCCCTTCCCCCCCGTCCTCCGGCTGTCTCATAATGCGTCTCCCACGTTTGTGATATTCCCAGTTAAACACATAATAGGCGCTGTTCAGGAGACAAACAGGCAATTTATATATATAACAGAATAAATGGTAAAAAGTATAGCAATGTTAACAATGAGCTTCTATCTTTTTTTTTTATATATATTTCAATAACCAAATTGCAGCCACCATGGCCCTATCGTTTTTGAAAGAAAGAAAAAGGAAAATATAAAAAAAAAGTGATAAAGCGGAAAAAGGCACCTGGCCTGGTATTTGCATCTGATAAGGCCTGTGATCCTCGCAGGCGCGTCGTAGCTCGTCCTATAATAGTGTATCTAGATGTTTGGAAAGTTGGGCTGAACTTGATGAGAAATCTGGAGAGGAGAGGGGGAATACAGGCAACAAGAGCGAAAGAGAGGGAAGAAAAAAAAACATGCAAGTGAAGGGGGCAAAGGGAGATGAAGCCATGGGCGTTGAGGTGTTGCTCATGGTGATCAAGATCTGATTAGATCTGATAAGAAAAAACAAGGCAAAAGAGGAAAAAAAAAAAGAAAAAAAAAAAAAGAAAAAAAACAGGAGGCAGATATCCGGCGGAATCGATCCAGCCAGATGGTTAGTCCCATTTCTTCCTAACCTTCCTTTTAGGGATTTTCACTGGCAGGGGAAAAAGAAAAATCTTTTTTTTTTCTTCTTTTTTTTTTTTTTTGCTTGCTTCAAATTGTCATAGCGACAACCATCCGAGGACCTCCGAGACGAGGCCGAGCTAGAAGGGGGCCCGGCCTCTTACAAGAAAAGGAAAAGAAAAAAGAAAAAAAAAAGAAAAAATCCAACGGAATAGTAGCAATCTCAGTAAAGCATCGAGCACCCCACGGACAACTGTGGCGCTCACAGGAGAATAATAAAAAAAAAAAAAAAAAAAAAAAAACGACAAAGACAAAGACAAAGACAAAAGGAAAATATTACAGGCTTGCTTTAGTGGCCACTGCTAATGCCCTTGGCCGCGTCAGACCACGGCATAGGGAACACAGGAAGCTTAAAGAACGAATTGCTGCTGTCTTGGAGACCCGCCAGAGCGTTGTACCATGCCAGGAAGGCTGCCAGCATGCCAAACAACCCGCCAGCTGTGGCCAAGTTGTGGCCAATCTCAACAGCTCCCTCGGATAACGCGTAGTTCTCAACAGCTAGGCATAGGAAAGCAATGTCGAGAGTGAAGAAGAGCATGAAGAACATGACTGTCGACTTGAGTGTGCATAGCAGGAGCAGCGTAGTGAAAATCCACCAGCCCGTCAGGAAGAATCCAATAGCTGAGTTGAGGTCCTTGGCATCCTCCGCATACGGGCCATCGACGGTGTTGGTGAGCTTGAAGGCGGGGGTGGTCAGAATACCAAAGGCGATCCAGAAGCCACCATACGAGGTAAAAGCAGTGGCACCGAACGTGTTGCCAACAGCGAACTCCCTATAAGAGGGGCAAGGAAGTAGTAATGTTAGCGACTGGCAAATTGATGCTTGTGAAGATATACATGGGCCTAAAACTACTTACCACATGCCAGCAAGCATCTGGACAAAGCCGCCATAGGCGTAGGCCAGAGTCATGATGATGGTGTTGGTGTGCACACCGCGTGCACGCATATTGATGCAGGACAAGACAAACGTGGTCAGGGCAAAGGCGGAAAGACCCAGGGGCGCAGGGTTGGCGAACTTGCGGTGTTCATAGGGACGAAGTTGCGAAGCCTGGACGACAACACGGTCTTCGTGGTAGTTAGGGCCGTGACCCTTCTCGATACTGTCGTGGCTCATGGTTGAAAATCTTGTAAGGTCTAAAAAGAAGGAGAGAAAGAAAGAAAGGCGTATATGTGAGTGAGTGTTCGTTATTGAAAAAGTGTAATGATGATGATGAAGATGATGACGATGATGTAGTGGTGGTTCAATATATGAGAGCAATGAAGCTAGAATAGTGTATGTATGTATATATATATAATCGTGGATGGTAGGAGAAAGGCAAGAAGAAGGATATAAGTTGCAAGATCAAGAATAATAACAGGTAGAAAGCAGAGAGCAAAGAGACGGCTTTACTGTATATTTTCTGGAGTGCGGCGTTGAGGGGGTGGGTTGTGAATGGACGACAGCAAGTGTCTAGTCGAAGAGTTGAAGAAGAAGCAAGGAATGGGTATTTGACGATTCATTGAAAGATCTCTGATCGAGAAAAGCAGGAGATTAGGGAAGCAGAAAGACAGGAAGATGGGCTAGCTTTATGGGCTTTCACGAAAAGGTGTGGACTCGGGGAGGAGAGGGAATGCCAAAAGAAAGAGGCAATCCTACTCCGACTCCTTTCCCTTCTGCGGGAGAGACAGGAAAGGATAAGGAACAAGAGGCCAAGGCCAAGGCCAAGACCAAGGCCAAGGCGAGGGCTATACACCAGATGAAGTTACAAGAGGAGACGAGGAGACTGAGGAGTGAGACTAGAAGACAAAGCGGTGCACAGTCCTAAAGTCCAGGGTCTCTCTCTCTCTCTCTCTTTCCCTCTCTCTTTCGCGTTGTATAGACGCTCACTCCCCCTACCCCTCTCCCCCTTCCCAATCTCCTAGCCATCTTTCTTTAGCTCACCGGCAGGCCCTGGCTTTTCCTTTCTTTGACAAGCAAAGCCATTGACAAGATCTTTTTTGTAACTAACAAAAACAGAAAGAAACGTCCTTGGAGTCGGATCACATTGAAAGCAGATGGGAATGGGCTAGAAGAAGGCAGCTTTGCCGGGGGAAAGGATGATGACTAGCAGCCTCATATTCTCTCTTTTATGAGAGCTGCTAGCGCACTTGAATCACAGTACATGGCGAAGTTGGAGACTGATGGTGGTTGGTGGTGATCGATGATGACTTCATATCTCCTCAACCAATCTCCAAAGGCCGTGTATGTATGAGCAGAGGTGCGGAGAAGGGCGTGAATTGTGTGAGTTGGAGGGAGAGGGAGGGAATAGTCACGCTTTCCCGCTCTTGATAACAATCTGACTTGACTCAATACCTAAGCACAAATGACACTGAGTCTTGTCGGTACACAGTAATTCGTGGGATTCGAGAAGCCAGGACGGGAAGAGAATTTTGGGTGGTGGGGGTGTGCGCAGTATCTCATGCTCGGTGAGCAAAGGGGTGGGGACGTAGTAAGAGAATACAAGCCCACATGCCAAAACGGGACAGGAGAGTCTGACCAGCCAGCCGGGTGTGAATGAAGCGCAGGGGGGGGTGTGCCGAACGGAGCAAGCGAAAGCCAGGCCCCCTCAAAGAAAATAAAAAGAATAAAAAATAAAAAATGAAAAGTATGATGAAAAAGGGAGACGGAGAAAAGAGCCATGAGAGAGTGAATGTCAAGGAGGAGGAGAAGCCTCAAAGGGCCGTTCCTTGGTCTCGCTGTGTTGTCTCTTACACTGTAAAAGACTACCGTGTTTCCGGAATCATCTCCAAAATCAACACGCACTCTCTCATACTCACACTTCCTGGGCAGTGGCAGGCTGTTCGGGGGATGTTCGGGCAAGAGGATAGGGGTGCTATTGAAACCAGGGAACTTTTTGCGACTTGTGCTTATGCTTATGCTTATGCTTGTGCTTGTGCTTGTGCTTGTGCTTGTGCTTGCATTAGCTGCGGTAAAGCAAAGCAAAGCTTTACTTCTCCAACCTATGAATGGCCATAGAGACGACAATAGTGACACCAGCCTTCTCTTGTCACGACTCTCCAGCTTGTAGTGTAGACACGCCCATAAGGCCTGGCGAGGGGGGAGGGTTGGATAGCATGGTGTATGGATGGGCACATAGAAACAGAACAGCATAAACAAAACGAGAAACCAAGGTGCAAAATAGAACAATGGCCTATGGACATATTGCTTGCCCGGTGGCCAGTGTTGACCCAGCAGCAGTAGCTGGATGTCTCGAGCACCTTGACAATGCAAACGCATGGACTGGTTGCGACAGAAAGGCAGGCTGGGCTAGAAGTGGGCAGTGGGAAGAACTATACTTACTCTGAGTGCTACCGTAAGGGTTTTCGTAAGAAGCCATAGTGTAAAGGGCGAAGTGTGTGACGGCGAGCGGGCTAGGGCCGGCTTGGTGCTTGTATTGACCGGTGTTCTTGTTATCGTTGTTGTTGTTATTCTTCTTCTAGTCAGGACGATAAGAGACAACGGTGCGTAATATTGAGACTCCAGGCCTGGGTATAGATATAGCTGTCGCCTTGTTTGGTGTTTTAGCTGGGACACAAGACGGCTGCTTTGTAATTAATGAGGCCAGTGAGAGACGGAAGTTAGAGGGTGGCAAGGAAATGACAAGAGAAAGCGGCGGGATGAAGAATGGATAAAATGAATACAATGCAGTGTGTGAATGATGAGAAGTCGCTGAAGACACAAAGAAAAGGATATCTGGAAAGAAAAAAAAAAAAAAAAAAAAAGATGTGATAGTACACAGAAGAAACGAAGAGGAGAATCAGACAACACTAATAAATGGGCCAGCCAATATATAACGGAATTTTCTCTTTTTTTTTTTGCTTTATGGTAAAGTATAAAAAGAACAGGAAAAGAATGCGGAAAAAAAAATGGAAAAAAAAAGTAGACAAGCCACGAGATTAGAATGGACGAGGATTATAAAAGAAATCCAACGATGGCCAAAAGCATAGGGCAAGGCGAAAAATAAGAACAAAGATTTGCCAAGGTGGCACATGTCGATTTTGAGCAGGGGAGATCAAGCTCCAAGCATCCACAGGCAAGTTGAGACAAACGAGAAACCAAGGCAAACAGAGAGGGGAAGCAGGAGACGAATGGGAGGAGAGAAACAGGGGAGAAGACAAAGTAAGAGGAAGAAACAAAAGCAAAGGACAGAACAAAAAAAAAGGGACGATGATACAGATACCACACACCAGAGGCCGGGGCACGGCACCGATGCCAGGCCCTAAAGAAACAAAGGTCATCGACTCTATCGCCGCGCCAGGTATGTCTCTCGAAACTCCCTCCCCTCGCGTCGCTCGACAGTGAATGAGAAAGAAAAATGAACAAAAAATGAGCCAAAATAAAAAGCCACGGTATTCGCTGTGCGTCTTGCTCTATCGTCGTTTCATAACTGTTCCCAAGCTCCGGCGCGGCTAAGGACACACTTAGGGTTACAAGTCTGCTGTATGCGAGCCCACAAGTTGAATATTAGGGCTAATATCAATACAATACAGGCAGGAAGCACTCCAGAAACAGCAAGAGCCTTCCTCACACATCCTGTCGCGTCTGTTTTAGTGGGTTAATTCTTTCTTATTGGCTCTGCGCTTCCAGCGCTTCGCACCGACCAATCAAAATTACCTGCGTATTGGCTCTGGTATGCTCTTTCTTTTGGCCTACGGTAGCTCTGAGTTTTGAGGCTACGTGATGGGCGTCGTCCCTCTCGGCCCCATCGTGTTCTGCTTGTTTTGCTTTGTCTCTTCTGTTAAGTCTAGAAGCCTTGAAAACTCCCAGCTAATTCTACCGCAGCGGGCGGCGATCCCTATTCAATCAACCAGCACCGCCTTGTTCGTCACTTTGGCTCTAGATAGGTCAGGTCTTTGTCCTCTTTCTCCTGTCTCCTTCGGCCCGTCTTGTGTCTTGGCTCTTGATCCAACAATGCAGAGCCTCAATGCAGGTACGATAGAGCCTCAAGTCTTGGGGGTTTCCTCAGTTTTAGGGGTTTACTTGCGATATTCACAATCTGCCCAGACAGCTGGCCAAGAAGGCCAAGCCATAATCCTGTGCCTCAATCCCCAGAATGCTGGCCCGGCTCCCACACGCAAAATAACAACAAAAAAGGATACATTTCTTGGCTTGACAACTCGTCTCGTCCTGGCTCGCTTTCTGTTGCCTACTTTTGCTTTCCCTTCTCTCTTATTTCCTGTCATTTTCCCCAGACCTTTCGTTTCCCGTTTGCTTACCTTGTGCTCTCTCCTGCTGTTCCCCGCATTACGCCGTAGCTGTCTGTATGTCTGCGCCTGTGCGCCTGTCCTTTCTCAAGTCTCTTCGGCCTCTCACCAAAATTGCTATCTTGGATGAGACGCTATACTTGCTGAGCCAGGATGGCCAAGATTCTGTTCCCTTTCACGCCCTTTCACGCCCTTCAGCCTCTCATCCACTTCGCCGGGGCTACTTAATTCTAACCGTCTTGTACGAACACATCTCAATCTTGTGTGGACCAAATAGCCCGCCTCGCGTTCCAAGTATACGAGCGCTATGTTCTTGGCTTCTCCCCTAGCCTCCTGTTTTCTTGTCCTGTCGTAGAATTCTCCTGCCTGTTGACAGGCTGGGCTGCCTTGGTTGGTCTTTTTGACTGTCTTGGATGTTTACTTCCAAGACCTAAAAGCCTCGGCGACTCCTATTTGTTATTTGCTTGCTGCTTCAACAGGGCTTTGATCTGGATTGCATCGGGCCTGTATCATCGTACTAGAGGCGCTTAACTGCTGTTTCCTGCTGGTTCTCAAGTACGTTTCTCTCAACCTCCTCCCCAATCCTTCTCTATGCGTTTCATTTACTAAGGGGGCGTTGACAGCCGCTTTAGTGGCACATCTTGCTCTTTTAAGCTCCTGTTCTCCTGAAAAAGTCTAGATTCAGTCGTGTAGACATTGAGGCGAAGCAGGTCTACCCCGCTGGAGACGATTCAGAAAGGGCGCCGATTGGATTCCGGCGATTATGCTGTCCCGTCTTTTCTTTTCTTTTCTTCCTCCTTCTACCATTCACACATCCTACGCTTGTGGTTTCATGTGCACCGTGGCACCAACACCTGTGCCGAAATCCGCCTTTACAAGCTTGGGTAAGCGGGCTACGCTACTTGGTAGCAGGGTCAAGACGGCCGCGGGCCTGATGTCGTACACATAAAGCCTTGTATTGTTTCCAACACCGATGCAATCCCCATTCCAAGGTTAGCGCACCTGGCATGGTTGAGGCTCTGATTCTTGAAATAACAACCTACACCAACGAACTGTAATGCCGAGCTTCGGTGTACATAGATAGTCCTGGCGTCTATTTCAAGAAGCAGAGCCTCAGCATTTTCCAACACCACATGTTGATGCGAACCCTCTCTTTCCTTTTTGCTTTCTTTTGCCTTCTTGTGCGTGCAGCTCCGCGGCCAGTGCTTGCTTGTTGTCCTGTGCTTCGTCTCGGCTTTGATGCAGGTAGAAAGGGACAAGGAGACAGCTGGCTGACGTGTGCTATGCTCTCATAACCGGCCTTCACGTGTAGATCTCGTTTTACATGAAAGCACTGATACCCAATCAAAAGCCTTTATTGAGCAACCCCCCACCCTCCTCCTCCGGCCTGCATTACAATAACAGCGTCCAGCACAGGCTTCTATAGGCTTTTGACTATCAATATCTGGAGCTTGTGCGTTATCTTTTTTTAGCACTGCTAATCCCTTGTACATAGCTGCACTACCCACTGTAAGTATACTGGTTATGGGGTGCAAGACCCTATGCAACACCTACTGTACTATGCGCTCCCGGCTTCCGGACTCGCCCCCTTAACTATAGTCAGGATTTGCCCACTGTATAATAGCAGTGCTTTTTCTGGCCCCTCTGTTCTATTTTTGGGCCAACAAGAAACAGCGCCTAGAATGATTTGCAGTCTCGCTTTGCTATCCTTCCCTGACTCTATCCAGTCACCTCTCTTGACAAAATATTGCTTGCGCTTGGAACTGCTTTTCTTAAGAAGCCATTCCAATTTCTCCGTTTCCAAGTTGTAGCATTGCTACGGGAGGCGATTTCCCCGATCTATCGGCCAGACGAACAGGGACTTGCAGATGACTCAGCTCGTCTTGCTGCCAGTAACAACAGGCTCAGGGCTCTAACAAGACCAACAATAGATTTCTCTATCCGTGTCGAGACAACACGTACCTAGAGAGCGTCCGTGTTGTCGGTTTTCAGGTCTTTCCATTGTTACGCTCAAATAGACAACATCATAGAGACCTGGCAATGCTTTGCTCGAAAACTATATACTGTATATTCTACAAACATGGCGATGAACAATCTACCATTGTCTTTCATAGTTCAAGACTTTGCATCGACCAACGCCAACGCACAGCTACGAACGGACTAGCTCATAGTCAGACAGGAAAGCTTTAAGCGATAAGTTCGTCCGTTTCTCCGACTCTAGGTAAAGATAATGAAAAGCAGAGTAGGGACAAAACATACTGTCTTGAAACCTGCCAAGACCCTGTGATCCGGAAAAGCCCTCTGCTTATGAGATAAAAGTTTTGCTAACGAATGGAGGCTTAGACGCGGTGAAGTTTAGCTGAAGCTGAAGTAACCCTGCTTCATCCTTTATCTCTCTTCTCCCTCGCTATACAGAGCTATTCGTTGGCGCAAGTAAACAACCCCGAGACAAGCCAGAAAAGCGCTCCTCCCCTTTGTATTTCAAACAGCCCGCTAATATGCGGCAACTTGCTACAAGTTGTTGCGGTGGGCTTACCGATCAAACCTGGAGCAGCATTTATGCGTGCCACGTCCATGAAGCTAGCGCAAGAGGCGCGACGCCAAAGGCATCATCGTAGTAAAGGCGTATGGCAAGGAAAAATAACTATTCTAGGGCACAGGAAACAACAAACAAACCGCTACAACCCCTATCGCCAACCTGATCGCCATTGCATCATACGCAATCAGAATCGCCGAAACAGCCCAGCACCAGCTCATTTGTTGGCACCGTATGAGCCTCTGTATCAGCATTACGGCCTGGGGCTACCATGGGGCATCCTTTTCTCGATCGCTTTATCTCAACTTGATTCAATTTAGAGTGCCCCCACCCCCCCTACATTTTACAAGCATGCGTGCACAGCTTGTCCAGCCAGTTTCAGATTTGTATGCATGAGAAAATCCATGGGAAATGCCAGCCATAAAACTTCTGATAACAATATGGCGGGGTCTGTTTCAAAAGCTTATAAACCCTAAGCGTTACTCGACAAATCTTAAAAAGGGTTACGGTAATGCTACAGTATACACTCCTTCTTGTGCTAATTATAACGACTACCAAAATAAATGGGAAAACCCGGGCGCATGTAGCTTTCGTCTCCTTGTAAGAGAGCCAAGCGAAGCGCACGTGCATTTTCTCTTCTCTTTCCCGCTCTTCCCCTACGCATAACTAAAGAGGTTGCAGAGGGAAGAGAAACGAGGCTTGTCTGCATTTTACTGTGACATTGAAGATTCGACTATAGCAACCCTAGCTATAAGAGCATTGAATTGCTATAACCCTAAGAAAGCATAAGAATGAGTCTACTCCAACGTAACCAACATGGACAATTCCATTCTTCCTTATCTATGAGCTTGACTCACCTTTATTATCATTATTTCGCCGGGCTGTTTTTTTCCAGGTCCAATAAATATATGGACATGTTACAATCCGAGTTCGGGCATGATTCTTCAGCACCAAGAACGTGTAATACGAGGCACGGGAACTCGGCAGCACGTGGCCCAGAAAACAACAGACGCGGGACTCTATCAGCCTGGCGTCTTACTCCTCGCATCGGAACATATGTATTGCGAGTCTGCTATGTATGTATGCCTTGTATATTCTGGACTCAATAACGCACTGTATACGTCTAATAAGAACACATCACTAGTAAGACATGACGTTAAAGCTAGACAAACAAGGAAGAAAAGGACAAAGCTCCGCGGAGCCCGAGCAACGTAGGGGAGCATTTGGCGTCCTTTACGACATTTGCTTTTCTTCCGCAATGCTTCTGTTTACTCATTCTCCTCTCAACACGTTTATCCCACGAGAAAGCGTCAGCTTCCGAGTCTTGCAAGTAGTAGTCATACACCGCAACACTACTGCACAGTAGTAAGACGATGACGGGGGAGGGGGAGGCGTAGATGAAATAAGGTAGCATCAAGCAGGCGAATGCGGGAGCAATTGCCACATAATCATTCCAAGAGGCCGAGTTGGGGAAATATACTGTTAGCTTTCTATAAGCTGGTATAAGCTGTGAATTCCATTTCTGAGTTGGAGAAACCTCGTAGTTGGGGAAATGACCAGCTTAAGAATGGCCGCCTATTCAGTCTCTTTCTTGTGCCAAACCCCGTCCGTCTTCTCCAACTGAGATTTATACGTGTACTACCGGGTGTTTCTGGCTGAAAGCATGTATGCGTAATTGGCAGGCTTTGATCATGATGTTATTCTCTATTGACGACATGTCTTACACAACATACGCCCTAGCCTTCTCATCAGCTCACCCACTACCCTGTTATCATCGCTTTTGGTCGCGTGACCTTGAGATACGTATTATGAAAGAAAGTTACGGCCGCTGTTATTGGGCCGCAACAACAAGTGCGGGCGGGTCACTTCTTTCATGCTCATCTTAAGTGACTCGGCGTGCTCATTCCCTAGATAATAGACCTTCACATCTTTCACTTGAATGCTGACCTTTGTTCTTCTTTTATGATGCTTGGCTAGCTTAGGGGCTAGGAACTGCTAGATTGGTGTTAGTGCTTGAATCCGGAATAAGCAATTAGCACATGGTTAAAGTGAATGGTAATACTGCGCGTAAAGAAGAACTACCTAAGTTCCCCTAACATCCGGTGCTCATTCATAAGGTGTATGTCCTAGCGGTTAAATTCTGTTCATACCGGGGCGGATATGCGTAGGTAGATATCGATACCATCGTTGCATCCGGCTATGTAGGCACTGTTCTTCCCCAACAGAAAAGAAAGCCTGCTTTATCTTTGACTCAGAGCTCGGGATTTCGCTTTCAAGAGTTGGGAAATGCCTGCCCTCTATTCCCCATCCTGTGTGCACACCACCAACACCTCGTCCATCCATTTTCTTCTTCTATTCAAGGCTATAGTTAGTGATAGCCCGCCTGGATGGGGACTAAGCCTACTGGACGAGTCTTACTATTGGAGTATCAATGAATCTGCAGTAATGTGATTTGTAATAATTCCACGATCATTGCCTGACGGACTGGATACACCGAGCAACGTGCCGCCGCTACCCACCCTCCCTTCTTCTTCCTTTCATCCCTTCGTATCTCCAAATTCTCATCACTTTGATTGAAGCGGAAAGACGGGATTTCACGCCGGAGTCTATGAAGGGCTCTACCTGCACGTTTTCTTACAGAAGATTAAGGTTAGTCATCAAGCCTACTCGCCAGTCACAAACAAGTGCTTGCCCATACAAACAAACCCTATCCAGTCGAGAAACATAACCCTAATGATATCCTACACCGAACTTCACCGAAACATCGTTCCACATATTCAACATCATACGACGTCTAATAGCAGCATGATAAGGCCACGTATGACATGCCACAATCAGAACTTGCGGGTTGAGTAAAAGGGATCAGGCTATTTCTCTGATAGAGACGTCCTGCTGCCGTGAGCATGTATCCATTCACTCTCTACAACACTTCTAGGCTAATCTTTTACACGTACTATGAACCGCCGCCAGCTAGTGCAAGTCTCATTTGTTCTATTTCTCACCATATTACTCACCAAACTCTTTTCGAATTCACAGACGCAGTCTAGTACCTTTGCTATTCGCCAGTCCACCGACATGCCTCCCCCGCTGAAGCAGCCTGTCATAGTTGTTGGCTCCGGTCTTGCGGGGTTGACAGCAGCATACACTGCTCTTCAAGCTGGCGCACCGGTTCGGATGCTTGATCGAGGTGCAAAGCCAGGAGGCAACAGTATTAAGGCATCATCTGGAATTAATGGTGCTTATACGCGGTTCCAGGCAGCATCTCGCATTGCTTCAGACACAATGTTCTTGGAGGACTCTATTAAGAGTGCTGGACAGCGTTATAATAGAGCTAGTAGCGGTGCTGACAGCGTACCGGTGGATCGTGAGGGCTTGGTTCGACTCTTGACAGAGCAATCCAAGCACGCTGTCGAATGGCTAGCTGATGAGATCGGCGTTGATCTCAGCGTTGTTGCCACCCTTGGGGGCCACTCCATTCCTAGGACCCACCGTGGAGCGGGTAAGCTTCCGCCCGGAGCCGCGCTTGTCAACGGGCTCTTGACTAAGCTGAAAGAAATGCCCGAGTTTCAGCTCACCAGCGCTGCAGAGGTGACGAAGGTTACTACTGAGACAGCAACGGGCCATGTTACTGGCGTCGAATACACGGTCAACGGAGAGCTAAAGAACCTTGCTGGCCCTGTAGTGTTCGCTGCAGGCGGATTTGCAGGCGACACCTATGGCCTTCTCGCGCGGTATCGACCGGATCTGGCAGGGTTTCCGGCCACAGCCGAAGAGAGACCGGGTGCACAAGACTTATTAGTTGCGGTTGGCGCTGAGCTAGTAGACATGGACAGCGTACAGATTCACCCTACGGGGTTCATAGATCCAGCTAATGAAAGGTCGCGGTCCAAATTTCTGGCGGCAGAAGTTCTACGAGGTGAAGGGGGCATTTTATTGGATTCCGGTGGTAACAGATTTGTCAATGAACTGGATCTTCGTAGCGTTGTTAGCAATGCTATCATGAAGACTCATCAGAATGTGGCAGAAGGTGTCAAGCAATGGGACATCTCAATCATTCTAGATCCCGGTGCCAGTGAAGCTCTGGAAAGTCACCTGGGTTTCTACACGTGGAAGGGCCTGATGCAAAAAAGAAAGGTCAAAGATTTGCCCCCAGCCTTCATCAAAAGCCTGAAGGGATACTCTGATATTGTAGCAGGCAAAGTGGAGGATCCTCTGGGCAGAACGTCATTTGGCTACTGGAAACTGAAGCCTGAGCAAGAGGGTTTTGAGGAGGCAGAGATCCATATTGGAAAAATCACGCCGGTAGTGCACTTCACCATGGGTGGCGTTGCATTTGATACCAAGAGTCGCGTGCTAAAGAGAGATGGTATTGGTGCAGAACTGACACCGATTCCGGGGCTGTTTGCTGCCGGTGAGATCACTGGTGGAATTCACGGGGACAATAGATTAGGCGGTTCTTCTTTGTTGGAATGTGTTGTGTATGGAAGAATTGCAGGAGAGGCAGCGGCTGGCGAACTGAGGGCGAACTGAGGACCTTTTTTTTTTTTTTGAAGGGGACTGGATTAGTAAGATTCCAGCCAAGTCTGTGTAACGAGTAAGTTGAAGATGGAAGACCCGCTTTTATAGTATAAGTAAGGCTCGTTAATTTAATATTAGTGCTAAACGGCTAACATAACCTGCATAAGTGCATAAATAGAGCTTGAATCTCCAGAGGCTTCACTTCGTATTCTTCTTTCTCTTTATCATCAGATTAGATTACTTTTCCCCATAGTACCTGATCAGTCTGAGTCCGAGTCCAGGCTTGAGTCCACTTCTTCCTCGCCCCAATCCACCAGATCCACAGTAACGGGCGACGATGCATTACGCATTGCTAGCCATGTTGCCTTTTCGTCCGAATCATTCCGGAGCTGGTGTTCGGTCCATGGCGGGATACAGACAAAGTCGCCGCGAGAAATGATGTTGGTAATAACGTCACCCTCGAGATCTGGCTTCGTAGAGAGAATCAAGGCCCCAGATATGACATATATTATAGTTTCTTTCATGGGTAAGTTATATTGATTATTTTTGCGCTAGGATCAGGATGTTGGTCTTATTAAAATGTCGGGGCATTGAGGAGAGAACTCACCTTGTTCACTGTGATGGCGGATGGATGTAGTGGCATGGGCGTCCAGTTCTACAGCTACACGGCACAACATGAGGTATGGTTACAACTGTGTACTAGTGTACTGACCCCTATTCGAGGGAGAGGGGGGGGGGAATTGAGATATGGGCTGGAGAGCAGACTCACCTGATGCGCACATGTAATCACTTCGATTAACTAGTTTGTTGGTGACTCGTAATGGCGACTTCCTCTGTGACGCGCGGGCCATATGCGGCCTATCTGCTTCCCGCTCAGTGTGCCGATCAGTATAATCGAGGCCGTCCAGGTCGGACTCGTCCTCGGAAGACTTGATGCGTGAATCGGCTAGATAGGCGGGCGAGGCGGGCTGTAGATGGCTGGATTCTGTAGCAGCTGAGGCGGCACGCAGGACGACATTCGCTGGGACTGAAGCCTGGGCATCTGTACTAGAAGCTAGCACATCGTGCGGTGGGGTGGCACTGTCTCTGTCTGAGTTAGTGGGGCTTGTTGGCGGGACCCCGTTAGGTGACTCGGTCTCGCGCCCCTTGGCATGTGAGCGTGAATGCGAGCCTGGTTTTGAACTTGGGTGCGACTGTGGCGGTGGCGGTGGCGATGAGGGGGTAGACAAGGCTGGGGCTTTTTGAATATGCACCGAGGAAGGCATTATCATTGGCAGAAGATCTTTCAAAAGCGGCACCAGAGTTGACATTGCTAACATAGCCTGGTAAGAGCAGGACTGGGAGCAGGACTGGGAGCAGGACTGGGAGCTACAAATAAGCTAGTGGCAGTATATGTAGGTGTGTGGGTACGCGCTGAAAAGGGGGTGCAATCAGCGATGAAACCTTGTCTTGTAGAGAGAACCGGCAGTAGCATGCAGTTTATGGACGATATTGTCAGGTAATGCGACGTGAAAACAAGGTAGCAAATTCCATGAAGCATAAGCGCCTGGAATTTAATCACTTTGAAAATATGTCAATATATATTTTTTCTTTTCCTGCCAGCTGCTGGCAGCCGGTTAGGCTCCATCCGCCTGACCCTAGGCGTGGAAGTAACTAGGGTCTGATGATGTCAGCCTAACGGCACGTCTTTTAGTGTTCACCTAACTTTGAAGGTAAAATATAAATGGCCGCTCTTTCACGAGTATTTTTTTCCTTCAAAAGCCTCATTTTAAATTTCTCCTCCCTCAGTGCGACGTTGTCCATTTTCAGAGCAATCGGAACATTTATCGCAGTTGTTGCATCCCTTTGTTTATTCGTTGATTGTTTTCCCTGTCAGGCGTCGATAACAAGGGACAGGCAAACTATTTACAGGGTTCCAACACACCATATAACACACCGACACCACAAACAAGACCCTGTTATTCTCCACTTTGGGGGGGAAGAAGAGGAGTAGGAGGAAGAAGCCGGACTTCTCTTACCCTATCTCGCTTCTAACTGATTTTTGGAGGGGTGATTTTTGGAGCCATATGTCTATAATGGCCCAGCCAGTGCTCGATGCTCTCGCTGATGCGCTGCAGAATCTCAACATGCTGACAGATCAACTACAGACTATTGCTAACACGCAACTAGGCGACAGTCCTGATAGGGCTGATGAGTCTATAACGATGACTGCAGCAGTAGAAGAAGGGACGGGGGAAACGAGGACACCAGCATCAACAACAACAACAACAACAACGGAAACAGCGTCACGGCTAGAACCACATCCAAGTAAACTGCTAGAGCAAGATGCTGATGAATCATTCACATGTGCGTTCTTTACTTCGGCTATGAGCGTATGTTGCTAGCACATCTTGTTATCAGCCTCACTAACACCGCAAAACATGTATTTATTTAGATCCTGAGGCCCAGCAACACTCGCAGCTGGCCTCGGTGCCGGTAGAGCTGCTTCTTCAGATCCTGGAATACATGGAGCCAGCCGATTTGATGATGCTGTCCTGGACATGCCAGATCTTCTACAGATTATGCAGATCAGATAATGTCTGGCTACCTAGAATCCAAATAAACGTGCCACATACCAAGGTTTCGAAGTTACCACCAGGCTTTACCAACTTCTTTGAGCTGTGGCGAGCTCTACGCGACCAGTGGTTTGTCGCCCGCCATAAAATATGGTTTAGCGATGCTGAGGCGACGGGCAAGTTGATTGTATCGCGATATGATCCATGGCGTGGGTGCATCGAGGCATACCAAGTAGTAGCTGTGAATAAGGCTCGTGATCGTGATTCTATTATAGGGGTGGAAAACGTCACCATATACCCGTTCGACCCTCGTGTATCGCTGCACAAGGATACATCCATCATCACACTCCGTGCCTCTGATGCACGGCATCCCAACCGTGACGTATCTCGATTTGAACGCGAAATTCCCATGTTGCGTAGCGGTAGTGTCGAGTCTCTCGCATCCAGTTTTGTCGCAGCACGACCCGTATCCATCTTACAAGAACCCAAGAGTCACCAAAGCTCACCATCGGGGACTGTCTGGCCACCACCTAGCATCCCCGTGTCTTGTGAGCAATGCACTCTTGGGGTTGCTCCGGCCATGTACCCTGCTACAGCCAGGGCAGTTAGTGACAGTAGCTGCATCCCGAATAGCCACCGCGAAGCTTCACAATACACATTTCATTTGCGATCTTGGCTGCACATGTCCAACACAGTCCACCCCTTGAGCATACCCTCGGCCGTTGGTCCGGGATACCACTCAACCATGAACGCCAGCTCTATGCTAGGCGAGGTTCTGACAACGTATGCTACACTAACCCCCGAACTGTACATACCAACACCAACGCGGCCGTTCCGCGGGCTGTGGGTTGGGGATTATTCTGGCCATGGCTGTGAGTTTGTGCTCATCGTACAGCCTGATTTGCCCGAAGTGTCAGACTTTGAGTTGAGGCTGACTAGGCAAGACGGAGAGGAGGAAGAGAAATGGCAGAAGCGGCGGTTAGAGGCGCGCATCTATCGCGGCCCTCTTATGGCAGTTAAACTAACAGGCGATGTGAATATTCCACGGGGCAAGTTCACGTTCAAAGTCTCGGACCTGGATGCGCGCGGATTCGTTGGCCGGTCTATTGAGCTAGGGTTCAACAATGCGCGGGTTGTGCGGTGTCTTGGGCAGATTGCGGAGCCATTATACACATCTCGTAAGTTGTCTCCTTTGGGCTCCATGTTTTCTTTTCCTTGCTGCTTACTTGTGTGCTTTGTATTGCTAACCTGCCTGTTTGTCTCTTCTTCAATTCTGCTCAGCGACTTTTGAAGTGGGCGAACTTATCCTCATTTCGGAAAACGAGCTTGCATATCATTGGGTCGAATTTAAGAAAATTCACTTCTTCAAGCGGTTCGATATAGACGAGCTGCTAAAGCAGTAGACAAGTTACGGAGCAATTCCGGAAAAAGGAATGACGGCGAACAATAGATGATAGTGGTTGTGAAGAAATGGATTGTGCAATGTGCTGAGTGCGAGTGTGAGCGTGATTGAGAGTGAGAGTGAGAGTGCGAGTGCGAGTGCGAGTGTGGGCGTAAGAGAGACTAGATAGGATAGGTGCCAAGATACTATACTAGATATTGAGGCACACATTATGTTTTTCTTTTTGTTTCTTGCACTAGATGTTTTGTAACAAACGAACTTGCTTGGTTTACATGCAAATAACTATGTTGGTCCTCCTTGTGACAAAATGGAGCCAAGAGCCCCAACAAGCTAGGGATGGCATATTGAGTCAAACTGAGCGAGGCTGTCTTCTGCTTGTGTGTTTTCAAACCCAGATTTAGGCTACCCGGAGCATCGTGCTAGAACGGGGACTGAGACTGGGACTTCGGGCTGACCTTCTATTGCCCCCGCCTTTTCTCTATCTCTTTCCTTTTTGTTACACAGTTTCATCTTCCCTTTTTTTTGTTTTCTTTAAAGATGCCGAGCTCTAGCCTTAAGCAGTGCCTGATCTCTTGGCCGACTCGTGAATCCAGTCGTTCAGGCCAGCTCTGTTGCGAGCAATCTCAATGGCGTAGAACTGCATACGGGGCACGAAGATGGTGGTGTGCTGGCCGTAGTCGGTGTTGGGCGCAATACGCATAATGGTGCCAAAGTTGTAGTCGTCGACGCGCTTCTCGTAGGCCATCATGAAGTTGCGCCAGCGCTCTTTGCCACGAGCCGACTTCATCTCATTCTCGTCGATGGGCTTGGCGGGGTCGAACTCGGGGAAGTCCTTGGCTAGGTGCTCCATGATTTCGTCATCGATCTTGGTGAGGCGAACGGTGCTGCCGGGGACGGTCTGGAGAATGCGCATGTAGACCTCCATGTGCTGAACAGCCTTTACAGCGAACTGCTTTTCGATCTGGAGAAAGAGGCCGGATTAGTAGAAGAGGGGGCGGAGAAGAGAAGAAAGGGTATTAGCTCACATCCTCGAGGTTGTCAGCCTGTTCGGGGTTGAAATTCTTGGGCGTCTTAGCCGTCGAAGTAAGGGGAAGTTCAGCCATGGTAGCAGTAGTATTTGCAATGGGTATTGAGAGCTTAATGAAGGGTTATATCGCAAGGTAAAGGACAGAAGGAAGAGTTGGGCGCAAGAAGGGCTTGTTCGGTTTTTTTCTTTTGACGTCAGTTTTGGCGGGGGGGGGGGGCGATGAATTTGCGACGGCGGGGTGCTGGCAGCTGGTATGCTTAAGCTTCAGCTGTCTGCACCTGTCCATATTAATAATAGCGGGCTGCCACTGAAGCATCAGATTACATCACGGTTTCGCGTTCTTTGAGGTAAGTGTGAGGGTATAGACATGAATGATGCTAGTATGGAACTAGTAATATGCTCAAAGAAGCATCGAAAATAAGGCAGGTTTGGGAAACTCAGCACATAGGCTTGCAGTTATTTTCTTATTTTTATTTCTTATTTTTATTTTTATTTGCATGGCTGGTTGCCCGCACAAGAAACGAACACTAAACAAAAAATACGAGATAATAAAATACAGCTTTGTAGCCCTAACTTTGCTGTGCAATAGACGAATTAGGCAGTCATGGTACTTTTCGGCGTCACCCACAACTACAACTTGGGTAATTACTGCGTGAGGCAGAATGAGAGACACCTTGCAAATAGGAGTCAAAGAACTCTACTCCAGCCTGTTCTTTGACCTTGACATTAAATTGGACACATGATGCTTCTTTGAAGCCTGTATCGTACATCTTCTTTCTTTCTGCTCTTTGTATCTATTCTGAGCTGTGTTGCTAGCTGCCCTCTGAAAGCAACATTTCCGTCAGTACCCCAGGAGCGATAACATACGACTTGAACGTCATTGGACCACCAAGAGAGCAACAAACTAGACTATAAAAATGTGATTCCAGTGTCGGCATTGACCGAGCATGGCCTATGAGAATAAGAACGAGCTAGGTAAAAGCCATGCTAGCCAAGGCAAGGCAGCAAAGCGAGACAAAGACAAAGAAGTTGAAGAGTGTCATGGACTAGCGAGAAGACTGACAAAGATAAAGAGCGAGGGCTTGGCCAGACTCTGGATGTGTGTCCTTGTCTTTGCGTTCCTGTCTCTTCTTCTCCGCGTCCGCAATATCCTACATCACCATGGCTGATGCTACCCAACTCCGGCAAGCAACTCAAGCCGACGCTATCAAAATGGAAGTCCTTCACTCTGCTGTCAGTGCCAACATGCCCGACGAAGCATACGCTTCTAGGAAACCTTCTAGAGCCTCGCTTACATCTCATGACATGAACTACCCGAGCGCGCCCTCGTCCTTGACAGCCATTAGACCGGATCCAGACTCCAACGAAGGCCCTCACTCAGACTCCCATACGGATACTGTATCACCAGCACACCAGCGCTGGCGAAACCTCTTTGTCTTCACTCGCCGAAGCCATCTTGTCTGTATTGCCGTAGCCTTGTGCTCCTCTATCACTGTTGCTGGCCTCAAAATCTTCATGATCATCGCTATTGGAAGAACCTTTGAGGTCGTGACCAGCTTCGGCGCTGGCCTTAAGACAGCTAGCGATGGATTGGAGTCGGTGAATCGCTGGTGCTTGATCTTGACAATTTGCGGTGCTGGTGCATGGCTGGCTAATGCCACTTTCATGGCAGCCTGGATTCGTTTCGGCGAACTACAGGCTGAAACAGCGCGGCGAGAGTTGTTTGCTACGCTTTTGAAGCGCGAGATGGCGTGGTTCGATCTGCAAGAAAGCGGTATCCCAAGCCTCATGTCACGCATAGAATCGTTAGTCACTAACCCACCCCGTAACTATCTCTCTTTTATCCCCTTGCTAACACTGTTATTCATCTAGACAAGTCCGCCACCTGCAAACTGCCAACTCGCAAATATTTGGTGTTCTCGTCAACAACATCATGACCTCCATCGCCGCCTTCTTTGTTGCTCTGTCCTTCTCATGGAAGCTAACTCTGCTTATTATTGCCTCGCTACCCATCCCTACAATCATCTTCTCTCTCCTCATGCGCCCAATCAAACCGGCCGTCATGCTCCAGAAAGATGCTCTCGGCCAGGCCTCCAAACTAGCGGCTGCTGCGTTAACTGCTATTGACGTGGTCACCGTGTTTAATGGAGCTGCGCACGAAGTGCGCCACTATATGGATTGGATCATTCGGGCTGCGGGGTTCTACCGCACACAGACATGCTATAACGCTGCCCAAGCAGGATTCATGCAGTTCTGGACACCGACATTGGTCGGCTTATGCTTTCTGTTTGGAATATATTTAGTCCAACATGGGAACAGCACAGCTGATATCATGATAACTTTCTATGCCATGATGACTGTGCTTGAAGGTGTACAAGATCTGCTGCCTGAGTGGCTGCAGTTGGTCCGGGGCATGTCGGCTGGCTCAGACCTTAAAACACTAATGGAGGCCGCCGGGGATGAAGATGAAGGAAGTGCCGATCCAGGGTTTTGTCCCGACTTGTGTACAGGTCATATCACCGTTGATAACGTGAGTTCTTTTGCACAGCTAAGAACCCCTAGCTCAATTACTAACATTCGCTTGTTTCTTAGGTTTCTTTTAAATACCCAACAACGCATGACACCTTTGCTCTGCAACCAGAAAGCTTCAGGTTTGGGCCCTCTAGTCTCAACTTTATAGTTGGTCGCTCAGGCTCCGGAAAGAGCACTCTCGGCAATCTACTTGTCAAATTTTACGCACCTACCAGTGGTAGTATATCTATTGACGGACACGACCTCAGTACTTTAAGTACCGCCTGGGTGCGAGCCAATGTGTGCCTAATTCAGCAAAACTCGCTACTATTCAATGATACCTTTTTCAAGAACATTGCTCTTGGCTCCCTTGACCCCGATGCTGCCACTATCGAGGATGTAAGGGTTGCTTGTGACATGGCAGTGCTACAGTCTACCATCTACAAGATGCCAGAAGGAATGGACACCATGCTAGGGTCGAGTGGTCATAATCTCAGTGGTGGCCAGAAGCAGCGTCTCGCTTTGGCTCGTGCTCGACTACGAGACCCGCCAGTCTTGATTCTAGATGAGGTGACTAGTGGACTAGACACAATGAGCAAAGTCTTAGTCATGGATGCTTTACGCACATGGAGAAAGGGTAAAACGACCATCATAATTACTCATGATATTTCTCAGATTGAGCGTGATGACTGGGTCTACGTCATGGATGCCGGCCGTATGGTCCAGCATGGTCGATACCACGATCTAAGCGCTTCTTCAGCTGGTACTCTATTAATGGCTGTCCATAAAGAATACGATGGGCAATTCACCTCTAACCTGTCTAGCCCTGATACGCCCAAATTCGAGTCTGACCTTGGTTCTAGTACAGATGCAACACCACTTACCGACCTGGTAGTTCCCGAATCACTCCCTGCCACAAAGCGGATCTCGCGTTTCGTGTTTAAAGAACTGGAGCACGCAGCTGCAGGCTCACAGCTTCGACGCGCTATGTCACAACGTAATACTATTGCCATTACCGATGCTGAAGACTCTATATACTTGAGTCTAGCCCGGGCCCATGACCTCTATCGCAACAGCTTTTCTGCTTATGGATTAGAATCAAAAGATATGCCTCAACGTCCTAGATCGACTTACAATGGTGCTGCCCTCAAAGAACTACCTCCGTTTGAACAGCATACGAATATCAAGGATAAGCCATTACAGAGACTACCCCCAAAGAGGTGTAATTCACGGGTTAGTGATGGTGACGAAGAACAGGTATATTCTGAAGAAAAAACAGAACGGGAATTAGAGCAGATGGATCTACAATTTCTCGCCAGTATGGGGGTTTCTGTACAAGAATCACGCCAGGACTCGGGCAGAACTCGCCGTTTGCATCATCTTGATATCGAAAAGGAAGATCTTTTTGACTCCGAAGAGCAGAGACTGGGCCGAATCAGTGGCATTAACGCCCAAACAAAGATGCGCTATAAGATTGGGCGACATAAAAAGCCCAAGGGGCACTCCGCTCACAGTCTGAACCAGCACAGAAACGAGGTTAAACCATCCCCAACAATCTCAATGCGCACCATATTCAGTACCATCTGGCCTAACATCAACGTAAAACAGAGGGCACTTCTCATTGTCGGCCTGATAATGTGTGCCATCGCTGCTGCTGGCACACCCACCTTCTCGTACTGCTTTGCGAAGCTTCTCGCTACGTTCTGGGCTCCTAGTGACCGAATCCAAACAGCTGCTAAATGGGCCGCTGTCTTGGTCGGTATAGGGCTCGCCAGTGGGATATCGATCATGGTCGGTCGTTGCCTATGCGAACTTGTAGCCCAGGCATGGGTCAACAATTTACGACACAAAGCACTGCATAATGTCCTGTCCCAGCCTGTTTGGTGGGCCGGAGCAATGCCACAGAATTCGCCACGTGCTGTGGTAAATACCCTTAATCGCTGTGCTGAGGAAATGTGCACATTACTTGGGTCCTTTGTTCTTATCGTGGTTGTCGCTTTGACTCTCGTGTTGATCTCTATTATTTGGGCTCTTGTGCTATCGCCAACCCTGACACTAGTTTGTCTGACACCAGCACCAGCAATCATGGTTTCCATTCGGCTGTTCTCTCATGTCAGCGGCAAATGGGAAGCAGTACGCGATGAGGCTGCTGCCGCATGCAGTGCCGTATTTAGCGAGACTTTTATCGACATCCGGGTTGTTCGGGCCCTAACACTAGAGCGTCATTTTGACTTGAAGCATAGAAAGATGCTAGACGCTGCCCTTGCTGTGGGCGCTAAGAGGTCGAACCAGACGGGCTTCTTATTTGGCATGCAACAAAGCATGACATTTTTCTTGACAGCCTTAATATTTTGGTACAGCATGTCTATCATCACAAAGCCCGGTTCGTCTCAATCTGTGTCTGACGTAATCCAGGTCATCAACCTGCTCTTGTTTGGCATCACTGCGGGCTCAACAACACTGAGCACTGTGCCGCAAATATCAACTACTCAGTCTGCTTCAGCACAAGTACTACGTTTAGTCCATCTCCCCGTGTCCGATACAGAAGTTGAAGGGCAAAAGCAGTCAGTTGAAAAGCTGCTCCCGATTGTGTTTGATCGCCTAGCCTTCTCGTACCCTTCTCGGCCTAACTCACGTGTGCTACACAGTATTTCTTTTCAGTTGAAGTCTGACAGTACAACAGCCATTGTTGGTTCATCAGGTAGCGGAAAGAGTACTCTTATCGGCTTATTGATGGGCCTTTATGAGCCTGATAAGGCGAACGACTCATCTCCATCTTTATCCTTTGCTGGCGTTCCCGCAGATCAGATCAGGATCTCCAGTATCCATACGCAGACCGCATATGTACCCCAAACTCCATTCCTATTTCCCGACACCGTACTTGAGAACATCCTATATGGTCTTCCAGCAGATTCTGTCTTTCGCAACATGCCCCACGCTGAAATTGCCGCCAAAGCCGCCGGAATTCATGACTTTATCTGCAGCTTGCCGCATGGCTATCAAACGCTGATTGGAGACGGTGGTCAGAGTCTGTCGGGCGGACAAATGCAGCGTGTAAGTATTGCGCGTGCGCTGGTACGCAAGCCTAAGCTACTGGTTATGGACGAGCCGACATCGGCTCTAGACGCAGAGAGCGCCGACTTGGTGCGCGAGACGATAGTAGGCTTGATGCGCGGATATGGTGGGGCAACACCAAGGGATATGGCGATTGTTATTGTTACGCACAGCCCCGAGATGATGAGGATTGCAAGTGACGTGGTGGTGATAGAAGAAGGATATGTAGCTGGACAAGGATCATTTGAGAACTTGCTATCACAAAAGGGAGAGTTTGAGCGCTTGGTTCAAGGCGGTGGGTGAAGGATAAACCAAGTACCAACCAAGTATTAAGGGGTCTATACGTAGTGTATTGCTTGGGTATAGAATGTATTTGATCTACATGACGCTCATGGTCAGTTTTTATCTTTTTTTTTTTCTATCTTTTTGTGCTATCCAACGTCTACCTATTGGTTTCCCACAGCAATACGACGGCATGTTCCGGACGGGAGTACCTCCCGGGCGGTCAGCAGTGACAGGTATGCGTCTTCTTGGAACTGCTCCTATGACTTTTGAGGGTCCAGCCTTGCGGCCAGAAGCCTTCGCCGAAAGACAGCTAACCTCCAAAAAAAAAAAAAAAGAGAAAAGAACAAAAGAAAGAAAAAGGCTAGGCTCACGATGATGTTGAGATGAATTAGATGATGAAGCCATCAAAAAGACATCTTCACATCATCAGATGCTGGGGCTGTTAGTGGACAGGCTATTTTCATTGCCTTCAAGCGGATTTGAACCGCTGACCTCGACATTACTAGTGTCGCGCTCTGCCAACTGAGCTATGAAGGCTTGTTCACGGGAAAATATCCAGATATTAGAGGTTTTATGACTTTGGCTGAAAATTTTGGGGTATGCGTCTGTAGCACAGGAAGCCCCACTCTAGACTACAATAGAGAACAAGTGAATATTAGATCTAGAATTAGTTTTTGTTATTTCTCATCTTTTAATACCGTTACGCAAACCAACTTGCAATGAATCTTCGTCAGATCGTTAATCTCCTACTAGCGCTGACTTGTGAGGATGTCCTTGGTATATGCTAGAATAGGATGATGATCAAGATCGATGGAAATCTTGCATCGTTGCCCACACCACAGGTCGAAACATCCGATTGCGAACTTGCAGAAATGTAAACGAGAGAACAGAAAGCAGGACAGGCCAATTTGTGATTTCTACATCAAAGCTGGCGGAAATCAGAGATATTGTAAAGACCAGAACAACGTAGGATATTTCTTAATCGTCAGCTCGTCTCACTAGTGATTTGAAGGAATTTCACAATAACCCCAAACCATATGGTATCCTTCCCTTCCAGTGTAAAGCTCGGTTGGAAGTCTAGATGATAGGCGCACTAACGCAGCTAAATCAAGTATGAACAAATGACGCATGGCTTTCACAGTATTCTCCTTTAGCTGTAGCTTTCCAGCTGGGCGTTAGTCCTTCATCCTTTTACTATGTGCTATCACTTCCGCAATCTGTGAAGCAGAGACTATGCTTTTTCTTCGGTTGGATCTTGTCGTCCGTTGCATCTAGGCTCGTTCAGATATCTACCAGGATTCATGCTTCTGTGCCCTTGATGATCGCTCAATGTGCTTTGCTTCTTGGAACTATGATTCTTCCGATCTCTCTGGAGCATCAAATCCTGAATTATTTCAGCTTCTAGTCGTTTGTCGCGGCTGATTCTTCTAGTTAGTATCTTCTATTTTAGGACAAGGTGTATATCAACCCAATGAATGCGTGGATCATTGGCTTAGGTTCAGGGAGTTGGTAGATTTGTAGCCTGATTGGAGATAATCCCACTGATAGAACGAGACTGTAACCTGTCATGGCGTATGCATTTTAGATGATTTAGTGCCGTATATTTACCCGTAATTGTTCCGAGTAGGCCTCTCTCCAGTCCCCACCCCACAATAATATTTCCACTTTGACTAAAAAAATTTCAATCAATGCGCCACGAGCTCAATATTTTATCTTGCTTATTCTTTTGCAATAGGGCCAAGAAATTAAACAATATTCTTGTCTTTATTCATGCATTTATAGCCCCCAGCCCCCAGCCCCCATTTGCTATTCTCTACTCTTGAGGCTATCTTGTCACTCCTGCAAAAAGTCTTGAGACTATCGCTGTGTATATTCTTTACTAACTATCATGGTGGTAGAGTAGAACCGAACTCTGACGCGCCCTAGTGACTTCAAGATGGCTATCCAAACGACCTTTGGCCTCTCTTTCTGTGAGATTACGATGTTCACAACATTACAAGACCTCCATTAATATGAAAATTTGCCTCAAAGACATCCAACCTACAGGTGGCCTATGCGGACTTTCCCAACATCAATTTCAAAAAGAACCTCCACTTGTCTCTCCTCTTCTATGCAGCTAATGTGCATCCACACCTTCGAAAGAAGCTTAAACCCCTTGGCGGAAGGAAAGGACAGCAGCACACTAGTCACAATAACTTGAAAATTCATACCGCCTAAAAAACGCCTTTGAAGTGGGGGACTATCAATAACATCATTACTCCCGGGCTAGGCGAGCTATCTGCCAAGTCAAATCTTCCTCCCTAACCACCCAGCGCCCAGAGGATTTACCAAAGGAATTTAACGCTGCTAAAAATATCCATGATAGCCACCGTCATTGGAGTACTGATACCTGTGAGAAACTCGAGCAATACCACTCTCTACCTATTCAAGAAGCAAAGCATCAACTATCAGTTCCTTCACTCACACAGGTTTCTCTGCGTTGTTGCACCCACAGGTACAGGCATAACATATCATATGTTGTTTCACGACTTGATGTTGAGCGCAATAAACGCATGACTTACTTGCCTGGGCTTCGCTCCTATAGCAGGCAACAGCTTACCAGGCAAATCACATCGCGCATCCATTCATCCTGGAAGCATTGGACAAGGCAAATCTTGGTCCATCCTTTTTCGACCGGCATCTTGAAGTGGAATGACGGTAATCTCTCATAAGTGAGGCACTTTTTTTTTGCATGTAACCATACTAGGCCGAGCTTTTGGGATCTGTCCAGACAGTTTTCTTTTTTTTTTTTTCTTTTCTTTTTCAATTTCCAACCCGACCAATAATACATGGCACAAAAAGAGTCTAGAGTCTACTGAACTCACTCTTGACTCCGCCTCATTCCCTTTCACTCTCTCAGGCGCTAGCTGAGAGCTTTTCGGCGACTGTTGTCAAAAGCTATTTGCCAGTTCTGGCTGCACGGGAAAAGGCAATGCTAAGCAAAACACCGTAACTTTCCATAACCATGGACACTTTCTGTAACATGCTGTGTGCATGACAATGCCCGAACCCTTTTAAGTGACACTGCCAAAGAAGAAACTACTGCGCAGTCCCCGAAAGCTGCATGTTGGAGTAGTGCCACATCGGGAAGAGATACCTTTTTTTTGCTGGACTGCTTGATACATCGTCTATAATGTCAAACTTTTCTCTCCCGCGATCATACAAGACTCGCCAGAATACGCTTGCTTATCAATAAGCAAGTGAGCAAATACAATCAATCCATATGCATATACCCCACATCATTAGGCTTTTACGAGAAATCTCGTTACTTTGCCAATTCCAACTCGGGTCATCAAATCAGATGCGATGTGGAAAGCACATTTTACCCTTAGCATCCCTTATGGTGAGGCACGGAACTGCTGTAGCAGGGGTAGTGTCTTCCAACCAGTGAGAAAGAGTGCAACCTCTTCAAGATTTCTTTAGGAGCCGGCTGGACCAACCCATCGTGGAAGAGCCTATAGAAGCCTCCCGACTTCGTCAAAAGTCAAGGTCTGGAACGTTCTTTCCTCTGGATATGTGCTTCGCAGCAGGCTACCATTCTGACAATGGTCGATGCCCGCAAAATGTATAGGAGCTGCACAAGCTGTTATCTTCTTTCTAGCTTTCATGGAGTAGATATCCCCGTTCCACTCTGGATTACAGCAGAAAGATAGAGGCGCCAAGTCCACCCTGGCTGTACTATTTCCCAGTCAAAGGGAAAACCTCTACCTACCACCATACTCGACTATGAGTTTGCTTTATGATTTCAGGTGAGAAGAGGAGAAGAAGTGGGAGCTTTTGCATCCCTAGTATTTGGAATTATCTATCTCTAACATCCGTGGGATCTATATCAACAATTTCCACAGCCAGCTAGTTGTATTGTTGCTAAGCCGGGCTAGAACAATGTACCCTAAGTCATTACCCATATTAGGGTTAACTGGCTACTATCAATACGACTTATCTAGATTACAAACTCGGAAGAATGCACTGGTGCAGCGATGCATGTTTTCCGTTGAAGAAATCAAGTTTCTACTGTCTATCAGCCATATGCAAAGACCCGTTATGTATATGACCATCCATACCGAACCCTGGAGTGCATGCTGTATAGCAACCCCCCCCCATCTACTCCGTTGTCGCTATAAAGGAAGGGAAGATCCTAAGCGGCCAAAAGACTACTAGTCAGCATTTGCTAGATTGAAGCCAAAAGAGCGGAATGCTCTGCTTATTGGCATTGCATTTGCAATCTAGAAATAATAGTCTTAGATAAGCTGTGGAATACGACAAGGTCTCTGGATGCGCGAAGTTGTAGTTACAATGAATAATGATTGAGGCAAGAAACGAGGTGTTGGGCTTCCTTATCTTGTCAAGGTAAGACAACAGGTGAGGCGAGGCTAGGCGAGGGGGAAACGCTTCGCCTCGTCTGGCACGCTTAGGCTAAATGCAACAGTAATAACTTGTTTCTTTTTGTTGGTATCGTTGTCTCTGATCATAATTTTCTTTCTTTCTGTTGAAGGGTAAAGCCCAACTCATGTTCTCATCTGGCTTTTTTTTTTTGGTTATTTTTATTCTTATTTTATACTCTACACAGCATCTTTCCCCCCCCCCCCCTCTGTATGCTGACTAATAATGGTTGCTACCTATCTACAGCCGGGTCAGGCCGACTTGCCATCAAAGCAGTACACCCACTCATACTGGCACCAAGAACCATCGAAGCGGCTACTGGGATACCAGAGTTCGCAGAAACTGCCGGCAGTGGCTGATGTGGTGATTATTGGCAGTGGCATCACTGGAGCCTTTGCTGCTAGGACAGCCAAAGAGACGTGGGCAAGGGATCTAAATGTGGTGATGCTGGAGGCTAGGGAGGTGTGCTGGGGGGCAACAGGCAGGGTAAGTTGGAGTGAGAGAAAATATATAAAAGAAGAATAAAGAGAAGGCGGGGGAAAAACAGACTTGGCTGCTGTCATGCTACATGACATGGTTCCCGTCTTCGAATAGCGTGATGAACATGTTCTTAAGCAAAGGACGAACTAACTCACTAACTAATGCGTCTCATTTTTTTTAGAACGGCGGCCACTGCCAGCCCAATATCTACGCCTCGGCACCCCACATCGCCGAGTTTGAGATCCGCACATTCACCTACCTGAAGAACCTGGTCGACGAGCATGCCATACCGTGTCACTGGAAGTCAGTAACTGGTTGCCACTCTTTCTACTCGCAAAACCTGGTCGACCGCGCCGCGGCCAACCTAGAGTATATTGCGCGTGTGGATCCGAAGCTGGCAGATGCTGCACGGCTCGTTACGCCTGCGAGCGCACAGATGCTGGCGCGCAAAGACGAGCAAATTTCGGTGGAAGGGTCTTTGTTGAATAGAACCTTGCCGGAGAAGCTATCGTTAGAGAAGCTGCGCGTCTCGCGGGCATGTGGGGCCGTGGCTCAGGTCCACGCGGCTAGCCTGTGGCCGTACAAATTAGTGTGCTGGGTGATCGAAGACCTGCTGACGCGGTTTGGAGGAGGAGGAGGAGAAGGGGATGCGACGACACCCAAGTGCAGAACTAGAGCCGAAATTGCAACGCCACAGTCTTCATCTTCGTCACCATGGCCACTTGGGTCGTTTAGTTTGTACACTACGACAGCTGTAGACTACCTGCAACGGTTCGGGGATATATGGATTGTGCATACCGAGCGCGGGCAATTGGCGGCAAAACAAGTGCTAGTTGCGACTAATGGGCACACATCTCGTATTCTGCCTGGCTTTACTAGGGCAATCGTGCCGGTGCGGGGTCAGGTTGCGGCATTGGTGCCTAGGGCGAAGACGGCGGTGGCAGGATTAGAGCTAGGGCGAGAGGTGAAAAGGAAGCTGGACAAGAAACTAAACACGTCACATGTATTTTTAGCAGAGCCAGGGAAGAGGGAGAGGGAGGCCAGAGCCGAGACAAAGGGAGCTACTATGGACGATTATCTAGTGCAGGTCGGGGCAGAGCAGGAGGGAGTCGAGTTTATCCTGGGCGGTGCTCGGGCGCTAGGAGAAGGAAAGGGCGTGGGAGTGTCGGCAGACGACGAGATTGACAAAGTAGTTTCAGAGCATCTGAAAGGGGTGCTTCCAGATGTGCTGGACCTAGATGACGAGGGGAGGAAGGGAGAGGGAAGGGATAGAGAAGACACAGGGGAGACATTTGCGTGCTGCGGCTGCTCTCCCTCGCGACACGACTGCCGTCAGATACAGTTTACGGCTACGTACGAATGGACGGGCACTATGGGATTCTCGGTAGATGGACATCCGTGGGTAGGGCGGGTGCCAGCCAGTGCAGCAACAAAAGCAAATACGGACATAGGCACAGATACAGACACAGAGGAGGATGCAGAGGGGAATACAAATGCAGCGGACAGAGATGTGGATACAGGCGCAAACACGGACGCGGACACAGACATGGAGACAGGCCCAGACGCAGGCCTTTGGGTTTGTGCGGGTTACACAGGCCACGGCATGGCAGCAGCTGCACTGGCGGCCAAGGCTGTGGTTGAAATGATGGGCGGCGCGAGAGAGGAGGAGGTTGACTTACCCAGGGAGTATTTGGCCTCAAAGGAGCGATATGCAGCAGTGCTGGTGGCAGCAACAGCGGGAGCAGAGGGAACGGCTAATGGCAAGAAAGCAGAAGAGGGAAGGGGGGAAGAAGACTGCGATGCTGTGTTGCGAGTCGAGGACTGATGCCGTGCGTGGGAGAAGGCGAAGGAAAAGAAGGGAAGGGGGAGGGGGAGAGGGAGAGCGAGAGGGAGAGGGAGAAGAAGAGGGAGAAAAGGGAGAAGAGGGAGAAGAGGGGAGGGATGTTACAGTATATGCAAGCCCATGCAACCAACTCGGTTGACTGACTGGCTGGCGCAAGGCAAGTTGGGTGGGTGATGAGAGAGGGTGGGATGGATGGGTAAGCAGAGAGAGAGAGAGAGAGACAGACAGACAGAAGGGGACAGTGAACAGTGAGATAATGAGATAAACACAGACAATGACCCACTGCAGAGAAACAGGAGCTCTGAGTGCATGGCGTCCGATTCTCTTGGTGTATTGCTTGTTGTATCCCTCCCCTCATTCTAAACCAAAGAGTGACAATGGAGGGGAGGGGGGAGAGAGGAGAGAGAGAGAGAGGACAAAGAGGCTCGAAAGTAAGTAGGCATCTGGACGGACTTGACAGCATCGAGAAGGGGGCTGGTGGACTGTGTGGTGGTTGCTGAGAAGGGCCGGGGAGGAGAGGGGAGAGGGCGGAGCGGGAGCATAATGACCTAAATACAGTGCGGGGGTGTGAGTCGGCACGGTCTGGTGGACGTGGGAAGCGTGCGTTGAGGTACTTTTGCCCCGCGCTGGCAGAGGTTATAGGGGCTGTAGGGGCTGTAGGGGCTGTAGGGGTAGGGTATAGATGTATAGGTAGGTGTGTAGAGCTATGGTGCTATGGTAGCAAGGCTGCTGGAAATACAGGGCCCTGCCAAGTAGAAGCTAGTGAAGTCTGGCGGAGGCGGATCTTATGCTGGCCTGTTGTTGTCTTTTGTTGTCTTGGTGTTCCTCGGGACATCATGCCGTTGCGTAGCAAGTGTTGCTCATGCTCATTAGAATAATATTTGAAGATTTTTATGGCAATTCTTTTTTTTAATATACTATTTTTTTTTGGGGGAGGGGAGATTTTACGATACTTATTTGCATGTTTTCCGTGATTTTCTTAGTCTTGCTGCTGGGTTCTATTGTTTGTATTATTCTTTTTTTTATTCGAAAAAAGAAAAAAAAAAAAAAAAAAAGAAAAGAAAAAAAAATCTTCACCTCCTTCCCTTTCTCTCTCTCTCTCTTTCCCCCCGAAAATCTTCCTTTTTCTCTCTTTTTTTTTTTCCTTTCCTTTTCTCTCGCTTCTCTGCATTCGCCAGAGTCGTGAACAATCGACCCTTGACTTCTTTTGCTGCTCTATTCGTTTTCTTTCTTCTCTTCTTGTTTCGTTTCTCTATTTCGCCTCGCCTCGCTTCGCTTCGTTCTCATCAACGTTGCTGTTTTTTTTTTCTATTTTTTTTTTCCCTTGTTTTTCTTCAGTTTCTCCATGTTCAACGACTTTTGAACCCTTTCCACGTTCATTCTTGTGAGTATTTCCTTGTTTTATTTTAATTCCGTTCTTTTTTTAAATTCTCGCCTCAATCCATTCATTCTCCGTCCTTTAAATGGCCAGTGATAAAAGGAAAACAAGCGACTACTGCTATCGCTATCGCTATCGTTATTGCTATTGATATTGATATTGATGCTGCCGCTGCCGCTGCCGCTGCCGCTACCGCTGCTCCCCCTCCTAAAAGAAATAGCCTGGCCAAAGTAAACTGACGATGTTTTCTCCTACCTCCTAGTAGCATAGCCGAACCCCTCTAAACCCTTCTGAACCCTGTGCTCCCCCTCACCTCCCATCCCTCCTCTCTCCCCCCCCTGGCTATCAAGGTCAATCTTGCTCTTTCTAGCGTTGTGTTCCAAGGCTTTTTTTTTCTTCATTGTTTTTGAACTCGATCAAGAAAGTAGCAGAAAGAACAAAGGCCTTGCTTCGGAATAAGCACTCTTGATTGGCTATCCATCCATCCTGCCTGTCCTGTTTGGTGTGTCCTTTGCTTTGTCTCTCTGTACTCTGTGTCTCTGCCATCTTATGCTTCTGCATTTTAGCCTCTAGCCTCTGGCCTCTGTCTCTTGCCTCTATCGCTACGCTTGCCCTTTGTCCACCGGCTCCTCATCACGTCATCTATCATCTATCATCCATCTCATCATCTCAATCACCATCACTAGAACTTGCGAGAAAGAGACGCACTCAATCTGCCCCCCTCTCCTCCCAAAAAAAACGATTTGGTCAAAATAAACCACCGCTCTTCGACTCGACCCGACTTTAGCCAGCCCAGCTCGCAACATTCCTGCTATCAACCAGCTCGCTCGCCCATCTTTCGCTATCTCCTCCCATCCCCTCAAACGACGACCGCTTCCTCGGCCTCTTCACCTTTCCTCCTCTCCTAACCTCCATCCAACCCTCCCCAAATTTCTTTTCCCACTCCGCGCCCGGCTTGTGGCTGCGTTCGAGACACTGTCTTGATCTAACGCCGTCGCTATGCCAACGTCGCTCCAGGATAAAGCCGCTGCCGCTGTCCAAGATATGGCCCACGTTCAAGCCCAAACTGCTGCCGCCCACCACGCCGCCCAAGCCCAAGCCCAAGCCCAGGCTCAGGCCCATGTCCAGGCTGCCCAAACTGCTGCCCAGGTCTCCCAAGTCCCCCCACCACCACCGCCATCCTCACACACCACTACCACTCACCCGTCACCGTACATGACAACTGCCCCCGATACGTTTTCTTCGCTGCCTATAGTCGACCACTCCGCCGTTATGGCTACTATGGCCCCTCTCGAAAGCAGCCCATCTGACGCTTCTACCCGCTCTATGATGACCGAAATGAACATGATATCAGACCCCCCATGAACCAGCAGATGATTGCCGCCATTCTATCCCCCCCCAACAACAGCAACAGCAGCAACAACAACAACAACAACCACCACAACAGCAGCCACAGACACAGCAACAACAGCAACAACAGCAACAACAACCACAACCACCACCACAACCACCACAACAACAACAACAGCAACAACAACAACAACAACAGCAACAGCAACAACAACAGCAACAACAACAGCAACAACAACAACAACATACACCACTCTCAACAGCTGCATCGACGCCTGTTACCGCCTCCACCCCCGCCCCCATTCAAGTCTCCCAGCCTTCTACGGTCACTGCGCCCGACTCTGTTTTGGCGCCAGCCCCTTCAAGTGGCCAGTTATCTGCGGGAAGTCTAGATACTACCGACGCTTCAACCGATGAGAGTAGTGGCCCAGGGTCTCCTGATGCCGGCCCTTTGGAAACCGCCTCACGCAATGTGCCGAGAAGCACGCGCTCAGAGTTCACCCTCGAAAAGTTTGCTTCTGAACTCATGGGTGAGCGTCGCCGTCTGGAAGAGCTTTCATCAGAGTGTCGCGCTGCGATTTGCGCTGCTATTGCCTCAGGCCAAACAAAGTCTGCCGTGGCCCGTGCCTTTGGCGTCACGCGTGCCACCGTCTACGGAACACTTGAACGTCGCGCCGAATTCAACACCTTCAGCTCCCGTGCCCGCACCGGCCGCCCCAAAAAGGTTACAGAAGAGATCGAGTTGTCAATCCGGCGTCTGCGCGAGGCTGATCCTAAAGTCAAGTTTCGCGATGTCCGGGAGCGTCTAGGCCTCGACATCTCAGAGACCACCTTCAAACGCATTATTCGCAAGATTAAATCCGAGAAACAGGAAGCTCGTAATGGCTCTACCAATGCCGCTGTAGCGGCTGCTGCCGTTGCTGCCACGGCCTCAGCAAATGCTCAGAACCAGGTCTTTGCCGAGCATCAGAAAGTCCAAGTCGCCCAGGCCCAAGCCCAAGCTCAAGCCCAAGCCCAGGCCCAAGCCCAGGCTCAAGCTCAAGCTCAAGCTCAAGCCCAGGCCCAAGCCCAGGCTCATGTACAGGCACAAGTACAAGCCCAGGCTCAGGCAGCACATGTACAGGCACAAGTGCATGCAGCACAAGCAGCACAAGTACAGGCTCATGTACAGGCGCAGTTCCAAGCTCATGCTCAGGCTCAGGCTCAGGCACAGGCACAGGCACAGGCACAGGCACAGGCACAGGCGGTGCATGCACAAGCCCAGGTTCAAGCCCAGGTACAGGCTCAACTCCAGGTCGCCCAACTCCAACAGGCCCAGCATGTCCAGATACAACATCAACAGCAACAACAAGCTGCCGCTCACGCTCAGCTCCAGCAACACCAGGCCCAGGTTCAGGCAGAAGCTCAAGTCCGTGCTCACCAACAGGTTGCTGCTGCTGTTGCCGCCGCCGCTCCTACTGCTAACATGTCCACTTCCGCTCTTGATCCCGGTCTTGTGGCTGTCACTATGCCATCGCCACAGCTAGCCACTAGCATGGCGACTACCATGTCTATGGGATCTGTGGGGATGGTCGACCCTGCTCTAGGTGCACACTCGCATCATCTAGCTGTCAGCGCGGCTAGCATGGCCGGTGGCTCAGGAATCCACCCTGGTATTAACATGATGACTTCGACTGCGGCGGGTACACCTACACATAGCCATGGCCAAATGACTGCAACGATGCAGCCACCGCCTCCACCGCCACAATCGCAATTAACCGGGCTTCAACAGATGTCTGGCGTGGAAGAGTCATTGCATGGCCAAGTTGTATAGCACCAACTGACCGGGCTCCGAGTCCGGGCCGGGCCAGAACTCTGCTGATTGTAGCCAAGTGCTTGCTACGGAATGTTTCCCCTTTTCTCCGTTCTACTCCTTCTTTCTTTTCCTCTTTTCTCTTTACTTCACTCTATACATACATACGTACACATACATCGGCCATCCTGACCCCCATTTCACGCATATGCATGCACATACATATATACACTACCTACTACAGCCCCTCGCCATATTCGTTACTATACATGCATATTCAGACGACGAGCATTGTCCATGTTTCCAGTCTGTCTCTTTCTTTGCCCATTGCTTCTCCTACACCAAGTCTGTCAACATGATCAGTCTTTCTCTCTCTCTGATACTCTTCCACCAAACCCGAAATCTATGCTGTTTTTTATGTCATCCTGTTGATGCTCTTCAAAATAAATACCCTCAATCACATTTTTTTTTCTTTTCTGTTGGACTATTTTCTCCTTTTTTTTTTTTGCTCTCAATTTGATAACGAGTTCTTCCGCCCTTTTACTCTTTCTTTTTTCTTCATTTCTTTTTCCGAGTTTTCCTTATATTCACTTCCATCTGCCTCCGTCTACTCGCAATAGGAACTGGGTGCTTGCTGTTCGATTGTTCCTCTTGTTCTTGCTTTTGTTCTTAACTATAAAAAGTCTTCATTTCCTTTCTCTTTTCTTCGCTTTATTACCCAATCTCGCACGTTATACATACAGCATGGAGCCTTCTCCTTGTGTTGATCATTGAGGAAGCCTTGGTTTTGAGCAATATACACACTACAACATATATATCCACATATGCATATCATAGCGTCTCTCTTTCTGACATATAGTCGTGACAACACATGTTGTCTAGTCGCGAAGGCAGGTGGAAAAGGTATATTTTACTCGTCATGGTGAGATTAGACGGATAATGTGTAGATGCGTGAATGTAAATCATGAACATACAAGACATCTTCTTTCGTCTCATCTCGCCCCCTTCTAGATTACAGTTCCTTGTCAATCTTTGACACACACACACACACACACACACACACACAAACCCACGTGCAATCCCGCTAATCCGCCTCAGCTAGTTGCATAATCAGTCGCGCCGCCATATCCAAAAACGGGAATGGCGAGGTCACATCCTTCTGGTCTAGCATGTAGTGGTCCCAGGTTTCGTAGCCCGCGCATTTGAAGTCTACGAGGTATACGCCCCGGTCCATTTCGTAGATCTGGATCTCTAGAAACATGGCTACAATCTCAAACGCCTCGCCGTCTGACGTGCGCCGCACGTTGCTAGGCGCGGGGAGGGGTTGGGTAGGTTTGCGTAAGGCTGTTGTGATGGAGATGGGCAAAAGAAAGAAAAAACGTATTAGCAATGGTAGTGGGCCTTGGGTTTGAGCGTGTCTGGTGTCTTGTCATTACGTACCTTCTGTCTCCCACCGCACTTTGATGTTCCATGGGTCTGCTGGCAGTTTGTACCGCTTGCATGGGTCGTACTGGTCGCGCTGGATCTGGCCTCCATCGTCTATCTCGCGATAGCTCGGAGGCAGGTCCTCTCCAGACTCCATAGGCTCCCAGTTCTCATCGGGAATGTACATGGCGCCCAACTTAGCCAGTGCCTTGTGGATGCATAGAAGAGCTTCCCAAGGGGCGTTTCGCGAGCGGATGCCGAACTGCCAGCGCACGGGCTTAGCCTTTTTAGGTGGATTGACAGGTGTGAGGCCTTGCGGGCGCTTATTGGTTTCATCAATACGCCCGATGTTGCGCGAGTGAGGCTTGAGCCGCCGCGCAGTCTCTTCCTTGTCAGCGTCAGTGCGTGATCCCGACGGATCATCGACGATAACAGACGGTGCAACAGCATCGACAGACCCCGACTTTTCCTTGTCGACATATGTCTTGTGGTACGCTGGAATACTGCTAGGAAGAATACCAACTTTGCTAACATACGATCGCGGGCCAGTGGTAGAGGATTGCACAGATGCTATGGACGGGGCGGAAGGACTAGGAGCAGCCTGTGATGCTGCAGCTGCAGCTTCAGCTACAGCTGCATCATCAGCAGCAGAATGCGACTTCTCACAGACCGGAGTGCCGGATTGTGATTGGCTCTTGCTAGACATGGCGGCAATAGCAGCGGCCTCTTCTACAAGGGAATTTAGTAAATCGTTCTATGAATACAAGACTGTGAAAGGCTGGAGACCTACGGTTTTCCATGAGCTTATTCTCTCGTACAATAAAATAAGCGTCTTTGATGGCTGAAGGTTCTTCGGCTTGCAGCGCTTCCTCGACATCTTTGCGGCCATAGCCCATCGTCTTGCTGATCCGGTCGGCGACTTCGTTGTACAGCTTTTTCTGCTCGCTATTCAGCACGCCTGTCTTGCTTACTGAATTGTTAATAGACTTGTTTGGATCAATGCCAGTGTGAAAGAACTCCTCGGCAGGGAGCCTGAGGTAGGGGTCTAGGTTTTCCATGAACCACGGATCTCGGCGGATTTCCTCGACGCTGATGCGCTGCACGGGATTAACAACCAGCATGCGTTTGATTAGTTGTGCGGCGCCCGATGGCATCCACTGTGGCACGCTGTATGCGCCGCGGGTGATTTTGGCAAAAAGACTGGGTATATGGTCATCGTCAAAGGGGAGACGGCCGACAAGCATAACATAGAGGATCACACCACAGCTCCAAACATCGACTTCTGGGCCAGCATAGAGCTTTCCACTAATAACCTCTGGGGCGGCGTAGTTTGGTGAGCCGCAGCTAGTTTTGAGGAAGTTCCCGTCAGTCATGATGTTGCTAAGGCCAAAATCAGCAATCTTGACGTCTAGGTCGTTGTCAAGCAGGAGATTTTCGGGCTTGAGATCTCGATGCACAATTTTGTGGCGGTGGCAGTATTCAACAGCGCACACCATTTGCTGGAAGAATCTTCGGGCGGTGGCTTCTCTCATACGGCCATGTTGGACAATATAGTCAAAGAGCTCCCCACCTGCATATTCGAGGACCATTATGATTTCGGAGGAGGTCTTGATGACGGTGTATCTAGATAGAAGAGGAGGATAAGTGGTCAGAGAGAGAGAGGAGATTTGCGAATACGTAGGTGAAACAGATAACGGCTTCGAACACTTACAGCTTGATAATGTGGCGATGACGCAGCAGCTGCAGATACTCAATCTCGCGCTCGACACGGCCAGCCATGTCTCGGCTAATGAGCTTTTTGCGAGGGATGATCTTGAGTGCCACCTTTTGGCCAGTACCATTATGAATAGCGAGCTTGACTTTCCCAAAGGAGCCCTCGCCAAGAGTTTTGATTACTTTGTAAGCGCCGATTCGTTGCTCGACAATAGCGCCGGGATCGTGGATTAGACCAGATGATGCCGGAGTACGGGGATCGACGGCCGGTGGCGGCAGAGGCAATGTTGAGGGACCCATCGGCACAGAAGAAGCGCCACTGGGGGCAGAGCCAGCGACAATAGAAGGGTCATTGGGGTCGAGATTGCGCTTGGAATTCCGGCGCGACGGAGACAGCGAAATGGTCAGCTCTTCATCTTCAAAGCCGCCATGGGCTGGGCCCTTGGCATCTGGTGGGGCAAGATGCTGCATCGAAGGGTACTGGTAGCTAAGGAGTATGAAAGATGGCTATGGTAGTTGTGAGGCCAGAGGTGAACAGCGAAGAAGGAGGAGGAAGAGGAGGAGGAGGAGGAGGAGGAGGGGGAGGATAGAGAGGTAGGGCAAAGAAAAGACTCGTTGGGGAGCGCTTGAAGACTAGGCTTTGGGTATATTAAGCAGCGAGTAGTAAAGGTACAGAGCAAATAGAGAGGATATTCAAGCAGATTCTAACATTGCCAGTAACAAGTTTGGGTGTATTTCCGCATAGATAAGACCAAAGTCGAATGATTGACCAAGTCAAAGATGTAGATGTTCTGACTAAGTTGTGGTGTGGTGGCTTCAGGCTTACTTGCTGTTAGGCTTAGGCTTAGGCTTAGGCTTTAGGCTAGGTCTGGGCTTAAAGTGGCTTTATATTTGGCCCTGAAGACTCTTAAAAGGAGGGGTGGAGTGTGCCTCTAATTTCTTTCACACTGTCATTTTACTGTGTTTGTTGCCTCTGAAACTTCAAACTTCTCACTGTCAATGCTCACTAGTCCCATTTTGCCCCACTGACCCGGGGACAGTGTGTATTTATCTTAACACTGTACCAAGTAGTCTGCTCGTTCCCCTCCTCCCTCCTTTCCCCCTCCCAACCAACAAACATCCCCGACGTCTCTTTGATCTCTTCAACAACCGACGAGCGCTCGCCACGCCACTATCTGGATCGATGCCACTGGCCGTTCAGTCTGACCCCTTTGTCTTGCCGCATACTACCCAACCCTTCCAACCCTTCCAACCTTGCCAACCCTTATTAGGCTCTGGACCCCGCCTCTCCATTCGATCCAGATGACTCCTCCTGGCTACGCAGTTGATCCACCAGCTTTTCCATCAAGAATGGACTGAGTCCTAGACTGTCATAGACGTTAGTGTAGGCCATCATTAGCTTCCTATACGGATGATTTAAACTTACATTCCTTGATTCGTGAGGATACGATATGTCCCACTAGGTTGGACCTGACCAATAATCTCCCCCTCACCGTTGACCTCCACACTGCCTAGAATGTCTTCTGGCCATGCAATGCGCCCAAACTCAGGTGGATTGCGCGTATCGCTGAGATGGATATAGCCACCAACTCGGTGGCTGTGGCTGGATTCGGCTGCAGCTGCGGCATTTGTGCGGCTGCTGGTACCACCACCACCACCACCTCGGTATCGCGTCTTTTGAATAGCTGCAGCTAGATTTGTCCCCCCCGAGCCGACAAATGCCCGGGCTTGCATTTTCAGAAACTCATCTTCGCTGCCGTACTTGACAATCACCTCGTCGAGAATCTTACGGAATCGCGGGTTTTCCTGGAAGGACTGCGGCGTTGGAGGGATGACATCCGTAGTGCCCACAGCCAAGTCAAATCTGGGCGGCTCTGTGCTCAGCAAACTCAATATGTACTTGCCCGCGATAGTTTTGTTTTCAAAGACCTTCTGTAGAGTGTGTTAGTATCAGGGAGACTGTCCTGTCTGTAGTGCAGGCCGTAAATAGGCGTACCTACAATGTGACTATTGGACGGCAGAGTCGCCAGCCCTCGGCGACCTCTGGATGCAAGATACGACAATCTATTTAATGTAGTTTGCTTCATCAAGAATGCCATCTTTACTCTGAACGAACCTGCTCTCAAGCCTAAATCTGGGGAGGGAGGGAGTCTTGTACTTGGTCCCCTCCATCGTTCAATCCCTGCTCGTCTCTGACGTTTGTTAGCCACATATGCGCCACATAACCATCGAAATGTGGCGTAAATATCGATAACGCGCTTGACGCGTTTATCTTTAATTGAAAGTCACGAGCCAAGAGCAAGCGGACTTTTGGCTTGGCGCCGGCTCAACACCATGACAACCTCGCACGACAGCCGCTCATAACACAACGATCTTGTGTCTTCCTAATCGTATTTACCGCCATAGATTATAAATATCCGCCCCTCTTCAAACACACAAATGCGCGGGTTTCTCGCCGGTAAGGCCACGCCAGCCAAAAATCAGCTCCCCTCCTCGTCCATCCCCTCGTCATCCCCGTTTGCCACGCCGGCTCATCCACTCCGGCCGTATACAAGCTCCGTTCCAGCTTCAACACCGGCTCCCGACAAGCAGTCTATCCTCCCCATTGATCTGGCACCTGCCACATTACGGCCACTAGCCTTCCGCACATTCACCAAGAAGCATAGCTTAACGCTGACCTCCTCGGCGTTGCTGGAACTCGCCGTTTTCATTGGCCGGCACTGTGGCTCGGGGTGGCGTGAAGAGGGCCTTGCTGAGAAAGTGCTTGAAGAGGTGGCACGAAGCTGGAAGAACCGCAATGGTGGCGTCATTGTTGACGGCGCGAGCAAGGAGCTCAAGCAAATCTTGAGCACTATAGAGGCTACTATGAGCGGTGGCCGCATAATACAAGGCGGCAAAGGGCTCGTACGCCAGAATAGCTTAACGCTGGATTCTACAATACCAGAAAACGAAGTCATTAAGACAAGGCTGGGCATCACAGTGCCAACTATGGCTAGAGCTGATAGTGGGCTGAGCACACAGGAAGATCTCAACGAGCAAGACGAAGCTGCACTAAACGATGTACGCAAGTGGCTGAAGATTGTAAATGCCTATGACCAGCCACGCTTGATTTATAATGTTGCAACAAAACACTTTGACATGTACGTTTTTCAGGCACCCCTTCCCCTCCCCTCTCCCCTCTCCCCTCTCCCCTCTCCCCTCTCCCCTCCTTGATCAACTAACGTTCTTGTTGGTTCACTAACAAACATGCATGTCTTTTCCTTCTGCTTTTCTATTATAGAGTGACAACAAAACCTTCTATCTTACCTGATGCCTCCAGTAAAACTGCAGCTTTCCGTCATAGATATCATGTCATACACCAACGTCTGATGCGAAATGAGGCCTTCCAGACCTCCGCTGTCGCAGCAGCTCGCCCCAAGACCAAGGGCTCGCTGACAAGTAGTGCCGGCCAAAAGATCACACCAATTGCCAACCTTCTTGGTCGGCATGGCTCACATCATATGCTGCTTGGACTGATTGTGGTGCTTGCGGCTGGTGGGGTAGGTATCAGCGACTTAACTGGTACTATTACCTTAGATCTTGCTCAAACAGTGTCTGTACCTGAAGACTCAGCTTGGTACACGCCTGGAATGATTGTGCTGGTCGACGGCATCTACGAAGAAGAAGAGGACATTAGCACCTCAGGCCTGCACGGTGCTCGTGGTATAGGTGGATTCATTGGCGGTCGCTTCCAGGCTTTCTTCATTGGCCAGCCGCCATGCGAGAAACGAGGCGTCACCCTCGGGATAAGCGGTCCTCAAGGTAACGTGGACCACACTATTGGTGGCGGCTTTGGCTGGACTGATTTCATCGGTCACGGCAGTGAACGTGCAGTTGGGGCTAAGATGCGACGCATTCAGGAGCGTGTCTTTCGGCCCATGGAGACTTTTGAGGCTCGTATGCGTAACAAGGTTGTTGTGCTTGGTGAAGTTAACCTCAATAAGCCGCGTACGCTTGAGGCTGTGCGCAAGGTCCTCTCACACTATGCTAACGATGACTCCACCACTGCCTACCCGCTAGCTTTTGTACTAACCGGCAGCTTCACCGATGGACCTATCATGGCACGGGGTGGCAGTGGGGGCAGTGTTGAATACAAAGAGTACTTTGATGCACTAGCAGCTGTCATTGGCGAGTTCCCGCCGCTGATGCAAAATAGCAGTTTTATCTTTGTGCCAGGCGACAATGATGGGTGGATCTCTTCAGCTACAGCTGGTGCATCTGTGCCACTGCCCCGAAAGCCAGTGCCGGAAATGTTCACGTCGCGATTGCGTCGCATGTTTGTTGCCGCTCGTAATGTTAATAGTACCAAAGCTCCGCCTGAAGTTGTCTGGACCACGAACCCTAGTAGACTGTCGCTTTTTGGACCAACCCACGAGGTGGTCTTGTTTAGAGATGACATCTCGGCGAGGCTACGACGCTCGGCTATCAGTCTCAAGACTGATCGAGATAGCCTGGAAGAGGCTGCAATTGACAAGACCAGCAAACTAGAGGATGAGGTCCCGGACCTTGACGATTTGATGGAAGGGGAGGCAGAGTCTGCTACTAGCAAGCCGGCCGAAAACCAGCCAACCACTGCTGTTGATGTTGATAATGATGATGATGGTGCTGCTGCTGCTGCTGCTGGCATAAAGTCGTCACGCAAGCTCGTCAAGACGCTTTGCGACCAAAGCTACCTTTCGCCGTTCCGACCCGAGATCCGCCCTGTACATTGGGAATACGCATTGCCACTGCATCTGTACCCGCTTCCCACGGCCGTCATACTAGTTGATAGCACAAGCAATCCTTTTGCTGTTACCTATGAGGGGTGCCATGTGCTCAACCCCGGCTCGTTGCTGGTTCCCGGGAGAAAGGATGCCGCTCGCTGGGCGGAGTACGAGGTTGGAAGGGTGGGCAAGCTCAAAGAATGTGTATTTCGCTAGGAGACGTGGGAATTACTAAAGCGCAGATAGATATATATATATAGATGTTACGAAGCTTAAGTCTTGGGTATATGCATAGAAAAGGGGTCTTCCGGTGTTGATGGAAGACAAACTAAACAACAGGAGAGAGGGGGGATATACAGTAGACAATGAAGACAGCATGAGAGATACGAAAAGAAAAAAAGAAGAAAAAAAAAAAAAAAAAAAAAAAAGAGCCAGCCACCAGAAGCACAAGATGTGAAAAAAGCAAATTAAGTAAAACGAGCCCAAGAAAGATCGACGCGCAAATCAAAATAAACGGAAGAATGACAACAGATTCATACTGGCAATGCAGTAATTCCTTATGTAAGCAACAACGCATCTTGGCTTAACACACCAAACAACTCGTCCACCTCACGTCGCACTGCCTTCAGTTCGGCTGCCACTTGGCTCGTAATCAGGATGTAGGCGTAAATCAACGCGTAGTCCTTTTCTTCGGCCACGAAGCCTACTCCTGCTCCGTGCGCACCTTTGGCGATCTGAGTCTTGCGGAAGCCATGGATCTTACTCAACAGTCGGTCCTTGAGGCCCTCGATATCCGGCGTCGCATCGGCAATGGGATACTCGAGCATGATGGAGCTGGCAATCACGTGAAATACGTGGCAGATTCGATCGCACATGATGGCACGCTCCTTGACAGTGTCTTCAAGAATGGCCTTTTCACCGGGGCTGAGTAGGTTGCGTTTTTGCGTGATTTGCGACATGGCATAGAAGGCGTCGATGATGCGATCTGTTGCTAGTAGCATGCGGGAGTAAGGCTTGCTAGGAAACGGGCCACGGAGCTCAAACTCGTTGATGGCGGCGGTGCGCAGTGTTTCCAGTTTGAAGACTAAGAAAAAGAGGCTGTTAATCGTGATACTTCAGGGTTAGCGGGCGGGGTCAGAGATGGCTTACCATAACGCTGCAATGCGTCTTGCTCGCCTGACTTGATGAAGGAAACGGGCTTGTCCTCGTGTAGCAAGTGTCCCAACGGACCCCGTTTCCAAATGAGTCCTAGCTGGAGATACAGCACGGCCATACCTTCCTTGAACTTTCTACGGCCTGATGCTGGCCAGATCAGGCGGCAGACAATCATGCCCCAGAGGATGCCAAGTGACACGGACAACGCTCTGTGATAGGCAATCTCGAAAATTAGTGGGTTCATGCCGTCATCAACATCATCGTCGCCGTTGTCGTCGTCGTCTTGCGAGAGACTGTATGCGTATAGGACAATGACATTCCATGCTAGCAGAGTGATTCGCCCCAATGGGCCGTTCTTGACTACAAGCAGTAGGTAGAAATTGTACACGCTGACCAGCCAACCGAAGACAATTAGCACAAGGCCGTTGCCCTGGCTAATAACCCAGCCAAGACACGCCAGTGATGCGCCAATGACAGTGCCTAGGAAGCGCGAGAAACTCGTGGCATTGCTTGCACCAACCGTCATGGCTACGACAATCATGTAACTTAGGAGACCCCACTCGCCACGCCAGTGATTGTACGTCGGCCGCGTTGACGGCAGGAAAGCAAGCATGCCCCAGAGCGACGCACCAATGCCAATCTTGAGCCCAAAGCGGATGTCCTCACGGCCGAGTTTACGTAGTACGGCAAGCACCCATGCCGAGATTTTACGCATGTGCCGGCTTGCGTCGGGAGCTGCGTCCCAACTGTACAGATCCCGATTACGCTGCATGCTTTCGGGAATGCCCCGGGGCATCGCCGAGCGTCGGATGGGGTTGACTTCGCGTGTACTCGAGCTGTTGTAGTCTTGGTTGAGAAATGCAGCTGTTTCATCATCGTCAAGTTGGATCCGCTGGCTTTTGAAAGACGGCAAATGCCGCCAGAACATAAGCCAGCTCCAGCTTCTAGAGCCTTGTTGATTGTGGAACTTGATATCGTCAACAGTGTCCAAGTATGCTCCAATCTCATCGGCTACAGCTTGCAGACTGAAGCTAAAGTGGCCACAGGACGCAGCCACCTCTTCGATATCGGCTTGAATCTTTTCCGACCGCTTGCCCGCCATTTGTATAGAGAGATAGAGCTCACGCAAGGCCTGGCCGCGAGCATTGTTGTACAGCGCAAGGGCATCGCGGAGACTGTTCTTGAAACTCTCTTGCAAGTTCGTATCGTGAAGGGTGGGCGTGTCTCTGAACGGGGGCTCCTTGAGGATCTCAGAGAGAGTGAAGGCAAGCGACTTCATTGAGGGACCCAGCATGCTAATAAACATTTCAAAGATCTCCGAAGGTGTACGGAAGCCAGGCTGTTGAGATAACGGATCGCGATCGAGTTCCTCTGATGCTCGGCGTGACTTATTACCGAGTTCTAAATTCTCTTCGATGGGGCCGAGATTGTGCGGGACAGAGGCTGGGCTGAAGCTCATTACTGGTGACATAAAGCCTCGCCGAACTAAAACCGGGCTTGGGAAGTTGCTTACGGGCTCGCTTAGCAGCGAATACTGCGTGTTGGAGGCACTGCGAAGGCCACCAATAGACTGTGCCAGGCGTTCCATGGATTTGATGACGTTCTTTTCTAGCTGATACTCTTTCTCCTGACCGAGGATGTAGTGTTCAAACTTGGACTCGCGTCCGGCCTTGATCATCTTGCTATTGTGGGCGTTGTAGCGGGAAATCAAGTCGCCATAGCCCTCGGCCCGTAGCTCTTCTTCCGATCCGCTAATGAAGCCACGAGTCACAGCTGCGATCATGTCACCTAGGAATATGGACGTAGTGCACATGGCCTGGCGAAGCTCTTGGCGCGCCGAGCGACGCCACACAAGTAAGCTAACGCCGGCGGAAAAACAGATGCCCATGACGAGGATCTTAAGGGTCTGCTCGACCTTGACAAAGTCAAAGTCGCCACCCTGGATAGCGTCTTCCTTGGTAACAATAGAGATTATGGTGATCGAGGCCAGAGTAGAGGCAACATTGACCAGTGGCTGGTTCATCTTTTGCTTGACCCAACCGACAAAGCCCAGAGCACCGCCAATGAAAACCGTGACGTTGATAAAGTGTGATAGCCATACAAGATCCATCTGGCCGGCCAAAACCACAGACACACACATAGCCAGGGTGCCGATCAGGGCTGCATAGGCAATGGCCAAGATAGCAATGATGATGGCCTCGACCATGGAACCAATTGTGCGTGCTGGATGGAAATACACGGTGATGGTAGCCACCACGTGCTTGCCGTCGCGCTTTCCGAGTGTGCTTGACAAGGGCGCCCAGTACGTGGCCAAGCTACCGAGCACGTAGGCTAGCGAGCAACACAGCACGCTACGGCCTTCCGATGAGCAGGCCCAGTCGCGGGCAAACATGAGTGACTGTTTAGCATTATGAAAGACAGTATCAACGTGTTCGCGTAATGTCTCGGCCGTTTCGAAAGAGTGGAAGCGCTGAGTGCTGGAGTTGGAGCTGCTTGATATAGCGCCATTGTCGCTAAGGCTAAAGTGACGGCGCAATCGTTCGCCAGTTCGGGGATCGATGAAGGTTCCATCGCGGAGAGCCTAGAAAGGAAGACAGTTAGGTTAGAGTAGTGCGCGGAGGGGGGTAGAGAGCCAGTTGCCATAACCGTAGTACGTACACCTCGTCGAGAGCTAGGCCAACGGCCAGCACTTGAAGCCGAAGGCGATGCAGCCGACGACAAAGACGGCATTGCGAATAGTGCAGATATGCCGATGAAGCTAAAGAAAGCACAGTTTGTTTGTATGTATAGATTTAGCCTTCAGCCGAGATCTTGTGCAGGCGCATCTCCAAAGTGAGGCAAGGCAAACAAAGGCTGACGTCAGAGTACAGGCAGAAGAAGAGAGAAGCCGATTGAAAAATACCAGCCAACAGATAAGCTGGATTTGTAGGCGGTGAACGGTGAAAAAGGGACTGAAGCAGTGGCGATAGCGAGTATCAAGACGAGCTTCCCCAGGATGAAGAAGTCAGAAATAGAAGCAGAACGAAGCCGAAAAGGCTGTGACGGAGATAATCAATCGCCGGGGAAGAAATTAAAAAAAATAAAAAATTAAAAAAAAAAGAATTAAAAATAAAAAATAAAAAATAAAATAAAAAAGATGAAAACAATAAAGTATCCCTATTTTATCGTGGAATATATTACTGCACTGCTACCAGACGTGACCAGTTTTTCGCGCTTATTGGCTCGTTGCGGTTAGCGCCTTTTTGTGCCTGCCTTGTCTATTTGTCTCTTGTCTGCCTTCCTTAAAGGGAAGAGTGATGGCTAGTGCACCATAAATAGTGGGGCTCTCTGGAGCAGCCAAAGCTCAACACAACGTCCAAGCTTTTTGGTTGTAGCACGTGCAATTGCTCAATGTTAGCTAGGTACCTGTGTTTATGCAGTGATTTGTACGTGTTGGCCATGTACCTTTTTACTTGCGCAGCAGCACAATGGCCTTGCTTACTTTGAGCCTCTGCGGTGTTTTATATTCGCCAGGTCGTGAGCCAGCGAAAGCCTCCACGGGCCTTGTTCAACAAGCCCAACGAGTGACAGTCAGAAAGAAAGCCCTCTTGAAGGCCATGCTACCGCTTGCGCTACTTGGCCCCTCATCTCATCGTCTGTTCTCCGCCAAGATAGCTGCCCGAATGGCTGCATTGCATAGCTCTACTATGTCCGGCTCTATGTCTGCTACGGCTGTTCGTACCCCCCGTGTCTTTGCACCTCTCAAGAGCGGTGCCGCCACTACCGCTGGTGTCGGCTCGACCGGCCTTGCCCAAGAGCTCCCGACTCTTGAGGGCGTGGTGTTCGATGTTGATGGCACTCTCTGGTAAGTTGGTCCTAACCTATTCCAGCCAAGCCCGGTATGCCTGTCGTAATTAGAAGGATATCAACTAAGCGGCACGGTGGCACAGTGGCAGTGCAGTGCACACACAATACGTCTGTTACATACAAAAACTATAACCCTGCGTGCTCTTGTTCTCCCCCACCCGCGCAACAACTAACCGGACCACCCTTGCTTTCGACTAACCACATGCCAACTTCTTCTCCTGCCCTAGTCAGCCGCAGACGTACATGTTTGGCGAAATGCGTCGTGTATTAGGCATTTCCAAAGCCGTCGACATCCTCGACCACGTTTATAGCTTGCCAGAAGCCAGCCAGGCCGCTGCACACGAAGCCATCCGCGCTATTGAACGACGTGCCATGGATGAGCAGGTCGCACAGCCGGGCCTGGCCGACTTGATGCAGTATCTAGACTCGCGAGGCATCCGTAAGGGCATCTGCACGCGCAACTTTGACCTGCCTGTTAAACACCTACTGGACACCTATCTGCCCGATTCGCTGTTCCATCCCATTGTAACGCGCGATTTCCGGCCTACCAAGCCTGACCCGGCAGGCATTCTGCATATCGCCTCCACGTGGGGCCTGCCCGGGCCAGATGCCAGTGGCTTGATCATGGTAGGCGACTCGATTGACGATATGACAGCAGGGAGGAGGTCAGGTGCAGCGACGGTATTGTTGGCTAATGAGGTCAACAAACATCTGGTTGAGCATGATCATACCGACTTAGTGATAGACCGACTGGACGAGCTCATCGGCATCCTAGAAAACGGATTTGTTGGGCGAAAACTATGAATGAACGGACGTGTACAAATGGAGACAGACGCCCTTCTATATGTTGCACCATACTCCTACTGTAGGTCAACACAAACTATACAAAGACATGTATGTATGTAGGTGGAAGCAAGAAGCAAACAAGATGTAAACCATGGAATGTAAAAACTTGAAAAAATTCGAAAGTGTCCCTAACTATGACACATAGAGAGAGATCATTTACACCTCACCCTTTCATACATAAAATAGATACAGATAGCAAGCAGGTACAAGTTGAGGAAGACAAAGACCGCGATAAAAAAAAAACCCCCCCCGTTCCCCCGATTGACTAACTGACTAGATTGGCTGACTGCTTAGCTGGCTTGAGAACTAACCCTTGTAGAACTAATACGAATTTTTCATTCATATTCATCTGCCCCCCATGCTCCAACAAACCAAGCGGCGAACCATGTTTGTTGGTTTGATGTACTTGAGTTTGGTGGACAAGGATATATAGGGGAAGAGCAAGTGAAGAAAGTGCTGTTGATGTTGCTGTTATTGCTGCTGCCACCGCCGCTGCCTTTGCTGTTGGCTTTGGTGCCGATGTGTTGCGAGGGACTGGCAAGGCACAAATATTCCCATGTACTAGTTGGAGTATCCATAGCCACTACCAGCAGGCGGCGCGCCATATGCTTGTCTGCGGCTCTCGGGCGTGTGATTGCGTTGTATGGGTGGAGCCGGTTGCCTTAAGCCATGGCCTGACGAGTGGATGGAGGACGGGCCGCGCGAGTAGCCATTGTTGCTGTGCAGATTGTTGTGGGGGTGAGAATGGATGGCGCCTCCATTGCGCACCGGAGAGCGATTGTTGTATTGTTCGCGTGGCGGAGCAAAGTTCCCGGAAATGGGGATTTCTCCGGACGTGGGTGTGTTGATGCTAAGATCCTCGATGGGGAGATACATGGGGGCGTCGTTATTTCGCAGTACGTCTTTGTTGTTGGCGGGTGCCGTCTGGGGTGCAAGGTGTGATTTTCGCTTGTCCTTCTCGAGCATACCAACGGCCCAGACTTGTAGATCAACGGGCGTACGCTTTGCCGCCTGGACAAAGGGGTCTCGGTCCTGAAGTAGAGATGTTTGTGTTAGTCAGAAATACTCGAGGCTGTATGATGTCTAGCGGATAGGAAAGATAGAACGGAGAAAATAGCTTACATAAAGTTCCTGTGGCGTGGGCCGATCATCCGGGTTCTTTGAAAGGCATTTCGTAATCATGTCTTCTAGAATTGATGGGAAGGCATCGCTCTTGGGGAGTTTGGGTGCTGGCTCGTGCACAATTTGCTGTAGGAGATCGAGAATACCAGCCGGAGCGCACTCGCCGTCCGAGTTTTGCTCGCCCGCATCGAACGGGAACTTGCCAATGGCCAGCTCCATGATACTCAGACTGAAACTCCACACATCGGATTTGACAGTGTACTTATCGCCCTGGATACGCTCAGGGGCCATGTATGTCGAAGTTCCCACAAAGGTGTCAGCAACGGAGTTGACCAGCTCACCAGAGACACCGAAGTCGCAAAGCTTGATAGAGCCTTTAGAGTTGACTAGAATATTAGAGGGTTTGATGTCACGATGCATAATGTGGTGTTTGGTGTAAAGATAGACTAGACCACCCAGGGTGGCCTCGGCGATTTTGCCGAGAACGTCGACGCGGATAGGGCCGAACTTGCGAGAGATGCGGTCTAGTGAGCTGTGGGGAGTAGAAGCCAGGCGTTAGAAGGGGATTTGATGAACCGATTTCCGCTATTTGTAGCAGAGTGAGAGTGAGGAATAAGGGAAGGGGTGAGGGAAAACGATGCAGAAACATACCCCACGTCCATATACTCCATACACATGATCACGTCGCCATTGTCATTAAGGAAAGCGCCATAGAAGGTGACGATGTAGTCAGAATGACATCCGAACATGATCTGGAGTTCTCGAACAATGCGTTTGCGCACTTCTCGGTTGTCTTCAACGTGTATGACCTAGAGGGGGTTAGCATGGCTTTGAAAGGGTCATGAACAAAGAGACAGGGAGAAATGGAGTTATGTAAAGCAAGCCTCCATCGTCATCCACTCCAGTAGAGGAAGCGTACCTTTCTTGCCATGACAGTGCCGGTTTTCTTGTGCCGAACCTTGCTCACAGTGCCGCCATTACCCGATCCGAGCTCTTTAATGATCTCCAGATCCTCGGGCCGCAGATCAAGCTTGTATTCGATACCAATCTCCAGTTGCTGAGTGTTGTCTTCCTTGTCGGTGGGTGTGGACTCGGTAGTGGGCGGTGGCTTAGGAGCGGCGGGTGTCAAGGCAAGACCCTTGACGTTCTTGCGCTTCATAGTGCGCGGAGCAAAGTTGTCTGACATGGCGGGCGAGTATAGGCGAGAGACGCTATGTTTCTAGTTTCTAGTTTGAGAGGCGATATTGTGGAAAGGGGGGATGAAAGATGAAGGCAGCAACAAGGGAGGCTTGCGAATAGGCCACGAACATGCAGTAAGCTGCCGTAGTGTCGGCAGTATAATTGGCGAGCCAAGGCGTCAGGCGTCAGGCGTTGGACGTTGGGCGTTAGACGATAAAGAAGAGAGAGAAAGGGATACACAAAGGTCGACGGTGGTGTTTTCAGAAGGGGAGGTGAGGTAGAGAGAGATTTCAAGCCAAATCGAAGCAACAGATGGACAGAAAGGAGAGAGGATCAAGGGTAAAAAAAAAGAAAAAAAAAAAAAAAAAACTCGAGGGAGGAGGCGAGACACAACAAGGAGGAGAGAAAAAAAAAGAAGAAGCCAGCAAGCGATAATAGGAGATATGAATAGAGGGACAGAGAGGGACAGAGAGGGAGACAAGGCTTGACAAGAAAAGCTGCTGATGGTGTTGCTGCTTTGGACCTGTGACGTTGGATGTTCGACGTTCGACGTTCAACGTTCAACGTTCGACTGTCAATTGTTAATTGTGACTAGCAAGCGAGGGAGGGAATAGGCCTTGAAAATGACTGGCTGGCCTTGTTCAGGCTATGTATGCAGTTGTAGCGGGCAACGGCGGTTGCAAAGGCGACTAACGGTTGGTTGGCCTGGGCCTGGGCCTGGGAATAGGGAGGGAGTATAGACGAACGCCACGATGGAATCAGCCGTCAAGAGAATTGGTGGGGACCGGGGAGACAAGGCCAGGCAACAATATTGATTAGGGATGAACAAAGAAAAAAAAAAAAAAAAAAAAAAAAAAAGAAAGATTTCTCAGGAAACCCAGACAAATCAAAAATGAGACCGGAAGAAGAAGAGGAGAGGAGGGAAAGAGAAATAGGGAGGCCATACAAATTAACTGAAGGTTGACTAGAGGAGAGGAGAGGAGAGGAGAAGAGATGAGAGAGGGGATCAGACCACCTGCTAAAACCTTCAAAAATCCGGTAGCATGCACGCTGCGAGGCCCCTAAAAGCCGCTGGAGTCTGCCTTCAAGTAGGCCCTCATACCCTATAGAGAGAGGCTTCTAGCAGTCCCTCCCCCCTAAAGGACGAAAACAGATCTGCCACCCCACCCTTATCACCACTCACTACGGCCTCTGCTACACAATGGAAGACGGTACTTTACAGGGGGCCTTCGCTCTGTCAACTGGCTGGCCCCTGGACCAACCGCTACAATCTACGGCGTGCAAACCAAAAAAACCTGACACCCTGCCTCCTCCCCTTGCAACTTCGCGACACAGCACTGTCTTTCTTTGGCTAGCTTTGAAATACCTCCTTGTGCTGGCTGATCCGCTTGCTCGTTGTCCCAAGATCGCCATCTCCCATCCAACGTTGGTGGGGTTGAGATAGTTTGGGCGGCTACGCAGCGCAACAATTACGTCTGTGTCTGTGTCTGTGTCTGTGTCTGTGTCGGTGTCGGTGTCGGTGTCGGTGTCTGCATGTTGACTTCTTACTGCATGCACTTCACTGCCAAGATTGTAGTACATGGAGTCTGCGTAGGGTGTATTGTATTGTACTGTATGTATGTATCTACGTTCTTATGTGTCTCTGTCCATCTGTCTATCGGTCTTCTGGAACCAAAAGAAAAATACAAAACTAAAAAATAAAAAATAAAAAATAAAAAAAAATAAAAAAATAAAAGCCATCTCCATCATCTCACCCACCACCTGCATTTGGCTTATATTTCTCCTCGTGTTTTCCACTCTGACGTCTGCTCGTTCTCCTTTTATCCTCTAAAACAAGCCACAAACCCCCCCCCCCCATTAGACAACACGACAGCCTCCAGAAACATGAACCTGTAACCATCCCCTGCGTGGCTACTAGCTAACCTGCATAGTCCGTCTTCAAATGTGTGCCAGCCAAGACACAAAGCCACACATTACACTACTCGCTCTGTCACTCTACACTCTCTTCCCCTCTCTTCCCCTCTCTTCCCCTCTCGCTTTCGCCTCCTCCAGCCTTACAGTTCAAACTTCTTCCCCCTTGCGTCTTGTTCTTGCTTCATGCCAACCTTAATCTAGCCTTAATCTTGGACAACGCCAAACACATCATAAACAAGCTCCCCATATTGGTTGGTACAAATGTCCCAACTGGCCCCACCCCTTAATATTTGGACAACTTCATCGGTGTTTTATGCGCTGTGACATCGTTGCATTTGCTGGCCTTTCGTTAAAAAGACAGGCTTCAGTTCTCCATGGATATAGTAAGACCGACTCTATATACCAAAAAGAGATCGCCCTGGTCCCACTCAAGTCGTGGTCCAATAAAGCCAATGGGTAGCTCTATGCTGCATCCTGCCTTTATGCTTCTTGTTCCCTGGCTGCCATACACAAGCATCACGTACCACCGCTCTTGGAAGGCAGCGATACGTAGCCAATCTCATTTTGTCGTTTGGTCTTAACGTTAGTAAAGAACTTGTACTTCCAGAGTCTTCGTAAATAACAGCTGAGAAGCCAAAAAGAAAATATATAAAAAAAATACATGCCCTGCAAAGGCTCCAGGATGACGGCATGGCAGAGCGAAATCATTGCATCAAAGCGCCATCCAGCTTATCCTTGCTACTCGGCTACTTATCATCTTATCGATAGCGGTCACGTGATCACTATGCAGAGGCGCGCAAGCAAAACGCGATTCAGCAGCAAGACGAGGCTGAGGGAAGAAAGAAAAATAAGTGGGGACTACGTTATTGAGCCAGCCTGCTCACAAAGCGAATCAGCCTGGGAGAGCTTTCAAGTCGCCATACTTGTAGTCTTCTGCGCTCCCATACCATTCGTTTCCTCTATTTCCTTCGCATCAACAGTCTTCATTACTTTTTGTATCTCCAGTTGCGACTGTCCCCATTTTCTCGCGCCAATTCTCTCTCTTCTCTCTTCCGTTCCTAGAAACCACCTTTGACGATAAAAAAAACCATTGGCTCCCCTCCCCTCGAGTCTAATATTTGAACACTATCGCCGCGACGTAAATCACAAGTTCATGATTTACAGGAAGCCGGCGCTGTCGTAGAAAGCTACATCTCCCTTTCCCTTCTAGTCTAACCCCCCCCCCCCCCCCCCAGACAACACTCATTTCCATCATGAGTAGCAGTTTAAAGGATCTCATTGATGGCGAGGCTGATCTCGACGATGAGGATGAGTCCTTTGACGAGGAAGATTCCCGGAGTGGCCGTCGGGCTGAACGCCCCGCCATTGACGATTCTAGCGAGGAGGAGGAAGAAGAGGACGAGGAAGAAATGAGAAAGGTTTGTTCAGTCACTTGAATCGCGATGGGAGCGGCTGTTTTTGACTTGTACCAAAACATCTAACCGTGCTGAAATTAAACACAGGTCCAAGAGGGCTTCATCGTCGACGAAGATGAAGACGATGTCGAAGGCTCTGATCTCGAAGCTCGCCGGCGGCGCAAGCGCTCTCACCGCGATCGCGAGGAAGATGAGATGCTCGACGACGAGGATTTGGAGCTGATTGGCGAAGGCCAAGACTGGAAACAAAAAACTCCCGAAAAGGTTTGTCGACACCCTCTTTTTCATTTGTTTTTGCTTCCAGCTCTTGTACGAACAATTCGATTAACACATAAATCCTCTCTCTTCTAGCCCAAGTACAAGCGCCTCAAATCTGGCGCACAAAAGGCTGAAGATCGTGGCACAACCCGCCGAGGCCTCGACGACATTTTTGACGATGATGAGGAGGACGACCGAGCCTACGGCCGCTCCGGATACCGCCAACAAGCCGACGAAATGGATGATTTTATCGAAGATGATTACCCAGACGAGGATGACGATGACCGTAAACGTGCCCAGGAGGAAGCTGAGGTTGCTAGACCCCGTGCTGAAAAGGGCGTCGGAAGCATGATCGACACCACAGGTCTTGACAAAGATGCTCTACAGGACATGGAAGACATCTTTGGTGATGGTGGCGACTATGCCTGGGCTCTTGAACTTGAAGAGGAAGAGCAAGACCAAGAGAAGGAGGAGCAAAACATTGAGCTCAAGGACGTTTTCGAACCTTCCCAACTCAAGGAAAGACTGCTTACCGACTTTGATAATGAGGTCCGCTTCACGGACGAGCCGGAACGCTTCCAGATCGATCGCAAACCATTTGCCAACCTCCAACTTACCGATGAGCAGCTCAAGGAGGAGGCGCGCTGGATTGTGGAAATGTTGTGGCCAAAGAAGGATCTCTCCATGGACTACCACGTCCACTTCCTCAAATGCGTCAGCAAGGTTCTCGAGTTCTTCTTGGTCGACGAGGTTGAGGTACCGTTCATCTTCCGGCACAAAAAGGATTACTTAATCTATTCCAAAAAAATCCCTAATCCCGAGCGTCGTCATAACCCTGACGCTCCCGAGTTTAAGACCGAGGGCAAGAGACTTCTAAGCCAAGAAGACCTATGGCGTATTCTCGACTTGGACCTCAAGTTTCGCTCTTTAGTCGAAAAGCGCAATGCCTTGAGTAAAGCATACAGTAACTTGAAGGAAACTCTAAACATTTCCGACCCCATCCTTGACGAGATGATGCCCCAGGCCGCCACACTAGAAGAACTGCAGGACCTCCAGGACTACTTCAACTTCCAGTACTCTGCTGAGATTCGCGACTCTGCTATTGGTAGCGGAAACGCTACTACGAAGCGGCCAGGCTCGAAGAATACCTTCTACGAACGTATTCGCAAAAGTCCAGTTTACAAGTTTGTCCGTGCTTACGGCTTGTCTGCTGACCAACTCGCCAAGAATGCTTTAGGCCAAGGCCGCAAGGCAACCGCCGAGGATGACAGCAAAGATCCAATTTCCCTGTCGGACAGCTTGATCTGCGAAGATTTCTCCACATCTGAAAGCGTGCTCAACGCTGCTCGCTCCATGTTTACCGAGGAACTCTTTTTCAATCCCCGTCTCCGCAAGTTCTTCCGTCTTCACTACTACCAGAATGGTGAATTCGACTGCCACAGAACCGAAAAGGGTCTGCGCAAAATCGACGAAGCTCATCCCTTCTACGAAGTAAAGTATCTAATTCGCCAAACTATCCACGACATGGCCCGCAAGCCCGAGCTTTTTGTCAAGATGTTGAAGGGCGAAGAGGAAGGGCTTTTGGAGGTCAAGCTTGAGCTGAGAAGCCGCGGCGAATTCCGCAAAAAGTTGGACAGCGAGTTTGAATCGGAAAACTACAGCGATATTGCCCAGAGTTGGAGAGAGGAAAGACGTCGTGTGCTAGACATGGCATGCGCCAAGCTAGAAAGAGTAGTCACAAAGGGTGTAAAGGAGTCTGTTCGCACGGCCTGCAACGATGAGCTACTTCTCGCCTCTAAAGAGGAGTTTTACAGACGCCTTGACCAAGCTCCATATAAACCCAAGGGCCTCACTCTTGGTACTACTCCGCGTGTGCTTACGTTGTCAGTCGGTCTTGGTGACCCCGCGCGTGACCCCATCTTTTACACCTTTGTAGATGAGCAAGGCCGCATTCTCGAGCATGGCCGCCTCCACAATCTGTCTCGAAAGGAAGAAGAACGTGATAAGCTCTCTAATCTTGTAAAGGATCGTCAGCCTGATGTCATTGGTATCAGTGGCTTCTCGGCCGACACACAGAAGTTGGTTCGTGATGTTGAGACACTAGTCATGGACCGCAACCTGCGGGGCCCCGAGTATGAGGACAGTGAGGGCGAGCTGCAGGCTGACCTCCTCGATGTCTTGGTTGTCAATGACGAAGTTGCCCGACTGTACAAGGACAGTCCTAGAGCTGTAGCAGAGCACACAACGCTGCACCCCATGACTCGGTACTGCTTTGGTCTAGCCCGTTACATGCAAGACCCCATGAAGGAGTACGCTGCCCTGGGTAAAGACATCGTTTCGTTGTCAATCCATCCCTGCCAGAAACTTCTCCCTGAGGACAAATTCCGTAAAACTTTGGAGACTGCCATGGTTGACATTGTGAACCTGGTCGGTGTCAACATCAACGACGCCGTTCAAGATCCCTATTACGCCAATCTCCTCCCCTTCGTGTCCGGTCTAGGTCCCCGAAAAGCTACCAACGTTATCAAAGCAATCAATGCCAACGGCGGCTCAATCGCTAGCAGAGACGAGCTCGTGGGTGATCCAGATAGTGGCAAGCTCCCCGTTGTTGGTCCACGAGTATGGAATAACTGCGCCAGTTTCCTGTACATTGATCTAGACACCACTAATCCTGCTGCCGATCCTATGGACAGCACTCGTGTGCACCCCGAAGACTACGAACTTGGTCGCAAGATGGTAGCCGATGCTCTAGACCTTGATGAGGAGGACGTCAAGGCCGAGACCGATGATCATGGGCCAGCAGCCATTGTCCGCAAGCTCTTCCGCGACAACGACCAATACCGCATCAACGAGCTGATTCTGGAGGAATATGCTGACCAGTTAGAAAACAACTACAGTCAGAGAAAGCGTGCCACTCTGGAAGCCATCCGTTTCGAACTCCAGGCTCCTTATGAAGAGATTCGCAAGTCCCTCATGGTTCTCTCGCCCATCGAGATTTTCACCATGTTCACGGGTGAAACCAAGGATAGTCTAGCTTGTGATATGATTGTCCCAGTCAATGTCCGCGTCGTCAAGGACGACTTTGCCATCGTCAAGCTTGACTGTGGAGTGGAGGGGCGTGTAGAAGCTCTCGAGGTCAACTCGCGTGGCCACATCCGTGATACCCTGCAGGTTGGCATGACAACACAAGCTAAGATTATTGATGTCAATTTCAAAGACTTTTTAGTCAAGCTGAGCATGCGGCCCGAACTCCTTCGCCGTGGCTACCGCCGGCCTGTTGATTACGGCTCAGACCAATGGGACTTCAACCAGGAGGAAAAAGACCGCGAAGATTTACGCGAGAAGGACCGCTCAACAGGCCGCGCACAGCGTGTCATCAAGCACCCTCTCTTCAAACCATTCAATGGCATGCAGGCTGAGCAGTTCTTGGGTTCGCAGCCCAATGGCGAGGTAGTTATCCGGCCATCTTCATTAGGCAACGACCACTTGGCGGTCACATGGAAGGTAGACAACGGCGTATTCCAGCACATTGACGTTGTGGAACTGCAAAAGGAAAACGAGTTTTCAGTCGGCAAAACGCTGCGTATTGGCGGAAAGTTCACGTACACTGATCTAGACGAATTGATTGTCGAGCATGTTAAGTCGATGGCAAAGAAGGTGGAGCAGTTGATGAGGAACGACAAGTTCCACCGGGGCTCACGTGCCGATCTTGGTAAGCATTCTTTTCCTCTCAAACACTCGCAAACTCGCAACACCGCATTTCTTTTTGCCTCCTCCATTACAGGTTTATATATTTCTTTCTAACACTAACACTCTCCAGAAAAATGGCTCACTACGTACATGGAGGCCAATCCCAATCGCTCCACATACGCCTTCTGCATCGACTCGAAGCATCCTGGCTACTTCTGGCTGTGTTTCAAAGCTAGCAAGACGGCACGTGTCAGTGCATGGTCGGTCAAAATCATTCCGCATGCCTTCCAGATGATGAACTCGGAGTATCCCGACATGCGCGCACTATGCAATGGCTTCAAGCTACGTCATCAAAACGAGGTCAAGATGGCCATGCAGAAGCTGCAGATCCGCAAATGAGAAAGGGGCGGAGGTAGAGCGGATACACGACCTTTTGGGTTTTTGTTTTCATGTTTTGTTGGTACTGGCTTTTTTTTTTTCACCTTTTTATACTGCACTATTCATTGCTTCTTCTCCTTGATTGCTCCTTTGACTATGGTGCTTCATAGGCAGGCAGGGGACGGTATCTGGCCATTGTTCTGCTATAGAAGCCTTTGCCGGCTCTGGCTCTGGCTCTGGCTCTGGCTATGGGATAAGTGGTGGTGACAATGAACACACCGGGTTTCTTACTACATCTTGTTGTTGTTTTTTTTTTTTTGTTTGGCTATGCTTGATTCTGCTTTTGCTCCTTTTTTTCTCGTCTCGATTCTCCTTTCCATGTTTATGGCCTATTTATTTTGTTGTGGATATATAAACAAGATCCTTAAAAAAGTTTATGCATTTAATTTTTAATCGTTAACTTGGATGCTGTCTAAAGTCACGTGACTTGGGACATACGGAAGACTATCGTGACCGGAATAATACCGGGTAAATCCCCCCACGTAGCAAGCATAATTGCTGAGGAACTCAATACAATCACGATACAGCGCATGACTGCGACCGCCTATCTGTACCTAGCCCTACACACAAGTTCAGTACGTTCTCCTGAGCTTGAATAAGCCAACAGTTGCATGCTAGTTAGCCATGGCCTCTGATCGCCCTAACGACGTGATTGCTGACCTATCAGGATTGAATACAAGCAACGATGTGAACCCATTTAGAGCCTTTATAGCGGCTTGTTCAGATAATGCTGTAAGTGGTAGCAGTTATAATCCTCTCAGTTCACTTTTCGTGGTGTTCCAACATCGAACTACTTACACTCTGGCTCACAACTCTTTTCTTCTGTAGGCGCAAGTTCAGGCGGCTTATGACTCTCATCGGACGAAACGTAACGCAGCACAGAAGGAGAAGTTTTTGGCCGAAGGCACAAAGCTCTCACCAGACCTAACCCTGCGTCAGATGCTTAAGTTCAACTTTCCGGATGAGAGGAATTGTCTTGTTGTCTGGTCCCGCCCACCAATGCATATCACTGATGTTGCGTGGAAAGTTCAGGAGATGATTGTCAAGGGAATGCCAGGTAAACTTGAGCTTTTCTACGCCTTGCACTACTTGTCATGCATAGCGTTTCCCCGCTCATGATCTACCAAGAATCTGCTAACTATTCCTTCGTCTAGATGCCTGGGAATACTGGCTCATGCCCACACACAACATGCATATGACTGTCGCTGAAGTTGCCTTCTCGCAGCCACCTGAAGCCATTCAGGCATTCGTGCGTTTGCTGCGCCCGCATACCGCGCGTATTGCTCGCACATCCTACACCCACAGAGCCCGGCTTGTACGCCCACTGTTGTGCATGGACACAACAGCATTTGCGCTGAGTTTTGTTCCCGCGTGCAATGAGCCGTTCTTAGCGTCGCAGATGGATGCAATGACAGCGGAGCAGCCTATAGACGAGGAAGAAGGGGAAAATAAAAGACGCCAAAGTACCAACACTGGCGACGCATACACATATCACCATCTCCGCCGCGATGTCTTTTCCCGCCTGATTGATGCTGGTATCACACCGACTCCGCGGTACCAGGTTCCCAGTGCACACATCACACTGGGCCGCTTTATCGGCGCCGGCGACCAGCCACCGATAACACGGGCCGATGCAGAGCAGTGGATTCGTTGTGTCGACAAGATTAATGCGTGGCTGCGTGAGACCTACTGGACAAGCGAAGATGTGCATCGGTCGGCGGAGTGGATTGTTGGGCAGGAGAGAGGACTTGATATTAGGTATGGTCCTGTATGGTATGGCGGCGGCAAATCGCTTGTTGTTGGCGAGGGGTTTTAGTCTGTATGTATGCCCAAGGAGGCTTGTTTAGCTAAAGATGGAGGGGAGAGGGCGAAAGTGTGTTGTTGCCCATTCGTTAGTCAGTCAACTAATACTCATTACAGCCGCGAGCTATCATAGCTGTGCAACGCTTCAGATCGACTGTGAGAGCAAAGGCAAGACCAACATCAAAGTCACAGGCAGCCAGCACAAAACATTTCCTTAAAGCATGGCGATTTTTCATACTTTTTTTTTTGTTTGATTTCACCAGAGGGCATTCTATTTTTATTCCTTATAGACGATGCCTCGGACGACGTAATCCCAAATTCATTGCCCATGAAACCCTTATTCGCCATTTTTGTTCCGAGCCCCCATGAGACCCATGGCTCTGTAAATGTATGTTGCCATGTTATATCGTCAAAATGAAAGGAAGAAGAAAAAGACGCAAAGCAATGCATTTAGAAAACAAGGGCAGCACCCTTGGTCTTCTTGTCACCACTGTAAAAGTATACCTGTTAGCAATCTGTCGTAGTACATTCCCCTCCATCATAGGAATTGTTGTGTTCATAGCCATGGCCATGAACGAAGATACGGGGATGACATACCCAAGCTCGAAGTGCTTGCAGCGCTTGATAGCCAGCTGGCACTTGGCCTTGCACTTGACGCACTCCAGTCTCAGAACGATCTTCTTGGTGGTCTTGGCCTTCTTGTGGACTGTGCATGTTTGTTAGTACGCCTTACGGTTACGATATTCGGTGACCCAACGTTCAAGAGAAAAGATGTTGGATACCAAGGGGTGTGAATACTTACAGATAGGCTTGGTCTGACCACCGTAACCGCTCTGCTTACGGTCGTAACGTCTCTTACCCTGGCTGTTAAGAGATGAGTGTCAGAAAATGATGTCAAATCGGTATATCGACGTTGCCGGTATCATTGCGACGATGAGTTCTCGTGCAAGCAATAATATTTGCAGTGACTTACGCAAAGAGCGAAGCCTTGCCGGCCTTGTACTGGGTGACACGGTGCTGGGTGTGCTTGCGGCACTCCTTGCCCTTGCAGTAGGTGTTTCTCGTCTTGGGAATGTTGACCTGAAGCACACTGTTAGTCTCCTGAGAAACAAGGATGGCGTGCGTGTCCCTCTGCTACGAGGATTGGCTATAGTCTCAACAAGTACAGCAACATCCAATGAGCCATTGCAGTTCTGGCGGCCTAACAGAGCCCATACTAAGTACCATCAAAACGACAATGTACCCAATGGCAGTTTTGTAAAGTCGACGTCCGCGCATATTCATGTTAAGGCGGCAACAGTTTCATTGGACTCAAAGCGAAGTCGTAAACGGATAAGAGTAAGAGATCGATAGGCAGCCGGTTCGATTGTGTCGACGGGACGGTAGCAAGACAGCGAGCGAAAACCAGATTTGGAGTATTCCATAAAGCAAAGCCAGGCCTCAATAGCATTAAGACAGCACACAACGAGAATCATATCTTCTTGGGATAATAGTAAGCAAAACGTACCATTTTGGCGACTTGTGTTGGGGAACTGTCCTCTAGGTGATTCGAGAGGGAAAATTGGTGATACTTTTTTTTGACAAAGTAATAGCAAATTTCGACCTTCTCCAGTTGAATTTGGTTTGTGGGCTCATAGAGTGGGTGTCTTTCCTAATATGGATGTGGCGCATGAGTGGCGTCGTGGACTTGGTCCGTGCGAGCCCTCATTTTTTTTCAACCGCCAAAACTTCGGTGAAACAGCTGGGGCCAGTGTTAGTCATTCATTTAGGGTTGCAAAATAGTAAAATGCGGGGTTGCTTGATTACCTAAGAATCAGAGTCATGCAGCAAGCAAGTAGATTGTCACTAATGCATTCTCACAGCAAAGCATATGGAATCTGCATTTATAGTACTGGATACTTGATACTTGGTGATGAACAGCCGCCCAGTCATCTAAACAATAGAAGCTAATACTTGGACGATTTTCGCCGATTAGGTGATAGAGTTTTCTCACCTGCTCCGTTGATATTTTCCATCAAGGCTAACTGCTTGCAGCCATACCATCAATCATAGGCCCCTCCCTACCTTGACATCTTATGCTTGCAGCAACGGCCTCTTCTTTATCTTGTCTTGATGGTCCCCGGGTCTTGGATATGATATGGGTCTGGAATCATGCAGAACAAGCAGTACATTAACACAGTAAGTAGTTAATAAGCAGCAAAATTTGGCCAGGAAAAACAACCCCATAGTTGCTAGTGTGCCTTGATCTATCTGTAGCGTAACAAGACGTATATCACAGAGACAAGTGAGGCACCTACTTCTACCTCTCAGCTAATCAAGACAAGACCTGTTCCGGGTGGGTGACTATTAGATAACAACTGTCGTGTCCCTGGGGCACCCACAATCCATGCTATGAGCTCCGCGAGAACCCAGCAACCCAAGGTGTATGAGTCGTTAGTATTGTCTTTTGTTCGTTGTTTCCATATGTGTTACGGGAATACAACATGTAGAGATATTAGCACACCATGTTACACGACGGAATTTAAATCAGCTTATTCAAGAATAGTGAATGGTCCGCCGTTGGGGTCAAAACTTCCGCACATTGTGGTTGTAGTGAATGGTTGCAGTGTTTTTCGAGATTCTTCACTACAAGGCTTGTCCCAGTTCTTCAATGGTCAAAGAAGAATAGCCAGTCCATGAGCTAACCTAGCCCAAGTAGACAAGGAACAAGCGGGCATTTGCTTATTTCCTCATGTGATCAGTTGAGGTTGAGGCCGAGTCTGAGTCTGAGTCAAGAATGACTGTGGTTGATGTAAAGCGAAGACAATACACACTATAGATAGATGATTGTCAGCATGCATGTGATAGTGTGATCGCACGACAGATAGCATCTTGGGGTATATTCGCCCAGTAGCGGTTTGGAAGTTGAGCCATGAGTGAGTGCTATTATGAACAGAGTGAAGGCCTAGCCAATGGGAGTCAAGCGATAAGCAAGCAGCATGACAGGAGAAAAATGGAAAAGGGCCTGTTGATCCTGGGTAGCTTCCTTGCTATGGAGGGCTATTACTTAAAAGAGCGCTAAAATCTGAAGGAGCCATCTAGAGTTATAGCGGGTGGCTGCCAGTTTGGTAACAAGATGGAGCTGGCTACCTACCAAATAACGCAGAGTTTTTCTTTTTTTTTTTTTTTTTACCATTTCACAGGGCCAAATCGGTCATGGCCTGGCAAATACGGCAGATATCGAGGCCACGGTAAAGTATGGCGGGCTTGCTTTCAGCCCTCCCGGAGAGACGGAAGGGGCTGAGGAGGAGGTTCGCCACTGACAAATGACTATCATCCCATGGTGCTGCAAAATAAGCCATTATAGGCTATTACAGCGTCTCGGAGAGCTGTACTACTGTCTAGACAGGACTCAGGCGGCCTTTTTTTTTCCTTTTTTCCGGAGACAAAGCTAAGAGTAACCCTTTGCTCCGTCGTTTTCGCCTTTGCTTTCCTCCTTCTAGACCCGGCCAATGGAAGGCTTTGTTTAAAAGGTGACAGGAGCCGGGATAATACGAAACGGCAAAGAGTGACTCGATGCAATTGACAAATCGGCAATCAAACTTGGGGTCCTTGTCTTTTCTTTTGTGCGTGTGGCGTGTGTTAATCATGATGAAGTTTTGGCAATTTCCTTTCTCTCCCTTGTGGATTTTCTTTTTCTTTTTCTTTTTTTTTTTTTTTCTCCTCCATAAAGTGCACTCATACATTGCTAGAAAAGACAAAAAAAAAAAAAAAAAAACACAGTCTCACTTCAACTTCGCTTCACTCTACAACCTGCAACACGAAGAGGCTGGCCTGCTTCATGTTCATGTCACTCCCCCATCTACCCCTCCGCCCTCCGAAAGCCGCTCTACCTGGCCCCATCCATCTATCTCTCCTCTCTGTAGATAAAGCTGAATCGGACAAAAATCCTGGTCCGTGGGGTTCCATGCTAGCTAGCTAGCTAACATAGCAACAAAGACCTAGCAGCACAAGCGATTCACCCGTACGATGGGCCACAAGAAGCACAGACAATGCTTGACTTACTTCTGTCATGGGGGGGGCGGGGGCTTTCTGAGACGAGAGTCTTGCTTGGTTAGAAAGACCTGGATCAGAATATCCCTCCGTTTCTATCGCCCCATTCCCACTGTCAGCCCCCCACTTTGTCTACACTAACCCACAGCAAACCTTGTAACGACAGCCCTTGCCTGCATCGGCTGCCCGCTTCAATTCATGGCTGTGCGGCTGTTTATTGTGCTGCCTTGGCTAGCTGGCTGAGCATATCTACATTTGCACTGTCCGCTTAGTCTCCCAGTCCCCCGTGATCTCACTGCACCACACGCTTCTAGATCCCAAATCAACGCATAAGATCTTCTGGGACTCTGGGCTTTAAGTCAATGTTGCTTGCTTGAAATTCTGGTTGACTGCAACTATTTTTAAGCTGAGCCATGGTTGTACTTTGCAATTATGCAGATAGTGGTAACTCCTGCAGGCGGATTTTCACGATAGGCCACTCTTAGGGTTACCTGTTTTACAGTGTCAGTGTCCCGCTGTCGAAATAGCTCATTGTACTAACATTCGAGGTATTAACCAAAACAGCCTCAGTGGAGAATATTTGAGCCTTGATTTCTTTTGTGTCCAACGTCTCGACAAACGCAAGAAATATCTGCATCAAAATGGGGTTTTCCACTTCATTTTCTAAAGCTCATGCCTTTTCCTTAAGCTGGGGCCAAGAACACAGAGAGAGAGAGAGAAAAAAAAAAAAGAGAAGACTGGCAGAGTTTTTGTTATTTCTACCCCTCTTGTTAGGGTTACATACATGCGTATAGCGCATGAGGGCACAAACAACATTCGATGAAGGAAGGATGGGATGCTCGTCAAAAGGAGAGAAGAGCCAGCCGGAATTCCAAGGCAATGAAAACGGGAAATAAAAGAAAAAGAAGACCTAGAGAAGACCCCAAAAAAAAAAAAAAAAACCAGAGGCAAAAGTCGTAGTTGGTCGGTCGTAGTGGTAGCATGGCAGCTCTTCACGAGTTGGCGGTCAAGTTGCAGTTGGAGGGGCAAGGTACAGTTACAAGCACAGGTACAGGTACAAGTAAAATACAATGTACACAAGCAAACAAACAAAGGCCCGAGTCCAAGTGCAAGCCTAAGCCGAAGGCCGCATTAGCATTAGCATGTAGTGCAGAGCATAATAATATCAAGATTTAGCGTTCTCTGTTTTAAGATCGCCGCCGTCGCCGTCGCCTGTAATAATTAAAATAAACAGTGAACGACGGAATGTCAGAGAAGAAGAAGAAGAAGAAGAAGAAAAAGAAGAAAAAGAAGAAAAAGAAGAATAGTAGGGAAGTGCCGAGCCAGCTAGTGGGCAGTGCTTAGTTTCAGTGCTTTCTGGTGCTCACTTCTCACCTGTAGCGTCTAGCCTAGAGCGTTGTATGGCTGCACGACTACTACTTGCATTTCCAAGCCCTCTTGATCTATTTTCTCTCCCTTGGCTTGGGCAGTTGGATTTGTTAGCCTGATCTGGCCGTGAGAACTTGCCAGCTCATCGTCAGGTCCGGATCTGTTGCTGAGATGACGGCATAGAAATAACAGATTTTCGCGCGAGCCGAAGAAGAGGCAAAATTTAGGGGATGATGAATTAGAGAAGAGATGTAGAGTACAAACTACGGAAGATGGAGGGGAAGGGAGGAGAGGGTCTGGCCCTTCGCTCTTCCCCACTCTGCTTCGCCAGTTTACAGGCCGTAGGGTACTGGAGTAGCGTAGCGCCCCTGCTCTTCCGGCCGTTATGGATGGCTTTTCTAGACCTCTGGGGGGATTGGGGGCTGTAGCACTAGGTAGCTAGTAACTAGGTAACGCCAGTAGTAAATACAAGTGGCCAGTATCGTGGTTTTTATTTATTATTTTTTTTTAATTTTTTTTTTAAATTCTACTTCTTCTCTCGCAGTGTCCCCGGACAAAAAAAAATAACAAAGCACCTTGCAGTTGCGTCTTGTTTGATTCCTTCTCGCCCTGCAGATATTAATTAGCAGTATTTACTTACTGAGACATTAATGCTCTGATGAGCCTTGATTTTCTTCCTTGTTGATGTTGTTGTTGGGATAGACAGCAGAGCAGCAGAAAGAAGACGCAGGTAGGATAAGGAGAAAAGGAAGAAAAATAAAATAAACAAGGCCGTACAGTACAATTACAGTACATTGATAAAATGCTAGCGCCACTGATCTTACGACGATGGTCTACCTCTTGTATAGGTACTTTAGCACATGCGTCGACCCAGACTGGTTCCTGACTGCACGTAAGGTTCTGATACTTTCTGGTACAGAGTCGCTTTTTGTCCACACTGTCTTACCTTTTCTTCTTTCCTGTCTTGTTTTTTCCCTTATTCAACTCACCATAACTGTCCGCTGCCCGCCGCAGCAACAAGGCATCCTTCCTTCGCCTTCCCTTTCTGGTTTCTGGTTTCTGGTTGCTTATCGCAGCCCCCTCACCCCCTCATCTTCTCCCATGTAAGTTGCGTTGCGTTGCATGGGACAAAGTTTTTTTTTTTTTTTTTTTTTTTTTCTTTTTTTTCTGTCTGTCTCTTTACCAGTAGCAGCGTGAGCTAGGGCTACCACGACCGCGGCTTCTTTCGGGGCTCTTTTCTCACAGGGCAAGTTCGGGGCGTCCCTTTGCCTGGGTCTGGCTCCCTTACGAGGTGCTTACCCTCTGAGGTGTCCAGACTAATCTTACGATAGGAAGGAGAAAACAGAGGCCCCGGCAGCGGAGCCCTCGCTATCTTTGCGGCTATCCTATCGTTGTCCTATCACTAGCTTAGCTCTTTTACTGAATAGGGCCCCTCACTAAACAAGACAACTAACGCCCCCCTTCCCCCCTAGAACGCTGAAGATACGATCCGATACAAGCTATGTACAACGGGACCCCCGCTCTCCTACACTCCCCCAGAGGCACAGAGAGACATATAAACCAACGGCAGTCCCCTCCATAGCTCTTTCTGCACCTCTTCCTTTTCTCTTTTCCTTTGCTGTATCTGATTATACCTCTTTTTCTTTCACTTTATCCCCTCCTCAGGTGCAAGTGTTGTTCATTAACAACCCTTTGTGGTAGCATATATATATATATATCTCTTTTTTTGTTTTTATTTATATATTTTTTACTTTCTCTTAGTCGTTTCCCGACCACCACATTCACAATGGTAAGTTCGTGCAGATTTACCCGTCCAATTACTTAATGATGATCCAGTCATTTGTCAAGTTCTCTCTCTTCCCTTCGTTGGCCCTGGCAGACTTTGGTCAGCTGAGCCGAGAAAGACAGAATGAGTTGAGCCTCAACAAGGACATGAAGCTGGAAGAACACCACAGCAGGCAAACAACAAGCAGCAATTCTACCTCAACAGGAGGCATTATTGCTTATGCTGGCTTGGTCACTAACCATTGGGTCCATGTTTGTTGTTGACCATGTATTATGAATTTAATTGCTAACCAGTTGACAGGCTACCTTTGTTTCTAGAACCGAGACTGTATGTCACCCACCGATACCCGTCGTCTTCTTCGGTCGATCTACTTTTGATAACTAACACTACGTTTCTCGTTTTTTACAGCTCGCCAAGTACCTCAAGCTTGAGCAGAATGGCAAGATTATGGCCGAGTACATCTGGATTGACTCCGAAGGCTCGACCCGCTCTAAGTCCAGAGTAAGTATCTTATTCTTATGTTTAAGTCATTTTTGGCTTGGTTGGCTAGCTGGCTCAGTGGCCCAATCTCTTATCTTTCCCCCGATAGTCCGCACATTTCCGTTGGCTTGGCATTGCAATGATAAAGCCTAGGCATGTTATTGTTTTGGGGCGGCCCATCGTGCAGCCCTCCCCCATCTTCATCCTCCTGATTCCCCTCGAGACTCCGATTGAGCCGCTTGGCCTACGCACACAAATCTCGGCGTACCCCAATATTGGTGTCTTTTATCATCCCCCTTCTTTTTTTTTTTTCCGAGAAAATCAGAGCCGCATGGGAGTTCCATGTAGTGTGGGGGGGGAGGGAGCAGCAACGTAATATGACGCAACACACAAGAAGAAGAACACTCTGGTTTCTTCGTGTCCCCGCTTGTCTGTTTGTTGTCTTTACTTGCTTCCCTTCGAAGACAAGGCACTTCCGGTTGTTCTTCGGCGAATTTCTTCATTTTACCCCCCCTGATCTCCGCTGAAATTTGCCGCCTTGAATTGCGATTGGTCATTAGTTCGGAGAACATGTCCGAAGCAATTAACTGGTCAATCAATCGACTCCAACCAACCCTAACAAGTTCGGCTATGCCTGCTACAGACCCGCTAACCTATTTGATCTCCCACTAGACTCTTGACGAAAAGGCCGAGGGCTACAAGCCCACCGACCTGCCCGTCTGGAACTTCGATGGCTCCTCCACCGGCCAGGCTCCTGGAGAGGACTCTGACGTCTACCTGAAGCCTGTCGCCGTCTTCCCTGACCCGTTCCGCGGCCTTCCCAACATTCTGGTCATGGCCGAGTGCTGGAACGCTGATGGCACCCCCAACAAGTTCAACTACCGCCACGAGTGCGCCAAGCTGATGGAGACCCATGCCGAGACCAAGCCTTGGTTCGGTCTGGAGCAGGAGTACACTCTTCTGGACATGAGCGACCGCCCCTACGGCTGGCCCACCAACGGCTACCCTGCTCCTCAGGGTCCTTACTACTGCGGTGTCGGTACTGGCAAGGTTGTGCAGCGTGATGTTGTGGATGCGCACTACAAGGCTTGCCTGTATGCCAACATCAAGATTTCTGGTACCAACGCTGAGGTCATGCCTGCTCAGTGGGAGTACCAGGTTGGTCCTTGCGAGGGCATTGAGAGTGAGTTACTTGTTTATCCTTTTCTATTTCCTATTCTTTTGCGCTCATGCTAACCGCACTTACTAATCCACAGTGGGTGACCATCTGTGGGTGTCTCGCTTCCTGCTGTGCCGCATCGCCGAGGAGTTCGGTGCCAAGGTTTCCTTCCACCCCAAGCCCATCCCCGGCGACTGGAACGGTGCTGGTCTGCACACCAACTTCTCCACCGAGCCCATGCGCAAGGAGGGCGGTATGAAGTTTATTGAGGAGGCTATCAAGAAGCTTGAGGGCCGCCACGTCGAGCACATTGCCGTGTACGGTGAGGGCAACGAGGCCCGCCTGACTGGCAGACACGAGACCGGCTCTATTGACAAGTTCACCTGGGGTGTTGCTAACCGTGGCTGCTCCATCCGTATCCCCCGTGAGTGCGGTGCCAAGGGCTTCGGCTACTTCGAGGACCGCCGTCCCGCTTCCAACGCCGACCCTTACCGTATCACCGGTATCCTCATGGAGACCATCTTCGGCCCTAGCAACTAAGCATTTACTCCCGAAAAAAAAAGGTACAATAGCTAGCTGTGGATGCTAAACGATGGCAATCTCCATGGCTCAGAGGAGGGGGGAAGTGTTGATGAGTGAAAGAAATATGTGCTGGGATTTATTGGGCGTTTTGACTTTTTTTGTTTAATTGACATACTGCGATCCTCACGAAAAGGGCTTGTGTCTTTGAGTCTTTTTTCTTCTTTTCTTTTCTTTTTTCTCATGTCTCCTTTTTCTTGTTCTTTGTTTACTTTCTTGCCTTGTATTTTATATTCCTGGCATGTCATGAGTAGCAAGACTCCAGTGGAGCTCAAGCTACACTCACTACCTACGTACAGTACAGCATCTATCCATTATTGAAATGAAGCCGAGCAGGGCTTGTGCCTGAGCAAGAATACTAAGACAAAAAGAACATTTCTTCTGAACTTGATGACAACGATGGTGATCTAGCAGAGAAGCGCTAATAGTACATGATCATGTACCAAACCCAAACCACCAAGCCTATGATCGTCACAATTATGTGGGGCTCAAATATGTGGGGCTCGACTTTACCAAAGGTGGCTTGGCTGTAGAAGCTTAATTCAGCCTACCTACCCATGGGACAAGTTATCTGGATAGACTTTTCACCATTCACATAGTCTTTCACTTGGTATATTATGTATGTTCTGGTTGCCTAGCACTCAAAACAATGCAAACGTGGATCTGACCAATCTGGAGGTGGGTGACAGCTACAAGATAAAGGCCCTCCCCAAAAATGAAGATAAGCAGAGTTTTCTTCAGGCCTACCACTGGGCTGGAAAGATGTATGTGAAAGCTTTTACCTGTGGCTATTCTCCTCACAAATCACAGTGAGTAAATCAATGCAAGGCGGAATAACAAAGGCAGAAACGCTCGTATTGCGGAAACACGTCGGTACTTGTTGTGATCTGAGACTTTCCTCGCTCGGCTGATTTTGTCGGTTCCCGTCGGTAAGTAGCTCGTGTGCTTTTTTTCTTTTCCATCATACAATGCCAATGGAGCGCTGGCATTTGTCCTTTTGATATATCGTATCGCTGCTGACATGCTTGCTCTGAGCAGACCATGTCTACGCCTGTCCAAGCCTCGGCCTCTGTGGCTGGATCCGATATGGCTATGGAGATAGACGTACCTCCGGGGAAAGAGGTCACCACCGGCAGCGATGGCGATGCTCCCATTAATTACATTATTGATTGTACCATCGGGGGGACCTTCGATACAGCACCAAGCTCGCCTACCACCAGCACTACTGCAAGCTCGCAGACGCTTACCAACAATAGCACTCTTGAGAGCCCTCGCCCAAAGCCTGCAGCGTTTGCCTCTCAGCTGCCTTCAGCAGAGTTTGACCCCCCACCAGTGCGCACCCTCCAGAGTGTGCACGATATATTTAGCGTGCTTATGCAGGGTGCTTTGGACCTGGGTCTCAACCAAGTTGCCGAGGACGGCGGCGTGCATGTGCGTGTGGCAACACTATGTTCAGGCACCGATGCGCCAGTTTTTGCATTGCGAGAACTGCAGGAAGCTGCTGCAGCGCTGGGCTACGGCAATGTAGTCTCGTTTGAACATATCTTTAGTGCAGAGATCGAGACCTTCAAACAGGCCTTCATCCGACGCAATGTCAAACCCCGCGGACCCGTGTTCAGAGATGTTCAGGAGATGGCCAAGTATGACAAAGCGTGAGTGTTATGTGTGTTGCAAATGCCACGGTATGAAGGAATACTAACTTGGGTTGCGTAATAGGATGAACGCCGAGGGCTTTTTAGAAGAGGTCGATCATGATGTCGACCTTCTTGTATTTGGATCGTCATGCGTTGATTTTTCAACCTTGAACAACAGCAAGAAGGCCCTAGGCAAGGGCGCTTCAGTTGATATTACCAAAGCTGACTATACCGAAGACGAGCCTGAAGTACAGGCTTTCCTGGAAAGCATTCTCGACTGCGTCGACGGAGAGTCCTCGCGCACCTTTCTCTCCGGCTTGCTATATATCAGCAAATACCGCCCATGTGTTGTGATCATGGAGAATGTGATAAATGCGCCGTGGGAGCAGATTTCCAATTTCTGGTTTGCCAAGGTTGGCTATGTGGCTAGATATCGAAAATGCAACTCCAAAGACTATGGCATGCCGCACATCCGCATGAGAGGCTATCTAGTGGCCGTTGACTACCGCGAATTTGGCGAGGATAGCGAACGTATTGTTGCAGACTAGGACTCTGCAATGACGGAGCTTCAGATAGCCGATCCTACACCCCTGGCTAATCTAATTCTACAACCCGGTGATGACCGCCTGCTCCAACATCGAGCTGCACTCAAGAAGACCGCCAAGTCGTTGCGCATAAATGATGCCCGGATGTGCCAATTGCGCCATGCAGAGGCTCGCGCACAAGAAGGACTTCCGCTAGGCAGCCGCTACACAATGATGGACCACCGCAGTCATTGCATTCCAAGAGAAGATAGCTTCCAGGAGTCAATTGTAGGGCTGGGCGAGCGAGAAAAAGATCTACTTGACATCACGTACGAACGTGGCCTTCAGAAACAGTACGACATGAACCATAAGCTTCTGATTTACGACATTTCGCAGAACGTCGACCGTGCTCCTGGTCAACTAGGATGGACGCCCTGCCTAACGCCCAAAGGAAATCCATTTGTAACAAACCAGGGACGCCCGCTTCTCGGAATTGAAGCACTAGGCCTACAAGGCATTGACATCGACCGTGTTGTGCCATCAATCGAAACGCAAATGCAGCTGCAAGACCTTGCGGGCAACGCCATGACTACCACCGTTGTCGGTGCCGCTTTGTTGTCGGCTATTATATCCATCGAGGGTTTATGGCAGAAGTGTTTCTCCCGGCCCGCTCGCCATTATGTGAACACTCTTTTAGACGAAACACGGAACGAGAGGACCCCCGTGATCTACCAGGACAGCAGCATTACTGATTTGGCTACAACTGCGCAGCGGCGACCCGATCAGCTAGACTCGATGAGTCCAGAACACTTGATGACTCTCTTTGAGGACTGTCGAAGCTACTGTCCCTGCGAGAGTGCCAGCGTGCGGAGGCGTAGTCCTAATTTGCTGCAGTGTGTGACATGTCGCGAGATCCGCTGCACAAGCTGCGCGGGAAACCCACGCCACCACATGTTCCATAAATCTACGATAAAGTTCGAGATACGTGAGAAGCATGTAGCCGTGGAGTTTGTCCGGAGACTAGCCAACCACGCCTTTGTCTTGTGCGATGAGGATTCCCTTCCAGATGACCTCAGTGTCGTTACAGAGCCACACCTAGCCATCCCATCACTTGAAGACATGGCATTAGATGGTGTCAGCTGGGATCCAGATCTGGAGCGGGTCATGGCTCTCTGTCGCAGCAAAGTGCGCCTGACATTTGAAAAGGTACATATTGGACAAGTCTTGACTATTTTCTACCAGTCTGTCGATGTCTACCTTTATGTAGTTATTGAGGGCAGGACTATTCGATGGCTAGTCTTTGTCAAAGCCAGCTCATGGATCGCCCGTGAGTACGACCACCTGCATGACTGGAGTCGACCTTTCCTAATGGCTGAGGTCGACCTCCGGTATCAGCGGGGTGTTCCAGAGCCACACAACTGGAGATTTTGGCTCAAGGATGAGATAAAAGCGACACTTTCTATAACCGGCCTGAGGGATGGCCACTATAAGCTAACATTTGGGGAGGCCCAGTGGCTCAACAGTGGCAAGTGGAAGGCCGTGATTAGATTCCACCCCTTCTGGGCACGCTTTGTCCGTTTAGTCCAAGGGGAGTATTCGTACTCTGAGGAGTGTGGGGTGTCTCGTGGCCGCATTATAGCCAAGCATTCAGATCATATGGCTTCAGTGTTTATCTTTGAGGATCCCGGGCTGGTCTCAGCTCCCGAGGATGACCGATGGGTGGTTGCATGGACAAACCGTCGCTTACACACATTCGAGGTCCGCGACGTTTTGGCTACCCTCAACAGCTTTCCAGCTGTAGATGCCATGCCGCTCAACGATGGATTTGATACAGTCAAGGTGGATGTCTTCGTAAAGGGCTGGTGGGTCGGCCTTCCCAACCCCAAGCCAGACCCGAAAAAGCCAGTGCTTAGTCTTAGTCGCCAGGCTAGCCGCCGGTACTCTGACAGGGCTTCCCCCCTTGGCTGTGTGCTAATCCACTCAAAGGTCTTCCAACCAGTTGTTACCAAGGTTCGCGGCACACACAGCGACGTGCTTAGTTGCCAACCGACGCCCTTTGTCACTGTTAGAGTTGCGGTAGATAAGTTGCACTGGCCCAACGACCTGTTCCCTATGTTGATGCGGCCAGGAAGCTTGGCTTTTAGGATCGCAGTTGATCAAGATGGCTGGTTAACGCTCCCCCAACGATTACATGCTGATGCTATGCAACTGATATATCACAACTTCAAGGCCATCACGGAGGAAAGCCTGGCGAATTGTTTGGAAAACGGCGCCGGGGGATTGGCATGACCCGGACAGCCCTGGAGCTGTGTCCTGTGTGTACACCGCCGATACCCCACGTGCACGGCGTCGTTAATCCAGACGGAAAGATTGTTGATCTAATATCAGATCAAGAGGAATGCCGCCACTTTGAGGACTGCATTCGAGCACGCCCATGTCCTCTTCAGATTCAGGTGCGAATAGTGCCAGGCACGCTGATTGATGACGAGCAACAAAAGAGTCACATCGAAGTGCGTGTTAACTTGAATATAGAAACCCTGGTGCACCGAGCCAGCGGGTACTTGCCGCAGCCGGCATATGCGTTATTACAGCCGCGTGGTAGAAAGGGAGAAGTGCATATCCGTGCAGACATCGAGACATGGTATGAGGAAGACGACCTCTGGGATCGTGCGCCGTTTATAGAAGAGGTCTGGCCAACCACATCCGAAACAAGCGATGTTGATGTTACATTTATGCCACAGCCACCGAGCTTCGTCTGCAACGATAAATGCCTCCGGCCGGATCAGACGATATCGCTAGGCTGGATGCTAGCCGCGCGCAACAATAATGTGAAGCCTTTCCGTGAATGTGAGATTGAGGAGTGCATGGTTCCTGGCCTGAACATGCGGCTTACTGGTGAGGTTGGCCGTGACAACTACGTTCGCGGTGGAGTCCTGGCTCATGAGGTTGGCTACGGCAAGACAGTAGTGGCTTTAGCAATGCTGGACCTCACCCGCAAGCACAATGGCCAATCTCTGCGAGACCGTACCGAGCTGATTCCCAACGGCATCATACATCTCAAGGCTAGCCTGATCATTGTGCCACATCACCTCATCAAGCAATGGTGCAGTGAGATTGACTCTTTTCTGCAAAACTCCAACAAACCATGGAAGGTGGTGGTGATTGGCTCTAAGCGCGATGCCATGCATCTAAACCGAGCCGAGCTTCAGGAAGCTGACATAATCGTAGCCTCTTTCCGTGCTATTCAACTAGGCCAAGCTCGTCTAGACACACTGGCAGTTGTCGGTGGCCAGCTCCGCATCAACGAGAAGGAGAGCGGGCGTAAGCTCTTTAACTGGTACGATGCAGTGATTTCGTGGATTCGGCCCAGCGGGCAGGACGAAAGCAGAAGCGAGCATGAGAAAACCAACAAAAGCTCCACACGAGACTACAACGCCATAGACAGCCTCACCAACCAACACTTGCAACATACATTGTCTGCGGTGCGTCAGGCACAAGAGACCCAGGTCCCGCATAGTTCGCGGAGGAGTACCGCCGCCAACAAAAAGCAGGCGTCCGGCAATGTCACAAAACTTGACCAGTCGTGGCGACAATCCATTGAGAAGCCAAGCAAGTTATGGAGAGATGGCAGCCTGCTAGAGCTCTACTCGTTCTCTAGCATAGTGTACGACGAGTTCTCGTACAACGAGGAGCACATTGCCTTGTTCTTCAGACATGCCCTAGCTACGGCCAAGTGGATTCTCTCGGGCACACCACCGCTTGCACATCTCGGCCAAATCTGCGACATGGCTGGGCTTCTCAACGTGCATGTTGCCCGCGAGGAGCCTGCCATCCCCCCACACATGCCCAAGATCACCCAGGGACCGTCAACTAAAGACATGTCTCAGGCCGAACGATTCCGGTCGTACAGACAACTCAAGTCCAGTGCCTTTGTTGCTGAACGTGACGAGCAAGCACGCCGTTTTATCCACAGTTTCATCCGCCGCAATGTCGCTGTACAGGGCAAGTATAGTCTAGTTGAGCTGGCTGTCCCTGTGACCATGACTTCGGTCAGCTCGCTGTTGTATCATGTAGCACAACAGACTCTGTTTGACGCTAAGTGGGTGTTTGACGATGTTCAGGGTGATATACGCGAGATGATTAATGGTATTTCTGCTCCGCAAGTCGACCGTCAAGGCCGCCCAGTACCATTATCAACCAAGAAGTATTTGACCGTGGCTGCCGAGGCACTCATGGCATATGCATCCGGCCGGGCAACAGAGATGATGCAAGCCATGCACACACCTGCTGTCAAGCTTGAGATGGGCACCAACGAGAGTCAGGGACAGGGCCAAGACCGCTACAATGTACAAAGTCTCCTTCATCAGCTCTACAACAAGCAACTAATGCAGGTCAAGCTTCTATGCAAGCTTCTTAAGTCACAGTGGGACCGCATGATGTACCTCTCCGAGCGACTTGAAAAGGACCCCACGTTCAATATGAAAACGGCATCGGCTACGGATCCTCGCAAAGCCAAACAAAGTAGCGCCATCAAGCTACGTGATTCGGTCGTGCACTCCCTGTTCCGTTCAGAGTCCGTGTCCGAGATCCAAATTCTACTACGTCAGATGGTCTTTGGCAACAAAGAGCCGCAGCCCGAAATCTTGGCACGCTTCATGGACGATAGGCCGGTCTTTGCAGATTGCAAATGGGCGGCCTACGAAGGTGGCCCCGCTGCATTCTCTGTCTTTGACTGGTATCCACGGGTTGATGAGGCGCTAGATCACATGGATATGACTAGTAGTGAACGTGCAGCCATCATTGGCGCTGCTCTCTGGGCCATGAAGGACCCGGAAAGCGCAGCAACTCCGGAGGCGGCGCGCCAAGTTCAGTACGAAATTGCCGATTTTATCGGGACTCAGCTAGAGTCATTCTCGCATGAAAGCACATTGCTACTGCTTGAGAACGTACGCAACCGCCAGGACCTTGTTGAATCAACCGACCAAACCGAGATTGACTGTGGCTTTACAGGCCCTAATATCCGACAGTTCCATTACTGCCGGACCACAGGCCTCAAATGTACACAGCATGATACCAAGACACAACTGGAAGCTAAGCTAGCACGGTTTGCAGCTGGAGAGGCACGCGAGGCCGACTTTGAGTTTCAGGCCATGCTTCCACACTTCCACCCGTATTACGGCCAGATCAAGACCACCCGTGGCGCATCGATCGACGCTGGACTTGATGACTTTATCCTGACAGTTCAGAGCCTTGAGCGTGGCATCAAGAACCACTTTGTGCCGGCCTTCCAGCGATACCGTCTACTACGGCTATGCATTAACTTGACACACGGTAGTCCGCTTAAATGCGACGTGTGCGAGCGCCGGTTGCCACCCGAGGCAAAACACCGCGATGAAGTTTTCTGTCTTGTCACGTGCGGCCACGCATACTGCAAGCACTGCGCATCAGGCTTCCGTGTCGACGAGGATTATCATTGCCGTGTGCCGACATGCCGGTGCGCTAGTCGTGGCTCGTTAATGGACGCCAAGAGCCTGCTACCGCTAGACTGCTACGCTGATAGTGAGGCCAGTGCCATAGAGACAAGCAGCAAGGTGACTAAAGTCGTGACGCTAGCAAGTGAGATTGTGCAGCGTGGCGACTCGGTGCTCATCTTTGTACAGTTTGACTATCTCAAAGATGACATTGCTGCAGCTCTAACCGCAGCCAAAATATCCTATGGCCGCACCGATGGGCCAGACGGGCCGGACCAGTTAGTGGCATTCCAGGCCGGTCGCTTCTCCGTGCTTCTACAAAGCCTGATGTCGACTGAGTCGGCTGGTAGCAACCTAACAATTGCCAATCACATTATATTTGCTGCGCCACTAATGACTGACAAGTACAGCTGGGATATGTACATGCGACAGGCCATTGGGCGGTGCAACCGGCCAGGCCAGACCAAGAACGTTTGGGTCTACCACATGGTCACTCGCTTTACTATCGAGGCCGACGTGATTGAGCAGCGCTTCCGCAATTGCCAACTCAATCTAGCCGACTCAGCGGTCGTGATATCGCATCAGACGGAGAAGGATCCCACAGACCTAGATCCTGATGGAGACACAGATATGTCTGAGGATGAGAACTCGTGCCGGTTCTTGAAGTGCCTAAAAATGAATGAGCCACAAGGCAAGCTGATGATAGAGTCAAAGCGGGCTCGGGCCATGTTCGACAGCAGAGAGATTTCAAGACTGCTAGGCGGGTTCGATGATGAGACAGCAGAGGAGTGACGAGCAAGAGGGAGAAGGGGCATGGATAGAATGCGAGGAAGTGAGGAGGAAGGAAGACGAAAGACATAACATCCGTGTGATGCTCTAACGAAAACAGGCTCATGACCATCAACCCATATTGTACGTGTCATCTATCTAGCAATATATAAATCCAAGAAACCCTGCATTGCTGTATTGTTTCACAGTCGTGCCCTTGACTGCTTTCCTAGTCCTTCTTTTGCCTCCTCGTTACCAACCACAACACAGACGCCCTCTCCAGAGACCGTTTCAAACTCAACCTCTTGGCAATCCTCTTCGCTGACACCATTAGCAAACTGCGTGACCACAAAGCTAATCGCCGATCCCGGCTCGCCCAAGGCCACCATTGGCGCATGCCAGGTTCCCGCACCATATGTTACTGCCTGGCTATCCTTGGCGACGAACGCGCGGAGTTTGCGTAGATCTGGCAGTCCACGGCCAGGGAGTGTCCAGGAATGGCCTAGGGAGGGAGTGTGGGGTACCGGAAGGTCGGCATCCAGCGGATGAGAGCCGCCGGGAAGAGAAGGTGCAACGATGATAAGGAAGCGGGCAGGGGCTTTATGGTGGGTTGAGCTGAGGGGGGTAAAGGTTTGTGTGGTGTAGGGGTGACGCTCGAGGATCTTGACGGCGAAAAAGGAGCTGGAAGAAGAATCAAGAGAAGACGAGGATGGGCATGGCGATACCGGCGACAGCGCGCGTGCAGCGCACACAAACATATTTACCACGGCCTCTGCCGGCTTCCTGCTTGGCGCCTGGGCATACAAGTTCAACGGACGCGAGATATGCTGGTACTTAATAGCCGAGCCCTGGTTCGCCTGGACAGCCTTAAACGGCAGTGAAGAAGATGTTACAAACGCCTCAGAAGCCGCACTCGTGCCTGGCACGAGGTCTGGCAACGGGTTCTGCAGGACTTCACCAAAGGGCGCAAAGGCGGTGGACGTGAGTGGCTCCGTGGGGATTTCGAGTGTCATGCCAGCAATTTTCATTTTAAGAGGCGCCATTATGTGAAAGACTATGATGATAACGAAATATGAAATCAAAAATATAAAGAGAAATAATAGCGCGCCGCCTAATACACGGAAGTAGGCCAGTTATGGGTTAGAAACCAAAGCTCCAAGTATCAAGATAAGAGTTGTTGTTGAAGATAGTCTCATGTTACTCACCTGAACCCTAACAGGACATGTAGGGTTTAATAGTGGGGTAGGGTTTGACTCGATAGGAGATCCTGCAAGCAAAGAAAAAAGCTTCATTACTGCTGGGAAGAGCCAAGCATTTGTTGTGACTTGAGATTGACCAATCGCTGTTCATATGTATCATCCAGTTCTCTAATAACGTAGTCAGTTATCAAAAAGGGGGGAGGGGGGCCTAATTTGTATGTTATCTATACAAGTTGACAGTTCTGTTGTTACACGCCACATTAACCCTTACAAGCCGGTAAACCCTAGATAGTACCACAGCCGTTGAACTACTCTGTCTGCCTTGCTAGATATATAGGACGAAGACGGCCGTCAAAAGAGAGGCTTGCGTGTGGCTGGCCAAGGCCCTTTTGCTCCTTTGCCTGCTTTGATAGGGTTTGGCATATTACCCTTTTCTGTTTTGGCTCCCCTGAGCCGTCACTTTAGGACATGGGGAAGGGGATACATCCCTGTAGCGCTTTTTGACTCCGGCTGCCGATCATAAGTACACACTATTGCAGCATAAGAAAGCAAGTCAGAAGTCAGGACGTAGATGTAGAGTGGATGGGGAGGGAGGCTAAGGGAGACGTAGCAGTGCTAGGCCCTCTTCCTAGCTCTGCCATTCTCTTCAACAGCCTGCCACCTCTTGGTTTTGGTGGATGGCCATGTCTGGACTTTTATGCCGTTGCAGCTGAGGACGGGATGAAATAGCAAAGGGATCGGCAAAATTAGCGAGTCAGGGTCAAAGGGCCATCCATTTCTTTACTAGGCTTCAGACGAACTAGAGAGGAGAGGAGAGGAGAGGAGAGAAGAGAAGAGAAGAGAGACACTTGGGGCTGGACTCGAGCTATTAGTCCGAGTTCCCCCTCCCCCCGCAGGCTCCTTTCTTTCTTACTTTGAGCTGCGCTTAGTCGCCTGAAGGGCTGCAACGTTGGTTTCTTCTCGCCCCCACTGACACTCATGTTCTTCTCCACCCCTTCTGGCAACTGATGCGGGATTTCCATAGAGCCCTGGCACAGTATTGGTAGACGGTCAATCTATCTCTTGATCCAAGCGCATGTTTGAAGGCTTTATTCGCCCCGGCCTTGTCTGTTTTGTAAAGGCCAGCGCATAGGCGAAGCAAGCATGTCAATTTCTGCTTCTCGCTACGACATTCACGTCAGCTGAAGCGGTCGATGGCGCAGATTGCGCCTGTTATGGAAAGGCTGTCAGACCATGCATACAGTTTTGCTAAGAGATGGCCGGCGTAAGATATAGAGAGCAGGGCCTTTACAAGTATATATCTGACTCTTGTTGCCCATCTCCGCGCTTGGTGGTGCATGTACTCTTGTAGATAATCACACACTTAGTCTATGCTATTCCACAAAAACACAACATCATACCATGGCTTTGAATCTCGAGTATACTCTGGCTGCGGCACTCTCATGCAGCCTCATAATCATCTTGTCGACTTCTTTATACAAGTATAACTCATACTGCCGGCAACAGCCAAAGAAGCAACTGCCAACATTACCGTTCTACGATGATCTCAAACAAATCCCGGTGGAGAGATCTCGCTCACTTCCCCCGGCACAATATCCCTCTCCAACTGCCTTCCTTCGCATGGCGCCGCCTGCAGGCTTAGCAGGGCAGCAAGCCACCCGGCCTGAGCACCTCGATTCTACGACTCCTTTCTCTCAGTCCCCATTCTCTATGCCCTCTTTTCGTCAAGACGCGTTTGAGTCTTTCAGCTTGACTTTTAATAACGTTGACTACTCGACACAAACTTCCACTGAAAAGTTGTCTACAGAGCAAGCTCCCGACGACCTGACGCCGCTCAGCAGTCGCGTACCGTCGGCCTGCTATTCACAGCGACCGCGGGCTATATACTGGGATGACTCATTCTATTTTAGCCAACACTGTATCACGGGCGATGACGAGCCGGCTGTAGTTACTGCACTTTCACCTGCGGTTACACGGAGACCAAGCCAGACAGACAACATTGACGATGACGAGCCGCTTTTAAATAAGCCGGGCTCGCAGCAGATAATAGCGCCGCACAAGTTGATAGCAGCTCTTGAAGCAATATAAATAAATATGTAAATTCAACTAATGAGGATCTTACAACCGTGCTATATACGTATGCGTATGCGTATGCGTAATCTTGTGTAACTATCATTTGTGAGACATGACGATAGGCAAGTTACACAGTGTGGAAAATGTGGCGGACAGTACTGTCGCACTGCCATAGCTCCCACCCCCCCCCCATCCCATGAAATGAAGGCTACAGTTTCAAGCAAGCAAAACGCAGGCCTCAGTTGGAATTTGTAAAATGGGCTTGCCGGAACTGAGGGTTGAGCTTGAGAATCCAAGTCTGAGCTAGAGAAATCATGTCCTTTCGGAGCCATACTCCGAGCTCGGTTGCGCGGACAACTTTGAGGCTTTCCCGTTAGTAAAGTCGCTAGCACATTGTAGAATGTTTGAGAGGCTTCTTTATTTTTGTTATTACCGCTGGGAAAACACGAGAACTTTGGCCAGGTAGTGGATTTGTCTGGTCTGGCCATAGCGTCTGTGTAGGGGGGTGCGAGATGTTAATATGGCCTGTTTTAAGGCCGGGCTATCGCATTTCTTTTTCTTTTTTTTTTTCTTTTTTCTCTTTTCCAGGCCATGATGCCCATAAATCTTGGTAATTAATAAAAAAAAGAAGATAAAACCTCGAGTTTATTTGAAAAGAAGACTGATGCTAACACTATGCTAAATTGTTGTTACAGTGTTATTTCTTACTTGCTTAGAGCATTATACCAGCTACCAGGCTAGTCAAGACAAGCTTTATTGAGTTTTGTCTGGACGCTCATTTGTCAATGTCACTAAGCGCTTTTGGCGTGAGGCTTTTCTAGCCGCGAGAAGCATCTATTACACTGTGCATCAAGCCTGGGAGACAGAGCCCTTTGTGACTTTCAAAATGTATCTGAAGTTATGTTGTGTAACAGGTAAAGGGATAGTACTCTTCCATAACTAAAAGTGGGACCAACACATAGCCGCCCCCGATCTAAAAACAAGACGAAAAAAAAACGCGACTTTATCGGGCGCAATGATGGTGCCGTACGGTACGTACATAAGGGTAACTTTTGCACATGGAACTTGGTTAAAGCATTTCAATGAGTATAGCTTTGAGAGCTTCTCTTTATTTGTTGTATCAACTAAGACTTTGTCTTTATTCTATTTTCTCTCCTATTTTCATCACTTACACCGGGCAGCATCCTCCTGCAGCAATCCCGCTTCCGTCTTCTCCTTCCCTTCCTCTTTTCTTAGGTCTCCTCTCATCTCACTGAATGGCTTCAGACAGGATGGGTCTTCCGAAGAGGCCCGTTTTAGCTTTGTGTCTCTTTTAAGGTCTTGGCTTTTTTTTTCTTTTTTTTTTTTTTTTTCTTTTTTCCACTCCCTAGTCCTATTCGACTTGAGGCCTTCGCTATTGGCCAGGCGTGGCCTCTTCCTAGATCGATGTCGGAGCTGTGCGCCGACGCTAAGAAATTAGCAAGCCTTCGGGGGCTCTAGTTCTTGGTGTCTGTTACTTTGCATTCTCGCGCCTCTCTTGATTGCCAAGGCTCCTGAGCCTCAGGATGGATCAATAGGCTACTTTCTTTTTTTCTTTTATCTGCCGGGGGTGGGGTGTGTGTTGGATAAACTGCCACACATGTTGACAGTGCACATTTGCGTACATGACACATACATTCACACAACTACGCAAACATGGAACCTTCTCGCGGTGCAACGGCGGGTGGCACATAAACTCATCCGAGTACAGTATAGCCTGACTGTTGTGTGTGCGTGTGTGTGTGTGACTCGGCAGCTAAGCCGAAGGGAAATGGCTATTCTCTCCTGCTTACTTCTCGGAGGTCGCACTCGGCATTTCACAGTCCAAGATACTATCGGCCGCTGAACGCACTCCATGAGCTATGGGATAACCGTAAATTGCCATTTCTTTGTGCTTTGCAAAGTAAAAGTTAGCTGCATGCGTGTTGTTGAACCCACAATTTCACTGACCGCTAAGCTCCACTGGCCCCCGATGCGCACCCTGACCTTTTTGTGGCCTTGCCATCATCCAAAAAGGGAATAGCCGATAAAGCTTTCCACCGCCGAGGGTGGCCACCCGTGACATGGACGTAGTGCGAGAGTACAATCATGTGTAGCCATTGTAGCCATTGTAATCATGTAGCTATTTGCATTTCCCTATGTACCGTTCCATATACTCTGCGTACTGTCAAAAGCCAGGAAAGTATAGCTAGTACCGGCGGTGTGTGCATCCAGGTGGCAGTCCTATATATTTATATATAAACGGCCCGGGCCCAGATTCTCTGAGACTGAGGAAGGCGCTTGAGTCATGGAGCCATTATCGTTCAAGTAACTGCCGTTTTCTTTTTCTTCACGCCACCAAATCTTCCTACTTTCTTTCCACTTTGTTCTTAACCCGCTATAATCCGTCTATTTTCTTTTGGCAATTACTTCTTTATTTCTTTTTTTTTATTCCTCGAGTCCCTACTTTGCAATTTCCTAATTAAGCCCCGTTAAAGGCTCCCCGAGTCCGCTTCCCCACAATCAACGGCTCTTTCCCCTTTCTCTTCACACTTGTCATCCTCTCTTCCAGGCCGCCTTTTTGGCTTCTTGCTATTATATCATTAGCCTTTCAAACTTTGCGCGGGACCTTTTTTTTTGAATCTTCTGTATATATCGTGCTATTATTTACATCCCTACTTTAGTTTCTTTCCTGTGGGAAATCTGGTCTACCATTGTCACTGTGGACACCAAAGTCATGTCCGCCAATCAGTCCTCCCACACACATGAGCAGCCGTTTCCGGCGCCGTCTCCGTCTCCTCCAGCCTCGGCTCCCCCTGATACCTCTATTCCCCAACCTATTAATTCATCCTTCTCGGACATTCCCAAATCTTCAAACTCCTCCGTTCACGAGTCCGACAGCATTTCACCGTCAGACTTTCACAAAGAAACCAAGTGGACTCCAGAGGCCCACACTGCCAATATTCACACAGAAACACCTGATACCCACAGCGTAGCATCTGTGAATCTCTGTCATCATCCCACCCACGCATCCGTAGCCGGACCAGACGCCGTCGCTGTTGTGCTGGAGGAGGCTATTTCAAATACTGAAGTGCCAGACTCCGCCTATGATCGCTTCACTTCAAGACACAAGATTATCATCGTAGCTTTGTTGTCGTTCTGCTCGTTCTTGGCGCCTATCTCGAGCACTTCGGTTCTTGTCGCTTCGCCTGAGGTTGCCCGGGATTTTAGCACTACCGGGACTATCATTAGTCTAAGCAATGCTATGTACATGCTGTCCATGGGCATATGTCCTGTGATCTGGGGCCCACTAAACACTGTTTATGGCCGCCGCCCTGTAAGTCCTTGATAGTTGCATATCTGGCTTGCTCGTAGCTTGCTAACTAACATGATCTAGATTGTGCTTACTTGCGCCGCCTTGTTCTTTGCCTGCTCTATAGGAACCGCATTGGCTCCCAACTTGGGCGCCTTTTTCTTCTTCCGCATTGCCACAGCCTTTGGAGGCACGGCTTTTATTATCGTCGGATCAGCCTGCATTGGGTACGTAGTTGGTCCATCTTCCCCGTGTTGTACAATTAGACTAACTTGGTATTAGTGACATCTACCGTCCTACAGATCGCGCCACTGCTCTTGGCTGGTTCCTATCAGGCAGTCTTATTGGACCAGCTCTAGGCCCGTTTATGGGTGGCATCATTGTGACCTACACCTCATGGCGAGTCATCTTTTGGCTACAGTCTGCACTTGCGGCTATTGCCCTGGCTGGTTCCATTTTCCTTATGCCTGAGACCATTCTACACAGAAAGATTGACGATCTAGCCGGATATCCAGCCTCACGCAAGGCTCGTGCGCTGATGACTATGATCAACCCCATCCGTGTTATTGAGCTATACCGTTATCCAAACCTGTTCCTTAACGGCATTGCCGCTGCATCGATGATCTGGAACATGTACTCACTTCTAACGCCTATCCGATATGTCCTGAACCCCCGTTTTAACCTCGATAGCCCCATGATGGGTGGGTTGTTCTATCTAGCGCCTGGCTGCGGATATCTGACGGGCAGTTTCATGGGTGGGAAATACGCCGACTATACTGTGCGAAAGTGGGTTCAAAAACGCGGTGGCGAGCGCATCCCCGAAGACCGACTTCGCTCTGCCATCCCGTTCATGGGAGTTGCAATGCCTGCGTGTATCATGGTGTACGGTTGGTCAGTCGAGAAGAGCGTTGGCGGCATTCCGCTGGCACTTATCACATTGTATCTGCAGGGAGTGGCACAGCTGTTCTGCTTCCCTTCTATCAATACATACTGTCTAGACGTCAACCAGGCACGCAGCGCAGAGATAATCGCAGGGAACTATCTTTTCCGCTACCTGTTTGCGGCTGTTGCATCGGCCATAGTTCTTCCGGCCATTGATGCCCTGGGCGTTGGATGGTATACGACTATCAACGTTGGGTTTCTGATCTGTAGCACTGGTGGGCTACTGGCGTGCATTAAATGGGGCAAGAAGTGGAGGGATGCCATTGATAGCGAGAGACGAAAGAAGCGCTGGGAGGCTCGCATGGAGGCAGGGAAAGCGGCTTGTAACAAGAGCAAGTTTGAAGCCTAGAACGATGGTGGTATTTAGCTCTGTCAAATGTGGCAGGACTTGCCAGTTTAGACATAAAGTTAGTTCATATTTAGTACTGTATCTTAGAAGATCATAATAGCTTAGTTGTTTAGTTGGTTTGTTTAATAATTGCGAGTTTCCTGGCATGGCACGGGGACGGAGAGGCCATCTTGAATAGATACATGATGTTGGCTGGGTGGCTTGTGCTACGTAGTACACACATCCTATGATTACCCGGCTATTAGCCGGCGTTCTCCATCTTTGTACAGTAGACATCAGGCGACTGAAAACTTGACATCTTCCAGTATTCAACTTCTAGCATTCTCATGTCTGGATTCATCTGTTCGAAATGAATACATTTCGCATGCTATCACTGAGCGGCTGCTTTAGAGGCTCTTTCTTACCGGCTATTCCCCGCCAAATATACACTTATCTTGGCTCACAGCACTGCCATGCACGGCTAAGCAGACGCTATGCAACAAAGCAGCAGTCGGATCCGCTGCGCATTCTCTTCTATGGATCTGATAGCTTTAGTTGCGCGTCGCTTGAGGCGCTGGTAGCAGAGCAGAAAGCCAATCCCCGGCTGATTGAGGCAATTGAGGTTGTAGTAAGGCCAGGGAAGCTGTATGGCAGAGGATTGAAACTGAAGAGAGAAGGTAATTAGACAGTATAGCCTTGCCACTGGCAGCGTGCTGCTCGGCTAGCTAACCTGAGTCAGTCCCTTTGCAGACACTAGCTGAAAAGCTGGCTTTGCCTATACACGAGCGGGATACGAACACGGGATGGACGGTATGTTGAGCAAAATACCAGGCTTGTCGCTTTTCTTGGCCTAACAAACTGCGTCATCACAGCCACCCTTTGATTATAATCTCATTGTCGCTGTGTCCTTTGGCCTCTTGATCCCCCCGCGCCTAATCCGAGCAGCCAAGTACGGAGGTCTGAACCTCCACCCGTCCATGCTCCCTGAGTACGTTATTCCCCACTCCGTATTTCGGCTTGACTGCTTGCAACTAACAACTGTAGTTTTCGTGGCGCTGCGCCCCTGCATCACACTCTTCTTCAAAACCGCTCCCACATCGGTGTCTCGCTCCAGACACTCCATGAAACCAGTTTCGACCGGGGCCTTGTACTCGCACAGACACCCATGCCTGGCCTCCCAGTCTCTGAAAATTGCACGCTTGATGATCTGAGCCATCTGGTCGCTCCTGTAGCTGCCGAGATGCTTGTCTCTGGGCTGCGTTCCTGCGTGCACGTGGCGCCACAGCAGAGTGTTGGCTGGGAACCACCTGTCGGCTACAAGCTGCGCGAAGCCCCACGATTAGGGAAGCAAGATGCACGCATGGACTGGGATGGCTGGACTGCAGAGGAGGCCGCACGTCGGGCAAGAGTTCTAGGGCCACTATGGACTTATTTCGGTTCCCCCAGCGGGCAAGTAACGAGAGTACAGTTAACAGACATTGAGTGGACGGCGAGAGGCGGGCCGATCGCAGAGCTGAAGAGCCTTGGTAAAATCAAGCTACTGTCCTTTGAGTCAGACAGCGGGACTGGCAATGCCACTACCGTCAAGCCAGTCTGGCGCACGGAAAACGGAGGCATCATTTTGGAAATGAAGATGGGCGGCCATCTCCACGTGAAACAGATAAAACAAGAAGGCAGAAAGGAGCATACCCCAGCAAGTATTTTCGCCAAGCTATACGTAGCGGACGAGTCCTGATCACTAGATACATATCAGAGGCTTGGAGCTTTAGACCAAGTAGAAAGGCTACGTAGTGTATCAACCAAATATAACCCTCTTCTAGGGTTAATATATTACTCATCTTAGCTCCGCAAGTTCCTCCCTCAAGCTTCCCCTTCACTACCCGCCCGACAGCATCGCCCACAAACTACGCAAAAATGGCCACTCACAAAAGAAAGGAAACATCTGGAGGCAGCGCTACAGCTTCTGTACGTCGTGGCATTGCCTGGGTAAGCCTTGACTTTTTCTTTCCCCTCCCCGGCTGAGTTGCTAGCTACTGACGTCATTCTAGAATGCTGCCCCCGCCACTGAGGACACTGACACTCTTGTGTTGACAGCGCCTTCTGGCAAATTTGTCGATCTACGCTACCCAAAGCTAAAGGCGATTTACGGGTCTCCTCTTAGAGACAGCCCATCGTACTGGGTATTTTCCGGCACGGCGTTTAACAGTGACTATGCCAACGCTGAGGAGGTCTCCTCGCCCTTCGCCATTGCCATGCCACATGTTACCCATACACGCTTCGTGCATGCCATTGACAGCCGCGCGTTACCCGGGTCCGATCCTGCTGAAGATGCTGGCGATAGCGTTGAGCTTCCGACCGGTGAGCACATTGAGTGGGGTGTGATGTTGAACCCCGCCACGGGCATTTCGGAACTGTACAAGGAGATCTGGCAAGCTGCCCCGCAGAGCACGGCAGCGCCTCAGAAAGTGCTCCGGTTGCAGGTCAAGCCTGGCCAACAAGCACGCGGCGATGCGCTGAGAATCGGCGACTACTTCCAGGGCGTGCTCCAACGTGAGTCTGATGGCGAGGTGGTGGCAGGCCGCTTTGTGCGAGAGTCGGCTGAGGGCGCTACGGGCTGGGCATGGGACTCGCGCAGTACGAGTACAGCATTTCCAGCGAGCTGGGCGGCGGATGAAGATTCAGAAGAGCATCGACTAGGCGCGGAAGTCAAAATCGAAGGTCTGGTGTGGGAAGTCGTAGAGGTAGCCTGATCATGGCATAGTCATAGGTCATATGTAGTCACGTGATTGACTCTACTTTGAGACAGGAAGATGGGAATGGAGATGTTTATATTGAGAATCTATATTCCAACGAGAACGATCATGTATGAAGTACGCCCGCAAATTAGTCGCCGCAGTGTATTCGTTGATGAATCACCATATCTCACTCAAGTCTCTGTGCAGCTCCATCCTCCTCCTCTGCCTTTGCACAATTTGCCCGACCAATTTCGGCTCCCAACAGGCCACCCACTCGCTCATCGCGCTGATCCCACCGCCTACAGCGCGCCTAAAGTGCACCTCGGACTTCCGTGAGGCTTCGCAATCGATATATGGAACTCCGTGCTGGTAGCTTGACAGATGATTGCCGGCCGGCACCTCTTTGCTGGACATGATGCGGCGGGGCACTTTAAGCCACCGGTGGCATCAGCACAAACGGTGCGCCACCAGAGGGCATGGTAGTAGCAAACCAGTGGGTGATGTGGCTTGGATGAATATGGGTTCCAGGCGGAGACATTGACAGATCGGCAGCCGATGCTGGGTGGCGTTTATGTATGCCGGGCTGAAGTGGCGTCCGGAGGAACGCAAAACGGCACGCGAATCACCGGAAGACCCACGGCGACAGCAAGATGTTCAAGTACCGTGGACACGAAGCTACCAGACCAGGCAGAATCAACAGGGCACGTCTACTCAACGCGATATGGTGATTTTAATATTGATTAACATAAAATCTAACACACACACACAACTATAATAATGGAAAAGCAAGAAAACGCATTGCCAGAAAATACGAAACACAACAAAGAGAATGTCTAGTAAAGAAATATGCAGAGAAACTGAAAAGCTCCATGCGGGACAGAAGAAAATCTTGTCCTTCCGCCCTTCCTCATCCCCCTCCTTCTCCTCGCCTACATCCTAGCCCCCCCCCCCCCCCTCACAAATCGTGCCGGAACGTACACTTCTCTCCCCGCGCACAAATCCCTGCTTAAAAAACATACACGGCTTTGTGCCAATTAGAGCTCTGTTTGCCGGGCGGTGTGGAGGGAGTGCGCCCTTGGCAGGCTTCTTGCGCTTCAACGCAGCCGGCCCTGTCGGCAAGTTACCTAAGCCCCCCGCGGTACCCGAGCCATTATCGCGGAACCCGCGGTCTCGCCCCACTCCGCCTGATCCAGCGTCGGCGTCGCGCATCTCCCAGTCTTCGCGTGTCGGGTCGTATTCGTCGTCCCAGTCAGTTCCGCCGTTGTTATCCGATTGATTAGCCGCGGCGACCTCGGCCTCTTGTGTCATGCGTATACGAGCCTGGTATGGATCCTCACTCTGCTCCTGGATACCCATATTAGGTTGGTAGCTCGCTGAGCTGCTAGCAGGTCCCGAGGGCAATGCGCCGGATCCACTGAGCTGGCCAAGCATCGACATTGCAGCCATGAGCTGGTCTTGCGTAGCTGCTGTGGCTTCAGAAAACTGCTGCTGCTGCTGTGTATTGGATGCGCCTTGACCTTGAGCCTGAGCTTGAAGGAAAAAGTTGTACATTTCTGCAAGGTTATTAGAGTCGACGTTGGGCATGCCCGGGATTTGAGGCATATTATGGAACTGGGCCGCAACAGTCGCAGCTACAGGCGGAGGTGCAGTCTCAAGCTGCACCTCCTCTACTACAGCCGCCCGCTTAGCACGCAGTCCGGCATCACGAGCATAACCATCCCGCCACTCCTGTGCTCTCCTCTCATCCTGAGCGATCCACGGTGGCGGCTCGTCTGCCTCGAGCTTTCCAGCATAAAGCGCTCCCAGATCCTCGATAATATCAGCAGCCGATTGCACAGCCGGGTCCTCATGGTCAGCACGGCGTTTTGTGTGTGGTGTCGGGCCAAGCGGTTTATTCAGCACGGCCAAGTTCGCAGACAAGAGTGCAACTAACTTGGCTGGCGTCTCATCGGGCAAAAACCCGACTGAGTTTAAGAATACTGGTCGGACATTCCCGTGAATCATGACCATATCTGACGGTGGAATCCCGATGTTGTTGCTGACGACCACACCCGCCGCACGAAGCCTTTCCTCCTCGGCCTCTACACGACGTAGAGCATTGTACAAAGCACCCTTGAGCCCCAACTCACGTGTCTCACGCAGCCGGCGCTGCATCTCATCATACTTGTCTTCGCGCGGTAGATGCGCGATGCGAGGCTCAAAGCCTTCGACTGCCAGCTCTGGCGGTGGACTTTTGGGCGTTGGTGGAATGTCCGAAACATCAGAGTAAAATGCCATCAACACTCGTGATTCGCGATCAGCTAGGAAAGCACGCTCATCTGACTCGACAGGCAGTTTGCCTCCACGGGTCTCGTAAGTCCTTGCTCGGAAACGCGCGTCTATAACTGATTCAACATCGACAGCTGTTGGCTCCATCCAAGGGACATAAGGTAGGTCGTCCTCATCATCCTCGTCAACGATGGGACGCTGTCGGAGCGCCATGCCTTCAGACTTGTCATCTCCAGCGTCTTTGGTCAAGTTGGCGCTCTGTTCGCCATCGTCATCGGTGTCTTCTTTCTTAAATTCCCGCACCTGGACAAGCTCGTGGTCGCTGCGCCATCGAACACGTAGTTTCCGCCGGGCTTCTTTGCGCAATCGCTTTTCCCGTGCTTCGGGTGTTTCTGATGGTTCCGGGGTGGCCTTGTTGCTGTCCTTAGGCGGTGATTTAGCCTTGGATGCATTGATAGACTGCATTAATGACGCAAACCCGCCACTAGAACTAGCCGTAGATGAAGCAGCTGGCTTGGAATTCGAAGCAGCCGTTTTAGCTACATCAGACCGGGCTGTATCAGGTCTGCTAAGGGGCTTCTTCAGTTGCGTCGACGTCACCTTCTTCTCTTCTAGTGCCTTAATAGGGTCAGGCTTGCTAGAACTATCTACTTTTGCTGCTGGCTTTACGGCCGCCCGGGACTTGCCAGGAAGTAGAGCACTGCCGGCTCGAGCCTTAGAGCCAGCCGCAGTAGCCGAGGCAGACCCAGTCTTATCATCGGCAGCCTTCTTAGCCACAGTGGAAGATGTCGATACAGCGACTGGAGTGTTGGTCAAAGCGGTAGTCTCCTTAGACTTCCTTGCAGCCGCATCAAGATCAACAATCTTATCAGCAATTTGCTTCACAGTCGCACGCAATTGCACATCACCATTATCGTTCAGTCGTTTGCGAACTGGCTCAAAGTTAGCCAAAGCATTAGCCGCAGAAGCAGCGAACTTGAGCTTAAGCATCGTGTCCAATGCTGTCTTGAGCAGCTTGTCCGTATAGTCGCCGGCCTTAACGCAAAAGATCAACGTGTTAATCATGCTAATGACAAACTTGGCATGACCTCCGAGGCTCTCTAGCACAACCTCATCGCCGACTGTGTTGGCTGTCTCCAAGACACGTAGCATTTTGGCCTTTTTGAGTTCCAAGGTCTGTCGTAACGAGGCTAGAGTTGACTCAGGTTTCTTCTCCTTTGTGGCATTGTCGAGTGCGGTGCGTGACTTGCTCAATTCGACACGAACATCAGCAATGAAATCCCCCGTTTGCTGCACTGCCTTGCCGAGAAGCGCTGTCGTCCGAACAGCATCAGCTTTGATGTGTACTAAATCAACCAAGTCCCACACAGCTGCCTCAATTTCATCAGATGGCCGTGCGTCAGCACGGATGGGCGCGCCCCTTTCTTCATCGGCTAGCTTACGAGCGTGGCGGTCGGCTTTGGATTTAACTGTTTCATCAGCCCGAAGCTGCTCCTTAAATGCATCTATATATCTAGTCAGCGAGTGTTCTCACAAGCCTACACCATGTCCATTTCTAATAAAAGAGTCACGTTATGGCGTGCAAATTCTCATTGCGAATCTTTCTGCCACCATTAAACTTGTTCAACTTACGAGGATATTCAGTGTACTTAGGTCGTCGCTTGCCCAGGGCAGCCATGCTTTGGTCGTATATGTCTAGCAAGGCACTGCTCTCCATCCTCCGTTCATCAATTCCACATGCATCTGTAGACGGCTGAAATTTAGAGGAGAAGCGGCCCTGGATTTCGCAAGCAAGCAGCCCCAGTTCTTTAATAACAGGTCTACCAGACTGAGACGGCATGGCGATCATTGGGTTCAGCTTATCAAAGTTTTTGGGGTCTATAAATAAACACATGGAAGTTAGCATTGCAGAGTAAACTTCAGTGCAGAAACAAAAAAGAAAAAGCTTGACATACTGGATAGTTTGATAGTACCGATGGATGCCATGAAATCGGCACCGGCAATCGGGCTGGGCCGAAGTTTTGACGCCCGGCTTTTCTTCATGTGATGGGTAAGCTGATCCATCTCCGTCTTAGAGAGTTTCGGAACTGCCAGCAGGTCGGCTGTAGAGACAGGTGTTGAGGGATCTGATGACACCACACGAGAAGCAGGGGTCGCTGCTACAGCCATCGCAGAGCCGATATTATTTGCCTGAGACCCGGCAACAGCCGATTCCGACGATGAGCCTGTTTGGCCGTTCGTCACAGATACTGCCTGCGCCGCTGTGGTAGCAGCAGCCGCAGCAGCGGCAGCGGTAATAGCCTCTTCCTTCTTTGTGGCTCGCTTAGTCCGCTTCTTGGCCGGCTCAGTATTGCTAGCCGACTCAGGCTGTACAGAAGATCCAGCAACCGAGTCATCAGCAGACCGCTTAAGGCCCTGTGGGGTAATCGAGCGAGTGTTGGCAACCTGGCCGACTGCAGACTTGGCGATATGCAAGGGGCCAGTTGTGGCGGGAGGACGAGCAGGCTGTTGGTGAACTTGAGACGGTTGATTTGGTATCTGAGAGAGGTGTTGTTGCTGAGGAGGTAGTTGCTGTTGCTGCTGTTTTTGCTGTGATGGGGGCTGTGGTTGTTGTTGTCGTTGTTGTTGTAAATACATCTGTTGCTGCTGTTGTTGTTGCTGCTGCTGAAATTGAAACCGAGCTTGAGCCTGTGCTTGACTTTGTACAGGGTTCGATACAGAAGACTGGTGCATTACCTTCTGCTGGGCCTGTTGCTGAGCCTGCTGTTGAGCCTGCTGCTGAGCCTGCTGCTGAGCCTGCTGCTGAGCCTGCTGTTGAGCCTGCTGGGCCTGTTGCTGTTGAGCCTGAGGGGAAGGTATGCGATGTTGCTGTTGCATAGTCGGTGTACCCAGTTGTGACTGGGGCTGTGATCCAGGAGTAGCTCCACCTTGAACAGGAGTAGCCATGTATTGCAAGCCGGGTTGGGATCCAGGTTGAACAGCAGCAAGCTGCTGCTGCTGCTGCTGCTGCTGCTGCATCGCAGCCTGTGTGTGCTGTATTTGCGCTTGCTTCTGTGCCTGTAACCGCGCTTGATACTGAGCTTCATGTGCCTGTTGATACTGAGTTTGCGCTTGAAACTGGGCTTGCGTTGCATTTTGTGCCTGAATCTGTGGCGAGTTCTTCGGTTGTTGTATCATGTGATATCCAGAATTATTCTGGGCCTGCATCATTTGCTGCATCTGCTGTTCAGTGACCATTGAATTAAAACCAGCCTGCTGCGACGGCGCGCCAAAAGCTCTATTTCTCTGCGCACCAACTGAGACGGTCGGCGGCGCGGAGACTGCACCAGACGATACAGGGAAGCCACCACTAGAATATTCCTGATGTTGGGCAGGCACAGACTGTGAATATGTCATGCCGTTCGAGAATGCGCTTTCATATGAGCCATGTGGGTGATTAGTCTGCTGTTGCGAAGACTGCTGCGGTTTTTGCTGCATGACTTGATGCTGCACGGGGGTCGTGGAGGCAGTCTGTCGAGCTCGGGTATGTGGGACTATCGAGGCGGGTGTAGTAGAGGATGATGACATGGCGGAGGCAGAGGCAGGGGCCGTCGGAGGAGCCACGGAAACGGGGCCGTTAGAGCCAGCAAAGGATTGCATGTCCTGGTGAAAAGCCTGATCGGTTCGAGCACCGAATGCGAACTGCGGCTGTGAATGGGGTGGAGGGCCCTGTGGTTGCCGGGACTGCTGAGGGGCGGCAAAGCTTTCCTGGTGCAGGTCTGCCACATTATTCAATGCGCTGGACAGGCCGGTCTTAGGGTCCTGGCCAAAAAAGGACGGATCAAATGTCTGAGTCAGTACATCCTGGTTGTTGGTATACGAAGAAATGTCCGCAAAACCTGTGGCCATGTCCTCGGTGCCAAAGAATGAGGACGGGTCGGTGTTGGCAGCATCATCAAGGCCATAATTCAATGGATTGTTATTCCACGTATTTAAATCGGAGCCGAGTTGATTAAACCAGTCCTCGCCAGTAGCACCGGACTGGGGATCGGTGTTGTTATCCCACTGCATCATGGATTGAATGTAGATGCTATACGGAGAGAAGGATTACCGTGGCCAAGTATCGACACAGGTTAACAGGTTTGTTTGGACACAAACAACAAGCGAGGACGAGGCAAAGGCCCTAAAGCAAAGAGCTCGAAGTGAAGAGGCTCAATGCAGCCTCCACAGCGAGTCGTTCTGTTCGGCGACCGGCCGTTAAATGAAGAGTCGCGAAAGGCGCGTGCGTGTTACAAAATATCAACTTGAACTGATTTGTTAGTTGTATATAAAAGTGGGGCTATGCATTTGAGCTGCATAACAGTAAAAGACAAGACAATGCATTGTGAAGGGAAGAAAAAAAAAAAAAAGAAAAGAAAAGCGGAAGAGCGCGTACCTAGACACCGGGTTTAGTATGGAGAGGTACTTCTAAGAGTGGAGACTGGGTGTTAGATAGGCCTGAAAAAGAGGGAGAATAAAACAAATTAAAAAAAGAAAAAAGGAGAGAAAAGCACCGTTACTATTGTATGGAGCCTGGAGCTCTGCCGACTCTCACCTTTTTATGAAAGAGACCGTAATAGAAAATGCGAAAGGGTAGAAAGAAAAGAAAAAAAAAAAAAAAACGTAAAAACTGTAGCAAAGCGAGAAAAAGAAATTGAATAAAATCAGCATCAAAATACTTGGAGAAGTTACAGCGATGATGTGTAAGGTGGGTGCAGATGTAGTGTGTAGTGTAGTGCAATGTTAGTAGTGCCTTATGCCCTGTAGTTCCCCCTGCGCTTCAGTGGCTTTAATGCTGTTTAGGCGTTGCTTATGCGCTTGCTTAGGGCGTCAAGCGCCAAGGATACCCAGTGTGGCAGTGGACGAACGACACAGATAAAAGAATTTATGGACGTTTTTGTTGTCCATGCCTGGGTTAAGCACCGTAACAGACAGGTTACAGAGGATGGAAAAAAAAGAAAAAAAAAAAAAAAAAAAAAAAAAAAAAAGAGCCAGAAAATCAAAAGACAAAGCTAGGCTGAGCTGCTGCTGCTGCACCGTCAGCATGCAATGCAAGCTCTAGCTTGAAGATTTAGCGGTTGCTGCTGCAGAGAGCCGGCAGAGAGGGAATAACAGTAGGGAGGAAAGGGGCAGAGGGACAAAGAGACGAGGAGAGGAAATAAGCAAACAGCAAAGGCTGTCTGTCTGTCTGTCTGTCACTGTTTGTCCCATCTCTCATGCTTGCTTGTCCCTCGCTCCACCTCCAACTCGACCAAACCCCTCCCACCTGTCTCCAAAGCGGCCATTTAAATCGGCCATGAAGCATAGCTGTTCCTTGGTTTTGCCTTTCTTTCTTGTGTGCGTGGTTTTTTCCAACTGACTATTAATTTGTCCTTTTGTGTTTTGTCGCATACAAATATGACTGTCTTGATACAGCGAGTAGTTATCTGCAGCGCTTTGTTGTGGCCTTGTGTAAAAAAAAAAAAAAATTAAAGACAAATGGGGAAGAAGAATAGAGCCTCCTTTACCTGGCATTTCTGGTCGCCTGGTAAGACTCAAAGGAAGGATAGGAGCGAAAGACAAAATCACTTCTTGTTCCCGTTCATGTGGTAGTCATCACCCAGTGCAATAGACAGACAGGCCCGATGATGGTTAGAAGGGAAATCGGAGGGGGGAGGAGGGGGCGGCAGGAAAAGGGGACATCACAATTAGGCAACGAACAGATACAATAATGCTGCTAGTTTTATCAGGGTAGGAATCCTCGTTTTGATACTGAGAGAGGCTGTGTTTGGTGTCTGGTTGGGAGGAAGGGAACAAGTGGAAGATTCATCAATGTATACATACCCTCAGGCTAATCCAAGTAGCTTGAATGTAATCCGAAGCTTGAGTTGGAATTGAAGCTAAAAGAAAAAGTATCGATGTGCTTTTTTTACAATGTCGGAGTTGTTTCTATCATTATCTGGCGTTCTCATTTAGAATGGGAGAAGATAAGGCTCGTAGCAAGTGTATCCTGATGCCTATTTAGTCTGGCGGCTGCGTTGCAGACAAGTTTTATTTCGCGCCAGCCTTGCAACTGATCCAAGCCCAGAGGAAGACGCAGATCTGTCCTAGAGCCGGACCCAGTGCACACTACACAGGAGGTCGTGATGGTAGGCCTTGTATCGCTCTCAATATCGATATCGATATTCGTCGTCGGTAGAAAGAAGCTGGTTTTTTTGCGATAGTCCAAACGATAAATGAATGACACGGGAGAGAAACGGTTCAGCTCGATTCTATGAGATCTGGATGTGATGGAAGATGCCGATGGACAGAAATGATGGGGAGGGGAAGAGAGAGAGAGAGAGAGAGAGAGATAAAAATGCTCCTCTGCCGACAAACGCGTACGCGATGAAACCCGACTCTTGAACAGAAATTCGTGTCAGAAAAGAAGAAAATAGGGGCAAAGGGAAAGGAAGAAGGAAAAATTAACTTTTCCAAATCGTTCGTGTTCCTATTTCTTCTTCGAATTAGTTGGCGCCGAAGAAGAAAAAGAAATACGCGCAGCAATGAAAATGGAACTGAGTTAGAAAAAAAAGAAATTAAAAAAAAAAATAAAAAAAATACCAACCAGGAGACTGAATAGCCTTCTTTTGACTTGGCCTTGGATGGGTGGTGCGAAAGTCCTAACCCTATTGGTTAAAGGCCTACACCAGCACGATCCGTACCTTCTTCGCTAAAACTTTGCTGCGCTCAAAGCCCTAAAAGCCTTCACATCTACTACTGCTACTGTATTACGTTATAACCCATATTTAATAAAACCCTAATTACAGATACAACGCTTCTCATATCCTCTTCCCCCCCCCCCCGTCTATTATAACTCCATCAACATGCACATAACAAAGGAGACGAGATAATACAGATTCCACCGGAAATGATTCAACGAGTCATTAGAATGGGGAACAGAAGTCTAGGGGGTTTCTTCTTCCTATTTCTTCTCCCGCTTATACTCCACGGAACATCCGCACAACCAAAAACCACATTGCGCCAATAAACTTGAACGCCGACAAACCCGCCACACTCCATAGGATAATACTCATGTACAAGTTCGTACGCTGGTTTTCCTTCTCATCTTGATCAGCCTGCGTTGCCGATGGATCAGGGTTGATCTTCTCAAGACCAGCCGTTGATAGTACTAGTGCTACTAGCGCGAAGTTCATAATCATCCAACACATGACTGTAATAGAGCGCACTGCGCGGTAGTAGTCCATCTGCTTTTCATCAAGCTGCGCCGCAGTCGGCGTCGTTTTCTGTTCCACATACTTGGTGCCAAACACTCCAAGCTCGCGCTCGTACTGTGCGTTCAGGTCGCCCTCGTCGGGCAGGTCCGTCTTACCCTGCCCGTCCTTGGTGCTCACCGACGGTAGCTGGTCTGGCTTGTCGTCACCCTTGGTACCCCACGATACATCATGGGTGTTGCAGAAGGCATACACGTTTAGCACATTGGTGTACGTCGGCGTCAGAAGCATATACTGCGCAAACGACGTAAGCATGTGCCACGGATCAAACATGAGGATCGATGCCAACCACCACAAACCCCAAGTCGACATGACTGAGATGATCAGATTGTAGAACACTGGGTTCTTAATAAGGTCCTGTGGGCTGAAGCCATTGGAATCACGGACGTCTGTCAGAATTGCCTGAACCGAAATGTAAATCGCGGCAAACATGAGATAAATCATAATGATGGCCCAGAAATACACCATAACTCCGTAAAACATGCCGGACCCGGCAGGCCGGTTGCCCATGGCTAGCACAAAACATGTCATCAACGAGATGCCATAGAGCCACAAAAACACAATGCCCAAATACTGTCCCACATCGCCTAACAGATTGTCTGCCTCCAGTGATGTCGTTAAAATCTTGAAGACTAGAAAGAAGTTACCAAGGGCGAACCACGAAAAGATCATGTTAATGGTGTTGAACACAAACTCCACAAAGAACATGAATTTGCGCAAAAACGAGTGGTCAGAACGGAAGAAGTCATAAAAGTGGGCAATTGAATATATGGCAGCGAAGAAGGAACCATTCAGCCAGCGACGGCGCTGTAGGACCAATTCTTGAATCGTCTCTGGCACGTCTGTTTCGCCAGTAGCGGATTTGACATACTGGAGGATCCAATGACAGTTGCGTTTCGTCACCAGCTCAAAGCATAGAATACGATCTTCGGCGAGGTACATGTTGGCTGTAAAGATACCCGCGCCTGCGCCATGAAGTTTCTCACCATCAAAGTACTTTTCCAGGGGACCGTGGCCATTCTTGTCGTTTTGCAGTGCCACGTAGCGGTAGGCAGAAAATGCACCCGGCAGCACGGAAATGAAGCCAAACGCTGATTCGAGTGGTTTGTCGAGAATGTTTGACATTTTATATTCAAAGTTTTGAGTGGCTACCAGGGGGTTGAGCAACTTGCGGCCGCCCTTCCCCAACATAGCCTTAATTTCACCACAGGCCCCGGCACACATGGGCTCCAGATCAAAGGCCTTCCATAGATCATAGATGGACCGCCCGCCAGGTCTGGTACCAGCATCAAGAAGCACACAAATGTTGGGCTCCAGCACACGACCAAAGGCTTGGAAGAACCATCTGTGAGAGTTGATCTTCTTCTGGTTCTTTTCCTTCAAGCAGAACAAGATCTGAACGGGTTGTTGTTTGGGGACCAGCTGCACGACGTCATTCTTGATCTGTATGCCAACTTGTGTGGTGTATTCGTAGATGTGGGCGGTGACATCCTTGTTGTTCACAGTCTGCTTTGCAATGCCCTCCTGGTATACACCAAGACCTGCAAGTACAGCGCGAGTTCGGGGATTGATTTTACCACGCCCGTCACTAACCACACAGACGACGATTTTCTTCCAGGCATCAGGACCCCAAGTCTTGCTGGTTTTGCGCGTACACATATACTCGACGTTCTTGAACACGCCAATCATCGTACGAGCAAAGAGAATTTCGTCTTCATTATACATGGTGACGACAATGAATAACTCGGTATGACGTGGCTTAGTAAAGAGCTTTTGGCGCAGGGTGAAGTTGTCGTCATAAAAGTCGGACGGGTCGCAAGTGGCAGCCGAGTATCTCATGTGAGTGAACTCGTCGCGCTCACCATGGGGTAGTTGGCGCAACAGCTTGGGTGGCACAGGGCAATCGAGGACGAGGTTACCGCGGTAAAGCAGGACCTGTTTGACAGTCTTCCAGCGCTTGAGGCCACCGCCACCGCCACCACCGCCCATACTAGGCGCAGGAGTGGCGGTTGGCGCAGGCATGTCCTGGTAGTTTGTACGTTGTTCGTCGTTAAGCATGGGTTGGTGGTCATCATACTGGTTGTAGGGATCTGCCGGGGCAGAGTCATAGGGCTGATTGTAGTAGGCATCATGGTGTTGTTCAGGGTTGACTGAGTAGTCAGGGTGATGACCTTGGTCTTCAAAGGGGTCGATGGGACGCTGGAGGGGAAAGAAAGAAGCTTGTCAGTATGGACTTGTTTACTCAAGGCCATGTGAGCTATGAAATAGAAGCTATGAGGCGGTACATCCAAGGCAGGCAGGTATACTCACAGGCGTGTTCATTTGCACGGATTCGCCTGAGCCATAGTGTCCCATGGGCATATGGGCCGGCTCCTGTTGTGCATAAGGGTCATGATGATGTTGTTGTTGTGCGTAGATATCGTTATTTCCATAGGGGTCGTGGTGTTGTTGGCCGTAGGGATGTTCTTCAAGCTGGTAGCCCTGCTGATGGGGGTGGCCAGGCGAAGGCGTATGTCGCGGATGGGGACCGCGGCTATCCATTGGCTCTGAATAGAGACTATCGTCTGATGGGGGCGATGAGAAGAGCGAAACGCAAAGAATAGGTTAGATTTGGTAAGAAAAGAAAAGGAGAAGCTTGAGATCAAGATACACAACAGAAACGTGTTCTGGATGAGAGGGACGGGAAGGGTAACAACAAGACGACACAAGAGGCAATTGCGATTTATAGCAAAGCAAAAGAAAACTCTGATATAAAGTGACACACGATGTGTAAGAAAGAGGGAGGAGCAAGTGGAAATGTGAAAGAGCGGAAACAAAAGAGGCAAGAGGCAGGACGAGTCGAGTCAGCCTGGTTGAATATCAATAGCTAGCGAATCTATATCAAGGACAAGACCAGATCAGATGCCAGATACGAAGGCCATCAACGGATGGCGTGCAGCACTAGCCAAGAAGGATATACAAACAAATTGGAATGGGGAAGGGTAGCAGGCGAGGAATTGGACTAGAGCAGCCAGCAAAGAGGCTAGCAGAAACAAGTTAAGAGTGAGTGACGGGGATGAGGACGACAAGGACAAGGACAGAGGCAGAGGACAAGACGGCAAGGCGATCGGAAGGGAAATGAAGGGGGGAGGACATGTACTAGTATAAAGAGAGTAAAAGACAGGCGACTCAACTGTTTGGCCTAGGCTGATTTTCTTCCTTTCTCCTTGTCCTTTTGATAGCAGCACGTAGATCTATATCGGCCGTGTACCAGTACAGGATGTGTAGTGATGCATTGGCCCTGTTCCGGGGGCCTTTTTGTGTGCAGTTTTCTCTATTAAGCTGGAGCCATGTAGTATAATGTGAGGCATCACCAGGAGGGGGGGGGGGGGGGCGTGTTTGAGATTTGACGTAAATTAAGCTTCACTTGAAAAAGGAAAGGAGAGAGAGAGAGAGAGAGGAGGGGGATATAGGCTAGGGGAAGATAGTACAACAGCGGAGATGGGAGCCGCAAGATGAAGATACCGCAGGAACGGACATATCAGAACGAAGTAAAGAAAGCAAAGGGCAAAGCAGTACGGATATCTGCAGAAGCAAAGTCAAGACAATAGGCTACTCACTGAGACGGTTGTAAGCCATGGCTGTAGAGAGCCAGAGGGATTTGGCACAGGAGATAGAGAGGACCAGCAGGAGAAGTAGTCAAAGAAGGAGCAGATAGAGATGAAAAGAAAAAAAGGAGAGAGAAGAAGAGAGATAGAAGAAACAGAAGAAAAAGGAAATGGCGCCCAGCGCTGTCTTCGCGTTGTCTCTGCCTTGCTGCACAGGCCGAACAAAGAGATATATGGGCAGAGACAGACAGGTAGACGAGGGAGAGGAAGAGGGAAATGAGAAAAAAAGAGTCGGAGTGGAATGGCAGGCCAAGATGAAAGACAACTTACAGAAAGAATAGGGCACTCGAGAGAGGAAGTGAAGCAAGGGACAGAGTAATAATAGAGGAAGACCAAGCAACGAAGAAGTGTGGTACAAATTCCTGTCCTCTAAGTCACAGGGCTACAGGATGTTGAACCCCTATGATTACCAAGCTACAGCACCCTAATGCCCTTGAAGCCCCTTTCAACAGCGCTCTTTGTTGAGCTAAAACATGGCTTAGCCCCTATAAGCCTACACGGCGTATGCTCTGCAGACGCTATTATGCACTAAAAAGGCACTAAGCCCCCTGGTGGAAGTAGTCAGTAGTCCTCCTCCTCGTTTCCCTACCCAGTTGACCTTCTCTCGCCTCTCTTGGTTTCCCTGGTTATACCAGGATCAATTTTTTCTTTGTCTAGGCGTTTTCGCTTTCTCCTTCTTTTTCCTCTTTTTCCTCTGTTTTCTCACGTGTTTCATGTTCCAGGTCAAACAGAGACGGATAAGGAGAGTGACTGACTGACTATCTACACATGAATAGTTGGCCCTTGTTGTCAATACAGGCCTATATTGTGGGGGTAACCATGCTGTTAGCTACTATTGCATCACACACATCTTTCAGTACCTTGCAGCCTTGTATAGACCGTTTATAACACATCTCTCTTTCTGAAATGCTGTTTCAACAGCAACAGAGCCCTGCTCCCCTCCCCCCCGCCTTTGTCTCCCTCCCTATATCTGTCAACCTCATTCACGCCATGTGATTTCTTGCCCTGTTGTTTCAGATACGCACATGCACGGTATGGGCTGTGCATGGGGTAGGTGAGTTGGTAGGGTGGATGGGCCGCCTATTTAGCTTGTTCCCCTTGCAAATCGAAGTCTAACTCCTTGGTTCCATTCGGGGAAGTGTCTGTCTACCTTCTCTTGTGCCTTTGCCTCGTCCAGGCAGGGCTTTTATGTACCCGTCGTGTGTTGTGAGCCCTGTTTGAGTATAGCTGAAGGTAGCTAGCCAAGTTCCAGTGGCTGCAGCTCCGCTTGTTGTCGTGTCGTGTTTTGTTTTGGTTTGGTTTGGTTTGGTTTGTTTTGTTTTGTTTGCCACAGTCCATCTACTGCTAGTGACGAGCACAGAGGACAGACAGGAGAAGAGGCAGCAGACTGCGCATTTCTATCACGTACATTTCTGTCGCTCTTGCATCCAATCCAATCCACTCTTCTCCTGGGTGACGCCATCATCCATTGCGCCGCTGTCCTGTCCTGTTTTATCTCATCTCTGCCTTACGCCTATGCTGCCAAGAATACATGTACCCTTGCCATAACCCTTAACCCTTAACCCTTGGTCCATTCCTCGTATCCATCAGACATCGGATCATCTGCTAGTTAAGCCGTAGGAGTAGGAGTGGTGGCTGCTTGCTGTATGACGACGTTTGAAGAGAACTTCCAAATATGGTTAGTCAGTACATTTACTTGCTCCTTGATAGAAAAAAAAAAGCAGCTGATCAGGGGCTTCTCTTTTGGCTGATGATAAACACATTTTGTGCACTGTGATTTTTCTTATCGATAACACAACTTGTTAACCCTAAGCATAATTTTCACTTTCACAATCATCACGTCTCGCTGTGTGTGGCTCGTGATATTGTTGTTATCTCCTCTCTCCCCTCCTCCTTTGTCTGCCCTCCCCTTTTATGCGGATAATATGCCAAAGTAATAGACAGTACTCAAGGCGCGAAAGAAACGACAAAAAAGTTTTAGTCATAGCAAAAGAAAACTTCGCTCAACAGCCTATTTTCGGAGAGCCGTACCCCACTATCAGGTCAACCCTATAGACCAAACCTTATCCTTAACTGCCATCCCAGTAACTAGTAAGGAGCTCAACAAAGCAGAGGGACATTCATCGTGACAAATAAGGAATATTCTCTCTTTTTCAATTTTCCTCCTCTTTCTATCATACCCGCTGAATTTTCACGTAGATCACCAACTCTTTAACATATATACGGCACCATATTCTGACCATCCAACATGGCCCAGTCCTTCACCATCCGTGCTCCCTGTTCCTCAGCCAACATCGGCCCCGGCTTCGACGTCATCGGCCTCAGTCTATCTATTTATCTTGAGGTGATCGTAACCATCGATCCCGCTGCTCAGCAGCAGTCGCCTGCCGACTACCCACTCAACTGCCGTATAACATATGAAGGCGCTGGCTCCGATGGTGGCGAGCCTATTCCACTGAACCCTGCTGATAATCTTATTACCCGTTGTGCCCTCTATGTTCTGCGCTGCCACAATCAGTGGGAATTCCCGGCTGGCACTCATGTGCATATCAAAAATCCCATTCCCCTCGGCCGTGGCTTGGGCAGCTCTGGAGCCGCTGTTGTTGCCGGTGTCATGCTGGGCAAAGAGGCCGGGAAGCTGGACCTGGACAAAAACAGACTATTCGACTTTTGCTTGATGATTGGTAACTCCCCTCGAAATAAAGCCCTAACATATCAAGTCCCAAGTCCCGTGCGCTTCGCTTCTGGCATCGCATCTGTCTCTTAGGCGCCTTTGTCGTCATTCTGCTATCTAGTCACCCATTCTAATGCTTTCTTTCTGTCTCTAGAGCGCCACCCCGACAACGTCGGCGCTGCCCTGTTCGGTGGCTTTGTCGGAACCTACTTGATGCCTCTTAACCCCGAGGATGCCCAGCGTATTGAGGTTCCTCTGAGCGAGGTTCTTCCTGAACCCGCTGGTGGTGTCAACACCAGAAAGACACCACCAATCCCTCCTAACAACATTGGCCACTACATCAAGTTCCCCTGGGCCCCCGCCATCAAGGCTATTGCCATAATCCCCGACTTTGTCGTGGCTACTCACGATGCCCGCGCTGTGCTGCCTCCGCACTACAGTCGCCCCGATGTGGTGAGTTGATGTCTTTATTTGAGTTCAGGCACAGGTCTTGCTCCTCTGTAATTTTATTTTCTTTGTTTATTTAGCTTACAAACTTTGCTCTATCTACAGACTTTCAACTTGCAGCGGATAGCCTTGCTGCCTGTTGCTCTTGGCCAGTCGCCTCCTAACCCAGAGCTTATCCATCTGGCCATGCAGGACAAGATTCATCAGCCGTATCGCCAGAACCTAATTCCCGGTCTCGGCGACATCGTACAGAGCATGTCACCCGCCACCCAGCCCGGATTCCTGGGCGTGTGCCTATCGGGCGCTGGTCCTACTATCTTGGCTCTGGCCACCGACAACTTCGAGGTCATCGCCGAGAAGATCATTAGCATTCTTAAGGACAAAAACCCTAAGCCTATAACTTGCCAGTGGAAGATCCTAGAGCCAGCCGAGGGCTGCTCCGTCGTGCGGTAAAGCAGATAACGGTCTTGATTGCGGAGGACTTGAAGAAGAGGGGAAAGCAAGGCGAGTCGATATATTTGCATGCCAGAGTTGGGCAACAAGATGAAGATACCACTCACATCTTAGCATGGCAGCAAACATTATGACATATAAATGCTTGGTTATTTGGCCAATGTGCGCTCATATGAACATGAAGAGAGTGGGCCTCTATCTGCATATATGACGATGTATCTTGTGCCAATTTATTATGCTCTACTCACAACTATAAAACAGGCCTCCTTTGTGCATATAGAAATTTCGCCTCTATTAAAGCGCACCGGCTATATTTCAAATTCTTCTTGTACAAAATGTTGCAGAATCAGCTTGCCTTCATTAAACGTCTCTTTTTCAAAGCGCACGATGATTGCCGCATGCGTGTGCTGGTCGTTATGAATCCACACTGGGAACTTACGCCAGCCCACTGCATCTAGCGAATCGATCATGGAGAATTGCGCTGGTGTGAGTGCTAGAGTCGGTTGCGCGGGAATTGACATTCGTCGCTCGCGTGTCAGAATTCGCGCGTCATCTGAGTCCATAGCCTCCTCGTCACAATCACCGCCACTGGTATTAGTATCCAGGAATCGGTCGCCTTGCACTGAGCCTAGCGCCTCGTACGCATGTGCTACTTCCTGGCGGATGCCCTGTACCCACAACGGGGGGCGGTACTTTTCAATGGCAACTCCGCCCTGGCCCAGCTCATGCATACGGATGCGACGCGAACTGCGGCAGGTGCTGAATATGGAGCTGATAAGGAATACGACTACGCCAATGGGTAGTAGTAAGCTGATGGTGGCATAGAACGGTAGAGCGTGTATGAAGGCTGAGATGCGGGCGGATAAAGCCACTGGCTCAGGTACGTGTGGCATCAGCGGCTTGCTGGCATCCAAAACTACTTGACCGTAGCCTGGAACGAAGTGCGGCTTGATGATGTTTAGATTGCGGTATGGGTCGGTGCGCGAGATGCTGGTGGTGTAGTAGACGGCTGTGCGATCGTTGGTGATGTTGGCGTAGAGTGTGCGGTTCTTAAACTTCTTCAAGCCTGATATGAAGATCGATCCAGGATCGGCAAGCACACTAAGGAGTGGTTTGCCGGTCTCGCGGAAGTCGTCGATAGTAAATAGCTGACGGCCCGACATGGACACTGTGCGCGAACCAATGGTATTCCATACATGGCTAAAAGCACCCTTGACTGGCGCTCGCGCACCTAGATGTGGTGTTGCGAATGTAGTAAAGTTCTAGCAAATTGATCAGTAAAGGATGGTACGGGCGACAAGTGGACAAAATAGACGGAGGGTGAGCGAAACCTACCATGCACTCGACGGAGTCTAGAAAGCCCTTTGCGTATAGCAATCCCGCTGTGTAGCGGACTACAAGCCCGCCCATTGAATACCCGACCATGCTAAACTTGCGGACTTTGCCGCCACGATCGCTGATACGCTGAACCTCAGCCTCGATCTCGGCACACACACGCTCACCACCCCTGTCAATTCCGTCATATGTGAAGCTTCCGGCATTGGCCTCAGCAACGAGGATATGGAGCTTGTCCTGGGGGAACTTGGCTCGCAGCGCTTTGGCCACACTGGCCATGTGAATGGGTTTACCCCAAAGCTAGATAAGGAGGATTAGCAAGCAGTCTAAACGGCCTGACAGTTGGAAGGGGAGACATACGCCGTGAACTACCACGCACAGGTGGCTGGCTTGTATATCGCCGCTACTTAAGCTGGCCATGATGACGTATGTTTCGTGCCTGTTGCAATTAAGCGAAAAATAGCAGATTTTCGAGTGGAAGAGAGTTTACCAGTCCGGGTCCTAACTTAATGCAGTAAAAGAAGACAACTCCGAAGGGTAAAATATGCGTGTAATGTTGTACGCGATACCTCTTTGTGATTGATGGGAAGTGCTAATAAGGGGACATCCATGCGTATTTGTATTGGGCCGAGAGAAAAGCGCCAGTCTTGCTTGGTTAGATACAAAGAATCCGGCGGGACAATTATTGGACCATTTCCGCTAGAGTGCTGTACCACAGGCCTTTACAAATACCAAAGGATGCAGGATAGATGACAAAGCAAAACTTTTAGAGCTAATGTTGGCCCGAAGAGTTTGTATGTCTACTTTCTGTCTCGCTTCTTTATGCAGCAAGTAAGTATGTACAAGGGGACTCACAAGCAGGGCTTCAGTTTTCACTTCCTGCTCCCTTTCAAGCAACTAAGCGTGACTGGGCTGGACTGGGGCTGATTTGAGGCGGGATTTAAGCCCGGGAAGCAAGAAAGGTAACAAGGAAAAGATCTCAGTAGGAGAGAGTTGCAGTAGCAGTAGCATAAGGACTTCGAGTACATGCTTGTCAATGTTGTTACTGTATGACGACGTCGACATCCAACTGGCCTAGCAAGACTTGTTCACGAGGATGCTATGGATGGGTGGATGCATGATCTACACCAACGCTACTATGATCGTAAATATGTGCGTACAAGCACACAGTATACTGGAGCTTTCATTTGCCTGCGTGCGACTAGCTGTCATTATGTTGAGGAGGTTTTGGACTCGGTGCATTCGATTAGTTTTTCATATTGTCGAGAACCTTGTTTCGTTGTCTCAGGCTTCCCGGGTTGGTGTGTTACAACGCCGATCTTGGTATGTCTTGTTGTACATTGTGTGTTTAATAGTAAATAGCCAATGGAGGTCTGACACTTGTATGCAAGTAAAGTATTCCTATATTTTTCTAGATAGAGGTGTAGGTAGTGTCTAGAGAGTTTGAGCGCCACGGAGTTGAGGGAGAGTAAGGGCTCGGCTATTACGCGGTAAAACTTGGCAGTATAATGGCCAGCTGGATCAGCACCTGCAGCGGCCCGGCAGCATGATCTGAGCGCAGGTGCATCAGCCTTGCAGCTCTTTCCCTTTGCCATTTCCTTCAGCCTTGGCAATTCAACGTCATCTTCACGAGTAGACAGTGCCTAAAGGAGGCCCTGAAGATTAGTTTGTAGCTTTCTTGGTAACTAGATACTCTTCTCCAGTCTTTTGCTACAAAATCTGCCATTGCATGTCTTTTCTATGGTGTAGCCTCTGTTGCTTTTTTGCTTCTCCCAATCATCCTTTTCAGCAACTCCATATTCGCGCTCCCTATAAAGAAGCAGTCAATGCGGTGATGCTTTGCTTCGGCCGACGAGTTTCCTCTGTTGCCTAGAAACTGCGTCTTGCGGTTAATCATTCTCTTCATCTTTTTACCTCCTCCCCTTTTCAAGCAGACCTACATCCAGACTAACATCAGTGTCTTGTTTATCGCTTATCACGTGCTCTCTACATCTACACGCCGTTCTTTCCCACGCGTTGGACATCTTTGTATCCTTCCTGCTTGCTTGCATTTCACACTCTCTGCACTATGGCGGCCACTCTCCCGAATCTCAAGCATCTCCCATGCCCGGCAGGCCCGGCATGTACTGCATTTAAATGCTTGTTCGGCCATGCTGATCGCTCCGATGACAGCCAGAATATCCCTCCCGAGTCTAACGGCGAAAACGGCACTATACCACAGCCTCCTGCTCTTAAGAAACGGTCCTTTGAGTCTCCAGTCACCGCAGATGGGCATTTAGCTAAGCGCGTCAAAAGCAGTGCGAATCTACAGTCGCAGTCTGATTCTTCTAAACAGATGCTACAACAGCCGCTGAAACCCGAGTCGGTTGTGCCAGTAGCTAATACTGCTACTTGTACTGCGTCTGAGTCTAAATCAGAGGCTTTGCTGCAGCAGTCTCGTTCCGAGAGCCTGGATGGACTTGGCAGTAAGGCTGTCCCTTTACCGGCCCAGCCAAAGTCTTCTCTAGCATCAGTTCGGAGCATCCCTTCATTATCAGGAAAGCCTAACCCTGCTTCTTCCAATTTATCTTCTGCTACTTCAAATATTCCCACCACACACCAAAAGCCCCCTCGCCCACGTCTAGAATCACGGGCTTCCTCTGCCCCCTCGTTGGGGGCCCCTCCGAAGACCATTAAGCAGCCTGCTAAATTCACTGCTCCTGAATCTAAACTAATACCCAAATCACCACCGGTTTCTCTCAAGGCACCACCTAGACCCCAAAAGGGCGCTCTTCTTACTCCCAAGACTGTGGCTGCTGATCCAATTGGCTTTGCGGGAAGACTTAAGGTTATCCAAATGCTTCATGCTGAGCTCATCCGCCTTGACGGTCTTCTGCGAGATACACACTCCACCAGAATAGAGCTGTTTCTCTCTCAGGACGAAGCCAATAAAATGGCTGTAGATATAGAGGGAACTGTAGCTGCCGGCCCGAGCAATGTGTATCGTAATATAGTTGGTGCCCGTCTTTCTGGCTACAAAAAAATGACTACCGAGGCTTGGCTCAAGGAACGCGAGCTTGTCAAGGCCCCCCCTAAGCCGAAAGACGATGACGGCAAGCAGCCCAAAATCATTGATACTGGCCTGACACCGGAACAAGAAGTGTTTATAGCTGGTCTCATTGAAACACCTATTCGTGATTTAGCTCAATATGGATATGTTCCTACCCCCCCTAGCGAGGCAGATGTTGCCAAAGCATCAGCGGCTATGGCAATGTCCCAAGGTTGGGAAAAGTGTGACCGCTGCGAACAGCGCTTTCAAGTCTTCCCAGACCGCCGTCTTGAAGATGGATCCCATACATCTGGTGGCTCTTGTACTCATCACTATGGCCGCTTATACTGGACCAGCCCTGTCTCAACTGCTGGCAAGACTCGCGCTAAAGGAGACCGAAAGTTCCGTTGCTGCAACCAGGCTGTGGACGATAGCTCTGGATGTACAACTAAAGAATGCCATGTATTTAAAGTCACTGATACGCCCCGGCTGGCTCATGTTCTTCCTTTCGTAAAGACACCTCCTAATGAAGCACCAGCCACAGATGCCAAGGCTGTATGCTTTGATTGCGAAATGTGTTATACAGTGAATGGCATTGAGCTCGTGCGTTTGACTGCCGTTACTTGGCCATCTGGCGCCATCATCCTTGATATCCTTGTGCAGCCACAGGGTGCTATTCTAGACCTTAACTCACGCTACTCTGGCGTCTTCCCACAGGATATGGCTAATGCCCAGCCGTGGGATGGCTTTGAAGAGCCCATTGAAGCGCCTACACCTGGCAACGTAACTACCGTGCGTAGTAGCCAGCTTAAAATCGTCAGCTCACCTGCTGCCGCACGTGAGCTGCTTTTTGCATTAATCACACCTGATACGTTACTCATTGGCCATGGCCTCGAGAACGATTTGAATGCTACGCGCATTATACATCCGAAGGTAATCGATACTGTCTTACTGTACCCAACTCGCCGCGGCTTGCCGTCTCGCATGGGGCTTAAGGCTCTGGCATCAACACACTTGAATCGCAGTATCCAGGTCGATGATGGGACAGGCCAAGGCCACGATAGTGCGGAGGATGCACGTGCGTCGGGCGAGTTGGTTAGAGTCAAGGTCAAGGAGAAGTGGAATTCCATGCAGGCTAAGGGCTGGCGGCTGAAAGATGGCGAGTTTGTGGCGCCGCCGCCGTAGAAGCTCAATGGTGCTGACCGCAGACAAATAAACAACCGGAGGACAGCACCGTTTGCCGAGGTCTTTCTAAACATAGTGTGCGAAGTGATATTTTTGTCTTGTTTATTGTGTTGTATTATACAGATGTGAGTGGACTTGGTTGGTCTCTCGCCATATTCTGGGTGTGGTGTGGTGTGGTGTGGTGTGTGTAGTATTCTTAATTGTACAAACGGCTGTTCCGATTCCGCCAAATGACCATGCCTTCCCGCTTCCTCCTTCTCTCTCCCCCCCCTGGGATCTGCAACTAATGCAATCACCGCCTCCCCCCCTCTACTACTAGTTTACGCCTTGCCAACATTCAGCAGAAATTGGCCGCTCTGCTTGCCAGCGGGCAGATACGAGACGTTGGGGTTATTAGCCAGCGTTTGGGCGATTTCTTTGCTAGCCTCGATTTTTCTGATTTGGATGAGGCCATCGCCAGAGCGGGCAATAGCCTTGCTGATAGTATCGGCAGACTCGGCTTCACCTTCGGCACGGATGACATTTGCCTGGCGCTCTTGCTCAGCCTTTTCAACGATGAAGCGTGCACGCTCGGCATCCTGCTGGGCAATCTGCTTCTGCTCGACAGCCTTGGTGAATTCCTGGCCAAAGGTCATGTGGGTGATGCTGACATCTTCTAGGGCGATATGGAACTCGGCGGCACGGCGCGTTAGATCATCACGAATGCGTTGGCTGACCTGTTCGCGCTGTGTAATAAGCTCGGCAGCGTCGAACTGAGCGACAATGCTCTTGAGGACTTCATTGCCAATGGACGGCAGGACACGCTCGTCGTAGTCGAGGCCGAGGTTCTGTCAAGAAGTGGAAAGGAAAGCATGTTAGTAAAAGCACTTGGTCGTGATCTAACTTTAGCATGCTATCTATCTCGTTGCTCTCAACGTTCTCTTCCAGTAGTTATCGACTTACCTGGTATATCTTGGGCAGAGCTTTGACTTCAGGGCGGTGCAGTACTCTTAGTGTCAAGCTGACCATCTGCAGGTCCTTGGAGCCAGTGGTGGTGGCAATGTTGCGGGGCTTTGTCCGCACGTCAAAGATGACGCTCTTCTGAACCCACGGCAGTAGGAAGTGAGTGCCCTCGTTCACAACATCTTCCTTAACACCACTCAAGCGGTCAAAGATGACAGCGCGGGATCCACCCTTGACATCGTACAGTGAGGACTGAATAGCAGCAACGCCAATGGCCGCGGGGACGGCCATGCGGTAGGCAAAGTTGAGGATGTTTGCCATGGCGTGTTTGGTTATATGCGGTTGTTGTAGTTATGTAGTGTGGTTGTGGTGGGGTGATGTTGTCGTAGCTAAAGAGCTTTTGTTCGCTAGAATAGACAATGGAAGGATCTCACAGCGATAATCAACACTGAAGAGTACACAAATAAGGGCGTGTGGATGCTGTACGGTAGCTGTCTAGAGCTCAAGCAATTTGAATATCGTCAGTGTATTTTTATGTCTGCATCAGCTGCGCTCTCACTATCTTCTCTCTTTCTCTGCTGGGCCTATGACCCGCTTGCTTAACGCTAATTGGCCTAGCACATCCCAAGGCTGTAATTCCCTGGCAAAGGCAAGGCTACGTAGTTCAGAAAGATGACTAATCACAGACTAGTCCGAAAAGAGCCACGAATCTGGGTCGGGAATCACGTTTTGACTCGTCCAATTAGCACAGGCCTGATTTCTCTCGGAACGGGGCCAGAACCGACGACAATTTGAAGAACTGCGAATAACCAAGTTCTTTGCTCATCGCATTCATATCTGCGCGGCTTTGCCTTCGATTGTCTCTACGACCTTTTCCAATCTCTCTTCAAATATCCAGTCAAAATGCAGCCCACGCAGGCCCGTCTGGGTGGTGCCAACATTAAGCTTGGCACCAACTCTCAGTATGTTTTTTTTCCCCCGTTGTACCGGCCTGTCCCTTGGTAGCTGTGAATTGCAGTAGACCCCCAAGAACAACGGCATTTCATACCGTCCCTTTTAGAATCGCAGTATGCTAACATCCGGTTTATAGCTTCCTTGGTTGGTGGGGTCATATCAGTACGTATAAACCTACCATTGGCAACTTCCTATAGAACTCGACGAACATGTAGACCATTTCCCACTCCCAAATCAATACATCGACGAGCTAGCCACCCCCGTGCTGCTACGTACCGTATTGCCGATGAGAATTGCCGCCTGGCGACAACTATAGTTGCCTGGAGTAGATGGGACGCAGCACCGGCTACAACAAATACGAGCCCTAGAGAAGACGACGAGACTAACCCAGCGCCATTGCAGACAACATGAAGCAGAAGGGTATTGTTACCTACGGTGTCGCTGCTAACCGCCAGAACCCTCTGGCTGGTGCCATGCACGACGCCATCTTCAACGTCTGGAGACGCTTCTCATCCCAGGTGCTGTACTGGGCCCCTCCCATGGTTGTCGGCTACTACACTATGCAGTGGGCTATTCACCGGTACGCCAATTCCTTTTTGTGTGAGATTCTGTGCACATGTGCTAACTGCTTTATTCTTTTGATTGTAGCAACCACTACCTGAACTCCAAGGCTGGTCGTGCTGAGTTCAGCGACGAAGAGTAACGGGCCAACGACAATTGGACAACTGGATTAATTGTTTGAAAAAACATAACTGTATATCATTTTTTTTCATATCGCTGGCTTGTAAGCAACTTATAATAGACTGCGCTAGCATCTTTCCCACGTACATCTCAGTGAATTTCCTTCATGTGATCTTTGCCTGCCCATGGATATATGTTTGTTGTTTTAGAGAATATATACGTCATGAAGCGTGTTTGCCTTGCAAGTGCTCAGTATAGTACTGAGTAATTAGATAGAATTTCCCTACGGATTTACTCGTGCATATGTGTAACACGCTGCTATCGTGCTGGTGCTGGTAAATCTCATCACCACTCACCTCACCCCCAAAGCCGATTCAAACATGTCTTTGTAGTGTCTCCACCAACCAGAGGCTGAGAATCAGTCAGCAGCTTTCGTACTATAAAATTTCTCACAGTGTATAGGACAGTGCAAAGCCCACCCGGAATATCAATAATCCGATCAGACTCTGCGCTGTGCCTGGCCCCACTTCAAACCGCCTTCCTATCTGGGCGATTGGCGCATCTCTGATAACAAAAAAAAAAAGTTTCTTTTCGGATTCCTTGTCTGAAAATCTTCGAGTTGTTTTAGAAAATTGGGAGTTTGATTTTTTTTTTGTTTTAATTCCTGATTTAATTTTTTATTTTTCCCTCGCTATCGCAACAAACCATCTTCTTCTTATTTGATTGCCTTGCATCACGGTCTTAATCTCGATCTCCTCGTTTTATACATACACGTACACACATCATCTAGACACAATGGCCTCCGAAAAGCCCAAGAAGGAGAAGAAGGACAAGAAGGAAAAGAAGCGGTCCGAAACCGAGGGCGTTCACAAGGCCGTCAAGAAGGACAAGAAGGACAAGAAGGATAAGAAGGGCAAGCTGGAGGAGCACATTGAGGAGCACCTCGCTGCTGGGTCTCCCTCTGTTGAGACTCCTGTTGCCGCTACCGCTGAGGATGTCGAGATGGACGCTGAGAAGCCCGTCATCGCCAAAGCGTCACTGGTTCCCTTCGCTTTGCCTCTGGCCGATGACAAGGCTATGAAGAAGGTGCTGAAGGCTACACGCAAAGGTACGTTGTTTGTCTTCTTAGTTTCCTGTTGGCCTAAAGCGCCTTCCTCCCCCTTAGACCTGGCGGCTATGCACACATAGCCTTACCCTCCATCAATACCCCCATCACCGCATAAAATACTATTCTGGAGAATGTGTGCTAACTACTCTCACTCTGTCTACTTTACAGCTGCCCGTAACAACACTCTCAAGCGCGGTGTCAAGGAAGTTGTCAAGACCCTGCGCAAGTCCGCCGCCTCCTCTCCGAGCAACACTGGTTTCCCTGGCATCGTGGTGATTGCTGCCGATATCTCGCCCATGGACGTCATCTCACACATTCCCGTGCTGTGCGAGGACCACAATGTGCCCTTCATCTTTGTCACGTCGCGTGCCGAGCTCGGCGCTGCTGCCAAAACTAAGCGTCCCACCTCCGTCGTCATGCTCATGGAGTCGCGCCCTGCTGGCAAGAAGGCTGCCGAGTCCAAGGACAAGGATGAAGATGATACTGAGGACTACGCTGAGGTCTACCAGGGTCTTGTTAAGCTGATTCAGAAGGAGTCAGCTAAGCAGTGTTTCTGGTGAACTATCAGGAATAAAAAAAGAACAACACGTACACCAACTCCCGCTACCACTTAACCTATTCATTACAAACATGAAGAGGTACGGGCGCATATTTCACTGACTGTTTTGGTTGCCTTTGTTTCCCCCCTCCCCCCCCCCCCTTCCTCCTTTTGTGTGTTCATTGAGCTCTTTTTCTGTTTTTATTTCGTGCGATGCCGGGCTCTCTCGGTGGTGAGGGGGCTGTTTGTTTTTGTTGGATCTCAGTGGTATCTGCATATTGTACGCAGGCTTGCACTTGGTACACGCAGACTAAATTGCTTTCCTCTCCCCTTTCCACTGAGGGAGAGATGTTAAACTAGTGTGTTACAGGGTTGGAAGTGGTCATCAATCCATCGATCCCGGATACGGCGTTTTGGGCATTTGATATTCATGTTTTAAAGGCATATGGGCATATACAGGCGATAGTTCTTTTAGCAAATTTAACTACTGCTGCAACTTGAAAGCACCCGTCTCCTGTATTAACCTCGACAAAGTTTCACTGGTGTTGTTGAAGCGCTGGTGGATGACTGACTTGGCTTTCAAGGCCCGCATTGAATAGTTTATAATATTATTCAGAGGCACACCTATGCGTAACATTATCTCGTGCGTCGCTTGTATGCTCCTCCTACACATTACTAAGAATTGAGAAAACTAAACTTTATCAACACCGTATTTGTTGCGAGCATTTACTGCAAGAAGCTGTCGAGAGGATCGCCCCGGGTGCCCCACCAGGTGAGAAGCAGAGACAAACCCAGAGATTCGACAAGCTTGGCAGCGACGCTGACACCAACGGTATCAAGGGGACGGCGCTCGGCAAACAATTGGGAGATGTACTACAAAAATGCAGTGTTAGGGCAATGAAACATCGTAACGATACAAGAATTCAGACACTTACTCCAGGGGCGGACGTGGCCAGGAAAACAAGGCCGCCTAGATAGGCAGCGCCAGTGTAGCTCAGGGTACCCGTGGCGTTGATCAAAGCACCAACGCCATAACTCTGTAGAGCAGAGCCGACGAGGGAGCTGCTGTAGACAATGGCGGCACCGGAAGCCTCCTTGGACTTCAGGAACTCTTCCTTGGTGTTGGATACCTTGGCACGCTTGTAGGTCTCGCCGAAGATAGGGGACAGGACGGCCATTTCAGTGGCATGGTTGAAAACAGTGCCTAGTAGGATCGCAGAGGGCTTGACTTTGGGGAAGCCGGCTGTAGCAAAGAGGACAATGGTTAGCATCAGAAACAGATGATATTTGACAGTAGTCAATGTCACCACCAAGGCTATACGCGATCAATGAAGCAAGAAAAGAAAAAAAAAAAGCCTAACTTACAGCTCAGGACAGGAACGAAGCTGTTGGTAACCATTTTGAATTATGTGTAGTTTGTGTGATAGCAAGAAGCCTAGAGTTTATTGAGAGAAGAGACGATTTAAGAGTGGAATAAGTAGATGGTGATGGCGACAGTGATGATGACAGAAAAGGAGGGGAAAGAAGAGAGCAGTTGACAGGTTGGGCTACAGGCTTTTATGTGTGAATCTGACCGACTAGCTAGCTGGCTGGCAGGCGGAACAGAAACACAGTAATCGCAGAGAAAAAGGGAAGCTGCCAAAGCCTGGAACTCAGCTCGGCCAATCATTAGCTTCGACATTTTGAACTTCCCGCGGTATTGGGTAGTTGCCAACTTAGACCGGGCCCTTTCTCGTTCCCTGTTTCCCTCCTTCTAAGCGGAACCAAGAGGGAGATCGCCGCCTTTTCTGAAAGCGGCAGGCTCCTTCCCTAGCTTCCTATCATAGGATGCGCGTGCTTCCCGTGCATGGTGAGCTGAGCTGCCGTCAACTTTGCAGTAGTTGCCACCGACTGTAACCATAACTGTAGCTATAACTAACTCGCATGTGGGAGACCTCATAGCATTCCTGTGAAGCCTCCTTGCGCTGCGTAGGGAAACTATTTTTTGCTCATATATTATTGATGATCAGTACCTAGGAGAAGGGCACTGTAGCCAGCTCCTCTCAATGTCTTGGTCTAGATGTGATCCCCACATAATGCAGCAGGGCGAGTGGCATTGCTTTAGCATTCATAAACTCACCTGCAATGGAATCGGAAAGGGATCCCAGTGCCCCCTTGAGGTGTAAGTTCCTAACAGATCCGCATACAAATTAGTATACCAAGCTGTTAGTGCGTATTCGCCTCCATGTCGTCATATAGTAGTGCATTTGCCCTTGTCCGTACTAAGCAAAGCAGCGAGCGGTGGTAGGAATCACGTTAAAAGTACAAAGCTGCAATGAATGACGCCTTGAATTCCATGTTAGGCCAGTCACTGAGTCATGCGCAGACCAGGTACCCTGGCTGTCTTCGTGGATGGAGTAAAAGAAGAAGGGGACGACTTCACGGCCATGCTGTATTGTATGGCCTACATTTGCGGCCATAATTGTTATCATCCACCCTCGTGGCTCGTCGTACCTCTGCTCACTGACGCTCAGCTACGCTACATTATATAATAAGCAGACTAGTCCCCGGATTGGGCAACGTGCAATCCCGACGCCTCCACCTTGGACTGTCTTACTAGTTGCGGTGGCGAAGGTCTGAATATGGACCTGGGCACTCAAATTTGATCTAGGGCACAGAAATGACCAAAAGGGAGTCACTACATGGCGGCACATGCATTGCATGTTTCTATGAGCTTGCTCACATGAGTATTATACCGCTTGGTATACCGCCTGATATACCCACCACGCTGTGCGTGGCATAGCATAGTGCAATACAAGCTTCTTCATCACGCAGACATCAATTTTCACAGAGCCGCATTTCAAATCCATGTCTGTCTATGTGAGACATGGAATGGCGAGTTTATGCTTTCGTAGTGTCAAAAACAAGATAAGGGATGTCATGAAGTATAGGGAGGCAGTATCGTGTCTTGCTGATGATTGGTTTAAGCAGCCCATCTATCATGCACCGCACAACAAGAGAAATCTTAACTAGAAAGACAAAATGGGACGGTGTTGTGATGGATCAACACGCGATCGAGGCGAATGGCCAGCTAGAAATAGGCTGATAGGATAGCAGAACGCAGACGCTTCGCAATACCTGTATTTGTCGTGGATGCCTCGACATCTAGGGCCTCCAAAGACCAACTTAATAATGCCAACCAGAAACGGGATTAATAATAACAATTAAGACGTAAAAAATAAAAAAAAGCAAACAATCTCTGTATAAATCCCGGAATGTGGAATACGCTTTGTATGTACTGAATTCACCCATACTCTACCTATCAAGCCGGTCCAATTAGCCCTCGGCTAAGCCAATTCATGACCAGGTCAAGCCATGTGCTGGCCGTCTTCGCCGCCTCGCAGAGCCAACAAAGCCCGCACGTCAGAAACATACTGTAAGCCCTCAAGCAAGGGCACAATATTCAGCAAATCGTTATCGGTTGGGTCGTTTATCCAGCCCTGTATGGGGATAGCATTGTCTGTTTTAGAGTGATAAGGGGGTTAGTCAGCCTGTAAAGACTTGAGATAAAGACAATGTAATTCATTCCATTTCTTACCCTGGTGAAACATGTAGCTCAGAGGACTATTATCTAAGATCATGACCTTGCTGAGATCCGGCTCAACAGCGCTCAAGTCCTTGATAAACGCGTTTTGCCGAAACGTACAGTGCTGGCGATAGAATCGGGCAGCAAAATACTTGCGTTCTGATTCCAGCCAGTCAATGACAGGATCGGCGTATTCTTGCACCGAAGCCGTGAAGACAACGAGTTTGTACCACTTGCTAATCTACCGAGTTGCAAGTGCAATGGTTAGTGAAAGATCCAGAGAGGCCTAGAGAACCGGGGAGGGAAACTAGAAGTAGTTGGCATACCCTGCGCAGGAAATCATCGCAGTGCGGTCGCTTGTGCACATAGTACAGAATTGGATGTTGTGGACCAACAGCCATCTGGCCGCCCATGCCCACAAAGGCAGTGTTGAGACGGACTTCGACCATGTGGCCCGACCCAAGACGGTTGCCCTTAGACATACTGTGGATCAGGGTTTCGTCGAGATCGAGGATCAAAGTCTTTTGGTGTTCTGATGGCGGCTCTTCAAAGTTGAGATATGAAGGTTGGCGGCGGGGTATCAAGGGTCGGGGCGGAGCAGGGGCTCGAGGATACTTCGTTATAGCACTGCCAGTCTGTGATGTAGGAGACTTGATTTGCGCAGAGATGTCAGCAGAAAGGCCATCGCCACTGGCCTTAGCTCGGGAGACAGACGAGCCAGTCTTTCTGTGCCGGCGCTCTTTGAGGGCTTCGTCGCTAGCCTGCACTTTTATGCGGATCGAACGAGAGGGTGTTGAGGCGTCTTGCGAGCCATCACGTGGGCGGGAAGTGGCAGATGATCGACGGCGCGATGGGGTATCAGAGTCGGAGGACATGCTGATGCTAGATTTTCGCTTGCTTGCGCCCGAAGAGCGGGTCTGCGAGGACAAGGATGTCGATGTCGATGTCGAGGTAGGTTTCCTACGGTGTCGCGTGCTAGCAGACCGCGGCCTTGGGTGTTTTTCGCCGGTCTTGGACTTGGAGGCTCCAGCCCCAGACAAGAAGCCCAGTCCCAGGGTGTTGAACAGGGTTTGGAAAGGCAGTAATGGGCGGAAGCGGCCGGTTTTGTCGTAGAACAACGCCAGGAGATAGAACCCTGGGGCGGCTATAGTGGCCAAGAGCCAGCGCAAGGAGCCGATGACACATGACGCAATGCGCTGTGGTACAGCAAGCCAGGAGGTCTTGGCTGTGGGCGCAGTGGCACTAGATGGCGATGGCCCGGATTTTATGTTTTGGGCGGGGTCGGAGGAGGCATCGAACGGGGGATCGGATTGGGACAGCGGATTTGAGGCATGCGCTAGTTTTGAGATTGAGTCTGGGTCGTTGAGTTGTATGGGCTGCAACTTGGCATCAATCGTGGGATCATCGGACTCGGGAGTGTCGTCTAAGGAGGAGTGACCATGGTGGCCTTCAATGGAGCGCATAAGACCGAGTGAGCTGAACGAGTTGGTACGGGATGGGGTCGGCGAGTTCTGCGGTGACACGCGGGAAGAGATGATGTTGAGGGAGTTCATGGTGCCTGCGTAGCCATAGGGGACGGATGGGGGGGCATGGGAGGGGAGAAAAGAAGGAGAAGAGTGGCTTGGAGACAAAAAGAGAGCAGCAGGTTCGCTGGACAATTGGAGATGAACCGGAGATTTTGTCTTGATTCCTACAGAGGATTATGGGCCAGTCGGTGTCAGGGTCAAGAAACCAAGGGGAAGCCAGTGAGCGGGCCAAGAAGTAAGAAGCGAAAAGTTGGCTGATGGGCGAAGTGGAAGTTGTTTATACGGCCAGGTTGCGAGAGGCAAAGACAAGGAGAGGCCAAGAGGAGGCCGATAATTAGGCGAGAGGAGAGGATAGAAACTATGTACGTAGGAGGCGTCGCGGATTATGACGTCGAGGGGAGGAGGAAAAGAGAAAATAAAATACAGGAGAACAATAACACGAGCGAGATTTTGGTGATGTCAAAGCAAGAAGGGGAAAAATAGATGCAATAAAAAGAGGCTTAAAAATGATTTAAAAACGAATCAGAAGGACAAACCCTAACTTTGCACCTTCCTCGTTCTTCTGTTCCTACTGCCTCCGGGATTTGATCACCATGTGTCTGCTTCACTTAGTTTCGAGCCACTGTACTTATTGAGCCGTCTTCTTCCTTTGAAAGCTTCGATGATTCTTTAGTTTTGTTGTTGGCCTGGCCTGGCCTGGCCTGGCCTGACCTGGCTTGGGCTGGGCTGGGCTGGGCTGGGGCCGAGAGCAAGAATCTGAACTTCAACCCTCGTTCCATCCATCCATCCATCCATCCATCCATCCTCAACTCAACACTGACCCAAAGAAAGCCATGCACCACCATGCACTACGGCCTTGTTCCCTTTCCTCTCAACAAACAACAGAACAGGCCAGAATCCCGAAAAACGGGGCCTTCGAGTCCGGGCAACCTTTCGGTTTCTACATCAAGCTGCTTTGCGGCTCCCTTGCAGAGTGGTTTCCGTTCGTGACTCCAATTCTGACAGTCTTCATCTTCATGGTATTCTCCTGCTTGTTTTTTGCATGCTCTTTTCCTCACGGCTCAACACCCATCTCATGAGTTCTTGTTGTCCTCGACTTCTTGCCCGGCCAGGCCGTTTGTTGGGGATTCTTAATGGCAGAACATATCAATATAACGAGGTCAGGCGTGTATGCATGCCTATATTGTTTGTCTCGATATCGGCAGCAAACAAAAATCTGCCTTCTAACATATTTTATGTTCCTTGTCAATTTCTAGCAAATAACCCCCAAGCTCATATTGCCTCCGTCAATACTGCGCAGCTTGTGGCAGACCAAAGTCTATATCGAGGTCTTAGCAACCCTTAGTGTGGTATAACCCTAATATATATGCAGTACCACATTTACGTCGTTATAAGTACAGCTTCCTACATACACTCTTATCTTTACACTTGCATTTTGTCTCGGACTATCTCAAACAAGCTTCTGCAGCATGACAACCCAGTGCAATAGCGCTTGTCTTGGACTGTTGTGTTCCTGTTTCGTCCTGTCCTATCCTCTTTTTTCTTGCATATGCATGCTACAACAGGAAATTCCATATCCACAGTGATGGTGGATTAGTCATCTGGTTTTTTTTGCTATACTACTAGGTGCTCAATCAGCCAACCCGAGCGTTAGGGTTTACATGCACGCATTTACTTTGTGTGTTAGCGACGGAGACTGACTCACTCCTCTCTTTGGCCATCTGCTTTTTCGTGCTTCTTGTGTATCTTTGCCTGAACTTAGACAAAGGAGAACCGCGACGAAAAGCCTTGTGACGTTTATTCCATCGGGTGATTTTTTTTTTCCCCCACTATTGCCTCATTCTGCTTGTTATAAAAAAATCCCGCGCAAAAAAGCTGATTGTGTGCCTCTGCTTCAAAGCTCAAGCCTCATTCACGATCTTTATCCCGGATCTGGGTTTTCACGACTCTGCCCTATACAGCATAGCTACACGGCTAGAAAGTATCTGGGGAAGCAATCTCTATTCTCGCTTCTAAAATGGCGTCCAACTCTTCGGGCTTCATGCCGGATCTCAGCAAATTCATTCGCTTTGTCAACTCAAGACCTTTGGAGGCGAGCATCGAATACTTGGTATCGTGAGTTGCCTACTTGTAACTGACCGGCATGCTAGGATGATACCAATTACTACGCCTATTAGCCCCACTAACCGCTGTTTTCCCCATCCAGACTCTTCAAGAGACGACAAATCACCGGTCCCAAAGACTGCGCCGTAGCCACCGCCCATCTCCTCTTTCAAGTTGTCAAGTACTCAAAATGGTCTGATGAAGAACAGCTGATGGCTCAGGTGTGCCGTGTTGGCAAGCGGCTTGCTGATGCTCTGCCCAAAGAGCTCGCTATCGTCAATATTGTGCGCAGAGTTCTTAGCGTCATTCATGACGAAGCCAACGAGGACCGCGATACCGATGCCTTTAGCGATACCGCCTCCGAGGTCTATGAAAACACACAGCACAATGCCGCCATTGCTAATGCTAATATTGCGGCTTTTTCCTCAAAACACACCTGTTCGGCCTCCATCGCCGAGACCCTCGGGAGTATTGCGCCCCCACGTCTAACTCGCCAGCCCACCCTATCTACTATTAGCTCCTTTAGCACACCCAAGTCACTCTTCAACATTCTGTCTGCCTCACCCTCAGGCACCGCCTTTGCCAGTCCCACAAAGACTTCTGGGGCATCAACCCCGCATGGGCCGTCAAAAGCTGCTCGTGCCGACTCACTGCGTTCTGAGATTATGAATGCTATTGAGGAGATGAAGGACGAGATTGACCAGGTGGCCGAACAGATTGCCAGCTTTGCCGAGGCTCAGATCCGCCCAGGTGACTATGTTTTGGTTCACGAGCCGTCAAGTGTCGTCACTCGGTTCATTGTCAAGGCTGCCTCCAAGCGCCGCTTCACAGTGCTTATTGCCTGCAAGGCTGGTCCCAGGGGCTACGAGGCGCGGGCTGTCAGCGTTGGCTGCAAGGACAAGGAGCACGTGGCATACGAGAGCTTCCGCCGTGAGCTGACTAAGGCTGGAATTACGGTTATCAACGTTATGGCGTCAGGAATGAGCACGTACATGTCTCTCGTGACGCGCGTGGTGCTAGGCGCACGCTCGATTCTTGCCAATGGCAATGTGATTATGGATGCAGGCGCAGGCGCTGTGGCGCACTCGGCGAAGTACCATGGCCGGCCAGTTGTGGTTCTGGGTGGCATCTATCAGCTTAGTCCCGACAGTCCGTTTGATGAGGGCTCGTTAGTAGAGTGGGATGACCCCTCAACTGCTGTAGCCTTTGAGGATGGCTCGCTTGTGTGTGACGAGATAATTGTCCGGCAACCGCTGACAGAAGTACTGCCCGCCGAGTTGGTGGATATGTACATTAGCAATTTGTAAGTTTTGGGCCGTTTCTTGTGTGTGTATATCTGTTTTCAAGGATGCTAACTCTCTTTTCTAGGGGCACTCACTGCCAGAACCACCTCTCCAGTCTGATCATGGAGCACTATAAGGCTGAAGATGTCGAGTTTCATCAGTGGTAAAGCAACATAAGCGTGCGAAACAAGCAAAAAAAAAAAAGGTTGTTTTTTTTTTGGCCTAGCCAACGGGAAAGGAATAAAACGAGCGATATTTTGGGGATATCTACAGATGCCTACAAGATACACGAATACAAGTGATGACCAGAAACAGGACACTTTGGCATGAACATACGACGGATTCTTTTGAATGGCGCAGTCATTACAAGTCAAGGCCCTGACTTGCCTGGCTGTCGCTCTAAAGAAATAGATAACCAAGTTTGAGCTGTAAGACCTGGATTGGATCGAGATTTGGATGGTGATGGGAGGTGTTTCTTGGTGGCTCAATTAACCTTGGCTATGTCCCTTGCCGCACTCAACTGAGCACTGGACGCATCTATCCGGAGTTGTACGGCTTTCCATTTAGGTCTTGAAAGGCCATAGCTCCGATGTTTTCGGCCATTTTTCGATGCTTTGAACGATTGATGTTAGCGGCCCCTTTCATAGCTACGGAGCTGCTAAATGACCAAAAAGGCTCTCTCTTGTGTGCTCAGCGACTTTTCGGATAAACTTCGGCACGCGGCGCATCATCAAGGGAAAGGATTTGACATGTTACACAGTTCTAGGGTTAAAATGCCTGACTACAACACCGTTCGGGGAATCGTCTTTCCTGTTGAACAGCGACTGGGAGTTGAGTAAGAAGGAGACCAACAACATCAAGTATGAGAAAACTGGCAGTAAGGCTTCTTCTCTTTTACGGGAGTACATACACATAGTTGGTACCAATAACGACTATCAATCGACGCCTTGCTACATCTCTACAAAGCCATTAGCAACGCGCTAAAATAGAGCAACTAAATGGCACTAGTAGAAAGCTATTTGGCGTGTATTTCGTGTCTGGGGAAAAGTAGCAGAGCTACAAAGCTGTAGTGAGAAACGGGGCCCCAAAGTTGCGGTCACAATACGAGTAGTTTCGAAAACAGAATCAAGATTCTTGCCATTCTGACGGAGACCGAGACCAACACCAGAGACGCGGCGATGTATCGATACACAACTTGACGGAACTGTGAGGGCCTCTGTAAAGAGTAAAGGACGGTATTCAGGCAGAAAATGTACACCATTCAGTGGAGGCTGTCAAGGCTTAGAAGACTAGCACCTCTCTCTTTCCATTAGGAAGTAGCCTCCTACTCGCCCTAGGTAAGTCCGTCGGCTAACTATTCTGTCTCTTTGAACAGTTTGGGCCCGTCTAGACCGGCTTGCATCGTAGCCAATAGCTTTGCAACAACGGAAAAGACCAAAAACAGAGACTTGCAAAGTCTCACATAGCTAGCCATAAGAAGAGTAGCGCTAGCTGTCCAATTAGGAAGACAATTTCTCGTAGGTTGTATCCCCGGGCCGGAAGCGTTTGCTTCGCCTTTGCTGCATTACTGCTTTCCTTGTTTTCAAGGCCCAAACTCCAAGGCAAATGCTACTCAGCAGTCCATTGGAATATAGTCGTCAGTACACAAAGTCTGGATACATTTTCTACCAAGAACTAGTCGCTCATGAGACTAACAATAGCTACGTTAGAAGTACGCTAATACAAAAACCTGTTGGTGAATCGCCAAAAAGCCCTATTTGGGGAGTATGGTTCGCGAGCTATGCATGATATAGACGAATGACGTCATTACCTTGTCATATTCATTCAGCTCTTATGCCTACCCACTTACCTTGAGAAGCACATGATAGTTCAGCTTGAGAAAGACGCCCCTAGAAGGGACACCCCTCTCGATAGATTGCACACCTGCAAGCTTTCCTATCAGCTTGGGTGCATATATATCAGGGCGTTGTACACCCCACCCCCCGGCGCAAGCTTCTACACTTTATCCCCTTCGTCACTCGTTCTTCACTGATTGCGCTCTTCTCTACCAACCTGTCCCCACCTGCCACTATATATATACCTTTTCTTCTGATAGCTATGATAATAAATACTTGCAGATTTCTCATCTGGTTAGTTATACCAACAGTAATTATCCTATCGTCTGTATATTCTTTGAGTCCCTATTTACCCAGTCCATCCTATCCTTAAGTGAATAATCTCTTTCTCTTGCCTGCCTCTGAACTATTCAAAATGCCTTCATATACCAACGAGTCGTCTGCCCCCATCAACAGCAACAGTTTCACCCCGGGGCTTGAGGCTCTTCGTTCTAATGCCGATACCCCGCCGTCTCGCTGTCTCTGGGACTCCGAGAACTCAGTTTTCCTCTGCTACACCTGCAAACTTCCTCTCCAGGGCTACATTATCCCTCCGGAGTGGCTTGGTGAACTCGACCGGCCGGAAGCTAACAATACCCTGCCGCCCCCTTGTCTTCTCATTCCTCATGACCCTGCTGTTTGCTACATGTACATTTTCTGCGCCAGTTATAATACTCTTATTGGCCCCTGTGCCTCCAGCTCAGCCCCTGGGGAGTCATCGGCCTCAGTTCATGTGAGCCCTGTTGTATCTGAGCCTGTTCCCCAAGTCCAAGGACAGGCCCAGGCGGAGGTTACAAGCCCTTGCCGGCTAAGACCTACTGCGCCTGCGTTCGTGTCTCAACCCATAGCTTCACCCCGTGATATGAACAGCTTGGGCCGCGGTGAATCCTCCCAGCCGCAGCCAAAGACTACTAGTGCTTCCATCACTAGCGATGATAGAAAACAGCCTGCCACTTCGGACCCGACTCATTCATCGTCGGCCATCCCGAGAGAAGACCCGAATGACGTCAAGGTAGGCGCCCACCACTTGGCATCTCTTCTTTTCTCGGGGTACCTGAAGCACCACGGATAAGCTAGAAAGCCCCGAAAACTTGTAGCCAGCCGAGACTTGCCCCCTCACATACTGCTATCCAACCATGAGACCCTTGGCACTAGTAGCTCCCCGGCGACATCTAGCCCGTCCTTCAGAATGTTTTAGGCTCCCTTGCCACGGGCATCTAAGAGGGAAGTAATCTACGGAGACAATTCTACCAAAACCAAGGGGGCAACATTCTATCTAGTGCTACATGCGTTAGCACTAAACTTTGGCTATGACGAGAGATGAAATAAATGATGGCGGGCGAGACTGAAAAAGTAATGACAATGGCGCTTCCCTTATCATATCTTAATAAAGCATTATTTTCCCAACACATCATTAGTATTTGAAGTGTCTTAGATGTTGGCAAGCAATTAGCTAAGCACTTAGTATTGTAGCAAATTCATCCGCGCCTAGAGCCTGGATAGAGAGCCCAGGCACTGGCAAAACTTTAAGCTTTGTGAAATAACACTCCTAATGCCCCTTTTATACCCACGACCTCTGTCTGTATGTGCCCCTCTTTCACCCTGTATCTTCCTCATTCGTCCCTCTCCCTGTCCACTCTACTTCGACTCGTTCTTTTCCGCCAATGACCCAGCACCCACCGATTTTCCTACCTTGGCTTTGAGCTCATTTTCCGTATCGGCCGCAGCAACTGCTGCTGCAGTTGCTGCGCTATCAACGTCGCCTACCGGTTCGCCCTCATCAACAGGCTCGGCCTCTGCCTCGGCTTCGGCTGCTTCATCTTGCTCAATCTTCTCGCGAATCTGCGATAGGTCCAGGCGCATACTAAACGCATCCTCGCCATCCGCATAGTACTTGGACTCGATCTTGTCGGTTTTGAATCCCAGTGTTTCGCGGTATAGATGGATAGCGGCCTTGTTAGACATGCGCACGTGTAGTGAAACATACTGGGCATCGAATGTTTCGACCATTGCTTGCTCTAGAAGATTGAAGAGTTGCATGTTAGAAACTTTGCATTTGCGTCTCTTGCTCCCCTCCTCGCCTAGCGCATCTCCCAGTTACTTACGGCTCTGGCGCATTAGCTTCTCGGCAATACCCAGTCTCCGGTGCGTGCGCATAACCGACAAACTCGTAATATGGCCGTGCTTGATTCCATCCGCAGGCTCCTCCTCCATCTTGGCAAGCACGTATCCGACAATTTTGGGGTAGTCGTAGGGCGTCTTCTTCGGGCGCGACATGTCAACAGCGACAAAACTCAGCTGGGGCCACGAAAGCGCATGGTACAGGTGGTACTTGAGGAAGTAGTTCTCGGGCAGATTCTCTACATTGGCATGCTGAATCAGCGGCACGTCCGACACTTGCAGTACTCGGATATCCATGGTGTGTGTCTGCTAGGGCCGTGAGAGTTTCGTCTTTATGGGGAGGGAGGAGGGGGGGGAGGCTTCGTTATCGGGGTTTTGTATCGCGCTACGCAAAATCGAGGATGATAGAGCGGACTTGACTAACTCGGGAGTTAGTCGGCGTAGTCTGTTCAATTCTTGAAAGGCTGACTATAATTGGTCATCGACGCTGTGTGCGAGGCTGCAAATCTACATTCTGGCGTCGACTCACGAGGCTCCATCATGGTGGGGTGAGTTCCTACGACCCACGTTGAGAGGCAAACCCTATTTCCATAACCCTAGAGAGCTGTCGCTCAAGATAAAATGAAGAGACAAAAGGCAATGAGATGTTGATGGTCATAGACTCAACCACAATGTTCTGCAGTCATCAATTTAGTGATTGTCAAGTCTGAACCCAAAAAGTCATGTGATGTTTTCACCCTTCGACTCGCCTGCACGCAGGCGCTTCTAAAAAAATTCGCCTACAAGCCTGTTAGCCACCCCTCCCCCAGGAAGCTCAGTTCTTATTGGTGCGGAACAGCCAAAACCGCTACTCCTCTCCCGAACACAATGTTCAAGATGCCGCCAGCACTACCGCGAGCGTGGGTATATTAAGACAGCATGTTCCGTTGCTAAAAGTTCGACTCTGGGAGTTTCATCTCACCAAAAAAAAAAAAAAAACAAAACTTACTACCAACAATGTCGCGTGTTCTAGCAGGAAAGCTTGCCATCATTACTGGAGGCTCACGAGGTACACTACAAGACAACCCCAACTCTACTGTCATCACCCTTGTCTTCATCTGCTAATGTTCACCCCCTCAAAACAGGCATTGGGGCCGCAATTGCCGACAATCTAGCCTCCAAGGGCGCCAACGTCGTGCTCGGCTACACATCTGCATCCTCGCAAGCCGGAGCCCAAGCCCATGCAGACTTGCTCGCCCAGAAACACTCCGTGCAAGCCGCCATTGTCCAAGCAGACATTGGTGTGCCCAATGGCCCATCCGACCTCATTGCCGCAGCCAAAAGCGCCTTTGGCCAAGCCGACGGTTCCTTTCAAATTGATATCCTTGTTAACAACGCTGGCGTTGCACGCAACGACCGCATCGAGAATGTCAAAGTTGCTGACTTCACAGCTACTTATGCAGTCAACGTGCTTGGCCCGCTACTGCTTGTGCAAGCCGCACTGCCATACCTACCACACAACCGGAGCGGCCGCATCGTCAGCCTGTCGTCAGTCAGCAGTGCCAGTGGCTTTGTCGGACAGAGCGTCTATGGTGGTTCCAAGGCCGCCGTTGAGGCCATGACACGCACATGGGCACGCGAGCTGTCGGAGCGTTGCACAGTCAATGCTATCAATCCGGGACCCGTAGAAGGACCTATGTACGAGAGCAACACAGAAGAGTTCAAAGAGATGATCCGCCCTTTCATCGAGGCCGCCCCACTGATGAAGGCTCGTCCCGGCGTGGATTCCAATGCTGTCCTGGAGTATGCAAAGACCGCTGGCGGCAGACCTGCTTATACCTCTGAGATTGCAGGCATCGTGGGCATGCTATGCACACCCGATGCGGCTTGGTGCACTGGTCAGGTCGTAAGTGCAAATGGTGGGTTCATCATCTAACGAATGCGGAATGTGGGGCTCTCTGTCAGGATAGATTAAAGTGGGGCAGTAAATAAATGATGATTAATAGTTGGTGAAGAAGAAAATGCACGACATCATAATTTGCCATGTGAAAAAAAAAAAATTAAAAAAAAGAAAAAAAGATTTAATAATAATAAAAACAAAAGGCCCTCCAGCTTTAGCGTCGATCAAATTGCGTATGACCGGTCTTCCACCTCACTTTCGTTCAACCTGACGCTGTTGCTTTGCGTTTAATATACTCCCATTATCGCCTTACCACCACGCCTCCATCATCCTAAGCTCTGCCCCGCCGCCATGGACGATATTTTTGAAGGCGTCTTCAACCTTGAAGACGAGATATACAACAAGGCCTACGAGGAGGGCCATGCGGACGGCATCCGGGCTGGCAAGGTCGAGGGTCGCTCGTTCGGCATGGCCCAAGGCTTCGATAAGTTCTTCGAAGCTGGCAAGCTATTTAGCAAAGCCGTTGTACTGGGAACGCGTGTTGCCGCCACACCGCCAAACACTGCTAATCATGTCCCCGACTCGTCAACTGCCACACAAAGACTCTCTGCTCAAGACACCGCCACGACTACTGTTCCTACCACTACTGCTAGCAGTGCTGCTTGTACCGCTTCGGGAAAAACAATGTCCTCCCTGCCCCCGCTCCAGTCCAACGCCCGTCTAGAAAAGAACATCATCGCACTCTACGACCTCATGGAACTTGATACGCTGTCAACGGAAAACAGCGACGAGAGCGTGAATGAGTTTGACGACCGACTGAAACGCGCTCAAGGCAAGGCCAAAATCATTGACAGGATGCTCCAGAACAGGCTTCAAAACCAGGCGGTCTCTAGCTCTTAAGAATTGCAACACGACTACTAGAAATGTTCCACAACCCCAAGACAGAGGCGATTCGGTGTAACTAGCTCTGCCGTTTTCCTTTTTACCATTGGGTCATTGGTAGCATGATTATTCGGGGCGTGGGATCACGGCCTGGCAAGTGTTTGCTTGGAGGTTTGCTTTTTTTTTTTTTTTTTTTTTTTTCCTTATAAAAAACTTGATATTCACGAGTGGATATCAGAACAGAGCGCCGTCGTGAGAGCTCTTTATACTTCTTTTCTGTATTCTCGGTCTTCTGTCCTACTCTCCTTCTCCTGACAAAACAAAGGTAACAATTAACATCGCTCTTGGGCCGTCCAATGGTCTATGCTATGTACGTAGCCCGGCTTCTCTGTATCTTTCAAATAACTGTTGGCTCATGTGAGATTCGTCGTCTACTGGAAAGACCGGACTTGGTACCTGGAGTGGACAAATTGCCCCTGTCAGCACATGATGAACGTACAGAGAAAAGAATATAACTTGACTTACTCTTCGGGGTACGAGTTCTCGCCAATCTTGAACTTGTATGTATCCCACTGGCCGTCCTGCTTCAGGTTCAAGCCACTCGGCGTCGGGGGCAGCCCATTGACAAAGACATTTTTGGCGGCAACATCGGCATTCTTCTCCAAAAATGCCGCCATGCCACCCTGTGACTCTTGGACAGCGGCCACCAGAGCTTTCTCTCCCGCCTCACCAACCAGCTCAGCCTTGGGCGCCGCCGCGCTGCCCACAGTCAGCAGACTGACAACCTGCGGCTGCGTGACAACACTGGAGCGCGGGTAGTTGCGGCGGTGGTCACGCTTCCAGTACGGGTTCCCGGCAATGTCACCGGCAGGGAAGGTAACGGGGTCGCGGTAAGCCTGTGGGTCGATGGAGCCGGGTGCCGGCAAGCGGTTGAGAGGGTTTAGCGGCACACCATTGGAGCGGTTTGGGTCGATGGCGAGGAAGCGGCGGAGAACCTCCCACAAACCTGAGGACTGCACTGTGTATTTCTGTTGCGGAATAAAAGCCGGTGCCGGTGGGTGAAGAGTTAGCCACACTGTTTGTTTGAAGGGAGGGTAGTAGTGGAAGTGCAAGAGCTTGTGGTTCTAGCTAGAGCTTCAAGTCCGTTGATTTTGTTCGTGTCCAAGACATTCCACCTCACAATCACAGCACTTGGGCATTTCAATGAAGCCGAGCTCTCATTATCGTAGGCTTTCCCAAACGTTGGCGCTATGGGGCTGCGGAGCACAGGACTGGGATTGGGATTGGGATGGGGCTGATTGAAAGGCGAGAATGACGCACCTTGGAAATCTCCACGACACCGCCGGCGACGGTCTTGGCCACAGCCTTGGAAGCCATGATTATGTTTGTGTTTTACACAGAAAATAGAAGCAAAAATAAAACGGAGAAAAAGCTGCACACGCTGCAACGGAGTTGGATCCAAGATTGTGGTGGTTTCGTCAAATGGTGGTTCCTCAAATACCGCGAAACCTTCCAAAGTGTTTGTGCTAATTCCGAAATGGCCATCGCTCGTTGGCTGGCCAAGCTGGTTGCCGAGGTTTAGCCTTGCAGCCAAAATGGGCCATAAGTATACAGACAGTTAACTTTCTAGCATCATCAAATGTACTAGTCAAGCACTCACTCGTTGTTGGAATCGACATTGCCATATTCATATTCTATTTTTTTTGGTTTTTTTGTTTCTTTTCGCTGTTTTTCACCATTGCGATTCCCGATACCCAAGCTAATGATACATGCTACCTAAAAAAGAATTCAACCATCACGCCAGTGCCTCCCTCTATCGACCTACACGCACCGAAATAATCAGTATGCCACCATCTATTCAGTAGCCGTAGCCTTCGTAGTCGTCGTGATTTCATCGGCCGGCTTCACTCCGTTCTTCTCGGAAGTAGCAGTAGCTTCATCGGGCTTTTCAGCAGGCTTTTCGGTTCCGGGGGCTTCTTTGTCGAGCTTTGTCCCGTTAGACTCTGTCTCGCCGTTGCTGTTCTTGGCTGACTGGTTGTTGGCAATATCATCTGCACTGCTATCCTTGGACTCAGTCTTGGCTTCTTCCTGGGGCTTGCCCTCCGCATTTTCAGTCTCCGATTGAGGCTGGTTTTTAGCTTCATCGGCCGGCTTCTCGTCGGTAGACTCGGTCTTCGTCTCCTGGGACTTGCCATCGCCCTTCTTCTCGGTCTCGTCGTCTTCCTTTCCGTTCTTAGCCTCATCACTGACAGTCGCGTTGTCATTAGTTGGCTCAGGTTCAAGGGTCTCTTCAAGAGTCTCGCTACCCAAGCCACCCTCTTGGACTAGCTTGACAACGACGTCCAAGGTCTCGGCAGGGCCGCCAGACTGAGCAATTAGGACTTTTCCATTCTTGTTAACCAGAAAAACACCACGTACGGTCCCCTTAGGACTCTTCTTCAAGCCAATGGCTTCGATGAGACTGAAGCTGGGGTCGCAAAGAAGGCGGTACGGGAGTTTCTGCTTTGTTTTAAAGGTCGTATTGGCCTTGGGAGAGTCAGACGAGAGGCCATAAACACCAAGGCCAGCGTTTGAGAGAGTAGTGTAATTATCCCGGAAAAGACACGCTTGTCTTGTGCCTATATCAAGGTGTTAGTACCGTGTTATCCTAGGTGTTTGTTTGTGATACGCCCGAGTTTGCGCACGTAATGGGAAAAGCGTACAGCCGGGAGTTGAAGCTCTAGGATACGTGAATAGAACCACGCCGGTCTTGCTTTGGGTCAAAAGCGACTTGAGGGTGACGGTTTCGTCGTCTTGGGTCTGGACCTCTCCGCCAAAATCGGCCAATGAAATGGTGTCGCCAGTTGAAGGAGCAGAAGCGGGAGTGGCAGTGGTGGTAGCAGCAGCAACGCCAGCTTTGGGGGAGTCGCTGCTGCGTGTTGAGGCGCGAGTAGCACTAGGAGCGGCGCCGCCATTTCGAGAAGCAGGATTGGTAGCGGCAGAAGGAGCTTCTTTCTTTGCGCGCGATGCTCTTTTGGCGGGGGGCGGCGGTGCAGGCACAGCGGGGGCCTTTCGCTTGCGGAGTTCAACGGGCATGGTGAGGGCTAGCAACAAGAAATATCACGCGATAACGGGTGAACAAAGGTTAACTGATAAACTGACTGTGAACTGCACAAGACTATGTTGTGAGAGTGAGCGCTCAGAGGGAGTCAAGAGGAAATGCGCCCAGGGATTGTTTTTTTTTTTTTTTGGGGGAGATTTTTTTGTCGCTTGCGCTAGGAGGAAAACAAGCGACCAAGCAGCAACGGACAGGGATCGTAAGTGCTGTGTTATTATACGAAAAGGGCGGAGCAACAAAACGACAAGACAATAGCAATTGTAGGTTGGTCGAAGAGAAGAGAAGAGAAGGAAGTGAAATCAAGAAATAAAAATGAGAGAGGGAAGAAAGCGAAACCAGGACATCCAGCCGAGTTCAAAACAGCTTTGGCCGCAAAAGTCTAGATGCACACAAGCTTATTTGGAGTTTCCTCTAATCAACCAATCAGCCCAGCCAATCACGGAGTGCAGATTCGACACACCGATACGGAACAGCCAGAAGCTTCGCTTCTTACAGCTTTGCATTCCAGATTGAGGGCGTTTTTATTTTGATTTTCTTATATTTATTTTTTTTTGTTTACATTAGTAGGCATTGCCCACTGCCCACTGCCCACTGCCCACTGCCCACTGTAGCAGCACCAGCAACAGGAATGACAAAAAAAACAAGGAAAAGGGCGACGGCGACAAGAAAAGACCAGCCGCCAATGCAGGCTCAAGTAAAGTTGGTCCATTACTCCAAAATCCGGATGACTAAGCACACATAACAATTTGTTTTGATAAGTAGCTGATCCGAATTGGCCTCTTGGATCTGGCCTGATTTTCGATCTGCCAGTCAGTCACTCTCCTGCAGCTGACAGCGACTGCCATCATCAGCCAAGCTAGACCGATCGTCAGAGCTTCCGCCCTTTGGGGGGGGGGGGGGGGAGGAGCTCTTTTTTTTTTTTTTTTTTTTTTTTCTTTTTTTTTTTTCTTTTTTTCTTCCTCTTTGGACTCCTATCTTCTTTCCTTGGTGCCAACCCACAGATACAGACAGGTATTAAATTATCGCCATGACAAAGATCGATCCCAAGGTGCGTCCGGCCCAAACTATAGGCGAAACCCTTTCCTTATCTGGCTGGTGCTTGACCTAACCCTCGTGTATTCCCACCCCTCTTCCTCCGCCGCAGAAGCTGACAATGCCCCTCGCCGCATTCACCATGGCGTGGATGGTGTTCTTGTAAGTCTTACCCGTCAAAACGAGTGTTGCTGTGGTTTATTTTAGCTTACCAAGGGAAAAAACAAGCTATACTCGGTCTTCTATTCGAGCCGCAAGAGAACAAGTCGTAAGGTCTCTTTCCTCTCCCTCCACAGGTCATCTTCTAACCCCTCCTCACGATCTTGCCGGCTAGAAACATGGCTCGTCCGCAGGGGGCTCGTATAATCCGCGTGCCGGCCAGTAAGTCGGTGAATGGCACTGCACGTAGCGATAGTGGAAGCAGGGTGGGTATGGCTGGCGGCTTGGAGTTGGAACAAGAGACCGGGAAATTCTGCTTTGCTGTAGATGAGTTTCGTCAAGATACCACTGGAGAAACAGCCTGGCCTGGCAAACAAGAACCGGACCATTGCTTGGTCCATAGGCGCGGTGCTCGTCCGTTCATCATATGATTTGTCTGCTTGACCGATGTCTTATCAGATGACAACTGTTAGGGTCAAGGGTCTACAGTGCAGCCAGCTTCCAGGTACTTCTCAGGAACAAACCAGGCACTGCCGAAGGCAAACTACCCCTGAACTAGCTTGCGCTGGAGTTTTGACAAACCCCACCCCACCCACTGTAAGACAGGCTAGAGGAGGACTGCACGGAGTCATTACAGAAGGCCTATTCCGCGCTATAGGGGGGGCGCGTAGGTGCTGAATTTTCGACCATTGGACTCTTTGCCTCGTGTCTTGGCGTCTCTTTTGGTTTGTGTTGTATTTGTCTTCATCCTATTCCATCTCATCCACGCCATTCCCCTGACGATAAATGCAGGTCACAGACATGAATAACAAGTACCACCAATGAAAAAGAACGACCCGGAATAACTGGAGATTTAGTGCATGTTCCCTCCCCCTGGACAACCACCATACCATACCATGGGCAAATGGCCAAACGGGGGGGGGGCACCGTCTCCTTTTCACAGGTCCCTCTCTCCTCTCTTTTGTCTAGCTGGCGGGCGGTCAGAGGCGTCGGGTAGCTAGGTAGGGAGGTAGGTAGGTGTTGGCCTTGAATTAGAATTAGAATTAAATTTTTTTTTTTCTCTTAGTTGAATGTATCTGCCACGTAGCGGGAGGTACATACATACACAAATACATACATATATATACATGTATATACATGGCACACAGCGTCGGATCAGCCCGAAGCAGCCAACGAGAAACAGGGCATTTTCTAGCCTTCCAGAACACTGGACCTGCGGGGCCGGCGGGCTGTGGCAGCTGCTGTTCGACTCCTTTTTCCCATTCCATGGGCCGATGTACACAAGTAGCGCTGTATAGGTACAATAGGTACATACATACATATACATACATATATATATACATTCATAAGGAGGAAATGGGAGAGGGGGGCGCGGCTGTGTGTGCTGTGTGCTGTGTGTGGACGATCCTTTCGCCTTTTAACTTGAGCCAGGCTGCATCTTTTTTCTTCTGGTCCCTCCTTGCCTTTGGCCTGTTTCCTCTTCTAACCAACGTCGTTGCCTGGGGATTGTCTTCTTCTTCTCTCGTTCCATCTCTTGTCCTTTGTGCTTTGTGCTTTGTGCTTTGTCCTTTCCTCCTCTCCTTCCGTATCCAATCCGAGTCCACGTCAATCTTTGGCTGGATTGATACCACCAGTCTCTTGTCTCTTTTCCCTTCGTCTCCTGTCTCTCTTTCTAGTCCTTCCTTCTACACTGTTGCTCATCCCTTCGCCTTCGCTATGGCTGCAGTACACACTTCAGCAGGCGCTGCCAAGGCTAATCTCGACACCAATGTCCCCGACGACCAACGCGATCCCATTGAGCGCAAGTATAAGGACTTCTTCTGGACCTACACCGAGGAGCCGCATCGCTCGCGCCGTCTGGCAATCATCAAGGCGCACCCTGAGGTTCGTCGTCGTCGTCTACCCCTTGTTTCCTGTGGTTTTTCTTTTTCTTCGACTGACAACAGCACCCCTCCATCTCCAGGTAACCAAGCTCTGCGGCCCCGAGCCCCTTACCAAGTATACCGTTGCGCTTGTCGTCGCCATCCAGCTGCTCGCCGCTTACTACCTGAGCGATACGCCCTTCTTCTCGCTCAAGTTCTGGGCCGTCGGCTATGTTGTCGGTGCCACGGCCAACCAGAATTTGTTCTTGGCCATCCACGAAATCTCGCACAATCTGGCTTTCCGGTCGCCTCTGGCTAATCGCATTCTGGCTATCTTCGCCAACCTGCCTATTGGCATTCCGTACAGTGCCTCGTTCCGCGTACGTACCGCCCTTTTTTTTTTTTTTTTTTTTTTTTGCTCCTTGTAACTTTTCCGCCATTAGTTAGGCCTGGTGATGCTGGCTGGCTGTCTTGGTCCCTCTGAAACTAACCATCTACCGCTGTCTTGCTATAGCCCTACCACTTGACCCATCATAAATCCCTGGGTGTCGATGGCCTTGATACCGATCTGCCGACCGCCTTGGAGGCCCTATTCTTGGACTCAATTGCTGGCAAGGCCTTCTTCTGCACCTTCCAAATCTTCTTCTACGCTCTGCGTCCCATGACAGTCTACCGTGTGCCATTTACATGGGTGCATTACATCAACATCCTGGTGCAGGTGGCCTTCGACTACGCCATGTACCAGACCTTCGGGCCCAACACTCTCCTGTACTTCCTGCTGAGCTCGTTCCTAGCGGGCTCGCTGCACCCCGTGGCCGGCCATTTCATCGCCGAACACTACGTATACGAGAGCGTGAGCAGCCAGCAGCGCAATCCCGAGAACAAGCTGATGATTCCCGAGACCTTTTCGTACTACGGACCGCTCAACTTCTTCACATACAATGTCGGTCTGCACAACGAGCACCACGACTTTCCTGCCGTTCCGTGGACCCGCCTGCACAAGCTTAATGAGATTGCCTCCGAGTTCTATAATGATTTGCCTACCCACGAGAGCTGGGTCTACGCCATCTGGCGTTTTATCTTTGACGAAAATGTTGGCATGAACTGCCGCGTCAAGCGCAAGGAGGGTGGCCGTCTCGTTGGCGGAGGCAGTGGCAAGAACAAGTGGACAGATGACGAAGTCGAGTCCAAATAATAAGAGAGACTCTAACTGGGGAGGGGTGGTGAATTCTTTGGTGTTTTTCTTTCTTTTTGGCTGCTTGAACTTGTTGTCCTTCAGATTTTTTTCTTTACCATGTTATAGATGTCATATTTTCGGGGGCTTTTTAATCACTGTATACTATCCGTACTAATCCGCTGTCTTGCTTGCCATCAGAATAGAGTAAAACGTTGCTTGTCCGTATTATAGTGCTGACTTCTTACAATTCCATCAATGTTCTTTCGTCTGGGCCTGAGTCTACGGAGCACATGGCAAAGCCCAAGCCCCATAGGAAGCGTAAGCTGGCCTGCCTCCTTCGCTGCTCTACCTACACACCGTCGCTCAAGTGCTGTTTGGGCTCAGTTCGGGCTAAACCAGGGTCTCTTCCCTCTTCGCCTGTCTACTTATCGCTGTGTCATTGCGGCAAGGCAGTGTGTATATGCTTCCTGCTTAGCAGATAAGAGCCACTGTGGTGCTGCGGAGAAAGGAGAAGTCGTATAATATCCAAAGTTGAGTAACACTGCTGGGTTCAGATGCCCGTCTCGAACGCTACTAGATGTTTGTTGTTCTAGAGTACTTGTGGCTGCCAGGATGCAATCCACCATCCCCAGCGGCCAGGCTGTCCTGGCTACGTTGCGTTACCTGACTGACTGCGACTCCTTGCACAAAGAGCTGCCTGTTGGGTGAGTTATCTTGGCCTAATCAATGTTAAGGATACCAGCCAGTAGACCTGTACATGCAATACGGACCACGGGTCTAGCAGTGGATAGCACACAATGTACAGCGTCGATAGTTATATACGAGGTTGCGACAATAAAATATGTAGAATTAGATAATGCTCTTGATAGATAGGCCCAGCCAGTAGCACCGCTAACTTGCAAAATACAACAAGTATGCGGGCGTCATCGAATGAAAACGGCTAGCCAGATATATATCCTCGGCAGCGCTGCTCTTAGGAATAGAGGACCTTGAGCTTGCCATCCAGCATGTCCTTAATATAGCTCTCCAAGGGGATCGCTTCTATTTCGGGGTAAAGTTCCTTCGCATCCAGATATCCAAGATACTTTGCCTTTTCAGGAGTGTTGTCCCCACGGATACCCAGCAAGAGCTTGTATTGCGACATGCCGAGCTTCAGCATGTCCGTTTGGCCCGACTTGGATATCTCAGCTTCGCACTCGGAAATAGTGCTTTCGAGCTCCTCCTTGGTTACCTGTTATGAGGGAAGGGTCAGTCTTGGGTCTGTGCTGTACAGTTATGAAGGGGGCGGTGGACTATAACATACATATACCCGTGGGATAGACTCGCCACTCATTTTCTCGAGAAGCTTCCAGGCTTCGTTCTGCGACCAAATCTGATTGTGGCAGAAGACCATCTTGTTCAGAGTTCTCGGATCGGCAATGATTTTGGCGACATACTTTCCAATGTCCCTGTTGTCGGTGATAGCCCAAGGCTGGTTTCCGTCGCCGACTATCTCGACCGTGCTGTATTCAAACTTGCCCTTGAATTTTCCCGAAGGAAGAGGCGGGAAAGAGAGCTGATACCACCAGCCGACGTCAATTGCAGTGTATGGGAGATAGAGCTTCTTGATGTAGCTCAGAACTTCTTCCTTCTGTAATCCCAATACTGCCGTTAGCCCCGCACTTTGGTATATCACTTGCAAGCTCTGCTATATGAGACCAGCACCAATGGATTTAGTCACTTACTATCTCTCTGGCCAACATGACGCCCCGAGGTGGGCAGCAAGGCCCAAAAAAGCTGGGTACGTAGCGGCCGACGCCAGCCTTGCTAGAGGCACTGACAAGAGCCTTCTCTTGTTCAAGCTGGTTCAAGGTCATGCATTCAATAACAACGTCCTGGCCGGTGAGTGCCTGGACAAGCTCGTCCGAGTCTTGCAGCTCAACTGGCGTGATGATGACACCCTGCTTCGCAAGCTCAACATACTCGCGCTTGCCAACGGATGCGGGCCGTGCCAAAGCCGTAATCTCCTGCAGTATTGTTAGAAAACTAGATGTGCAAAGAGCCCACCCAGACTGCACATGGTAGAGACTAGACTCACAAACTTCTCTGGCGTTGCCAACAGTGCATTCACGACGGAAGTGCCCGTCACGCCGGACGCACCCGCAACAGCGACTTTGATTTTGCTAGACATTTTGGTGATATTTGCTGGGAATTCTTGGTTGTGATGAAGAGCTTGCTACAATGCACAGTTTCATAGTGGTCCTTGGGCCGTTCTTATAAGCACAGTAGCTGCCGACTGCGAGCCTACTCTGACAAATCATGGACGCTATAGTTTCGGACAAACCATCCACGCCGGCAATCTGTTATGACAAATCAAAGATAGTGGTGAGGGGGTTTTAACGAACTCCGCCAGCGTGGATTTCCTGTAAGCCTCAGTTCAGATAGCCATGAGGAAAGCATCCGAAAGTGTCCTTATAGGCTGACTGCCGAGCCTGGACTTGGCAGTTTGGAGAGTGCCTTTTGCAGACCTAGGTCTGGTAATATTTCCACTTGCCTTGGGCTTTTCTCGGAAACGAATGTGTGTATCGCTAGAAGGGGGCATGGAACTCCAGATACTCCTACTGTCTTTGCCCTCACCCGCACTAGTCCCTAGCGCCCCCATCAAGGCTTGCTTCTATATAGATCCTTGGAAGCAGACGCCTTACGTTCTTGTAGTGAGATCCCTAGCTCCACTGGTAGCGCCCCCTACACGACAGCTACAGTGAGTGTCAAAGCAGCATAGCATTGACCATAACTAGAAATACTATGGAGTGCCGCTCCAGTCTCAGCCCGCCCCCCCCCCCCCCAACTAGCTACGCAGAACCTTGGGTGTCTCTGGCCTAGCCGACAGTTGACGACAACGCTACAGAAGGGTGGTTGCGTTTTGCATAAGACTAAATGCATATATACTTTGATGTGTTTAGGGCACAGCATGGTGTGTGGCCTAATCTTCACAAGCCTGTGTGGCACTGGCAAAGTTACAGCAATATGACTGCTCAAAAAGAATTGGCCTGTCATCCATCATCCATCCATGTTGGGGTTCGCGGAACTTAGTTACACCCTCCCACTTCCCGGCCTCATTGTTCTCTCAGCTGTTCCCTCTCGGCCATGGTTACAGACCACATCCATGCCACAGACTCCTACTGAGGTTAAGCTTAGTAATCGCGGACTTAAGAGCGTCGACGTCTATATGCGCCCCCAGGCCCCCCGTAGTCCTATTGGGTCCCAACTTAGGGGGGGGGGTCGACCTTAGGAGCGGGTTTTGCGCTCTTGGTAGCTGGACAGCAGCGGTGTTGATGCGGAATTACTACACTGCACGGAAACATTCATAGACTATAGTTGAAACATGTCATATAGGTTAGTGAAGACTGCAATCAAGGTAGCAATGTGCCGATTACCAAGCTTAAAATAGGGCAAAACACACGACATGAAAGGTCTTGGTCTGTGGCCCTGGATATTACTGAGCTGTTACATTTAGAAAGACAGCAAACAGCTTAAAACAGGTTCCGCCTTGGTAGCCCAAGCTTGTAGGGATTCTCTGAAGAGGGACCTTGGTTGATGCTCCCTTGTCAGCTCTTCTAAAAAAGCTCCTTGGTCTTCACGAAAGCCACCTTCAACTCACAGCAAAGACGCTCATGGTGGCGGGTGTCGGACTGGAAAGTAAGCGCGGCAGCACTAATAGTGCATTTGAACGCCTGTTTTCGGAAACGGGCCTGGCTTGGACGATTGAACGCAATACTTTGTATTAAATTCAAGTCTCCTCAGGTCTGTTAGTTGGCTTAGACTCTGGCGGTCGATGGGGAGGAGATACTGGCTGCTCAGGGTGAAAAGTGACCCTTAATTGAGATTAGACACAACTTTTCAGCGATAGCGATGACATTCTATTTATGCTCTTGAGTCTATCTGGGAGCTCACTTGGTGAGTCCGGAGCTCCTAAGAGGTCCGAGCTTCCTGGCATTTGTTCTTCCGTACCCTTACCGCCTTAGGACGGCCGAGTGGTGTTGAAACCGCCGGCGGCACTGCTTGAAGTCTCCATGCCTCAACACTGCCGCTAATATGGCCGCTCAGACCTTTCGAGTCGATTTGATGCTTTAGGACTTGTCTTGGAGAAGTCCAAGTCTTTTCTCAAGTTGTGACCCTATGTGTGCGTCCTGACGTAGAGTCGCTCTCGGAAGTTTTGGTATGCCGTTTACTTGGCCACCACCTCTTGGCCCTGGCCAAAGACACATGGCAGTCTGTGGCTTCATTCGAAGCTTCTTTTTCTTTCTCGCCTGCTATCTCATGTCTGTCATTTTTGCTTGATCAATAATAGGCTATGACTTTGCTGCAAACTTGGCTTCAACGCTCATTCGTCAGACTGCTGGCTGATTGTTTGAGCATACCTACACAGGGTCTTTACTTCTCAGTACCTGGTCGGGTTCATCTTGCAGACCCCTCGTGATTGCCCTGAACTCCGCGTTGACCACTTGAGCCCATATGCCCGAGAAGAAAGAGCCGGATGTGCAGTACAAGGCTAAGTGAATTCAACTGTTTGCGCTTCCGAAACTCTCTGGCCGATCCGAGAGGTGGGATAGAGGAGAGGCTAAACATGACCTGAAGTAACGATTGTCTGGCTTGTACAATCTGTGTTTCTTTTTTGGAAGCAAAGACTGGCTAGGATAGACCGCCGCGAAATTCATTGGCCATCTTTGGCGTTTGGACTGTAAACAAAATCAGCCATGTTGCTCCTCGTCCTTTTCCAAAGCGGCGGCAGCTTCGTAGCAAGGTATGTTTTCCACACCTGCGTATGAGGTTACGGGTGAGGTGAAGGCTGAGAGAGCACGGATAACAGGTCTGTTTTGGAGGTGGTGTTGGTCTGGTGAGTGTCTCGACTCCGGGGTAGTACGGCATGTGCAATCATAGGCCCTAAACAGAACTTGTAATACTTTTTGGCACGTGTAGCTGGATCATGTAATCTCGGATAAATTTCCGAGTGCTATAAGAAGCTTGGCTTAACGTTGAGCCAGCCCTTTTTTTTTTTGGGGGGGGGGGGGGATTGTTAGTAGTAGCATTACGCAGCTGGGCCAAGGATAGAGCCAGAGGCCACGCGAACTCTGTGATAGGTTTAGTTGGTGAGTTGATAAGACGGCACAGGCACCTAACTGTTATGAATATATTCTCGGCCGTTGACCTGCCGAGCCGACTGGCACCTCGTGCGAGGCTGAGATGCTGGACAACAACTCTGCCGGGGCCGGTAGGCCGTTCGTTGGCACTGTGGCACAGCATTCGGGGGCATAGATAAGAGGACTTGGCCCAAGCGACTCTTCTGCGTGACATACCGCCCGTTGATCAGACCGCGATCAAAGCTGCCGATAGGCTCTGGCTGTTGGGACGATGCTTTGCTAAGCCGTGACGCCAGCCACCGCGGGGGAACATCGCATACGTAAAATCTGGCTGACTAATAGCAAATTTCTGCTGTATAGACCGGCAACTACCTTGACTGTACTATGTATTGCTCCTTCACTCAGCCCACTGGGCTTTTTATCCTCCAAAGTCTACTGGGTAGGCCAAGGCAACTACCCCAGGAGTACTGCATATCCATTGTTTTTCAGAATAAGTAGTTTCTATTCCTATGGTAGAATGAGGTCTTCCAGTCAAGTTCTGCAAAGGAATGGCAATATATGGAGTCGGAGCACGTGATTGCTGCTGTCGTGGGTAAAACTTAACCCCGGCGGCCCAAGTTCTACGGGACCGACCTCCTACCTATGTTTACGTCGGACTCGGCTCCCTCCCGACTGTGGTGGCTTACGTCAGCTTGATCAGGCCCAAGAAAGATGGGATTGACACAGCAGTGTAGTTGGGCCCCGACACACAAATGGGACTGTACAAAGCCTATTTAGACTACGTGTAGGCTGTTGATATCTAGAATTTATTCATTCGTTATTTGGTTTATTTTCCAATAACAGATCAGGTTTTTGGGCATTTGTTTAATACTAACGAGGAAACAATAAATGAAAAAAAAGAAAAAAAAGAGGTTGTAGCAGGTTGATCAAGGAAAGAGGGAAAGGAAACAGGGCAAAGAGCCAGAATACAAAGAAAGAAGACTCGGAAAGGAGAAAATAGAAAGGAAAAACATCGCCTTTGGACCAAGGCTAGGGTGATCGAACCAAAAGATGGCAGCAGATAAGAAATGACAAAGAAAGAATGCGTCAAGGTCAGTCCGTCAAATCCAGCTTTGTCCAGAGTATTGGTTGTTGGTTGCGGTCAACCAGCCAGCCTAGTCCAGGAACAAAAGAAACAAAAGACGGGCAACAGACATCCCTTGATGAAGCAGAAGAAACAAAGGGAAAATAAAGAAGCGAGAGATAACAAAGGCAAACCCCCCCCCCCATAGAAGAAGAAAAAATAAAATAACCCAGAAGATACCAAAAAGAAAACGTACAGAAAGGCTACAGAGACTATTCGCGCGTTGTGGCCATTAAAAAAGTGACTTTCCCGGACCAAAGGTGTCCAAGCTCTAGCCGAATTAGCCCATACGGCGAGCCAGCCGGTCGGCCCACACGCCTCTTCATAATGAGACAGACAGACGGGGTCGTGTTCTCAAGTAAACAGAGGTAATGATATTGGTCCACTGACAGAAAAAAGAAACAAGCAAAAACAAGGTAGAACGCCTCTCGGCAATATAGCAGGCTCTATCTCCTCTTCACAGCGCCCCTCCACCCTCTTCTACACCACGCCTCAGGCCCAATTCGACTCGCTCAAGCTGCCCATCCAGCTCACCTCTAGAAGAAGAAGTAGGCTAGCAAAAAGCTTAGCATGCACAAAATGGCAACGATCTTGACAGGGACACCTTCAGTCACGTTGCGATGGGGCGAAGCAAGCGTTTGCGAGCTTGCTTCTGGTGTATCGACGGGCAAATCGGCCTTAACCGCAGGTGCGAGTTCCGGGGCAGCAGGCGCGCCGGGAATGGGAGCAGGCTTCTCACTGAGACTAGGCTCTTGAGCCTTTCGTTGTCTTAGACCGGATACTTCGTCGGCAACAGTGGACTTCTCCTTAACTGGGACGGTAGCAGGCGAAGAGGTAACGGGGTCAATAACAGAAGGTTCATGGACGATTGGATCAGACTTTATTTCAGCGGGCTGAATCTGGGGGGTCGTAGTCTGCAAATCCTTAGGCGAAGAAAACGGAATTGGAGTTGTAATATTGGGGGAGTTGACGTTGTTCGACTGCTGTTCGCGCTTGGGCGTGGCAAGAACAGACTTGTCGCCCGAGGGGCTACGCGACCAAGTGACGCGGATTTTCTTTTCTCGAAGCTGAGTCTTATCGGTAGTTTCGAGCTGGAGCCGGATTATCGGAATTAGCATGGGATATTTATTTTTATCGTGAGGCAAGAGCGGCTCTAGTGGAATGGGCGGTCAAAGGGAAGCAACCGCAAAATACAGTCAAGAAGACTTACAACAGCAGCAACGCCGGCGTATTCGTTCTCGCCGTTGATGACGGCAGACTGCACGAGGAACTTGTCGCGGCATTTGGCATCCAGGGGAGGCTCAGTCTTCATGGCTTGAAGAACAACTGCAGGACAGACCCAAAATTATTAGTAACTGGCATTGCATGCGCATGTAACCACAAAACACAATTTCGGGTTACTCTGATGACATGGCGCTTGTGATGGTGGATATTCAGAAAATATTACCAGTGACATCAACATCCTGACCAGGCTCAATACGGCCTGAGTTTGGCCGCACACAGTACCTGATGAATAGTTGTTAGAGTCAGAGTTTGCAGTTGGATACGGTGTTAGCCGGCGCGTGCAAGGTCGACATACTGCTTCGGGGCTGTGGTTTTAACCTGGAAGATGCGAGAGTCAGTGATTCGGTCGGTTAGCCGGTTGGCTGCATGGTGGCAAGGTGCTTACCTTGAAGGCAATCGGGCTCATGCTCGTGTTTTTGAGATTCAGAAGCTCATGAACCTCGGAAGTGAACGGCCCTATCGGCAATCGGAAAACAAGGCATGGTCAGTGGTAAACTAGCAAGAGTCGGCTCAGGTAAGCCGTGAACGAGCCGCGAGTAGGATCAAAGAGCTGACGTGTTGATAGGCGGACAGACGTGCAATTCAGCATCCAGTGCAGCTTAGTTTGCGACAGTCCGTAGTATGAGGAAGTAGAAGCGACGCAGATTTCAGTTGGGAGGTACACATACGATGGAAGGTCAGCTCGCTCGGCTCAATTTCAACGGACATGGTGGAAATGTATTTGTAGCTGGATTTGCGTGATGTAGACAGGCGGCTGGTGCAGTTGAGTTTGGGTCAAGTCGAGTCTTGCGCTATATGTGCTGCAGGACAGAACTGACAAGGCGGTGGAAGTCGTGACAAACTGGCGGAATGTCTAAAAGGAGGGGAGAGGAAAGAAAATCAAGACTTGTGGAGGTAGAGGAAGAAATAAATAAAGAGCTAGTAGTAACAAAGCGATAAAAGGCGGCTGTTGATGGGGGAGAAGAGAGAGGGGAGGCAGACAAAAAAAGAGGCCAACGATGATGGTTTTGCGTGATAGAAAGCAAAGAGCCAGACAGGTTTGTTTAGCTGAAGAAGAATGCAGCAAGAAAGAAGATGGATATATGAAAAGAAAAAAAAAAAAAAGAGAAAAAAAAAAGGAATGTTGAAACGCAGATAGACGTGCAATTAAAGCTTTGGGCGACCAGATTTAATATGGAATGGGAGTGCACGAAGTTAAATGTGTCGACTTCAAGAGGCTTGTTTCTGAAGCTGAGGAAGAAGCAGACAGAGCAAAGGGCCATAACATGCTGGTTCAATTAATAGCCCGCCCCGCCCCCTTCCCAAAAAAAAAAAATAATAATAATAATAAAATAAACAGGCCACTATACTTCAGCATCTACACTGTCTGCATTGCCTGCACTACATAGAAACAGCAAAGCAAAGCGCCAAATGACAAGCTAGCTTAAATAAGGCCTGTATCAGGCAGCCTCAACTGTCTCCTTGATTGGACTGATGCAAGAAAAACAGTGGGGCAGAAAGCTGTCTTTTGTTTAGCTTAGCACGTCGCAGGCTCTAGCTTTGGGCTAGGCGTACATCAGCACCCTGTAGGCAGGCCTCCTTCTCTTTACCTTTCTACCAGGTCAAGCTCCGCCTCTACCTAGCAAGCCTTGGCTCGCCAACAAATGGAAGAAGAGCAGTCAGGGCGTTGGCGACATGACAGCTTAGTCAAGATCGACGTTACATGTTTCCATGTTTCTATGACGCAGCTAGCTGCTTCTGCTGCTGCTGCTCCTGCTAGCCATCCGTCAACCATCACGGACAAAGCCCGCCCTTAACCTCACCCAGAACAGACCTGAACCAAATTCTAGCATGAAAACCTCGTCCTCGCCCTCGACTAATTTGCCCATGCAACCCTGATATCTGCACTCTTTCACCATAATGGCTCGCCCTCTCTTACTCTTTGATGCTATACATATGGGCCGTGACGTGTCTGTCAAGTGCATCTCTATGTGACACATCAGTTTTGAGCCCCCTCCACTGATAAGCTTGTGTGTGTAGAAGAAAGAGAGGAACCAGAGCCCAGCGTGTCTATGGGACAGGCTAGGCCCGTCCCAAGAGTTCATATCCTGGAAAGGAACAAACACATGCTTTCAAATCTGCCCCCTCCCCCACTCCCCCATTGACTCTACACCAATACGGCTATAGTCTCTCGTCTTATTTCTAGGCACGAACAACCCTTGAAGCCCAACTCGGCTATTCTATGATTCGCTTTAGCTGATTGGTTATCACGTTAAGTACTTGGTTGACAAGGCTCCTAGCTTCCAGCTTCGAACGTTGGACTTCAAGCTCTGTGGCCCAGAATTAGCCTTGTGTCTTTAAATCCAGGGAACAAGAGATCTGAGAGCTGCCACTCGCATGCTTCTCTGCATCGGGCCAGCTTTCCACTCCCTGCTCTGCCTTTCCCTTTGGCGTGGCCTCTGCTTGAGAGCCTACTTTTAGCCAAAAAGCCTCCATTTCGTTCATGTCTTGCGTCAAGCAAAGCGAGGACTTGCCCCGCAAAAACACAAACGGACGTTTGAGTGGGGCTCCCTGCATACGTACCTTTCCTTCCACCTTTAGCGCCAGTACATCCCAAAGCTTCCTCAGCTTTCTGCCTGGATCAACTTTCTCAAGCATCTTCACCTCACAACTTTTCAATTTCGCGCTATAAGCCGTCGCCGTCGTCGCAATTTCTACCCTCAACCACATTTCCTTACCTATTTTGATTCGTTCGACCCTTCATATAGTTCTACAACATGGTTCAATCCGATCTGGATGTCCTTTTGGACATGGGCTTCGAGAAGGAGCGTGCTGAAATCGCTACAAAGAAGTCTGGAGGACGTATGTTACGCTCACCCCCAAACGCTCGTTGTTGCGTTTTAAATTCTGCCTATCGCATTGCTATACCGGAAAAGTCCACGGCTTAGCCATTCTCTCGTGGCTAAATTGTAGTTAATCCTGCTAACGTATCTGCACACAGTCCAGGGAGCCTTGCAATGGCTAGAGGACAACCAGGACAAGTCTCTTGAAGACATCAAGAAAGAGACCGCTACCCAGACTGAGAGCACCAACGCAGAGAGCCAGTCGGGCGATACCAATGATTCCGCCAACTCCCTTGTTTGTAATGAGTGTGGGAAACTGTTCAAAAACGCCGATCTTGCAACCTTCCATGCTACCAAGTCGTAAGTCGTCCAGTCATCATCCCGCTCCTAGCCAAACACTCGTGTATACCCATACTCACACATCTTCTATGTCAGCGGCCACACGGACTTTTCAGAATCAACTGAGGCCATCAAGCCTCTCACTGAAGAAGAAAAACAGGCCAAGTTGCAGGAGTTACGCGAGAAGCTCAAGGCCAAGCGGGCAGCACAGAGTGTAGATGACCAGGAAGCCCAACGGCAAAACGAGGTATCTCTGATCTATATGGCAAGAATCTGTCTTCCTCCCTGAGAACAAAGTACTGATACTCGGCTCTTTGCCTCTCCTCTGCTTTAGAAAATTCGTATGAAAGCGACCAAAGAAACCCAAGATGCCAAAGAGAAGCTACAGCGCGAAGAGCAACTACGCCAAGTTGCCAAGAAGCGCCAGGAAAAAGAGGCCGACAAACAGGCCCTCGCTCGTGCCCGCGCCCAAATCGAGGCAAACAAGGAAGCCCGCCGCCAAAAAGAAGCTGCTGCCAAAGCCGCTCGTGAGGGTCGTGCCGGAGAAGAGCCCATTACAGCATCAGTACCTACACCCGCCGCCTCTTCTTCTGCCCCCAAGCCTGCACACAGCGAGGCACGTCTAAGGCTGCAGACACCTTCAGGCAACATAATGAAGACCCTGCCGGCTGAGACCACGCTGGCAGAACTAGCGCAAGTTGTTGCCAGTGAGAATGGATTCCAGGTGACCAGCTTCTCGACTACATTCCCCCGCAAAACTTTTGAAGGCGCGGTAGACTTCAGCAAAACACTGAAGGAAGTTGGCTTCGTTCCCAGTGCCGCTGTAGTTGTGAAATGAAGAAACCACAAATATAGATAGTACGTTTTTGTTTGCATGGACCTGGGAAACTATCCTATCCACATTGTGTGGCTTTTAATATGAATGGTGGTCTTTCTCTTGACCCTAACCCTGGTAACTGACAACATGGAGCTTTGTTCCCTCATGTTGTATATGCACGATAGTAGCGGGAACTGACAGTCACATGTGAACAAAGCAAAAAGCAACTTTGTTCTAAATCTTGCAGCATAGTGCTCCTCTACAGAAGCATTTCCAATAGTAGCACAGGAAACAAAGACACGGCATGCTTTTTTTTTTTCTTTTTCGTTTTTGTTTTTTCATCTCATCTTTTTTTGTCTGTTGATTCTTTTTTTTTGTTCATTGGCATTTTTTTTTTTCATTGAAAATTCCGAACTCCAATGCCGAGAGCAATCCATCCGTCATAATTTACCCTATGAGAACAGCCACTCCTTTCTGACAGTGACTTAAACAACCATCTGCCTTGATCGAACGAATTCTGTGTAACACCCCAGAGCCACACAAGTGAAGTAAACCCGGAAAGAAGAAAAGAAACATCGTAAAGCGGAGCATTTAGTCGAACAGACCGAAGCCCATGTCGTCGTCGGACTCCTCCTTCTCTGTAGGTATTGGTCAGTAAAGCATTCTAGCAATGAGGTGACAAGTTGGCATAGTCGACAACACAGGGGATCTGTAAAGCCGCCAACACACAACTTGGTCACCACTAAAGAGGTTCTGAGTTGTTGCTTACCCTCCTCCTTGGCCTCCTCCTTGGCCTCCTCAGCGGCGCCACCAGCGGCAGCACCACCAGCGGGGGCGGCAGCGGCAGGGCCACCGGAGCCAACGTTGGTCAGCAGCTCCTTGACATCCTTGCCCTCCAGAGCCTATTCAAGAAGACTTATTAGTATTCTGATCAATCTTGGTATTCAGGGCCAACTCAGCAATGCCTGCGCAGAACCTCTCTATTCGAAAACTGTCGAAGAATTTGGGTCGCTGTTGCATTTTCACTCTTTCATCAAGCAGGGAATTCGATGTAGTCCCACGTCTCTTTGTCGTCGGTTCGGAGAGGGTTACGCAGGGCAATGCTAGAGGTGGCCCTATCGAGCGGTATTCTAGTGGACATTTATATGTACCTTGGCGAAAAGCTGAGTCCAGATGGGCTCAACATCAGAGACACCGGCAGCGGAGATCAGGGTCCGCAGCTTATCAGCCTGCAAAACAGAGGAAAAATTCAGTCAGCCATTGAGTTCGTTCAAAGATTGCCGAGTGAAGTTTTTAGGAAAATTGTCGTGCGTTTGCAAGTATACAGGTTGGAATATAGGAAAGGTCGAAAACGAAGTGGGATGTTCGGCGGCGATGGAAGATGCGTAGTGCCGACTTACAGTGATCTCGAGACCCTCATCGGCCAGGATCAGGGCGGCGTAAGACGAAGCCAGTTCAGCGGAAGACATTTTGAATGTTCAAAGGACTTTTGGGTATAGCTACACAAAATGAACAGAATTGATGATACTGAAGGAAATTCTTCAACTTGACATAAAGACCAATGTTCAGGCAATTGGAGATTGTTGGCTAGACCAATGGCGTTCCTGCTTCGCACCAGAAGGGCTCAGACCTAACATCATAATTTTGAGCGCACAGCAATGTGGGGCAGCATCCAAGTTGTGCGTTTGGGTCACGTGACTATAATATCACGTGTGCTTGAGGCATGACGATAGACCTGGGAAAGAGCTAAAATAGAATAAAATGATTAATTAATAAAATAAAATAAAATCCAAGTTAAACAGACATATGCATGTAAACCCGTGTGTTATGTAAAACTATATCGTCAGATAGCCTCCCATGATCATATCACTACGCACAGTTTCCTCTTCTTCGCATGCTAATATAGCTGCCGAATTTTTCGCTGCCCATACTACTATCTGCCAGCAAAATACATCATCACAACGGTTTCATGCCCTTGGACTCCTCATCAGCCAGTTAGTCTGTCAAGTGCCAGCTGCTGCACGGCTGGCACTTGGCATCTCCCCGATCGCACGCTAGGCTAAGCCTTATTGGATGTCAATAACAGCCCCGCCTTGAAATGCTCATGAGCCCAATGTGATTTTGAGGATGGAACTATTGGAAATCAGCAATACGCGGTATAAATCATAGCCGCAGCGAGCTTTGTGCCTGTCGTTTATTACACATAAGAGACCGCTAAAATTAAATGCTATGGAATGAGTTACATTTCGTGCACATACTGCGCTTACAAAACGTGTGTCATGGGCCAATATGTCTTAGGGTCTGTTACATCTTAGCTCAGAACTAAAACATCCCGCGTTAGGGTTTAGATGTTATTGGACCAGCCGACTATGACGTTGATTTTATAGGTTTCACCTCTGATGACCGGAACAAGCTATCTAGAGCAAAAAAGCTCTCCAAAGGAATCCCCAACATCAATCTTGTTCATCATTTATCTTGAGGCCCCATCGCAAGCGCATTAGCCACGCCATTTAATAGTCAATCAACCCATTAATAATCTCTGCTTCTTGGCTCCATTAAGCATCCTTTTATCTGGCATCGTCTGCTTGTTCCGTTGCCCCTCCCCCTATTTCGCCAAATTTATCGACACAGTACTATCTCATTTTTTTGGATATCAGCCTTGCCTTTCTCTTTATTACTACAAATACTTTTTGCGCTTCAGTCTACCCGTACCCCACAGAATATGGATACTCCGTCTTGCCCGCAGCCCGCCGATAGTCAGGAGCAACAGATCTTGACGCATCTTGAGACGATTCGCGACAAGCTGATTCTACTCAAGCGCGACCGTACCAACTACATCCGTAGCCAAGATGTACTTCCACTCTATGACGAGGTTATCGAGCAAGTGCGGCTGCTGAACGCTGCACGCGTTGGAAAAGAGGCAACATATGAAAACAGAGGTTCGTGGCTTGCTCCGCTTTCCTTCCCACAGGTTGTCTGTATTGTGGCTTGCGATCATGCCAAAACCAACCCGTACATTGATGATTTGCATGGCTAAGCATTGCTAACGAAGAGGGACAATGGTTATATAGTTGATCGTGTACTTGAGAGCTGCTTCCAGTTGATTTCCCTGTTCTTCATGACTATCGGTCGCAACTACGAAGCGCCGGCAGCCTACGCTCTAACGTCTACTATCAAACGCTTAGCCGATCACCTGACTGAGTCGACTCTGTTCTCGCAAAAGGATCTTGACAGTATCACACACACTCTCGAAAAGCTTACACAATATATCGAAAATGGGCGTGACTCGCATGACCCCATAGTACTTGATCTGCTCTTGAAACGGACAGGTCTTTGCAAGGAAATGCTCAAGAGCCTCCAGGCGAAACAAGAACCCCTGGGCGAGCCTCTGCCAGCGATCCATGAAAAGCTCATTTCTATTCTACGGTCAATATCACTAGCAAACACGCGCAGCAAGGTATGTTGTAGTTGGAGAGGCTATTCAGAGTTTGGATTGCCTAGGTAACAAGGGCACCAAGATAAGCCTTGGCAAGATAATATAAATGCTGACAGCAAAATTTCAAACTTTTAGTTTTCCAACAGCGAGGTGCACAAGCTTTCACTCCAGCTAGCTGAGATTGACGCCATGCGAAAAGAGGGCAACTTTCTTGCTCCTGATGGCTCGGTAGCCGAAGGCAGCGACACAGTCTCTCTCTTGCTGTTCAAATGCATGAAGTGGGCAGAAATAGTGCAAGTAAAGTAAGCTTGAGATTCGAATGCGGCAGGTCCAACTAGTATTTAAAACGCTGCTAACTTGTATTTCAGAAAAGGAGCCATCCCTGCAGCCTTCAAGCCGATGTACAACGATCTGGTCAGAGTACGGTCGGAGTTAGACAAGATTTCCATGACCCAAGCTTGGTCTCTGAGAGAAACCGATCTTTACGATTTCCAGCGCCTGCTTGACAGATATGACGAGGCTAGGGTCGATGGCAACTGGCTAGATAATGAAGGAAAGCCTGCCGAGCTATATGTCCAGCGTGTACGTACATATATATATATATACCCAACATGATCAGAGCACAAACACACTGGCTTTATTGACATCGAGTTGCTAACGCCATGATATCACAGACGCTCCTGTATCTCATTCGCAGGTGTTATGCGTACATCTATTCGCTTATGATTTCCTCAGAGCCAGTTTCCGAAGGGTTGCTGCCGATATACAACCAACTGCAGACTCTAAAGCGATGCCTCATTGAGGTGAAGAAAAATGGCGGAATCGGAAGTCCCCGTGAGCTGTATCCCTACAGCATGAAGGTAAGACTATTGTTCCTGTTAGGAGGTACATCGCGGCTAACTAACATACACTATTTCACCAATGCAGCTTAACTCAATTGACAATCAGCGTGTCGATGGGAAGTTCCTAGTTAATGGCGATATCCCCGAAGGACAGGGCAGTGTCAATGAACTTCTAGCCGAGTGCTTCGACCTAGTGTACGAGCTGCGCATTGAGGCGCAAAATGCGGTAGACGAAAAGGCCGAAGCAGAAGAGGAGGCTCGTGAGACCGCTCGTGCAGAGCAGGAAGAGGAGGAAGAGAGAGAAGAGGCGGCGAAGCTTAGGGCCGAAAAGGCAGCAGCAGCATTGGTCCTGGCAGAGCGGAAAGAACGGGAGGAGAAAGAGGCCAAGTCTCAGGTCTAGATTTATGGAAGGAGGGGAATGGTTAAATCAACACAGTGTTTATAGGAACAACAGGAGCAGGAGATTTGCCTGATTTCTTTTTTTTTTTTTAATTCTTTTTTTATTCAGTTGACTGTGTAATATATCACGTATTGCACATCTCCTTTTTAAGGCTTCTAAGGTTACTACGGACTATCTTAGAAGGCCCCTTTCCTAAGGCTCGCGAACAGCACATTTAAACTAGGTCAAATAGGCGCGTTAGCTTAATGACACCAGAACGAACTTGGAAAGGAATAATAGGAGGACTTACAGGAAGGATTTGAGCCTAGGTGATGATGAAAACAATTATGTTAGGAACGAACTTCATTCACGGCGATTAAAAGCATAAGAACCACACGCACCTTTTCCACGTCCCAAACGCCGCTGGTGGCATAAACATCCTGGGCTAGGAACTCTCTGGCTTCCTCGACCGAGCTGGCAACTAGAACGACGGCGCTTCCGTTCATTTTGAGCGGGCCATCAGGAGTAGGCACCTCCTCGAGAATGGCGCCTAGGCAAGCAGTAGTTAGCATCCTAAACTGAGAGCGATGTAAGTGTTGAATGAGCCTGGGACTGTCTGTGAGTACGCACCGCCGACCTTGATAACACCTGTTGTAACCTGTGACTGGAGGTTTGCAAAGTGTGTCCTAGAAGATGATGCCAAATATGTGTTAGAAGTTTACAAGTCAACGTTCACGGCACTCGATAGATGAGTGAGTTTACTTGGCAGCACTTACGGGCGCGCAGCCAGGCGCTTTTCTAAAGCGCCTGGCTTATCGGGCACGACACAGAGAAACTCAAACTTGCCGGCGGGAACGGAAGACACCATGGTGCGAATATTCAGGGAATTAGAAAATGCGGTGATCTGAGAAGCTGTAGAAACAATTGCAGAGGAACGAGAGTGAAGAGAGGCGAAGCAATTTCTAAAGGAAAGATGGGGTAGGCAACGACCAAAACTTGACATGAATCTAAATGAAGCTGCTGAAAGCGACCGATGAATGAGCGAGTAAGAGAAGGGAGAGGACACGAGATAATAGAACCACTAAAAAGTGAAACTTGGGAGAGATCGCTCAAGATGCGTGAAGTTTACTGTAGACTGTAGATATTGGTGGGGGTGGGTTTCTCCAACGAATTGGGGTGGAGAAGTGAAGGTGCTACTCCATAAGATCCACTTAATAGCTGCTATTTAGGCTGCAGGTGCCAAGATGCTGTCTGTGTAACGACATATAGAGAGTGACGACATCGGAAGCGTCCTCTACGAGGAATAGACGACTACTCAGCTTAGTATCATGATGCGACATGGACGGATAACGAGTGGAGATATACATATACATTCATGATACGTAAATCAGGAACAGAGCCTCTCCTCCGATCAAGCTTTCACATGTGTTTGTTGGTCCGTTACTAGGGGCTATGTGAAGACTATAAAATAGTACGTTCCCAATCATCCCATGCCATTTACATAAATCCAACCGATATAGTAAATGGTATCCTGTTACCTAGTTATAGCCCTAGCTCTTCTTGCGGAGGCCTTCCATCTACCTGCCTCAAGCTCTTATTACTCCGTGAAACATTCAACCAAGCATCTTATTCAATCCCATATGACCGGCTGAGCCAGTATCAAAACCTGGACATGTAAACCAACTTCACAGCATAGATCTACAGCACATTCTTCCTAGATCTCACGGATCCCGTCAGGGAGACTCGCAGTACAATACATACCGCACACCCATCTCTGCGTGTCTGCTCTACAGCTTAGGCTTGACCTGCTTCAGCATCTCCTCCGCCACAATACGCCGCTGGATTTTGCCAGTGGCCGTCTTAGGCATAATATTGGTAAAGTAAATCTAGAAATAACAAGTCAGCAAACTCACACCACTACAAGCATTTGTTGGTACTCACCTCCTTCGGCGTCTTGAACTTAGCTAGTCGCTCTGATACCCACGCTTTGACTTCCTCGGGCTTCAAAGATTGTCCTTGCTTGAGTACAATAGCTACACCAATCTCTTGGCCATACATTTCATCAGGAATAGCAAAGCTAACAGCCTCGGATACTGCTGCATGGCAGGTCAAGACGTTGTCCAGTTCAATGGGTGAAATCTTCTCGCCACCCTTGTTGATCAACTCCTTGATACGGCCAGTGATAATAACGTAACCGTCTTCATCCATTTTTCCCTGATCGCCAGTGCGAAAGAAGCCGTTCTTTGCAAACGCTGTAGCATTTGCAGCTGCGTTGTTCAGGTAGCCGCTAGTAACATTCTCGCCCTTGATGCAAATCTCGCCTTCGTTGCCCTGGGACACCTCGTCGCCATCATCATTGAGGATCTTGACCTGTACGCCTTGTCCCAGACCAACAGAGCCAGGCTTGCGCTTTGCTGGAGGAAGGGGATTAGAAGTCATCTGATGGGCAGCCTCAGTCATTGCATAAGCCTCGAGGACAGGCGCTTGTAGAGTCTTTTCAAGCTGAGCAAAAACGGTGGGCGACAGCGGGGAGGAGCAGGAACGTATGAAACGGATCTTGGGCAGTGGCGACGGAATAGGGTTCTTGAGTAGAATCTGGTGGATTGTTGGCACAGCTGTGTACCAGTTGGCACCGTGGGCGACAAAGTCGATCCAGAAATCAGAGGCGGAGAATTTAGTGGGAACAACCATAGATCCACCGCTATACAGAGGAGCCATCAGCCCGCAGAGGAGACCGTGGACGTGGAAGAGTGGCATAACCAACATGGTACGGTCGGCGGCAGTTAACTGATACGTATTCTTGATGTTCATCATAGTACGAGTGAGGTTGCGATGGGTGAGAGGCACCACTTTAGGACGGGACGTTGTGCCGCTTGTGTGCAAAACAAGAGCAATATCATCCGGCGCAGCAGTCAGGACCCGGCTCTTTTTACCCTTGAGCTTCCCGCTGTCTTTTATATCCAAAACAACCCGACTTTCCTGTGCATCCCAATAGCACTCTGCGATAGCAGCACTAAACTTTTGGGCAGCCTTAACAGCAGGGCTACTGGCATTGAAAGCACCACGAGGAACTAGCACCAAGTCGGACTTGACATCGTCAATATAGAACTCAAACTCGGCCTGCTTGTAGTTGGGGTTCAGTGGGGCCGCGATTGCGCTCTGCCATGCGCTAGCCTCGAAGGCGATTATAAACTCATAACTATTGGTGAGCGCAAGAGACACGTAAGAGCCTTTTCCAATGCCAATTTCTGCGAGTTTTTGGCGAAAATCCGTGATATCAGCAACGAGCTGGGCATAGGTAGCCGTTACCGGAGTCGGCTTGGAGGGCACGATAACAGCGACAGAGCTGGTGACGCCCTGGATGGCAGTCTGAAGAGTCAAGGGGCTAGCCATAGTTGCAGATAGGACAAGTACGTATGCGGTCAAACAATCGCGAGGAAAAATGGAAGCCGATTATAGGAGGCAAGCTATGACGTGATGTGATGCTCGGTTAAGATATCGAGACTATGAAGCAATTGCGCTTTTGCTGAAGTTCGGATATTTAAATGACGGAAAAGTTTTTGATTTTTTTTTCCCAAGATAAAGACAAAGTTTAAGAAAGGAGAGAAAAGAGATGCTAGAAGAAAAGACGTTCTTGGGTTAAATTGAAGGTAAGAAAGAATTCCTGAACCGCTCAGAAATGCGACGCCGTTTATTGTCGCAACAGTTTTATGTTTTTTTTTTGCCCCGGGACAGAAAGACTATATATACTCTGATAACAGCGGGTTTAAATGTTGAAATTCAACAGGCTTCGATGGCGCAGTGGTAGCGCAGTGGTCTCATAATTCATGAGGAGTCTGATATTCAACCTCCACAATGTAAAATGCCATCCAAAGGTCGTGAGTTCGACCCTCACTCGGAGCATGTCTTTTTTGCCAATCTCCATTGGCTGGGATTTGCCGTCTACAAATCTCACCTACGGCGTGAGCTTAGTTGTCTTCTTTTTTTTTTCTTCTTCAACTCTGAGGCCGTGAACGAAAATCTCCTCGTCTTTTCCCCTGGTCTTGTCGTCTTCCATCGCAAGAAGCGTAAAACCTTGGCTGTGATACCAGACAAAACATCTACGGTAGGGTCTAATTATTCGTCCTTCCACGTGACCCCGGCCGGACAAGCCTAGCTAAATCCCTTGATCTTAGCGACCAGCGCCCGGGCTGGTCCACTTCTCCTCTGCTTACACACGCTTCGCATATATAAGACAGCCCACATGCTTATTATTACTTAGACATCGCACATACCCGTACACACGCACACACAAGGGCCATCTACTTTTCGAGCACCTCCAGTCGCTATGAATAACGTAGATGTCCTGAAAGACCTTGAGAATATCCTGCGGTCGCATCCACTATGGACTGAAATATCGGGCCCGAATAACTTTGTGATTACGGACCGCACTGTTAGGAAGAACTCCATAGAGCTTCGTCCAGGCTCACTCTATCTACTCATATCGTCGCCCACATACAAGCCCCTCGGGAAGCAAAAACCAAGACCTATGGCCAAACGATGGCACTGGAGTCTGTACTCCCACATCAGCGACACCCATGGCCAGACATACCATATTACACATGTAAACAACGACGAAGCACGTTCCAAATCGAAAGCCTCACAGCCCATCAAAAACTCTCAGCTAGGGCAAACGCCTCTGAATGGCAGCAGTAGCTGGAAGTTTGAGTCCAACCATATCGAAAACATGCCTCAGAACCTACCTGTGGTATGTGCCATCCGGATCGCTGAAATTGACGACGAGCTACAGTGTGAGCTGGAGAGTCGGGTGGCAAAAGTACCACTTGTGCCAGACATCAGCAGGCGCGGCTTCGATGGTAACGATATCATAGAAGATGGCGTCAGTAGCTGTAGCTGGCTTCTGCGTGCGCTGCATGATTTAGATCAGGAAGGTTGGATCTCCATCAAGCCATCGTCCAGCGCAGATGATATTTACAATGAGGCTGTAGATATTGGCGTGCGGGCAGAACAGATTGATGCGCCATTAGTGAGAGACAGTCAATTTTCACATCTATAAAAATGTTCAAGGACAAGCAGTCGGAAGCGCGTTTCGGACGAAGAAAGGTGAAGGTGGTGGTTTATTTTTTCTTACCTTTTTTTTTTTTTTTATAAAAGCCCTATGTTGGACTTAACGAGCTTCACGATCATGCAGACTGAACTCTAAACGTTTTCTTGATCCTAATACTAAAAACAACCCGCAATCTCACCCTACGACTCTATGTTCGACTTCTCACGATGCCTTTCCTTGCCCATGACATCACACGGTATGTCATTATGTCACAAAAAAAAAAGGCGCGGTTTGCTTGTGTCACCACAAAAATGCGTGTGTATGGATACTTCTGGCCCCCTGTAGACATTCCCGAACAAGCTTGAATCTCGTCTTGGATTCTTTCTTCAACACCTCCCAAAACTACGACGACAATCTTTAGGCTTTATCCTTTTGTATTTTCAAAGAAATGTCTAGCCAATCGCCAGCAAAACCTTCCGGGCTGTCCCTCTACGCAGACTTACTCGAGCCCGAATCTGGAGCTTCCAATGCAACAGACTCTAATGCTGCAGCCAAGAAAAAAGCAGCTGATAGCGGTAAGTTTCTATGCTATATCCCGATGACCTATCCATGGCTTTTGTCTGCAGCTTGGCTCATCTCTTCTTCATCGATCACAGCCCTTCGCTTCCAGCCTATCCGCCGTACTGCTCCAACGAAACCAAAGCCCAAATCCGTCTTTCCGGCGTCCGTGCCTACCCCCAATGCTCCCAATAGCGCAACCCCAGCCCAGTCCGTAGCCGCACCAACAACAGCCAGCTCAACTTCAGCCTCAACAACTCAAGCTCCCCCCGTCAAAAGCCGGCTTTCGGACTGGGCGCCTTCCAAAGCTGATGAGTGGGCCTACGGCACGGGGGAAAAGCGACAGCGTGGTGGACGTAAAAACAAGAACAAACGACGGAACCACGAGCAGCGAGAAACCGACTGGGAAGATGTGTACGATCCATCGCGCCCGACAAATGTAGACGAGTACCTGAAGAGTGATGAGCGCATCGCCGAAATCAGGGAGTGGAAGGATATCCTATACGGCCATCGCAAGAGCTATAGCCGCAGTGTCAGTCCTTCCGGCGACTCAAGAAGCGACTTGAGTAGCGACGAGGGCCGAGATCAGCGGCCCGGCCCGGGCGGTAAGACATTTTCAAGGCTCCAGTCTAAGACATATTCATTAACCATTTTTTTGTAGCGAAAATCGCGCCACCGCCTGGCTTGAACTTTGCGCCTCCTCCAGAACCACAAGAGATACCTATGGACATCTCGGGTGACGATATCTATGCTCGCCGCCAGGCCATGTCTCAGGGCCAGAAGCCAGACCCCTCGGCGCCCACGCCAACTCTGGTCCCGGCTTCTGCTTCGGTTGGTGTAGTTGCCTCCAGTGCGCCAGTACGCTACACGCATGGCCAGAGAGATACCGACAGCAATGGCCCCGAAGAAGGTGGGGACTGGGACGATGATCCCCGACCGGCACTTGGTCTTGGCCATAGCTCTACAGCAAACGATGATGACAATACCGATGACGCCAGTATCGGGGCGCCCCGCGCAAACCGACCCGGCCAGTCCGGCTTTGCTGGCCGCATGATGGCTAAATATGGCTGGACCAAAGGGTCCGGGCTCGGCGCCGAATCTGACGGCATCACCAGTGCACTTTCTGTAGCCGTGGAAAAGCGCCGGAAAAGGCCCGATGCAGAAGGCGGCGGCTGGGCTGAGCCGGCAGGTTCTCGTAATAAAGTCCTGGGAGGCCAGAGGAACAACGAAGATAGCGGCCAGTTTGGCAAGATGAGCGACGTGGTGGTACTAAGCGGCATGCTTGATGGAATGGAAGACCTTGCTCGTGAGATTGAATTGGGCCTAGGCCAGGAGATTGGCGAGGAGTGCGGAGAAAAGGTAGGCCCTACGAAGATACGAAGACGGCCTTTTTCTCTGATTCAAGCCTTCTTACTAACATGTGTATAGTATGGCCGCGTCGAGCGATTGTATATCGACCAAGCATCTCGGCGTGTCTTTATCAAGTTCACGAATCAAATCTCTGCATTGCGGGTAACTAATTCCATACACCACTACTACCCTTTCAAACCCCTCCCTTGTCACTAACAACTCCCACATCGCAGGCTGTCAGTGAGCTCAATGGCCGTATGTTCAGCGGTAATACCATCAAGCCCGCATACTATGATTCAGATAAGTTCGAGGCGTGTATTTATGACTGAGTATACAAACAATAACGATACATCTTACTACTGCATTATCCCCGTGCCCGTCCCATGCATTAAGCCTTGCTGTTCTCTGCACAGCATACCATGACGCTCTTGTTGTTTTCCTGCGTCGACACAGCCACATCAATACCGGGGTTCTCGGTAAAGAAGTTGACTGGTTTCAGTCCAACCACCATCTTTTCACTCGGCATCACCGGCCAGTCTTCTATCCGCGGGTTATGCGTTGACCCGAATGTATGCCACACCACAATGTCGCGATCGCGCACCGCCGATTCATCACCGCCCAGGCTCGTGCGCCGTGAAATTGCCGACGCAATACCATCGCCACCCGACGATTGCATTGTAAAAGTCCCTGCCGGGTACAGCTCATCGTCGTGGTAGCGGGTCACCCACACAGCGTGCTGGCCGAATTCGGACCGTCGGGCATGGAACGATGTCGGGTGTGCGAGCAGTTGTTGGCTATAGGCAGGCACTAACTTGAAGCCGACGGGCGTGCCAGTGATGGGGTTTGTCTTGCTCTCGTTGATAATCTTGAACACACGCGCGCTTTTGTGGTCGAGATCCAGGCCTTGCTCTTTCTCAACTATGGTGGATGTGGTGGTGTAGCCAACGCGGAACGGGTTGTGTGTGTCTGGATCATCAATAGGCATTGCGTGTGACTCTTCGACCTGGACCGAATTGTTCGCTCCGTCTAGCATGGGATCAATCCGTAGGCAGAACAAATGCTGGTGATACGGTGCTAGGACTCCAGGAGCCACCAGCGTGCCGTATGGGGGTACTGGGTCGCCGATGTTTATGGGTGCGGTAGACAGAATGCCAGTTGCACGTACCTCATAGTGAATGGATGCATCCTGGCCAAAGTGGAAGGCAAAGATATACTCGTAGTTGCTGACAGTAATTATTGTCTGAAGCACAAGAATGCGCGAGCGTACCACTACCGCATTGCCTGAGCGGAAGCTCGAGTGTTTCCACAAGATCCCATCATCCTGCTCATGGCAACACACCACGTTCTCCAAACGCAGTGGCGTGCCCTCTGCCTCTACATGCCATGCGTCAAAGTACTTGACGTATCCCAGACAGTCGCAGCCCAACTTTAGGTTATTCGCATTGATTCCCGCACCATCACAGCCAAGGTCAAACGCAGCCTTTCGCGGGTATGGACAGCGCGGATCAGCATACGGTACGAACATCTCAGCCAGCGCCAAGCGATAGAACAGCGGACGGCCATCGTAGCGCACGTCGTGCAGTGTCAGGCCCTCGCGGTAGTTGAACCCAATGCGGAACGTCCACTTTTCCCATGTCATGGCGTTGCCGCGCACGTGGAACGACGGGCCCTCAGGCTGTACTATCTGGTACGGCCTTGTGGTCATTCGTGGCGCGGGCCGCAATTCTGGATGGTATTCAATGGCTGATGAGTGCGTACGACGATCATCAAAGGGTTTAGCGTTCTGGTGCACACGGTCACCTGCGGCTGATGGCAGACGATATATGTTGATCACGGCCAAGTTATCAGAAACTTCAGCGCACAAGTCGAGCGGATAGGCGTAGTAGTTTGTATCTGGGTGCGGGATACGGCGCAAGTAAAACCAACACTAAGGGGAGGTCAGCGGTCCAGACCATATCTGTATGCCTATGTACGATATATCCATGACACGATTGTTGGCGGCTAACTCACCATGGTTGTCCGCTTTGAGACATCATTCAAGCCGTCTGTCGAGTACTCCCATGGCTCCACCACGACCGATGATCCAGCGGGCAGCGCCATCTTGGCGATCTCGGCCTGTATACCTGCGTCGGCCAAACAGGCGTCCTGAACGCGGCCCATGAAATTGGCATCAATATATGAATGCTTGCCTTTTTTGTGTTCCCGATAGGCGACCTTTGCGGCATCCAAGTCGACGTGGAATTCAAAGAGTGGGCGAGTTTCTTCTACCTCTGCCTCGGTGTCCATCTCTATTTCCAGCTTTGCTTTGCCATCTGTAATTTTGCCTTTCCCTGAACAGTCCAGGTTATTTGCTGCAGCATCTCTATCCATCATTTCCACGGTAGGAGTACATCCCTCTGCAATCACATGCACCCGAGCCGTGCGCACCGGCCACACTGCCGGTGTTAGACCACGGGCTACATCGTCCAAGAAGGGGAGTAGTTCAGCCTTGTGTGGCTCATAGAGCGTAGCGACACGGAAGACGAGACTGGTAGCAGGTGGGAAGTGCTCTCTGACGATAGCAGTAGCCTTGTAAACAAGACAGGTAACAACGAGTTAGCCAACACAAGAGCATGAGTCTTGATATAGTGTACGGGGAATGTGACTTTTCGGATCAGATAAGGGTGAGCAAGAGGGCAGGGAGGCAAGACAAGAATGAGTGATTATGAGTACCTGGGAGATTTCATTAGGCCCAAGCGGGTCAAGAGGATGTGGACGAGACATGGCGATAACTCGCTTTACGAAGCTCACTCACCCACCAGTCCTAACGACTAGATAGAAATGCATGATGGGTTGGTTAGGTAGGCTGACATAAAGCAGGCAACAAATCAACAAACACACGTAAAATATTGGGCTTCCTCTGGACAAATATAGTGGCCTATCATTGGCTGGTCTGATTCATAATGTGGGGTTCACAGAGACTTGGCCTTGTCTTGTTTGACGTTGACATCGCGACTCAAATACTAGCGATGATGGATGGTCATCATCTCCAGGAGACATGGCATGGCGCACAATCATGCATGCACAAAGTATGTTTTGGTAAAGCCACATAGGAAGAAGCACGAGATTCAAAATTAGACATGGATAATTATCACTTCTATCGAAACCACCCTATTTATTTCTACATATCGATGTGCCCTCTCTTCAAGGCTGAGGCTGATAAAAAGATACGCGCTGCAAAGACTGTCAACATGCAAAGGGTTTGTTATCGTGGTGCATCGATAGTAGAGTAGGAGTGCTTCGTGGTTAAGGTGGTTTCAAAAAAATAGAGAAAAAAAAAAAAAGGCAACACAAAAAAAGAGGGAATAAAAAAAAAAGATATGGAGCATAAAACGCCACCACAAAACCATGATTATCCTATCCTTAAACAGCACAATCCTTTCATGCATAGCACTTACATCCACCTGTGCTACATGCATCTAAAATGAACAAAAAAAAAAGACAACTTTGAAGACTCATTCTTCCATACTGCTTCGTCTTCTTCTCCTTATCCTTCTTCACCATGTCATCGTCATACAACCCCAAGTTGACAAAAGAAATCAATAATGTCAAATTTATAGCAGCGAGGCAATGACACCAGCAATGGCGACAGAAAGGAAGATAGCATTCGAGCTCTTGGTGCCAGCAGCATTATCCGACGAGCCACTAGAGTTGGAAGAGCTGGAGCCAGAGCTGAGAGGCTTGGAGCCGCCAGTGGTGGAGTCCTCAGTGGCGGAAGTGCAAGTAAGCTTGCCCTGGATCTTGCCAGAGGAAGAAAGCTTCTTGAAGGTGGTGCACGACTCGGAAACATCGGCAGTGGAGATGACATCGAAGGTACCCTTAACGTCGTTGAGGCTGGGGAAAGAAACCTCAGTAAGGTTGCCACGGACGTTGACGGCACCAGCAACCTTGGTCAGCTTCTCAAAACCGTTAACCGACTCCAGCTTATCGTTGTTGGTAATGGTCAGACCGCCACCAATAGTGGTCAAGGCGTTCATTGAGATGTTGGTCAGAACTTCGTTGCCGTTGATGGCAACAGACTGGCCGACGGTAGTGAGCTTGGGGGCCGAAATGCTCTCGAGGTTGGTGGTGTTAGAGAACGCAATTCCGTTTGAGACAGTGGCCAGCAAAGGCATGGAGAAGGACTTGACAGAGCGGACATCGATATCCTTGGCCAGGGTAAGGTTGGGGAGAGAAATCTCGAGGTTAGCACCGTTGGAAGCAATGATGAGCGAGCCAGTGATGTTCTTGAGTCCAGTCGACCAAGTCTTGAGGTTGCGGTTGTTGTCAATCTGAAAAGTATCGACCGAGACCAGATCCATTCCCTCCAATGTGGATATGAAGGTGTTGGAAATGCGGATGCTGCTAACAGTGGTGACTCCGCTGGTTCCAAAGTTGACAGTATCCAAGGTGGGGAGGGCGATCCAGGTCAGTTGACCAACAGACCGCAGGTTGGGGAAGTTGATTGACTCCAAAATCTGGACCTCGTTGAGCTCGAAGTTGCCCTTGATCTTGGTAACAGACGTAGAGGAGAGACCGGTTAGCTGAGTGGCATTGTTGATGATAACATCGCCCTCGATGGCCTCGGGACCCTCAATAGTGACCGAGCCGGCTACTGAGGTGGCGAAAGCAATGCTACCTTTGACTGTCTCGCAGGCAATGGTAGCAGAGGCGGCATCGGTAATGGTGTAGGTGGCAGTAGAGTTGTCACAGTCGACATCGGCTAGTGCAAGAGCAATGGTTAGCTGATGTGAAGGCGTGGATTTGATGACGGACAAGAAAAGAATACATACCCATAGCGGCACGAGCAAAGATAGCCGCAGCGGCGGCAGCGACCTTGAATCCGTGCATTGTGAGATCTGGATAGAGTGAGCTTGTTAGTGGCCTGAAAAGCTCGGACAGTTTAAAACGATGCAGAGAAATGATATGCGTGTATTTTTAAGGCAGTGATAAAGTTTAAAGAAGAAGAAAACAACATGAAGGACAGAGGATCCGGCACGTTGATGGATAAGAGTAAAAAAAACCCAAAGCCCAGGGGAGCTGGCTGGCTTGAATGACTCTTCGTGGTCAAATGATGTGGATTGGAAGAATACGTGTGTGGTAAACAAAGTAGCGAGCAACGGTGGACCAGCACAGCAACAGCGGTGATTCACAGAGACAGGAAAGAGGTAAAAGTTTTGCAATTTGTGGACACTTTGCAGTCCCTAAAACAGCAAGAACCGTAACTATGCAGTCGAAAATGGAAGGCTAGCGCGGCTGAATGACGGTCTCTGTTTGTCTTTGTCGTATGGGCCTGCCTAGGGGATGCTTTCAACCCGGTTGTAGCCAGCCTCGTCATGTGGCTTGGTTTGCCGGCTGTGGCTGTCTCTGCATCACGCTCATATCTCCTGATTCTGGTGCCGGGTCCATCGAAGTGCCTGTGTGTTTCGGTATTCGGGCTGGTAGTAGGGGAAATGCGGGCGACGCAAGCGGCCAACATAGGGCATTCACTGCACGCATACACACATGTCTAGACATGCGCGGCAGGACGGATATGGGAGAAAGGCATACCTGTTTGCTGGAAAGTGATACTAAGTCCTATCGGATATTATGGCCGTCTTCCGAAGTAATGGAAGATGACGTTAGGTTTATGTAGAAGAGCGTGGAAGCAAAGAAATGGAGTTAGAAGAGATTTGTTGGTCTTAACGAGAGTATGGAAATGAAATAAAAGCTTAGGAAAGAAAAATAAAAACAGCGTGATATGCTGGTAGTAGAAGAAAGAAAAAGAAGAGTTGGGTGACCAAGAAAGAAGATTGAAGCCTCTAAAGCGAAGAAGGGTTGGAGGAAGAAGGAGAAGAAGAAGAAAAGGAGAAGAGAAGAAGGACAGAGGAGGAGAAAGAGGAAAAAGAGGAAAAAGAAAATTACGACGAGACAGGCAAGAAATAGCAGAGGCAAAGACGCGGGAATAGGGGAGTACATGAAGGAACCTGAGCCCTGGGCAAACAGCAGATAGGAACAACCAGGCCAGGCAGGTCAGGCCAGTCCCAGCAGTGCATGCAAGCCCCAATATGCCTGTCTGTCTCCCTCCCTCCCTCCGGCCTATGGGGTCCCTTGCGTTGCTGTCTGTGTTTTGTGTTTTGCTTTTATCGAATTTATATATTTGTCATTCATGCCGGTGATGGCAAAGCAAGGAACGTCTTATGCTATGCACAGCGTATCCATCCGCGACAATGTACACAGCATATATAGCTGCCTGCATTGCATGTCTGTACACAGAGCACACACACCGAGCAGCAATAGTGGTGAGTGTTAGGGTCTGCGCCAGAGCCATTGCCCACCAGCCATGCTCTGCCCTTGCCCTGAGCGACTAGGGCACACCCAACACTGACTAGCACCTAGCACAGTGAGAGGGGAGGGTAGAGGGCCCTTGCGACTCTGCTACTCTGCGACCCTCACATTTGTGGATTTTGGACGGAAGTTCCGTTGCCTTAGGTACCGCTACGCGCGGCTGCCCATGCAAAAGGTACATGGTCAGCTCTTCTCTCTCGAAACCATGGAAAATCCAAACAAGGGGCCGAAGGAAGCGTGCATGCACAAGAAGGAAGGAAGGCTCCAGGGGTAAATTTCGGGGGTGAGTGTGTATGGGGGTGGGGGTGGGACTAGCAGGCCGATAGTGGTGAAGAAGGAAGGAGGAAGTCTAGCCCCGAGCTAGGCCAATGAAAGGAGGACGCTGTCAACAGGCAAAGGGTTTGAGCTGGAAGTTTTTTTTTTTTTTTTTTATTCATGATGATTGTGATGCTGGTGGTGACGCGTGTATTGTTTTGTTTTGTTTTGCTATCATTGTTGATCTGAGCCTTTGCCGGGGCCACTTGCGTCTTTTTCCGTTTTACGTTTTCCTTTCTTGTTATTTTTTTTATAGTGTGTGCAGGCGGGCAGGCACCTACCTGTCTGTAGTGCCGTATGGCCGCTATTACCACTGATTCCCTTAAAATAGAGACGATACACGACTAGAATGCTGACGCCTCAACGTCTACCGCAGGCTTTTCATCTTCTCTTTTCCCCTCTTGGCTATAAAGATTAAAAAAAAAAAACAATAACAAAAACAACAAACTGAGAAGCCGAGCCTGTGCCAAGCCTTCAATTCTTTATTTGCCCACGAGCGAGAGTTACTCTTTACCCCCGCTCCCTCAGGGGCACTAGCACACTGGTCTCCACTCTCCACTAGCACATCTGACCCTCCTAAAGGCCTTACCGCCAGCCTTGTGAATGCAGGTACCAATCATGAGCACAATGAGTGCCAATAAGTTCCACTCGTGTTCTTCTACTGGGACTCCCAAAAACCATCGTCCTCAATGTCTTCAGACCGTGCTTACATCGCATTTATTCCATTTAACTTCCAATGTGTGTATGAGAGCCCGAAATGAACTACACTAGCCAGCAGCAGCAAGAATGACATCGTCCCAGCCACAGAGTGCTCACACTCACAGCCAGTACAGTAAAGCACAGGACTGTCCCATAAATACTTGATCCATTTCAGCGCTCGGCCCACTGTAGTCCAGCCCACCCCACTAGGCATCCGCCCATAGGGGCCTAATCCTAGCAGCTCCAGCGCTCCAACAGCAGCGGCGTTGCTCCCTAGTCAACGGCTTGGTTTCTCTTTCGCACTTCGCTTATCCTCAAACATATTTTCCACATATCCCGCCTCATTCTTGCGAGAGGAGAGGTGTAAAGATATGCTATGCTGGGCCGATGACCCGAGGAATACCAGACACAGCGCATAGCGATAAAATAGCAGAAAAAAAAAAAAAGAAAAAAATCAGAGGAGGAAAAACAAAATAGAAAACAAACAGAAGAAAAGCGATCAAATCGACTGGGCCTCCCATCAAAACGTCAAGTGCTTCCTCCAGCCCAGCCCAGCCAACCTTATTTACTCCAGCTATGCCTCCATCACATATCGCTATCTTTGGTCTTGAATGACGACAAAGGAATAAAGAAAGAAGACATGAGCTTCAATTTGTTTCAACTTCCAACAAATGGCGGCGCCGGCGGACACACAACTCAAGGAGGCACAATGGGCCACATGTGGTGTCATGTCGCCCCCTTTGTGAAGAAGGGCTGAAACACCAAGGCGAAAAAAAAAAAAAAAAAAAAAAAAAAAAGAGGGAACCCGTCAATGCCAACCCTAACCCTTTGTCATATGATGAACAGCGACGACACCAATTGCAGCTGAAAAAGGATGCGCGATGCACCACTGTTCAACGGACAGAGCGAGCAGACGGCTATGAGAAGGAAGAAGAGGAAGAAGAGGAAGAGGCGTAATTATAAAACAGCAAAGAATACAGGCTGCTTTCCGTCACGTGCATGTCGCAGAAGGAGACTTGTGCTGTCCGCAGTACGGCTGAGTGCTACGAAGGGCATGGTATCACGGCTTCATGGTAAAGCAGAGACTGACAGAGACAGTGCCAGGGATGCAATGCAGTCACAGGAGAATAACAGAAGGCCAGCACTCCGGTTGGCTTGCGCAGAGGTTGTATAAACCACGGCATTTACAGATTTCTCAGGGTGGAAGAGAGACAGTAGCGGAAGGCCTGAGACATAAATATCCCGCGCAAGCACGCCTAACAATGGCCATACGGTCCGGTCCATCTTGCTGTCGTTGTCCCTGGGGAAGCCTTTCCACCACAGCTGGTGTTGTCATGTCGTATCTATGTTGGACAACAGATGCAACAATTGGTAGCACAAATACACGGAATACGCATGCATACACATGTACACAAGCACACGCACTTGCATATATCCGCACGCAATTGAATGCGCATGTATGTATGTATGTATGTATGTATGTATGTATGCAAGCATAAAAGCATACAAATACACTGACGGCGATGGATGCCATGTTTACATGCTACGTGAGTGTGGGTGCTGTGGTACAACGATCACCTATCTCGGCTCGCAAAAAAGCCACGGACTGTTACGCTTGACTGGCTGTACCGTTCAACATTATTTATTATACACGCTATGGAGGTGTGCCAAGTATACGTAATGTTGTTACGCAGCAGGTCTTGGAAAGGGAAAATTCTTACAGTCCAGCCAACACGAGAAAAGACGGGAGAAGAAGCCAAGCAAGATGAGGCTAGTGGAAGTCAGTGCATGTCAGCCAGCCTGTCAGCTAGGGCAGTCTGGGAAAAGACAGAACCGACAGAGAAATCATCATAACACAAGAGAACTGTCGTCTTCCGGTCTCCCGGTCTTCCAGTCTTCCAGTCTTCCAGTCTTCCAAGCTTGATGTCAGTTGAACTGTGTGGAGCGAGGGGGCTCATGGCGTCAAGTCAGTCAGTCAGCCCGCCAGCCAGCCTACTGAGCGAGGCCTTTGTAATTGACTGTCTCCAATGGCCCTGAACGGCCTGGGAAAAAGGCGAGTATGGATGCAGGAAACGTGGGGAGCATGAGATACAAGAAGGGCATCGTGATGAGCACATGAAAAGCGAGGGGGCGATAAAGCAGCAGCAGCAGCAGCAGCAGCAGCAGCAGCAGCAGCAGCAGCAGCAGCAGGCCGATAACCCACAAAGCCACAAAGGCCAAACACTATTGCGAATAGCACAGTGTATACGTACGTACGTACGCTCTTTGGCCAAATATGGGAAATAGATGAGATGCAATCATCACCCCATGGGGGTATGATGTATTGTATACCTGGAGCCGCATAACAGGCTAGTCAAGCCAAGCCCTTCTTCGTTCTTCGTCTAGCTGACAGTCAGCGCTACTAGGGACACCAAGGGCCGCTAAAGCCTCCAGTCCCCACTAACTAGAGGTGCTAAATATTTTTGGTGATCTTTTTTAGTGCATGTTTGGTCTAATAGGGGAGACTGTGAAAAAGGCTAAGTTTGCGAGGAGGCTTGCTATAGTACCAGCGACAAAGACGTAGACAATTAAAAGAAAAAAAATATGAAAATATGATGATGATAAGCAGTACTAGAGTTTCATGTCAAACGATGTCTCAGGGGAGGGCAAACAAGGAAGCAAAAAGAAAGGAAAAGAAACAGGTCGAGAGCTGTTGGGAGGAGGCAGTAAAGACTTTTATTAGGGCTGTGTACACTGAACATCCACTGGAAATATAGGCGGTCAGGAGCCCTCGCTGTAGCTCGTGTCCCACTAAACATACACATACACCATACTGCCCCCCCCCCCCCAACATTAAGACTCGCCTCTTTCACTTAAGGGTAAGCAAAAGTCCTCATCACACGTCACAGAGAAGAGGACGGTAAAGAAAAACAAGAGCCGAGCTGGAGCGCAAGGAGTAGCGGGGGCGAGGGGAGGGGAGAGGGAGAAGGCAACAGGAATGAAGAGATGTATGTCTGTAGATCGTCTGGCTCACAGTTGCAGATCATACAATGTAGAGAGTGCCCCTACACAGACTGCTTGGCTAACTCCCATCTGCTGGCACAAACTCTGCTTAGCCTCCACTCCCCTCCCAAAGCATGATTGAATCACAGTAGAGTAGATTGAGCAATTTGAGCTTCCTCGGCTTAATTATATTGGCTCTCGTGTTTGAGACGGTGTGGGTGGAAAAGCCCTTCTTTCAGGTGACGGTGTGCAGGGGCTTTTCAGAACTGCCCTACGCTACTGTCGTAGTGGACTTACAGGGGACTCGCAATTCATTTATAGTGCTTCCATAGCGCCTGTGCTATATAGCCCAGAGCTCCGTGGAATGTCCAAGGGAGACGAAGTGGACTTCTGCTGTCATCAGTAGGGAACAGACGAGCTTTCATCTGCATCGCGTCGTCTATCTTCCTCTCGTGACTCTTCCTTTCCATTTGTCGCTTTCCCTTGGCTCTTGGTGACCGCTCAAATCCCGAGTCGGTGGCCATCTTGTTATCCCTAGCAACGCTTACCAAACCAACCACACTCTGTCCTCTCCTCCCCGCTGCTGTCCTCCCCCTCATTCTCTGGCTTCTTGTAACGAAACACTGCAAATTAACACACATGCCCGGAAGCTTCGGCTGTTGTCTTCTTCTGTCTATTGTCCAATCCAACAACAAAGCAGAGAGAGAGAGAGAGAGAGTACGCGCAGTCAAAGCAAACATGCTTCTCCTCTCTTCTCTTCTCTCCCCACCCCCTTGCCGCCTCTTCTTGCTGTAGCCATGCCTTATCCCGGCCCTTATTCATTTAAACTGAACCTGAACGCTGCGGCACAAGGGACTCACTCTGATGAGATAAGGCGTTTCCTTGCTGCGTTGAGAAAAGACGTTTGGCCATGTAGGGTAGCAAGATGGATCAGTTAGTTGTTTAGATAATATAATTTGCAACAATCACACCACCTAATCATAAGCAAAGGAGTCGCAGACAATGCCCAAGAGTCTGTCTTCTCTTCTCGTCCTCGCATTGTCCCCTTTGCTCGAGTTGAGCTAAAGCTTGACATGAGTTTAAGAAATCTGGACCGTCTGTATGTTTCTCATAGTTCTGACTTGTCCTTCACAAGTGCCACCCCTAACCATGTTATTGGTGATCGTCATAGAAACGGAACCATTGGGTTATCAGGAGACGAAGAAAAAAAGGGCTAATTTCGATTTCGGACTGTCTAGCTTGCTCGGCTGGGTTATGTAATCTTCAGCTGGCTTGATTGCTATTACTGCTCAATATATTGACTTGAATGCACTGCCCCGTAGATGGGATGGAGAGGCGATAGAGAGCGTGTAAGAGATGGGCCTCCATGTGCTAGTTCATGGAATTGGCCGTTTAGGCTGGGGCCGCAGTTGTATGAAGGCAATCTTCAAGAGAGTCCGATTGAGCTATTTGCTATTATATACATCGATAGCACTACGTATGTCCGCCATACCAAAGAAATGACAGCTATACGCTCTATCCAGAGCCATTCACCGCCTTCTTTTCTTTCCCAGTTGGGGTCGCATCTCCCTGCATGGCTTCGATATCCGTATTTTCTACCTGCCACATGTACCACATGAAGATGCTTCGGTAAGGCGCAAACCGCTGTGAAATATCCCGCATCTCGTTCTCGCTCATATATTTCCACTTGCCCTTGCCGCTGCTCTTAAGCCGGGCCACATCACGGCCCTCAAAGGCTGCCATGCCACGTTGTACGCCCAGATCACCGAGAGAGAAAACATCGGGCCGGCGTAAGACGAAACACGCAAACATCTCCACTGACCAGAGGCCCAGACCTCGCACGGCTGTGAGTCGCTCAACAAGATCATCGTAGGATGCCTGTGCCAAAAAGCTGGCAGAGAGCTCGCCCGACACAAATTTCTCTGCAAGCCCATGGATGTACTCAGCTTTGCGCTGAGAAAGGCTAGCGCCCCGGAGAGTACTGATGTCTAGTTTTACGACTTGGGACGGGGCAGGGAAGGGCGCCTGGGAGCCTCCGTTTTTAGTATTTGTATTGGCTGTTGTCCCTTTTTCGTTCTTCTCTCTTTCTACCGGCATCTCTGTATCCGCAGTAGGCTGGAACAGGCTGACAAAGCGCTGCTTGATGGTTCTCGCCGCTGCCCCGGACAATTGCTGTGAGATAATACTGCTCACTAAACCCTCCCACGGGTCCACGGTCTCGGAGAGACCCTCCGGGGAGAAAATAGTGCAGTGGTGTTTGTCAATCAGTGGCGCCATACGTGCATCTACCGAAACCAAGTGGCGAAGTGCATCTGACAAAAGTGTGTCCTTGTTGACAATCTTCGCTGACAGCCTGTCTATTTTATAGTCCTTAGATACAGTGCCAGGGGAAGACGGGGGAACGATACGAGATGTCTCGGGTGATACGAGTGTTGCCGAAGTTAGATTCGACGCTGCAAAGTAGCGTGTGGAAGGTGTGACGAGAAGACCATGCGTTTTGCTCTTTTTCCTTAGAGTCACTGGAGCGGGAAGCTCGGGAAGTTCGTCAGGCTTACAAAATGAAGGAGGAGACGAGGGTGCCTCGGTAGATGCGCGGGTAATCGATGTTGCTTCGGAGACATCCGACTTTCGCTTCTTCGTTACGGCCAGTGGACCCCGCGAGTTTGTGCTAAAAGCAGAGATCTGACAGGCCGGTTTTGAGACGGGATTAACTAGCATAGAAGCCAGGCGCGCTGATCGGCGTGTTGTCATTGTTGAATGGCTGCTGTGCGGGGTAATGCAGTGGCTAGATTATGCTTTAACTGGCCTCTGCTTATTGTCCAAGTCTAGACTGTAAGGAAATGACTCAAAGAATTGACACGACAAAAGATTTGGGAATGTGCAAAATGCGCTGCGTGAGCCAAAGTCGATAGTATGTCAAGACTGAGTTGAAGACTGGTGCAAAGCGAGTTTATCACGTTATCACGTGCCGCTTGCAGGACACGTGAACACGATCAGTCAAATTTTGACACAGGCTAAAAGCACAGGCAAAGCGAAACGCTTACCATGCAGTAATGCCACATAACAAGTAAGCATTTAATTGCCACTTAGAGATGTCCTACCTGATAGAATTAACCAGCTTGCGGTGATTGTCCAATATTGTCGGTTTAGCCTAGTTCTTGTAGGCTTCAACAAAGAGTTCTCGCATGCCCTTTAGAAGCACAACGAGATCTCTTGTTTCATTAACGCGATCAACAACCTTTTCAACCTTTTCCTTTTCTAGCTTGGGCCGGCAATGCTTGACATCGTAGTCTCTTGAAGCTGTCGACAGTTCGAACCAGGCCTCGCGCTCCCAGTCACGTTCGTCTACATGTGAGTAGATAAACTTGAGCCGGTCGTCTTTGCCGGCACCTTCAATCTTGAGACCAAGGGTAGATGTCCAGAAATCAAGTTCAGGTACATTAAAGCGTGCCTGTGATTCGAGCTGGGCGGCGTGTGCGCGCTGGGCAGCGAGGCGGGCATCAATTTCGCGCTGGGTCTGCTCAATCTGCTTCTTGAGCATGTCGCGTGTGTTTAGGTGGCGATCGCGCTGGGCTTCAAGAGAGGTAATGGCATCGTGCATTTCGCGAGTCTCGGCATCTTCTTTGGCGATGCTTTGTTGGAGCGACGAGGTCTTGAGTTGAATGATTTCAATGTCCTTGCGCTTCATTCGCTCGTCCTCTGAGTGAGTGGGAGTTAGACACGGCCTGGAAGAGGGGTAGCTTGTCCTAAGCTGCGGACAGGCGCACAAGACATGACGTACCTTGGAGTTCGGCAATGTTCATGCGGAATTGGTTGCGTTCTTCTAGAACCTTTTTGCGTCCTTGCTCAATGTAGCCGTCGAACTTGGATGTGAAGCGAGTCATGCGGTCGCGCAGATTGTCGAAACCGAAGTTGGCATTTGGCAGCGTTTCAACCATGGATGGGGCAGTAGGAGGCAAAAGCGACCTGGTGGAGGCAGAGGGGTCAAAGGACATGATGTGAGGAGGAGAAGGCCGAGGCGTGTGTTGTTGTAACGGAGATGTTAAACACGGAATGGATTTTGGAGCCGGAGGCTATGAGGTAGAGGCAGTCCCAGGAATGAATGCTTGATCTGGCGGAAAGGACAGTGTCAGGAGGCAGTTTGCTGGTTGCTTGTGTGTGCTGTCTTTGTTGTGTTTGTGTATGAACAAGTTTGTGAAGGAGAGCCAGACGAATTGGTTGTAGTGAGTGAGCCTTGTTTGGTTGAGGTGGGCTTAAGTGGGATGAAAGAAGCCTGGTTGCTAGGTCAACATTAGTGGCCACGACTTATGTCAGCCACTGTAAACAAACGAGCTACAGCGTGGGTCCTCTGGTATGTTCGCTGCAAATTAGCAGGCTAACTATGAGCCTATCTGGTAACGATACGCTAATCGCGCCCCTATGATAGGTGCTTATCGATAAGCAAAAAAAGTATTGGACACTATTGGCATTCTTTCGCCTGCGAAATCTTCCATCATTTCCAATGCGCATGCTTTAGGCTCCTCTCAATTCGAGTAGCCTTGCCACTAATATATTTGAAGCCATCTTCTTATTTTATTGTTTTTTTATCAAACTTGTTTGTGCTGTCTGCTGTCACTGCTGCCATTGATCTTCTCACCTTATCAGAGGCTGCTTCCCTTCCCATACTTGGGCTTGGGCGTCATGCATTTGATCGCACCACAAGATAGTTGGTTCACGCTCTTGTACTCGCAGCTGACGATTCCCTATGGCTGATACACGCGATATCAGTAGCCTGAAATACGGTTACACGGGGAATATCATATATATACCGAAAAAGAAGCCGTCGTCATCTGCAACCTCTGCTGCCTCTGAGACATCAGTGGGCGAGCTTCATGCGAGCCGCCGGGTCGACAATAGTGGTGAGTTTCTGTTTCTTGCTTGGCTCATTTCCAGCGCATTCCTCTGTTCTGCCGGGCTTTGTCTCCTTTTACTAACAAAATATACGCACTCTATAGCGCCGTCCTTCCGTATCAAGTCTAGCTGGGAGCTTTGCTATTCCTCGTCCTCGTCATCGATTCAACATCCTGACCCCCCCGATGAATCGACCTCTACATTTTCTGCAAAGAGAGTTCAGAAGAGATGGCTGCAAACTGCCCACCCACAGACTTTTGCCGGAATAAGCGCGCTGTCTGAACTTCTCGATGAAGAGACCCTGCCTCCCGCTGACAATCAGATCTGTATATCCGATAATACCTGCTTCGAGATTGGCGAAATAGCAGATGTGACGGGACGCTCTCGGTCCCGTGGCGCAGTATCTGTGATAGCCAAGACTTCGGGTAGTGGAGGTGAAATCCTACATATAATTCGACTTCAGGACATGTGGTTCCAGTGGAAAGATAGCAAGGATGTTTCCATCCGACTGCGCAACATGAGCCTACTCGACAAACAAGATGAAGTCTTTTGGTCACAGGATGCTGTTCCCATCACTGGTATTAAATTTGCTGTGGACAAGGGCCTCAAGCGCCACCGTCGTTGGATCATGGTTCAGAAACGCACTGGCACATCTATCTTGCAGCCGGAGCATCACAGTGTACCGGTGCCTGTCGTGAACCCAGGCCATGGCATTGTCGGGATGGCATCTCGTATTGATCCCCGTCTGCTGTTCACCATCACAAGCACACAGACTGGTGGCCATGCACACTCCGACATGGCCTTTACACCGACTCGCGGAGACCAGAAAGCGAGACTGGCCATTATCGATGAAATGGGGTATTGGTCAGTTTGGAGCATTCATGGGTCAGCAAATATTGCTAGAAATACAGTAAATGTATCTATGCAGGTCTGTGGTCATATAGGCCGTGGAATTCTGCCCAATCTTCTAGATCCCATACCGTTCCCAGCACAAAAGCATGGCATTATACTCTGCAGGGTAGATCGGCAGGATGTCTTCTTTGACACATCGTCCGCTGTGCAGAATGGTACTGATGATTTACCAACCACTCAGACGCCTATCATCTTTACATGGAATAGTAGAAATATTGCGGCGTTTGATATTGATACTCCCGAGCCTGTCGAACCCATTGCTAATATCCCCCCCCTACGGCAGTCCTCTGAGACCATCCTTGATGTCCAGATCGACCCTGTCAGTGAAAACCGTATCGTGGTACTCACCTCGCGTCATATATTCTGGGTGGAATGTTTCTGTAACGCCAAAACTGGCACCCCAAGGGTGCGCATTTTGACCAGCGCAAGTCATTGCACATATCTCAATGATAACGATGTGCAGATGACCACCTCATCTTTTGTAGAATCAAAGGATATGGAAACAACATTGGTGATGCTACATTCGTTGCAAACAAAAACAGTCAAGTCATTTTGGCTACGTAATGTCGAGGAAATTGGCTTGGTACAGCTGTACCAGAGTGTATCCATGGTAGATTCCCAAGATGACCAGGACAGATCCGCCGAGTCAATAGCCAGCGCGGTGATCCTTCGCCTGGCAAACTGCCCGTGGGGAGAACGCGATGACGTTCCTTTCCTTGACCAGGCTGGTAAAACCAGCTCCTTGAAAGCGAGCCAGGACAGGGGACTTGACTTGACGGCGAGTGGCTTTATGTTCCGTGAGAAAAACACGCAGTTTCGCCAGCTATTCTCGCTCAGTAGAACTGGCCAGATTGGGTACTGGATATGTGCCATAGCACCTGGGGCTGAGGCAGCGGCCATCACCGCACCGGACGTTAACGTCTATGCCCAGGCTAACCGCTGGTCTAAGATTATCAAGAAGCGCAAACAGGCGTGTATTGACTTCATTACACCTGCGTTTGTGATCCCTGATGGACTAGGAAACTTTGAAGAGCTTGCCATGCGCCCCTTGAAGCAACGGTCACAGGAGAGTAACGCCAACGACTCCCTGGACGATATTTCTAATTCCAAGCGGCTTAAACGAAAGTTCTTTTTGGGATGGCTCCAGGCGCAAAAATACTTAAGGGCAGCCGGGGCCGGTCCTGAGTTCAGGGACAAAAACTTGTCCATCGTGAGCGAGAGGATCTTTGCTGTCGTCCGGGATGGAGTAAGATATAATAGATTGCCGTATCGGACACTGTATGTATACCCTCCAGCTGTACAAAGATGATGGTTTGTCGAATCTAACAACTTATAGGATCGAGTGTATCAACGCCGAAGAGTTTTTAGAGACTCACGCCGTCGAGAACGACCAGTCATGGAGCTCAGAAATAATGCAGTCATGCGACTTTGGCCATGACTCGCCGATAATCACGGCCACTGTAGCTCGACCAACACCTGGCTATGTCGATATATCCACCCAGTTGGATGGTCTTCGGAGTGAAATTGAACAGAAGTGGCCTATGCCTAAAACCATAGCTTCGAGAGCGGATATATCCCGATTCCGCCAGCGCCTCATAGCTTCGATTGCACGGGACGCTTTACTAGCAACCAATGCAGTTTTCATTCGAGACCTAGCCCCTCCAGGGCGTATATTCCAGGAAGAACTGCATTCATCACAGTCTAACTTCGTAGACTCTTCGCAAGTCCAAGGATCGTCTCCCCCCCGATTCATGTCTCATACACAGGTACTACCAGAAAACAACACAAGCCAGAAATACAGCCGAAAAGAAAGCACTGCATCTATCAACGAACGCAAGGCGCGAGGGCGTGAGGCAATCCATCGACTATCCCAGTATGCCATCTCAATAGAAACCGAGGGAGACCTACAAGACACTGCCCCCCACCAAATACTCGGATCATGGCCAAAGGAACTCGGCGTGTCTACGGACAAATACATCTCGTCGCAGGCCATGGTGCATGTCCAGCGTGAGGAGGAGATTCGTAAGAAGCACCAAGCCATTCAGGCTAAGAAACGCCGTCAAGCCCTCAAATACGGCATAATCTCCGAAGACAGCCTACGCTCGTCGCAGACTGTTGGATCCCCGTTCTCACAGGCTCAGACCCAAAGCCATATCCAGTCATCAGCTGCCCCGCGAATCAACGCTCCAGTGGTCGCTCCATCGACGCAGGTCAAAGTATCTGCTCTTACACAACCCAGCTCTCAGCCATATGGGACATCGCAAATTGCCATGTCACAGCCTGTGGCTGGCGTCTTTGGCGGAAGAGATGTACTCAAGTTGCAAAAGAAGAAAAAAAAGAAGAAGGGCGGAATCAAGTAGTCATGATGCTGATTTGTATTTGGCCATCTATGGTGGCTTTAGGGTCACTCACTATAAGGGTTAACACAAGTCGAGATATTCACAAAGCTAATAGAGCACTCATTGTAAGCATGTCAATTTTTCTTTCCGCTTTGATGAAAGCCAAACAAGTACAAGTAGTTCCGGAATCGCGGCTGGTTCTCCCCTACTATCTTTGTGTGAATCATTTTGGTACTCTCAGTAGAGTATGTCTCACCACTGTCACGACGAGCACCATGAGCATGGTGGCCATGATCACCAGCACGATCACAGCAATGATGTAACGCCGGCCCTGGAGCACTCGCTCTATCAGCACATTGAATTCGACCAGATACAAACATTGAATGAGAAGACCGAAGGAAGCGGGCGGGGCATCGTCAAGAAGACATGGTACGACCGGGAGAGCCTCGAGCCTGAACTGGAAAGCTCTGCCGACGAGCAGCTGTTGATTGAAATTCCGTAAGACTCCTCTCCTCATTCTGGCAGTTCCTAGAGAAAGTAGCAGGTCATGTATCATGTGGTGTATGGCTGTGCGGTACAGAATGCGACTTGGCTGACACACAATGCAGATTCACGGGCCAGGTCAAGCTGCACTCGATCCTTATTCGAACCAGCACTACAGCCAATGCTCCATACACACTCAAAGTCTTTGCCAACCGCGACGACATGGACTTCAATGAAGCGGAGGACTCGGCACCAACCCAGACCTTCGAGTTACCGCAGAGCGTCGACGTGCAGGAGCTGCCGGTCAAGCGCGCGCAGTTTGCACGCACGCGCAAACTGACGCTATTCTTCCCAGATAATTATGGCGATGGGGATGAGGATGTCACGAAGGTACTCTACCTCGGCTTCAAGGGCGATTGGATGCAGACGGGCCGTGCGCCGACAAATATTATTTATGAAGCAGCGGCTAATCCGAATGATCATAAAGTGAAGGGCACTGCTAGCAAGAAAATGGGGAGTGATATTGGCGGGGGCGGACATGGATTCTAGTCTTGAGGTTTCTCATTCTATGCCTATGAAAAGAGTATATTTTTGTCTTGTTCCTACTTGTGTAATGTACTGTGGAGCTATGGTGTTTGTCTGTTTTTCATTGCCCGTGATACTTCTTGGTAATCGGGCTTAGCCTTGTACGTTAGGCTATGCCCCACATCAGACCCACAACCAATCACAGGACGCAACTGAGCAAGGGAAAAAAATCGGAGGGACGTTTGACGATGCTCATTTGCTGTGGCTTTGTGCCTTGTGTGTGATTCTGGTCCTGACGATAAAAGAGGCCTGCAACAACGACGGTGCTTCAGTTTTGTCTGTCAAGCTACTCAAAAACACATTGACTAGCTAGTCCGATCCGGTCTTGCCCCCGCGCCGCTTGCTGTTTGAGTCTCACCGCCTATAAAGCTACCAACTCTCACTAATACCGCCAACCGCACATTATTCTCGCCATGGCCCCGCGGTTGCCATGCCGCGTGGGGTCTTCCCTAACCCTTCCCCTACGGCTGCTTGCAAACGCTGGCCCAGACTCTTCTGTGGCATCCCCAGTGACACGCCGCCTCTTCTCCCAGACCGCCCGCCACGGCGTTAAATACGGCTGGTCAACACACCCGCCACGCAGCAACCCCACGAATTCCGGCCGGCCGACTCGGGTCTGTCGCCCCTCACAACTAGCCCTGATGCTGCACTGGCCCGCAAGGCGTACACGACGCCTGTACGCACGGGAGTATTGGCTATCAAGAAGGGCATGAGTGCCATGTTTGTTGGCAAGGTCCGGATGCCATGCACTATTTTACAACTCGATCAAGTCGAGGTGGTGGCTACCAAGAACCGTGACACACACGGCTACTGGGCCGTTCAGGTCGGCCTGGGCACTCGCAAGGCCGCTAACGTTCCAGCACCGCAGCTGGGCTATTACGAAGCCAAGGGCCTGGCGCCCAAGAAGCACCTGGCGGAGTTTCGTGTCCGCAACAACGATGGCTTGTTGCCAGTTGGTGTGCAGTTGCAGCCGTCGTGGTTCAAGCTGGGCCAGCACGTCGACGTACGTGCCACGAGCAAGGGCAAGGGCTTTGCTGGTGGTATGAAGCGCCATGGCTTTGCCGGTCAGCCGGCGTCGCACGGTAATTCAAAGACCCACAGAGCCATTGGTTCGGTTGGCCCGTCGCAGGGCGGTGGTTCGCGTGTGCATCCCGGCAAGAAGATGCCTGGTCGCATGGGTGGCGAGAGCACGACCACACAGAACCTGGAGGTGTTGCAGGTTGATGATAAGATGGGCATTGTGGTTGTCAAGGGCGCTGTGGGTGGTCCCAAGGGTGGTTTGGTTAAAATCGCTGACGCGATCAAGAAAAAGGTGCCGCCAGAGCTTCACCGTTCCAAAGCGCTGTCTAACCTGCTCGAGGCTCACCCTGATGCTGAGGCAAAACTGGAGACGGCACGCAAGCTACACCTGCAGCTGAAGGCTGCTCGCCAGGAGATGGTTCTTCCTGAGTCTGAGTCTGTATAAGAATGATGAGGATGAAGATGGGAGAAGAAGCGAAAAGGAGAGACTGGCATGGATATGGCGGGCTTGATGTCTCTGAACGCTGGCACTTTGTTTCCATTATCACTGTACTTGTAACATTACTGCGCACAAAAAGCACACTGTGCACAAGACCATGAGACTTTCGAAGGAGATTTGGTTAGATAGAGGGATGGAGAAGGAAAGGACTAAACATGAGAGTGGCTCTATATGTTCTCCATTGCTATAACTACATATTGTACAGATACTATGATATTGCTATTTTTTTTTATACTTTCTTTTTCTTCTTTCTCTTTTCCTGCTCGTGTCAGCAAGCTGGCTGCTGCAGAGACTGTAGTATACCCAGGGAACACCATCGATTTCTAGTGTTTGGTAACTTAGTTGCCGAGAGGCTTCTGTCTGTAGCCACGAGTTTGGATGGCAAAGTCCTCCTCATCTAGCTCCAGCGCCGTGTTCAGAATCGAGCCCATGGGATCGCCGCCATCAAGCAGGTCAACCTTCTTGCCGTCAGGTGTAGTTAAGCTCCACTCCATTGTCTCAAACTGGCCACGGTCGGTGTATCTGTAGCTAGTAAAGGTCATGACAGCCTCTCCCTTGTCGCCCTTGACGCTAAACGAGATATTGATGCGGCCATGCAGCTGGTTCATTTCGCCCGAGATCCACGGGATGCGTTGCTTGAAATAGATTTCGTTGCCGAGAATGGCTCGCGCGCGTGGTGACGTGCGTAGCGCATACAGAGTGGAGTTTGTCACCGAGGAAGTCATCTTCTGGTAGTTGAAGATGGCTGCACTGCAGAGCGCAATTAGTGCGACAAAGATGGGGAGTGATCGGAACCATGAGAACTGGATCGAGCGGACGTCTACAGATGGGCGGGCGGGGTGTGATACGGTTAGCTTGGGCTGACTCGCTAGCGTTCGCCCGGACTCTGATTTAGCACCGGCTGTAGCATGCTGACTTACCAGGCAGTTCGCGGTTGGCCCTACGTTCCATTAACGGACCATCGCCGGCTCTCGGAGCGGGTGTGGATGATGCGGACGAGACCTGGCGTACGGTACGGGCCCATATGGAGGGCCGGGATACGACGGCATGGCGGGTTAACTGAGCAAGCGCTCTCTGCTGCAGTGCTTTGGTAAGCATTTTGATTGCTGCTATTTGGGCTTGTTCTAATGCGAATATCTTCTAGGGGACTTTAGAAAGACGTCGGCCGTAGCATGATGTGAAGGCTTTGCGTGTGTTGGATAAATGTGGACCCTGAAAGTTCAAGGGTTGTAAGTTAGGGTTGGGATGGTCTTCTGTCGAAGCGTCATTGGGGGGGGGGAGGGGGGAGGAGGAGGTTTTGCCCAAGCTCTACTCGAGACAAAGAGGCTCTTTGCCTGTTCATTTTTCAAATCCAAGCCTTTGTTTTAGGTGATCCTGCCACATCGTAGTTGCACATAATGTCTGGTGTCTCACGAACTGCTGGAGCTCGTCTTCGGAAGACATTCCAGTACCCAGACGACTCGGACTCCGACCCTGACGCACACGGCCGCGCAGAGCTAGACGAGCAAGGTATAACGAGCTTCACTTCTTTTCTCCATTCTTAATTCTCGGCCACCCGGTGCTCTCCGTCTCTTTTCCCCCAACTCCTGCCCTGCCGGACTGCAGCACGCTAACGCTCTGTCGCAGAACAAGAAGCCCTGATTCGTGATCTCGCTGCCCAGAACGCTGTGCGCAACGCCCAGTTTCATCATGCTTTGCGGTTTCTCCCGCTCCTTGCCAGCGCGGCCTACGTGCTGCCTCTCTTCTACAGCAGTACTAGTGGCGGTGCACGGCGCGCACTCGTCCCATCGCTGTTATCACTAACTTCGCTCGTCGCCACGAGTTTCCTCGTGCATCGGCTACCAGTGCAAGTCACCGGGTTTGCCTTCCTCGACGACCTATGTGCACATGATTCTATATCTTCCACCTCCGAGGTAGTGAGCAATCGCCGGACCATGCGAAGAGGCTTTCTCCGCCGTGGAGAACCAGGTTTGGCGGGCAAGTCGCCGCTGGAGCAGCATCTGCCGTATCTCAACGTAGCACTGGGCGTACTAGCAGCTGTGGGAGGTACTTTGGGTCCGGCACGGGGCGGGGGAGTGTGGTGGCTGGACGGAGTGTTGGCTGGACTACCACTAGCGATCTTGGCGGTGGTTGTGGGGGCGAAGATGATGATGGCTGGTGTGGACCCAGAAGCGGAGCTTTCTGCGCTCAAGTATGATTACAAAGGAGCTTAGTGGACTGGTAGTAAGTTGATGATTGGTATTAGTTTGTAGTATATGGGAGGTGTGGCTTCTGTTGTTTAATACAGTGATGCAAATGGTACTCTATTTTGGTCTATGGAAGTAAGCATGTCCTGCTTGATGAAGTCAAGCCCGTTCATCTGCCTGCTATCCAATATATCCACACACACAAACATACGTGGCCGTCTGTAGGCAGTCCTAGGTCCTAGAAATAATGATTTTTAGGAACTACATGTCAATAGACTCGTTGAAATGAAGGACACCGTGACTTCTTAGCACGCCGTCAACGCCTTCGGGGAGCTTCTTAATCATCTCGAGTTGTGGGCTGGAATTGATGGGATCTAGTGAGCGGTCAGTCACAAGCGCCAGGCCGTTTGACTTGATTGCGTCAATGAGAGCGGGCACAAGATCCTAAAGGAAAAAAAGACAAAAAGAAAAAAGGTTAGAATTGACTTGACAATGTGCACACATGAAGAGACGTTAGCAAAACTTACCAGGAGCTTCCCAGAGCAAATAAGGCCCATGAGGTTATTGCTCTGCGCTACACGGACCGCCTCCTTGATGGAAACAGCGCGTCGACCACTAGGCTGTACAGCATTAGGAGCAGCCATGGTCTCGTCACGGCCGAGGTCATTGCACAGGAAAACAGGGAAGTTGGGCTGCTTCCAGTTGAGGGCTGTGCACAACGAGGAGCTGTACGAGCTGAAGACAATGGACCGTACAATATCGGGGGACTGACCACGCTGAGCACGGGCGTGATCAAAGACGACATTGAGGATCGAGTCGGTGAAGGAATTGAGGTCAGAGGCTGGGCCAAGGTTAAATGCTTGCTCTTCTTCAGGAGTCGGGTAGAGGACCTGGATGTTGACGTGCATCCAGTGGGGCAGCAATGCAAGTGCTTCGTCAAGTTTGATGCCTGAGTTCGCAAGTACAGTGTGGATGTGGGCAATAGAGTCAATCTGCAGACTCGTGATTGACGATACCTCGGCACGGGCTGCGCTTTTAGAATTGATGTTCATGAATTGGTCCAGTGTTAGCTTGCACACGGGGATATTCAGCTCTCCCGTGAATATAGTCCAATGAGGCCACAGGACCGGCACTCCGTCAGACGTCCGCTGCACATAGATGCGGACGTAATCGCCAGACAGACTCGAGCCTGTCACAACAGAGCTGGGATGGGTCTCTAACTGGCTGGTGGCCTTCCAGTACGTCTCGAAGTCGGTAATTTCTAAGGGCTTGCCGCCGAAAGGCTTGATAACCTGAGTGGTGAAGCTGATCTGGCCAATCGCACGGAGCCTGGGATCAAACAGAGGAAGATTCATGTTGCATGAGTTGTTGCGGAATGTCGACGGCAAAGCCACAGTCTTGCCAATGATTTTAGCACCATATGTAGGGAAAACATCAAAATCAAGCGTAAAGTTTTCGAGATTGTCGACTTGGAAAGACACAAGACGTGTGTCTTCCTGGAAAGGCAGAATAATGTTCTTGGGAATCAAGTCTGTGGCCTTGGATGAGATGGTGAGCCGAGCAGCGGGGTATTTGCCGCCATGGAAAAAAGTCAGAGGTGCATCTCCACTCTCACCAAAGCTGATCTGAACAACGGTCTTGGTGTCTAGAAAGTTATGACCATAGCGACGGAGAGGGATAATAGGAGGAGGCAGTTCAAGTATAGGAATGGCGTCTATATCTAGGGCCATGGGTGTAGGGTCAATACTACTGCTACTTCCGGTAAACCCAAGGAGGCCACTCATGGGAGACAGGTGTGAAGCTTGTGAGATGAGCGGACTGGCTTTTGTGTGGGGGTTGTTGAGGGAGAGAAGCTTCATGCACTCCAGGTGGCCCTCCCAGGCAGCATAGTATACGGCAGTAAGATCCTTTTCATCTACTATGTTAGGGTCGGCACCAAAGTCTAGTAGCGCCTGAAGACAGGGGACGTTGCCTTCACTTGCAGCATGAACTAGGGGTGTCCAGCCGTAGAGCTTGTCAATTTGGTTGAGGTCAGCACCATAGTTTTGCAAATGGACTAGAATTTTTGGTGTTTTGGCTGATCGCGCCACAAGATGCTGTGGGTAGAGACCTTCCGCATCGGGGACAATCTTGGCCCCATGTTGGAGGAGAAGCTCGACAATGTGAGCTAAGCCGTGCTCGCAGGCTAAGTTGAGAGGCACATGATCGGCATCCGAGGCTGGGTCGAGACGGGCGTTGGTTTGTAGGATCCGCTGTACACACTCGTAGCGGTCATGGATAATGGCATGGACCAAGGGGGTGAAGTTGTCATGGTCAATGAGATCGATAGTTTCAGGACCGACTGGGACGTAATTAGCATGTTTGGTGTAGACCGACATGGGTGGAGTTTACGGGTTTCTTACCGTCTAGAAGGACTTCTAGCATGTCTAGGCGACCATGGACACTGGCATAATGCAGAGGAACTCGGCCATAAACATCCATGCGGGCCGGGGAAACACCTTTTTCCAGGCCATACTTGAGAATCTCGGATCGACCGTAGATGGCGGCTTGGTGCAAGCAGTTGCGCTCATTGATGTCGTCCTCGGACTGGATATCGATCAGGCCTGTTTCTAGTAGAACCCACAGCGCTTCTCTGGGGCATCGTGGATAGAGGCAAGGAAGGCCCGTGTTATTCTTTCAACCACTGCGGGTTCTGTAGTGGCCCCAGACTCTAACGAGGCTTTCATGCGCATGACGAGATCCTTGAGCATCTCAATATTGCCAGCAATGACAGTGTCTAGCAACAAAACATCGGCGTCCCCCTCACCGGTGCCGACAGTTGTGGTGACGACATGCTCCTCACGGTCTTCAAAGGTAACTTGGTCTCCATCCCTCCATGCTCCAAGCTCCTGGAGGCTGGTGGTGGCCTGGTCAGACAGCTCACTGATGACAGTAGGGTTAAAAAAGGGCTGGACTTCGACGGCACGTGATAGATAAAGTTCCTTGGTCTTTGACTTGGATGTCTTGTCCCATTTCTTGAGGATTTTGGAAAAGGCTGTCCCGTTGATTTCAACAAACTGCTGCAGCTTGTTGAGGTCTAAGGCGAACTGCTGGAAGCCTTCCTCGAGAGTCGTGAACTTGGCGGAGCGGCGAGCAATGCTGGTGGGCCGTGACTGAAGGACTTTCTTTTTGTCTAAGAGGGTCTTTAACCGGACTTTGAGTTCGGCTTCCTTTTGGAGATAAAAGGCGTTTACCTTTTCGAGTTCACGCTCCTATAAGTGAGGCAAGAAAAAGGGAGGAGAGTATCTCTGTTAGAAAAGGCCGACATGTTGGATAACTTCCGTAGCGGTGGCGGCGATGCTTACAAGCTGAAAGAAAAAGGTTGCTTTGTTTGCCTGCAATGCGGCTTGTGAATCAAGCGGCGTTGAGGGCCGGTGAGCATCGTTGATTGTGCCAAGTGTAGGTGTAGCTGAGAGCCTCTTGATCAGCTAATTGGCGAGGGGGCAGAGCCATGGGAGGACAAGGGGGGGCATGTTAGCAAGGCGTACGATCACGGATGGGAGAGTGCAGGTGGATAGTGAGTGTGCATAGGACAGGACAGACAGGAGGATCTCCTTACCTTCTTCAGGGCCTTGTAGTTGACAAAGCTGGTAGCATATTCTGGCACTTCCAACTGGCGTTTCTGGATTTGCTTTCCGAATTTCCTTGAGACCAGAGACCGATTACGATTAGCCTGAGCGTGAGGATAGGACGAGAAGGGACGCAAGAGACGCAAGAGACGCAAGAGACGCAAGAGACGTACATTGTGGCAGGATGCGTGTTGCTGAGCCAAGACGCTCAACGTGGAGGGCGGTGAGTGAGAAGACAAGCAAAGAGGGAGAAGGAAATGGAGGAAGCAAAGGGGGAGAAAAGAGAACCTTCTTCCCCTCAGGATGCAGTGTGCTCCCGGCTGTGTCTTCAAAGGGCTGTGAATAGACTCTGCAGATTTGCTCGCTGGTTAGAAACAGCATGCATGTAGGATTACATTGCATTCATTGCCCGAGCCCTTCGGTGCCTGTGTAACTTTGTGTGGCCACAGGGATTTTGTTCTGCTGCCGCCTTTGGCAAAACAGGTTAGATTAGATTAGATGACTGACCTCTGCTGGGACGAGCTGTGTTTTGCTTTGCCTTGCCTTGCCCGACCAAGTGAGCGAGAGAGCTGCGACGGGGTCAGCGAGAGCTAGGAGTAGGGTAAAGTGAGGTGAGGCGAGGAAGAAGCCGCCTGCGTGACTGGTCTGAGCTGAGAGGGCTGGCAAAAGCCTCTAGATGGTCTGTGGTCTAGGAGAAGGTATCTGCTGAATTGGAAGCTCATTCGCCTCACTCGACTACTTCATCTGGCTATCTCACCCGGTCACTTCACTGCGATACACTGTTAGAGAGATGAACAGAGAAGGGGGGGGATGGGAGTGACCGAAAGGCTGAGAGGCCAAGCTCGGGATGGCAGAGGAGGGCGGAGGTTGGCTGGCTGGAGAGAGCACGCCAATATGGATCACGAGCACTATAACGAAAGGGCGTCGCTTTCTTTCCTGTTCCAGGCTTGCTGATGGAGTGACGGCTTTGTCTGTCTGTCCAAGAGAACAGGATAAGCAAGGCTAAACAAGAAGAAAATGAATGATGAAGACAGACGTAGAACTAGAAGGAGCCAATCAAGGGAGAGGGTAAGAGCAGGCTTAGACAGCACAGCACGACAACGGGCAGCTTTTTGAACGACAGCGCAGCGCAGCTCGAGCTCGAATTTAGCTTTCTATGAAGCCTTCTTTAGTCTCTTGTCTTTCTTTCCCTTGCTTCTCTGTGGCTTGGGCCCTGCTAAGACGGCGATGCTATGCGCAGCTTTAGCTGGGCTCGTCCTGTAAGCTAAATAGAATAGGCAAGGTTCTGAAGCAAGGCTCGGCTAACCCTAAGATGGGTATCTAAGGAGGCTAAATATTGGTATACGGCATCACAGACAAAAGTGGGTGTAGTGTATACCGAAACTTATGGCCCAGCCCTCCAGACGACAGACAGGACAGGACAGGACAGCAAAAGGATTGGGGTCCCTCCCCCACCTGCCCCCTTAAGTCAGTAAAATATAGAGCAAGTAGATGCAACAAGAAAGGCAACTTCTCATCCTCTTTCCTACTTTCCTCATTCCTCTTTCCAACTTTGTCTTTGCTTTTCCTTCCTTGCTTATTTTGATCCGCAGCCCGTCCAATCGCGCTTGCTCAAAGGCCCTCGTGCTTACCCGCCCCAACCCACATGTCAACCTCTATGTACCTCACCTGGAGATTTATTTGGGCTGGGCAAAACGTGGATAAATAAATGCTGAAGAAGGCAGGAACATGTGAGAGGGAAAGAGAGTAGTAGTAAGAAGAAACACCCTCCATTTTTACAGCTGGATAGCGACATATCTTCGTTAACTCGATATCCTAATACGGCAAGACTATTATTCTCATCAATTGCATAAACAAACACTCAGTACATACATATGTGAACACGAAACACACGTGCTGGAACTGACGGCCCCCGCTTAGTAGGTACAACACAGACGGGACAGACGGGACAGACGGTGCAGAATTTGCTGTTGGTGTGGTGTTGGGAAGAAAAAAAAAAAAAAAAAAAAAGTGCTTTCAATAATACAAAATAATCACATGTTTGCCCTCCATGTCCGTCGCTATTTTGTCATTCAACCCCATGTCTACAGCTTCTTCTTCGACTCTGTCACTAGGCTGTCTGACATGGCCTCCGTCGTCGCCTTGCGCAGTCTCTCGGCATCGTCGTCCTCCTTGTCTTCCATCTTGATCTCCTTTTTGGAGTGTGTATCACGCTCGTCATCACTATCTCCCAGCGTAAACGGGTCGTTGTCCGTGACAGGAGTCATGACGGCTGGTGACAGCGGTTGCCACTTGCTAGCCTTGGCGGCTGACGACGTGTTGATAGTGCTAGCTGCCGGGGGCGCGCCGGTGAATCCATCCTTGGAATTGCGCTGCACTGAACTATCGTACGATTCAATCTCGTCAATCTCCTCGCGGAAGGCTACTTTGCGGCCAACAGGAGACTTTTGCGGCGGCGGCGGCGGCCGGAAGAAGTTGGGGCTGGATGGTGACTTCTTGCTGTTGTCGCGGAAGGGGGCTGTATTACAGAGAGGAGGTGCTTATTAGCAAAATGTAAATGAAACATGGGGTGTGAGTGTGATGTACTGTGTGTCGTATGTTGTGCTGTATGCTAAATGCCATAGGCTGCATTGTACACTCAATAGACGCAAAATTGGCATGCACCAAAGAAAAAGACTTACTTCCATCAGCCGATAGCTTCATTCCCGCAAAATCGTCCGTGATAACCTGCGGATCCGCGTCGTATCGCTCGTAGTCTCCACTTCTCCGAGAGGGGCCACCGGTCGGCCGTCTGCTAAAGCCACCCATTCCCGGCTTTTGTTGATGCGATGGAGCGACCGAAGTATCGTCGTTTTCATCTTCTAGGGCCTCATCTATCTTCTTCTTCATAGTTGTGATCCACGAGTTGACCTTGGTCTGTGTCTCCAAGAACCCCTTGCGCAGGTTTTCCTTGATTATCGGCAGGTCATCGTCAATGAAGCTATGGTCGCGATCGTATAGTTCGTTGGGCTTGAGATCTTGGCCGCGCGCGTCGTGCGCCTGCCGGCTGTGGGTTCGAGCTTCATACGAGGCACCGGCATTTTCGTACTGCTCAGCGAGCTGGCGGGCATATAGCTCGTCGGATTCCAGTTGGGTCATGTATTTGCGCAGACCCGAGGGACGCGGAGGCTGGGGAGGAGCGGGAGTGGACTCATCTTCATCCTTGCTGGCATCGGGATCGGTCATTTCTATGGAGGGATAACGATAGGTTCGGTTAGCTTAAGGGGGAAATGCCGCGATTCTGGCGATACCAGACAGCCCAAAGATAGCATAACTTGCCAGACTCGACTGCTTGGGCATGACATGCTATATCAGTTAGTCCCTGTGGGTAGGGGAGGACTTACGCAACAGAGCATGGAAGGCGCGATCCACATTGCCCGAGCTTGCTGTTAGAATAGCTTTGATAACGGGAACCTCAACAGAGGGGAAAGCCTCCTTTAGGATATTCTCGTTCTTCTCAGCCTCGGTCATTTGTTCGGCTGGCTTGGGGATCGTGTTCTTGTTATCTTGGAGAGTGGTCGCTGAGGTTGATGCAGGAGACGGAGACGACGGCTTTTGCGTAGTACTAGAGGTCGGATTTGAGGTGGAGGTAGTAGTAGTGGTAGAGGCGCTGTTGATATTGGCAGACGGTGGACTCTTGAGGCCGTCATCTCCAGCCCCGTCCTGTATATCGTCGTCGTCGAGGTCAAGGGGGCGAACCGTAGTAGGCGATTCGGGGACAGGGGATTTCACCTAATGCACAAGCCAATATTAGAATAGACTTTAATGATTTGCCAACCCAGTCCAGTTGACTTGTTAATTTAGATGGACGGCCGGCCCCAGAAAAAGGGACTAGGGGGGGGGGGAGAAGATAGCTTCTAGGTTGCCATTCAAGACGGATATTGCGTATCAATGTTCTGCTTTGCTCCATGGAGTGATTGAAGATGAAAAAGAGGAACACAAGAGATCACGAATCACAGCCAACGACAGCGACATTTGTAGGGTTATTTGCTGTGCTTCCATGCTAGAATTGTTCCCATCATGACGTACCTGTTCGCTAGGAGCAGACATTTTTGCGGGCAGGAGAGTAGAAGGCGACAGCGGGATTTGGGTCAGGGTAACGGATCAGGTCGTAAACTTCGTGAGACCAGTTGGCGGAGACAAGCGAGCTTGTTTGTCTTATCGAGATTTTCTGTTGTTAAGGGTTGGCCTTGTTGTGCTGGTTGGTTGGCAAAGGAGAAGGGGAAGCTTGGCTCAGCCACCAGCTTGCTTGGATTTTGGAGTTTGTTTGGTGGAGTTCAGATTACAGGCAGTGGGGCGAGTGCCTAACGCCTAGCTTGAGGACAAGTTAAACGCGAAAAGAGATAAAAGGGGACAGGCGAGAGCTATGAATGCAATCAATACGATGGACAGTTGGGAGTAAAGATGACAAGAAAATGCAAGTCGCAAGGCAAAAATAACAGTAATAATAACAAGGCAGCACGAAGATCTGTGGGTATCTCGAGCAGGGCGATCTTGTGATCGTGATATCCCTTTTGTTATGAGTTAAAAGCTATAATGTCCTGTGCTAGGCCTGCAACAAGACCTGTGCTTTAGGCTTCTCCAGCGACCTTCCAGTACTGAGCGCTCCTGTTACACCCTCTGGAAAAGAGGGGCTGCTCTCTGAATATGACGCAACCAAGCCCCCCTTTGGTGTGTGGCACAGCTTTGGTTAGGGTTGGTATAGGGTTTATTGTCTAGTATCGCGCCTTCCATGTAAGAACTTGAGCCACGTACATCATGAAAGAATCGACGACCAACGAGAAATCAGAGTTTTGGCAAAGACTAGACGCGAGTTATCGTAAGATTCTACTGAGTCGAATAGTACTTCGACTCGTGCACTCGCAGTTAAGAACGAAGAAAAGCTGAGATAATGGACATCGTTTGAAACCTTACACGGATACAAGCCTTCGCTCGCCCGCATTCGCCCGTATGGTTATAAGGCCTATTCACTGATACACAAGACATCGGATCAAATGAAGCTCTAATATCGTGCGGATATTGGAAATCTTGTCGAATACCAATCAACCACTATCTTCCAGGTCTGGGACCCGAGTCAGCAAGTAGTCGTTCTTACACGAGATGTAACTTTTGATGAGACAAACCTCTACGACCCACGATGCGTCGACATGGCCATTTTGCAGCCGATACGACATCTCATCAGCACGGTTGAACTAGACTCCATTGTTGAACCTGATGAATATATGTGGGAAACCGCTTTTCAAGAAACAGCCACGCGACCAGTGGAGACTGTTGTATCAAAAATCAACTTCCCATACATTCTCGCAACTATTCTTTGCTGAGAAAATGTGTCGATATGTGAACAAAAGCCGTTTATCGCATGGGACTTAGGAAGAAGCGCAACTGTGGTAGTAGCTAGAGCGGGGAGAGAAGCCATATAATGTCCAAGCCATCGAAGTAGAAGATCAAAAACTTGTAGCTGAGCCGTCTTGACAGAGAGACTGATGCTTTGGGTGGTGGTAGTCGTAACAGTCCCGATAAAGGCGATTGTCTTGACTGATAAATCTATGAGTAAAGCGGTCCGTCCGCTGACGAGAAATCAAAGAACGACATTCACGGCGAGGCCAATGAGTGGCCAGATTGAGGAACTGGCAGCACTAGGATGGATGCTACATTTAGTAGGTATGGCTGAGAAGCAGCTCAAGGACTTCCTTTGAAGCAGCTGTGACATCTGGGGCCGGCGTTCAGTGGCAGGGGAGACTTTGAGTGTAGATAAAGATGATAGAGTTGGCTAACTTCATAGGCCGCAACGACACATGGCGTCTTGCTATATCAGAAACTTGGTGGCCTAAAGCCTAAAGTGACCTTGAATGTTGAGACCCAAGGAGCCTCGGTAGGAATAGCTTGGTTGCCCAAGTGTCAGTATTTGAAGTTGAAATTGAGACAAAATGAAGGGAACATCAGTTGGCTGTGTAGACCAAGTCCTAGTTTTAGAAATGCCCGAGACATTGGGAGGTAGGTAGAGGGTAGAGAATAGGGACAGTGGCTGTGGTCACCACCGCAGTACAGGTGTTAGCATTACGGGGTTGGCATCGAAAAAAACAGATGTACTTCAGGCTGTCAGCCATCGGGGTCCAGGCCGTTGCTTTGAGAACCAAGATCGCCAATAGCGGTGTAGCACCTATGGTAGTTGAGAGAAAAAGAGAGACAAGGTGAAGAGTGAAAACGACTTTACAGACTAGCAAGGGGCTTCTAGTAAATGAGGAAGCGATTGGGGGGTGTATCTAGGATAGGCAAAACTGAGATGGCTTCACTGTTATCATAATGAACGGAGGCAGTCTTAGCCATCAATACAAGGGGTGTCAGTGGCGTTACGGCTGATAAGCGAAGTAATCAATGAAGTATTGGTTTTGAGACCACAGAGAAGTTCAAGTAGAAGCAGGGCAGAAGTAGGTATACAGACAGATGAAGAAATCTCTGTAGTAGCAATAAAAGAGGGCGGATGCTTTGTTGATGCAGTCCTAAGAAGGATGGAATGGTAATAGTAACAGTGAGCAATGCGACGGCAGCCACCCCTGACTCTTGGCTACTAGTAGAGAGCAACGATACTAGGGTATAGAGGTCTTGCTGGCAAAACTACTAGATGATGCGGACCGAGACAACTTGGGTGTCTGTTTACTTATAATGACAGAATATGTAGCGCAGGAGGTAATGCTGGGGATATGGAGACACTCATAGGAAGACAGGATGTATGAAATGCAGATAATAGACGGAGGAGAGAAGCTTTTAGAGGTGGGATGGTAGATATCTATAGTCTATGTTTCTGTAGTAAGAAAAGTGAAATCACTTGTGTTGAGTAGTGCGCGGGCAAGAGTTTTGGTGGTGTGAAAGTAGGAGACTATAGCAGCAGCAAGGGTGGGATAGGATATGTTAAGTCATTTTGATAGAGACTCGCCTGCCACTCTGACTATCACCCCCAAGATCACCTCACCTAGCCATCATGCATACAAGAGCTGATGGTTGACAGTTGGTATGCAGCGGCACAAAGTTGAAAGAAGGAAGATACACAACTGGAGCAAGGCAAAAAGAGCCACGTACATACTAATGGCGTGAAAATCAAGCCAAAGGATCATGGAGAGCAACAGATAGTAGAGTCTACACAAACTCGGTGCCTCAAGAGGCTTGGTAGTAGCGAGCAAGGCCCGAATATACAGCATCTCCGAGACACGCTGAAAAGAGACTTGCGATAGCAGGTTTTCCAATATAGAGTGTGACAAGACTCAAGTATGTAGCATAATGATTCTATCACTAAAGAAGTGAGAACTTGCACTATCTTGATAGCCCATCTTTCGATCTTGGAAATAGTTCAACCCTACTACAGCCTATGCCATGTATACGCACGCATTGATTGATACATTACCCAATGGTTACACACAGTCTAGCTTGCTTGATTTCTACCATTCAAATGAATCAAAGTACTCTATATAGTAGACTGAAGCAAGTACTTGAAGCCCAAGCTACGCGAGTAACTAAGCTTAGTTAGTGGAATGCCGACGTCTGGTTCAAGATGTATATGAAAAGGCTGTGCGTGCGGGAGAATCGAGTACGTGCAACACGACTGATTCACTCTATCTAGTGGGGCGCAACAAGCACACATCACCAACAATACTTTAGTTTTCTCTTCATACTACACACCCAGCAAAAAACCCCTTACTCTGACCCAAAATAACATACAGTGAGACAAGAAAAGGTGTCCAAAGTTGCCAACATTCTGGCCTTCATAGACTGAATATGCCATCTAAAGAACTGGCGTGTGTAACATCGGCCCCACTTTGCCGCTTCACGATGATTGGCCTTGTCGGTGACATTCACCGCACGCATGTGACAGCAAAGTAGAGCTAAAGGGAACAAAAAGTTGCCAGGGAGACTCAAGATATCTTGGGATTCCAAGGTGGTGCTATGTATCTTCGTATTACAAGCCTGTGTACAAGTTCTATTCCATGACGAAGCCCGAGAAAAGTGACATTGTAACTACCTAGGCCATTTCTAACAGCATCTCCGTGATGTTGAGCTCCGCCTTTCTCTTCTTACACATTCTTAAAAGTAGCTACACTACAGGACGCCTTTTTAGTCTACCAAAAGTTACCGTGAAAACGCATCCTTTCTAGGAAGCATTACTGAAAGTATATGAAGTAAGCGCAGGTGCTTGGCTTCTCCCCCCCTCCCCCCCAACTGGCTGAGCCCTTTATGTATCACAGGTCACGACATACTAGGAACTGACCGAGCAAAGGGCCGGTAGGCTGCCAAGATAATGGTTTGCCGTTGCGTTGCACATTTAATATCCTTCTCATGCAAATACATCTTACAGTCGTGCAGCCTCTTGAGAAGCTAAATTTATAGGTAAGATCCAAACAGTGGTTGGGCCATATCCTAAGCGATGGCAAGCGAGAGGCAATACACACAGTAAGCTTACTTATATTCTCAGTTAGGGTCATCTGTCCTACGTCTGAGACTAAACACTGTCATCACAGTAAGCTTTTCTCCGTGACAGAAAAGACTTTTCCAGATGAGATTTTAGATATATTCAATACGATGATGATATCATTAGGGTTGTAATATTTAACTAGGGTATATATTTACATAGTCACGTGACTTAATATAAATCTCTTTTTTTTTTCCATGATGATAGCTGAGCGTCCTTTCTATGATTTACCAACTGATGATCCATAGCAACATAGAAAAGTTCCGAAACAACTGAAATAAAAACGCCAAAAAAAAAACATCTTCAGCCCACTGAAAATGCCATCCGTCCCAGGGATCAATCAAGTCGTGCGAGGCGCCTTGGTCAACATTGTGCTAAAAGCCGACCAGCCCACGGGCCGCACTGTCGCCGGCGTTATCCAAGACGTGCTAACACGCGGGAACCACCCTCGGGGGATAAAAGTGCGGCTTGTCGACGGCCGCGTCGGCCGTGTTAAGTCGCTAGCATCCGAGGCTCAGGTACGAGGTGATGAGCTACCAACACCTGCAGAGCCGGGGGATTTTGGCGCTGCCGTACGCTGGGGCGGGCGTGGGCGTGATGTCGGGCATGGCTCTGGTTTGAATCTGGCTGGGGTTACGGGGGCCCCGGCTACGGAGATCGGACTAGATGCGTATATACGCCCAGCAAAGGAGAGGGGCAAGGGCAAGGGTGGGACAGGACAGTTTGGGCAGAGCCGGCGGGAATATTCTACGGATGCCCTACAAAGCACTAACCGAGGAGAAGAGGCGCCCACAAGCAGCACAGCAGAGAATACTAAGCTGAGTGTGTGTCCTGTGTGTCTTGTGTTTGAAGGAGATGAGCAGGCAGTTTCGTATCATGTGGGAACGCACTTCGAGTGAGGGAATAGAAAAAGCTACCGGCGACGAGACATATACGTGTGATAAGAGGTATATTAGTTAATATTTTCCATTAGTAGTTGCATTATTAGTTAGCAACATCGATCTACGAATATCAAAACTATGAATACACAAACGCAAACAACCAGAAGCAAATCGTATTACACCCAAGTGCCTGGTGATTCGGGCACTTTGAGTCTGTTCAGTGTGCAATATGCGTAGCTAACCGCTCAAAAGCAGGTATACCTTATTAACTCGCCCGTGATATAGTTCTCAGCATAACCCTCCGGACTCTTCTTCTAAGCAGAGTCAACATAGCAGGGAACGCTCTGTGGCTGAACGTTTAGGCCTAGACTTCCCACCTGATCAGGGAAAGGTGGCAACTCAGCACAGAATGGGAGAATATCGAGAACGGCGCACTCGGCAGGCACCGCCGTCGAAACGTTGTAGTTCTTGAGCACAAGATAAGTTTGGTCATGGTAGTACGCAAGAGGCTGGTAGCAAGCTGCCCAGGTAACGGGCGCTAACGAGAGGGCTCCATTGTTTTCCGTCACCACCACATCGACGTTGGGTTGGCCAGCGCTGATCATGACGAGACTGTTTTCGCTGGTCTGCGGAATGAAGTTGATGTTCATCGCCGGCCACGAGCTGACGAAGACAGTGCCACCTGGGGTTTGGTCCGAGGCGTTCTGGTAGAAGATGGTACCAAAGTCTGTGAAGCCGGCAATGTTGTAGCCGGCACCAACATGGATGCCATTCAAGTACAAGTTGTTGACCTTTTGTGCCAGGTCTTCCGGGCCAGAGACCACATGGGCTTTGAAGCGAACACCAGTAGAAAGAGTGGTGGTTGTGACATCCCGCTTAGGGATAGACGCGGCCATAGCCAGAGCGGCAAAAAGAGCAGGCAGCAAGAGCATGGTGACAAAAGATGTGTGTGTAGGAAGGTATGAGAGATGCTGTATAAGAAAGTATTGGACAGGGCGTCTCGGCTCGGTGTATGTGCCTGTACAGCAATAATGAAGTTCCAAGGAACAGGAAGACGCGGAGTAACGGATCTGATATACTGTGACAACAAGCGGCCGAACAGAAGTAAACAAACAATAACAAGTGTGGATTGACCCAAGTAAGAATGGACGTCAAGATTCTCCAATAAGCATAAAGAATGCAGGTTTTGTTATGAGTATGTGCAATAAACCGGTCTTGCTCTAATCAGAATGCCAACACAAACAAGAGGCAGGGCAACAAAACAGGCAGGAGCAGTGCTTGAACTTTATACCCCGCAGGCAGTTGCCTTGTTTAGTTTGCGCCTGCAAATCCATCATCAATTGCAAACTAATTATGAGTACATTTGCCTTCGCTGCGCTTGCTACAAAGTAGTAAAGAGCTGGAATAGGGTTAACGCGTCAAAATCTTCATTGTAAGAAGTTAAGTGAATGTGTTTGTTAGCGTTCTCTCACTCTTTCTCTCTTTCTCTCGCTCGCTCGCTACGAGTTAGCGTTAGCTTGAAGCCGCAAAACAAGTCGTTCAGACAAGATTTGCCACTAGAGGGAAACGGCCCAACTTTGGCTACATGCATAATAAGCAAGCCCTCGCCGCACAGTCCGAGGAATTAATTGTAACGGCAGCTAAATAAAATCAAGTGAAGTCAACCCAGAAAGCTCGACTATGGGATTATGAGACGACGGATCTAGGCAAAATCTAGCCCGCAAGCTGACAATGCTTCCCTTTTAGGGCCTGTATTACAGAAACTACCATGCGAGCGTGAGAAAAGGCTTTGAAATTGATAACTGAAATCTAGATTTCTTTCTGACTTTTCTCGGCATCTTTTCAGCCGTGAACGGATCGGCGTCGGCGTCCATGGCTGGGATCTTAGGGCTCACAAACCCTAAGCTGAGTCGATTTCTCCGAGCCAGACGATGGGATCTCCATGGACTGTACTAAACTGACGCGCTGCACTCGTCTGGCTGACATTACGAGATACCAGTCAATCAGGTGCATGGGCGTATTTATCGTGGATGCCTAGGGTCACCTGCTAGTGGCCGTTGTGGTGATAGGCTATGCACAGTAACAGCTGCTGACAGCTTCCAAGGATGGGTGCTGATCTGTGCCGGCGGTAAGGCTGAATATGTTGCTAAGCCTTGTTGCCATGGGGCTCTCCCCACGGGACTTGATGACGTTGGTCGTTGAAATATCCTATTAATTGGTGTCGTTGTTGTAGTCCTTGTGATTCTTGCTGCCCTTGGTTTCAGTGAATAAGGCGCGCACTGTTTGTTATCCGTGCTTAGGCCTTGTTTCAATCGTACGCAATTTTAGGTCCTTGAAGCATTTTTGATTGGAAGTATTTTCCTTGTTCAATTTTATTTTCCCTCTCTCCCAAGTATTTCTTTCCCTACAATCTAGAGACCAAATAGAAATCACATTGTCCCGGAATTGTTGCCCAAGTTCTCAACTCGCTGCTTAGCCGTGCATCTGCAATCACCACGCAAATTGCTATAGCTCAACCGCTTCTCCTTGCTCTCTCTCTCCATACACGCTAAAACCACAGCCCCCTGTCTGCCCCCGCTCAGTAATCGAACCATCGCCGTTTTCTCTACGGATTTCTCTTGTATGCATGGGCTCTGCAACAACCGCTGAGCACGTTTACCATTGCCCATACCAATAACCAACGCTACACTCTATTCCCTTTTGTGGCACCCCGAATCCACTGCTCCCTCCTACTCCCTTGCATCGCTTCGCTTGAGCTCCGACATGTCTGGCTATCCCGGCCAAGGCCATGGCCCCGGCGGCTACGGTCATCACCCCCCACCACCAGGAGGCTACGGTCATCATCCTCCACCGCCAGGAGGCTACGGCCATCAGCCTCCACCGCCTGGTGGCTACTATCCCCCTCCTCAAGGCGGATATCCTCCGCAGGGCTACCCCCCGCCCCAGCCCCAGTACCAGCAACCACCGCCCCAAGGGTACCCGCAGTACCCGCCGCCGCAACATCAAGGCTACCAGCAGCCTCCACAGCAACACAACTACCCACCTCCCCAGCAACAACCGCGTCAAGGAGGCTACTGTAAGACACGCTGACCACCGAGTATCTTGCTGCCATCATCCTCTAGCTAACCTGTTCCTATTCTACTCCATCCAGCACACGCTCCGCCTCCGCCTCCTCAAGGCTTCCAGCAATTTGGCCATGGTGCCCCCTCCGAATATTCATTCCAATACAGTAATTGCACCGGGTCGCGCAAAGCCCTCTTGATCGGCATCAACTACATGGGCACCCAGGCTGCTCTACGTGGCTGTATCAACGATGTCAACAATGTATCGCGTTTTTTAATAGAGCGCCAGGGCTACCGCCGCGAAGACATGGTTATCCTAACCGACAACCAAACAAACCCCATGGGTCAGCCGACCAAGGCCAACATCCTGCGAGCTATGAGCTGGCTGGTCGCTGGCGCCAAAGCAAATGATTCCTTGTTTTTCCATTACTCGGGTGAGTCAAACCACCCCCTTCCATACCCCAAATCAGTATACGGCCAAAGTCTACCCTGCTAACTGTCTGCTTGCCTTAAAATATCGTAGGTCATGGTGGTCAGACAAAGGATCTTGACGGTGATGAAGACGACGGCTACGACGAAGTCATCTACCCCGTCGACTTCAAGACCAACGGCCACATTGTTGACGACCAGATGCACCACATCATGGTCCGCTCTCTACCTGCGGGTGTGCGCCTAACTGCTATTTTCGACTCGTGCCACAGCGGCTCGGCTCTCGACCTTCCGTACATCTACAGCACCAAGGGCGTGCTCAAGGAACCCAATCTGGCCAAGGAAGCCGGCCAGGGTCTGATGTCAGCCGTCTCGGCGTATGCACGCGGTGATATTGGCAAAGTCGCTAGCTCGCTATTTAAGCTTGCCAAAAAGGCAACCACAGGCGACGATGCGTACAAAAAGACTATCCGCACCAAGACGTCGCCAGCCGACGTTATCATGTGGTCAGGCAGTAAAGACTCACAGACTTCAGCCGATGCTACCATCAACTCGCAGGCTACCGGCGCCATGTCGTGGGCCTTTATCACAGCCCTGACCCAAAACCCCAAACAGAGCTACGTGCAGTTGTTGAACAGCATTCGTGAGCTACTACAGTCCAAGTACTCGCAATTGCCACAACTGTCGTCAAGTCACCCTATGGATACGAATTTGCTGTTTATCATGTAACACTCCATTCTGTTTTGGTCAGATTTGCCCGGTTCATTGAATGATAGCGCTGCACAAGTTAAATGTTATGCGTCGTGGAACTTTTAGTTCGGTCCGTAGTTTTTTATTGTTATCTTTATATATACTATACAACCTGGCTTAGTGTCAGCTAACCAACGTGCAAAATATAAGCCATAAAATTTCAGGCCAAAATGCCTCTATCATCCCTCACCTCTTTTATCCAATCTTCCCCTTTACCAAAAAAACCTCAACAGCCCAAGATCCAGCCTCCTCTCTACAATCTCCACCAACTCGCTCCACTCCTTCATCTTGCCGTCACCGGCATCACCGCAGGCCAGCACGCCCTCCTGGGGCCGATATATCTCGAACCATGGCCACTCCTCCAAGATAGCCAGCTGGCGTGCGGTCATCGGGTGGTTCCACATGGCTGTGTTACCCGCCGGCGCCACTAGTATAGTTTTAGCCTGATCCCATGCCCTCACGATCGAAGTTAGCAGGTTGTCGCTCAGGCCGTTGGCAAGCTTGGCTAGCGTGTTGAGGCTCAGCGGGGCTATAAGCATGAGATGGGCCCCTACGACAAGGAAAGGGAAGACGAATAGTTAGCTGCTGTGTTAAGCTATCCACCATACACGAAAGATAGCTGCTCTCTGAATAAAGTAAGGGGGAAAACACCATAGACACGTACATCTGCGTAACTCAATATGAAGAATAGCCTTGCCCCGCGACCACGGCACAACCCATTCGTCCTCATCACCGTAGATTCCGTCTACATTTTGCATTGCGCGCACCTGGTGGAGCGTTGGCTGTTCCTCAGCCTGGCCGCTTAGGAAATGCCGCGATGCATTAGTCATAACGACCCGGATTGACAGGTGCTCGTATTTTCCCAGTGCCGCGAGAATCAGCGGCAGCTTAATCGTTGCCACGGATCCCGAACATGCAATAAGCAGATGGGTCTTGCCGTCATCGATTGCCCGCGTTAGGTCGTCGGCAGGACGCTCGCCTGACAGGGCGGGATCGTGCACCATGGTAGGAACGTAGCGGGGCGAGGCCAGACGAGGCAATGAAGGTAAGGCCAGAAATCTGAGGGGGGGGGGGGGGGGGCGGCGCTGGTGGTCAAGTTACAAGTTAGTTGGAATAGGGTAGCTGGCTGTTAGGTGGCAATCAAATTTCAGTGTAAGATGTTGACCTATGTTATGGCTGCACAGGTTGAGCAGTGGCAGTCAGTCATTCACTTGTCATACATCTAGTTGCCCTGATCGCCTTACTAATCTAATCGTTAGTAGCATGAAAAATGGGGCTACATCAAGTGTCGACAAGATATAATCAACGGTGAAAAGTCCAGTTGTCTATGAGTAGTATAAAGTTAGCTACGGACAAATACTGGTGTGATCAATGTAAAATAATAATTGTCCGCAGCTTGTGATGTTTTTTTTTTTTTTTTTTTTTTTTTTTTTTTTTTACATCAGTCATCTTGGTATTAACCCCAGTCTAACCCTATTTCTCTAACATTAAGGGACAAGAACGTTACTAAGAGGAACCTCCCAAGCCCAGGCTGCAATAGCCATCGCACCAACACTCATCGTGAGAGCCATCAAAAAGTTGACATCGTTGTTGTCAAGTAGATCAAAGCCAGAGATGGCGATTCTGGATGGCTTTCCAGTGCCGTAGCTTGGCGTCCGATGCTTGTTTTTGGCATCAGCAGTAGAAGACTCGGAATCAGCGCCCTTGCCGGGAGGAACCGAGGCATCGCTTGCCACGGGGACGCGAACGCCACCCTCGCCTTCAATGACCTTCCCGGTCCGTGCATCAGCAACAGTACGCTGGAAGACAGCTCCAAGGAGACTGTCTACAAGGCTACCAATAACACCCCATAATGAAAGGCCCCACATGAATAAGCCACGGTTGCGGAAAGTCCAGGGAAAGCCAGTAGACTGGCTGCAGAGAGGCAGAAAGAACATGGCGGTGCCGACAATAGCCATAGATCCGAGAAACCCAGCAGCTAGGCCAACCAGTGAGACACCGCCGTTGGTGCCGGGAGGTACCTTACGTCGCAGGAACGAAGTGATCAGACGGGGCTCTGATTTGGACAGGATGCCAAGCTCGGACCCGAGCGTGTCGGCGGTGACAACGGCATAGTTGGCAATGATACCGACGATGAGGAGATCTCCAGGCCAGTTGTAGCAGAGATGGCCCTGAGGGCTTGTGGCATCAGGGTCCAGTAGGCTTTCCTCACGCTGTTTCAGCTGGTAAGCGTGAAGGACACTGAAGACTGTTGCTACCAGGGAGTTGGCGAAGACTAGTAGTAGGAATCAGGGTTAATTGACGAATTGTTGGCATATTCATATATGCGACACATACCTTGAACATGAGTGCGGGGACCCTCGCCGCCTGCAGTGCCTGTGGACTGAAGAGTAAGAGTAGCTTTGACGTCATGTTTGACCTGGCGGTTATATCAGTTGTCTGAAATAGCGAAAGAGCGATGGTGAGAGAGAGGAGGAGAATACAAGGGGCAGAAAAAGTGAACAGTGAGTACCTTGGTAGCTCTATTGCCGAGCAGATAGAAAACGCATAACAGGACAAAAGGAAGATTCCACGGATGATAAGCATGTGCAAGCGCAGTAACTGTGGAAGCGGCAATACCACTTGGGGTTAGTGACTTATGTGCGTGTGCCCGCACCATTAAAATGGCAACAATAGGTACAGCTATGCTGAAATACATTGTGGCGGAACTGATGCTCTCCAATGACAAATAGAGTCAAGTGGAAACAAGGATGAAAAAGACCAAAAAAATGGAAAGGAAAATCCGAGAAACAAGACGATGTCAGAGTCAGAGGGGTACTCGAAATCCGCGGGTTCCAGATCCAGACAACAGGGTGGATGGTTGATTTCTTAGGGCTCAGCCTTGCCTTGCCTTTGAGAACACGTCGATCGTTCTGGCGCCTGCTGAAGCTGACAGTGAAATGTGACAGTGTGAAGAAGTAATGTGATGATGTGATTATAGGGCCATTTGTTTTCTTTGATTAGGGCTTGGGCTTCCAAATTGAGAAGGCAGGCTCCGAGATTTGGAAAGAGCACAAGCTAGAGCAAGTAAAATACGGGTAGATACACACACACACACACACACACACACACAAAGTCACGAACAGATTTTTGATGATGTCAGCAAGATTCGCCAGATCACGTGAGAAGCGCGTATCTGTAGTTCTCTCAACAATTTGAGAAGCGAAGTGGAAAAACGTTGAAGACCATGCATGCATCCAATTTGAAAGCTACTGGGAGATCGAGAATGTGATGTATTACATTCGGGAAAACCCCCAAAAAAAAAAACGTTTAAGATCTTTTTTATAGCCTTGGCAAGCTATGTGGAAGAATTCTTCTAGAGCGAGATCTTTGACGTCATCTAGCGCTCTAGCCAGGGAACAGCCCTGTACATAGGTCTGGATTCAAGTCTTCATATTTTTGGACAAGTCTTGGTTTGTTGGAGTTGGCTACCGACCTTGGACGTGACGAGCAATAATTTCTAACTGTTGGATTTTCGGTATAGAACTATGGACTCATTTTTCTTGGCTGCATACGATGTGCATCTTGCGTACGATTGATGGTTTGATGGTGTGCTTGTTAACTAATAGACTAGCCGTTTGCACGAGCCTATTGGCACAATGAGACGGATTAGCTCTGCAAGCTACAGACAGCCCTAGTTTACCTGTAACATAAGATGCGACTCAGCAAATTCCACGACGCTCTCCACAACTATCCCGCATGCCCTCCAATCCTCGGCCTATACACGGTTTACTCACAAGCATATGGCTCAACCTGATGATAAACGAGTGAATACTAACGGAGGTCCGAAGGGCTGTCGACGCGTAAGTCGAGGATCAATGGCAAATGGAGATATAGCTGTGCATATTTTCAGCTCTCAGCCCAAGCCGTGAAGCTCGCCGTGTCGATCTTGTAGGCTAGGTTACAGGTGTCAGTACTTTGCTTTCCTGCCAGCCAATGCCATCAGTTGTTCAGTCCAATTGGTCTGGATCGCCTTATAGACACCACTTCAACAGACTCGGGCTATAGGTTGAAAGTCAAATGTTAGGGCAGGGTCAAATTGAGATACAAAAGACTGCAGGGCGGCGCTGAAGATGGTCTTCTTAAAGGGAGTCTTACTATAGTCTGATATTGCTGTGTTCCATCTGAAGACAGAAGCATATCAGCCGGCTCGCAGCCCAATTTCTAATTCATTGGTTACAGCAACGCCTGGCTGGTGCCTGAGATCTGAGCTATTCTTATCTACTTTGTTGCTCCTTGGTTTATACTAGCAGTCTTATCTCCCGGGAACAAAAAAAGGCCAATGAACAAGAGAAAAAGAAAACGACAAGACCTAGGCCAGTCTTCTACTCTGATGAGCAGCTATACCCTTGCTTGGCCTGGGCAGATAGCCAAGAGACACATGTGTTTCACACGCTTAGATCCAACAAGAAGGAGACGAGGAGATCCAATGAAAGGGATAACAGGGGAACCAAGATGTCGAGCAAGAAAATCTGCGCTCCAAGCAAAGAGCAAAGTGGCGCTTCTCTTACCACTGATTTGTCATTTCATATGATTCTGGCTGAATGAATGACGCTGGAGTCTTGGGCTCTGCCTCCGCCTCCGCCTCCGCCTCCACCTCGGGCTTTGACTACAACTCTGATGCACATGTTATTGAGTCTTCAGTGGGGGGGTGGGGGGTATGAACAAGCAGCATAGCGGAATGTTGTTAGTGTAAGTAAGGTGTCTGATATGCACAGTATAGGTGAGAACACTCTAACCTGGAGGGAATGAAGTCAGCACAAGTTGACCAGGTCGAGGACGAAAGGAAAACCGACAAAACATGTTTGTTTCTCTGAATAGGGTTAACATTATGACCTAGGCTCATGGCTTTGACTAAAGGACTAAAAACACACATTGCTACCTTTCTTTCCCTTTGCTTCTTTGCCTAGTGCCAATAGGCGGTCTGCGGTATTACCTGCATGTCTTGGAGAAAGAGAGAGTGTGTACCCAATGCCTTGCTCCGAATCTTTGGCCAAGACACGAACATGGCTTTGCTTTGGAAGTTCTTGTGCTAGACTACTTTTGTTTTCTTGTTTGTACTTGAGCTATGAGAGTACGAAAAGGGGAGGACGAACCTGCTGATTGTACGTACACTGACTTATTAACTTTCCTTTTGTTGAACATGGGGTGGGGTGAGAGGGGAGCGATATCTGCTTTATCTAGCCGCGGCCAGTCGATACATTGAAACTATGTTGAGAATATCAGGGTTTTTGAGAAAGATTGCTGCCACGCTACAGCACTAGAGTAGCGACAGCGAACCCAACGAGCCTCACTGTATAGGTAAGTACATACATTAAAAGGAAAATGCAAAGAGTTAACCAACTGATAAGGGGGATTTTCAGCCTGCCATGATGATGGTTGAAGACATCAAGGTTTCAAGACGCCACGCAGGAAATGGTAGCTCAGTAGCCCACTGGAGGGGACTCTAGACTTTCTAGGAAGAGTCCAGATAGCAGTTCTCGGTCATGTAGATCATAGACCGGAGCAGGGAAAAGAAGAGAAAAGACAAAGCGAGGACATAGAAGAGCTGGACCAAAAGGCAAGGAGACACGAGGAAGGCAGAGGAGGAGGCTGGCTCCGTATGGACTAGATCTCAATGCGGTGCGTTGCAGAGCGCCTGAAGCAAAAGCCATGCACGAGAATTGCGGTCTAGCAATGGGGATGGCGGGTAACGGATACGGCGATAAAAGGTTGGTTGGGTAAAGGTAAGGAGAGACAAGTTCTCCACCAGTTTGCCTTTGTGCTAGAAGAGATAAGCAGAGAGATGGTGAGTCTATGTTATCTTCTTGTATGAGTCGGGGGGGCAAACCGCAGCAATGATCAGAGGGCATTCATCGAGAGACAGGATAAAAAGAGAAAGAGGAAAGCAAAGGGAGAAAGAAAGAAAAGGCGAGGCTACAGCTGATGCTGATACTGATACTGATACTGATGCTGCTGTGCTTGTGATCCCAAGGTCGGGTACTTTAATTGGTGAGGCAGGGCATGATTTTCTCAGCTCCAGGGCTGGACACAGAACAGATGAAGCACAAGATGAAGCACAGGTGGATGCAAGCAGGCATCACAGTTCTAGGTGGGTGAGTGATGGACACGAAAGAGTGAAAGCGAGCAGATGGAAATGACAGTATACTACTATGCCACCAGGATGCATGGCTATGGTGGTTATGCATAGACAGGGCCATTGCAGCCTCCAGGCGGATCATGAGCCACTTAGCCAGTCAGACATTAGCATTAGCGGTGGACATCTAGTTTCGATGTGCATATGTGCTTGCAACAGTAGTATCCACGACGTACGATTTATTCTCCAGGAGCGTCTTGCCCAGTTTCTAGTGGGTTGGGCTGGGCTATCGTTGGATTGGGCTGGCATAGATACAGATAGAACAGAGGGGAGAAACGGGGAACAGAAGAGGGGAGAGGGAGGGAGAGGAGAAGAGCAGAGGAGAGACAAGCAGACAGACAGGCAGACAAAGTAACAGAAAGACAAAGCACAAAAGAAGACAGAGGGGCGCGCTCTGCTAGCGGACGAGCCCGGGAGCCAGACTATAGAAGGCGCCATATTGTCTGTTTCTCCTCTCTTGTCCTGTTTCTCAATTGTCTTTGCGAAAATGGCGAGGGCTTGGGGGGCGAGCAGAGGCAACAGAAGAAAGAACAAGAACAAGAAGAAGAAAAAGAAGAAAGAAGGAAGAAGATTACTGTGAGACACAAGGTGAGCCAAGGAAAGGCAAACAAGAGAAACATACAGAAATCGAGAGAGCTAAGGAGAGCCAGGAAGATCAAGACACAGAGACCGGTCTGTAGCCAGAGAGGCAGAGCTGTAGGTGAGACAAACGTGGCTGCCTTTGAGTGTGTACTTACAAGCTTGGATATATAGCACGAGCAAATTAATAATGCGCATGCAAACTGACAAACCAACACATAGTCGCACACCACCCACACGGCCTAGATACTTTGGGTGGACACGTGACATGTAGCTGAAGGCTGTGTCTTGATTTCTTTGATAGGACAAGGAGGAAAAGAGGCAAAGAGGCAAAGAGGCAAAGAGGAAAAGAGGAAAAGAGGAAAAGAGGAGGGAGGAGGCGGGAGGCGGGTAGAAGGTCTAAGAATGGTTCCAGACCACCAGGCCAGGCCAGACCAGACCAGGCCAGCAGCAGAGAAGAGGCCAAAGCAATGCAGGCGTCAAGACAGGATGGGATGTTGGGGCGAGTGTTTGTTTGGGTTTGGTTGCACAAGGTTGGTTCGAGGATAATAAAGCGTTGTGCATTGTATTGTACATTGTCTGTGTGTCTTCTTCTGCCCGTTGTCTGCTGATAGGCCTGTGCTGCCCAAGATGGATAGGGGATAGAAGATAGAGGGATTGGGGTGGGGGGGGGGAGGAGAAGGGACACACAGGGCACACAGGGTTTATCGAGGGGAGGTTGATAGTGAAGCGGGTGGGTTTGATTGAGTTATGAGTTTCTCTGCGCCTATTGCAAATGGATTGCCTGTTTGTATCACTATTGGACGTCTAGATGTGCTGGACGAGCTCCTTTCTCGGGCTCTCGCCCTTCTTGGACTTCTAGCTCAGTTCCTGGGCGGCATCTTTGAGAGCCTGTCTGCAGGGCAGGGCAGGGTGAAGGGAAGGGAGGGAGCATTAAGGGTCAGTTGTTTGGTTTGCCATCCTTCTTCCTCTTTTTGTCTTGATTTCTTTCTTTTATCCGACAAGGGCCTGAAATCTGTTCTCATAGTATTAGTATTTGGGCCATATGCAATGTAACCGACCGGAGCCTTTGCATGGTTGGAGTCAAGCATCCATGGTTACATGGAGGAGAAGGCAGCAGGGCTTTGACCAGATACAGATGACGGCAGCCCGAGAGAGAAAGAGGAGAAGCAAGGTGAGGAGAAGGAGGAGGAGGAGGAGGAGGAGGAGAAATAAGAAATAAGAAACGAAGGGAAATAGGAAAAAAGCAAGGTAAACGGCGACAATAAATTGGGATAAAATGTGGTCAATAAGACAAGAAAAGAGATACGACGAATAAACTAAGAGACAGCCAGTCATTAGCTTCTGCTGTCTTTGCCTCCAGGTCTTCCAAATATAGAGTAAAGGACAGGCTACTAAGGTCAGCATCAGGTGTCAGTCAAGGTGAGGTTGTAGTAAGATAGTTTGGTATCAAACCAGGATTGGTGCAGCAAAGAGGCAGTGGTCGTAGTCATGGGCGGGTCCAGGAGAAGAAACAAGTTAAAATCAAGAAGATAAACTTGTTTAGTATAATGATGATGATGCTTCGCACCTGTTTTGCCCGGTCACTATGGCCTGCGACACCACGCACCCTCTCCTCGCCGCGCCTTGTCAACTGTGGCAATCATTTCTGTGGAAGCGAGCGGGATCCTCGGGCGGTGAGATGAGGCTCAGGAGCAGGAATAAAAGAAAGCGGAGAAAATAAGATAAAAGAAGTTGTATTACAGCGCGGGATTGGAAAAGAGTAAAAAGAATAGAGAAAATAAAATAAAGACAGCAAAAGCTCGTATAGAGGTTGGGTTAGGAGCACAGGCAAGCTCTGGTTACACAGTAGACGATATATTAGGGTTGAGATGGTACTAGGGTTTGGAGACGAGACCACCAGACCGTCGAGTGGATACGAGGGTACCAAGTACATACATACATACACACAAAGTCTTGCAGTGTCTTGGAGGCCAAACTCGGCACGGCAGATGCAGCGAAGAGAAAAAAGAAAAAGAAAAAAAAAAAAAAAAAAAAAAAAGAAAAAAAAAAAGAATAAAATTTTTCATTTCTTTTTTATCCACTGCAAAAAGAAACTTCACGCACGCAACAACGGCCCCCCCGCCCTACGCCTGGCTTCAGCAGCCCCTCCCTCGACACTCCCTTTCCTCGGCTTGCCTATCCTCTTTGCGCACTTTGCAGTTGATTGAGTTCAGGTATCAAAGGAAGACAAAGACCAGAGCAGGCTACAGTGCCGATGAAGACATGAGAGAGACTGCACGGTAGGTTGGGGAGCAGCAGGCACTCTTGGTCCTGGAGAGAGTGGGAGAGAGTGAGAGAGCCACACAGAGCAAGGGAAAACAAACAAGAGGATCGGGGCCTGTGTCTGTGCCCTGTGTCTGCATCCAGTGGCATAAGCACAGGGCCTATACAGAAATACAGCTTGGGGGGGGGGAAGGGGAAAGCGTGGGGCTGGGCTGGCTTCTTCTTTGTTCATGCAAGCTTGCTTTGGAGACAAAGCCCTGCTGCCCATCCCCATTGCCAATCATCGACGCAACCCGTGCTCTAAGCTTGTCCCCGAGCCCTCGCCTTGGCCTGCAGCCTCGCTGAGTTGCTTCTTGTCTCTGCTTTCGTCTCTCGCCGACCATCTTTCGTTGTCTCTCCAGCACTGCTCTTGTCCATATCACAGCAGCAAACACACAGCATGCATGCATACTACGCTGTACTGCATCTGCACATCTCTCTCTTTCCCTTTCCTGCTTTTTCCAGCTGCCTGATCTCCATCATCAAGTCTCAGTCTGTCCGTGTACAGCAATGAACTGACGGGCACTGGTCGTGCGCACAGAATACTTTCTTTTGTTGTCCTGGTCAGGCACAGCTCTAGTTCGAAACTTGCCTGCTTGCCCTGCCCCATGGACATGGGACTCGCCCAGCCAGTTGCCGCCTGCAGAGCTATCCCCTTCTCGCTATCCGTTCGCCCTTTGTTTGAAAGTGTATTTCACGGCTGTAGATCGCTACAGCCAGCGGAACACCAGGGGAGACGGGGAAGAGGGGGGGGGGCAGCTAAGGCGCCTGCCTCTACGCACACCCTCCTACTCTTCATTAGGCCTTCCTTGGCTTTGGATGTCTCGACCTTTGTCTTGACTGCTGTCTTGGACTCTTGTTAGTGTGAAATCTCTCGTGCCAACACAACGCAATACAAGAACAAAACCAAAAGCACCAGAATAGATGGCCTTACTGTCTCATCTTATATGAGCCCTGTCAGCCTTCTCTCTCCCCCCCCCAAAGTGCTGCAATGCACACACAAACACACATACAGATACTCTCAGCATTGCTCTGGTCCTGGCCCTTCTCTCATTGCCTTTGTCTTGGCTTCTCCTTATCCTCCCCTTACTTTTGCCGCCGAGCTCGTGTGGTGTCTGAGTTGTCTGATGCGCGTAAGCTGTGGTTCTGCTTTCCTCCTTCTCTCGCCCTATCCTCCCTCGCTTGTCTTTACATTTCCCGGCTCTGTCTCTGCCTCTTCCAGGGTAGCGTAAACAAAGTTGCCGGTATATTTTATTTCCTTCTCTCCCCTTCCTCTTTAAGGGTCAGACAAGCCTCCTCTTCTACCTTTTCTTTTCTTTTTCTCCCATATTGTCTTGTTATGTCTCTGTTAGGCCTCTATCCTTCTCCTACGTTTCCTTTTTCTCCTTGCTAGACTGTCTCCCAAGTCAAGACTAAACCACTATAGGGATACAGGCTTTCACTCACATCATACACATCTGCCATACGAACACGGGATACACTGTGCCAGCTAGCCAGCTAGCTAGCCAGCCAGCCAGCCAGCCAGCCAGCTAGCCAGCCATCCAGCCATCAGACATACAGAGGCCCAGACAACAGCCCAAGTACTTTTGTTTACACCCATCTGTTGTTACCTTGTTGCGCTGTTTTGATGCTGACTACATGCACGCACATATAATATATCCAGACGCCCTGTCACTGCATCTTGTTCTTTTCTGCTGCTACTCTCTTGGTCTCCTTTGTCTCCGCCTGGACCTGTTATTGAATCTTGTTTGTTCTCTGTAGATATATACCCTTAATTCTTGATTATATCCATTCTCTGCCTCTTCTCTCTCTGCCCCCGCCCCCCACCCCTCCCCCTCTCTTCCCCCTCCCCGCTTCTCTTCCACTTCGTTTTCCTACTCCCATATTTGCCCCTCCATCAACCTCCCCTCGTCATCGTCGTCCTCCATTAGTCCTTTCTCATCCTTCTCGCTTCCACTCTCGCTTCTCTTCTAGTGTCAAGGCTATTCTTCCCTCTTTACACCCCCCGCCCCCCTCCCCCTTCTCTCCCCACCCTTGCCTCTTCCTCTCCCTCCATCTACTAGCTCGAGAAAATGCCCGTCTTCTGTGCATACTGCGGCAAATCCTTTACACGAAAAGAACACTTAGAACGACACATTCCTAGCCGTAAGTTTCTTCAGCCGACCCCGGCCCGGCCCGGCCCGGCTTGCCTTCTCGCCCTCGCTTCCGCTTTGGCCCTGACTGATTTGCCTTCAAGACACCAACGTGAAGCCTCACCGCTGTAGTGGCTGCCATCTTTCGTTTACCCGCCGGTATGCACCCCTCTCCCTTCTTCCATGATCCCTCCCTTCTAACACTCCCCCTCCTAGAGACCTCCTCCAACGACATCACACCACTTATCATGAAGTGCGGGATCCATTGGATCCGTCCCCCACCGGAATTCCTAGCATCACTGGTCGTACGCCAATTGCCTGCCAGAACTGCGCCAATGCTAAAACTGGCTGTGACAAGCGCGTTCCCTGCTCTCGCTGTACCGACAAAAACCTGCCATGCGCTGCCCGTTTCGCCCGTCGGTCGTCCAAGGCTGCGGTCCGAGCGGCCCAGACTACGGTAATGAGCAATGCTTTTGCGCAGGCCCAGGCTCAAGCACAGGTTCAAGCCCAAGTTCAGGCGCAGGCTCAGGCTCAGGCGCAGGCGCAGGCGCAGGCGCAGGCGCAGGCGCAGGCGCAGGCGCAGGCACAGGCTCAGGCGCAGGCTCAGGTTCAAGTGCAAACCCAGATGACCCAAATGGTGTTTCTCGATGTCGACGGGATGAGCACAGACCAGCGCCAGCGCCAGCAGCATCAAGGCTCCCATGCTCATCTTAATGAATCCCCTAGCGGCATCTTACCAGAGAGCCAATCACCAAAGACCAGCAAGCAGCAACTCAGCCCAAAGCTGCCCTCTCCGCCACTCATAGATGACTTTATGCAGATCAACCCGGGCACATTTGCTTCCCCGACCGTGCCATATCCCGACTTTCTGCAATGGCCGCAAGAGTACTCGCTGGACATGTTGTATGACAACGGCAGTGGCATGATTATGCCACGGCCTGACATCCCGATGCCCTGCTTCAACAATATCGACGACCTGTCAATGTCCAGCGAGTCTATAAACGACGGCTCGTCGTCCAGCGCTTCAATCCACACACGAGGCAACAGCACTGTGTTTGCCAATGAATTTGACAGCCACTTCAAGTCGACGATTGAGCCGGCAATGGCGCTGACTACGGGTGCGCTCGCCACTTCTTCATCTATAGGACCAAATTCTTCTGCAGCTGAGTCCCTTTCTGAGTTTAGCGTTGTTATTTCTGCCGAGAGTGCTTGGCCGCTGGCACGCTGCAACCCGCCGACATACTCCGCCGACTGCCCACGCACTGCTATGGTGCATCTAGAGTGCCTAGAGCACCGTCTTAATGGTGGCGACAGCAGCTGGGCAGCACTGGAGAAGTCCCTAGGTGGTGGCAGCCTGTCGGCTACGGCTACGGGTACGGTAGTCGCGCCCCTTTCCCAGGGCACACGCGACCGGATGCTAGCCATTACCCAGTCATTTCTGCACAAGGCTCTGGATATTCACCGCGGTAGTGTCGTTGAGCAAACCAAGCAGCTCGGCCAGCCCAGCCCAGCAAACTTCAACCTAGTCATGCTACCGCCCAACAACATCCTGCAGCACTTTCTGCAGACCCACGCGCGAAGCATGGCTAGTTATCTTCCCCTGGTGATGGGCGGGTGTCTTGACGTCAACGATATGGTTTTTTCCAATCAGACATCGACTCTGCTAGTGCTTCTGATGATTGCTCAGGGCGCTGCTGCTGTGCCTCTGGCTCAAGCCCGCTTTTTGTCGGCTGGGCTGACTGAAATTTGCCGCATCTCGTTATTCGATACGATTGAGAAGAATGTTGAGTTTTCTGCTAATCCTGTGGCTTTGCAAAGTGCACTGCTCTTCACCGTTCTGGGCGCATGGAGTGGCGACAAGTGGCTCATGGATATTGCCATGGGACAGCGTGGCATGTATCTCTCAATGCTGCGTCATGCTGGTATGCTGGAGCCGGGGTCTCCGTCTCTGCCTAGCCGCACAAGCATTGGCAGTATCGGAAGCAATGTTAACGGCGGGAGCAATGCATGCGGAAATACCGTGGAGCAGCAGTGGCAGGTGTGGCAGCAGACAGAGCTGCGGAGCCGGCTAGCTTACAACTGGGTGATGATGGATCAGGAGCTTGCTCTTTTCCACGACGCCAATCCCATGCTAACTACCGCCGATCTGCGCTGCTACATGCCAGCTCCAGAGTCAGTGTGGTCAGCCAAGTCGGCGGAGCAGTGGGTCTTGGAGATGCAAAACAGCTCGCAGCCCAAGCGGACGCCTAGTGACCAAGAGATATCTTCTGGTGCCTTGGCTTCTCCATGCTCGTTGTACGACCTGTTCCAGGACTTTCTCCATGACAACATATCAAGCAGGCAAAGTCCCCTGGAACCGCTGCATTTGCGCCTACTGCTACATCCTCTACAAAGCACCCTATGCCACGTGAGCCAGCTGCTTACCTGCTTTTCTGATGCCACAAGCGGGTCAACATGGCCACGTGCAAGCTGTGCGGCCCAGGAGAGCGCATTGGCACGGTTAGATGAGGCGCAGAATCTGCTGAAGAAGTGGTACCATCTGGCTGTTTCTGTTTTCACGGCTCAGCCAGCCGATGATGCCGTCAAGGCCAGCCTGGTGCTATACCATCTGATCTATCTCAACTCGGTCACCAACTTTGCCGAAATCGAAAGGCTAGCGCGCAAAGACAGGACGGGGCCGGGACTCTGGAATCCAAGTCTGTACCACAAGCAGTGTATCTTCAACCGTGGCGAAGCGGTAGTGCACTGCGGACAGGTTCTGCGGCTGGTGCGGGCTATGGACGTTACCCAAAGGCCAGCATGGTGGTCGGCAGCGGTGTATCGAGCGATACTTATTCTTTGGGCTAATGCAATGACCTCCAAAAAGGGAAGCTCGTTTCAGACACAAGTGCAGACGAGCTCGTCGTCGCCCATGGCAGCTCCCGGGTCTGCGTCTGCATCCGCGGGATCTGGATCGCCGGGGTCGCAGCTGTCTCCGCAGTCGAGCATGACGTCGCCTTCCGTGTCTCTCGTCTCGGCAGCATCTGGCCCCGTTTCCGGCCGCCCTATTTCTGGTTCTGTGTCCGGCCCTGTGTCTGGTATATGTATTGACCAGATACTACCTGACGATGCCATGGCTGGGTACCTGCGCGCAGGTGAGGGAGTGCCTTTACTAAGCAGCAAAAGCGGCAGTAACATTACACTCGACCAACCATCGGAGATTCTTGGCTACGGTGTGATGCTTATTAATGACGGGCTGAGCACAAGGATCGGTGATGGGCTGAAAAGAAAACTGGAAACCTTGGACGGGAACTGGGTGTGCAACGCTATGGTAGACCTGGCGTAACAAGAACATAGACTACATAATGTAATAGGGTTAGGATAGAGATCTAGAGTCTATACCATGTCTATCGACCTAGCCGTTTTCCTTTGCAAGCCTTCCTTTCTACCATACCGCGACATGCAACCAAGAGTGTATTGCAAAGTGAGACCAACATGAGATAAGTCAGCAATATGTACAGACACGGACGGAGAGTTAGCAGCGCCGATATGTAGGCGCACGAAGTCCTAAATCCGACGAGCCAAGCTTGAGAATACGAGCGCGGAGAAAGATAAAGAGCGAGAGCATGCGAGAACATGCGAGCAGCCAGGCAGGTGAAGAAGGACAGATGATGAGAGCCAATGGGAGAGTGTGTAAAGCCGGAGAGCGAAAGAGCGAGGCGGCACAAAGAAAGACATTCTGAGGGAACAGAGCCATGGAAACGAGCAATGACAAAGACGACAGCACATGTTGAGAGTCACACACGGAGGCAGAGAGCGGCAGTACCGGCGGGCTATGGTTATGATGACTAGCAAGCAAAAGTGATGCTATGAAGAAGCCCAGAGAACTCACAATCAAGCCTAGTTGATGGATGCCAGTTCTACCAACCGGACCCAAGATTCCAGTAACAGAAACGCGCTTCCCTATCCTACACAGGCCTTTTTCCAACAAAGGGCCCCTGCCCTCCCTCCAGCAAGACCGAAGTGCCGGCCGCTGGGGATAGGACGATATCAAGTACATGAAGACAACGGGAAGAACCAAAGAACGAAGGCCAGCAGGGATGGATGCGGAGGTGGAAGAAATGGGGATATGGTCAACTTCCAGAGCCGATGGGCAACCGGAGGTCCGATGGGGGAGAATGTAGCGAGAAGGGGAGGGGAGAACAAAGAAACCAAGCTAGGGGACATATCGAAATGCAGCCATTGGCGCCCGCCGCTGGCAATGTATGAGATAGAGAACGTTGTGTGCGCATTCAGTTTGGCAACGATAAAAGACATGTAAAAGGAATAGAGCTCGTGTTGGAGCCTATCCTCCCCTATCTACCCCCGCGCGCCTACACACAGCTCGCAGTCCCTCTTCAACCGGGAGATACCGAGCAAGAAGCCACAAGCGGCAATCAGGAGAACACCGAGAGCCCGCGTTTCCCGTCTCTTTCACCCAGACGCATGCTCATCCTTCTTGTCCTAGCTGAGGGTCTTTGGCCGTCCAACGAAGCCTGTTTTCTACATGCAAGCAAGCGAGAAAGTAAAGGCATTGGTGGTCGCTGGACACAAGACTGGCTGGCTTTCCGCTCTCTTCTCGCTCCCCCCGCCGTCGGACGCTGCAGCTGGCGAGAGTCCGAATGTGTCTGTTTGTTGTGTATTCTTGTGTGCTGGCTGATACTGGCTGGGCTCTCTCTCTCTCTCTCTCTTCTTTGTAGACCCCAGTGGGAACCAGGAAAAGCAGAAATGTCCGTTCGTGTAAGTGGAATTGGGAACGGCAACTGGCTTGCTTGTCTGTTGGCCTGAGTCTGTTATGTGTCGTATCAAGACATTAGCGAGAGAGAGAACATAAGCAGACGCCGCATTCTGCGGTAGCCCAGCAGAGTATAAGAACAGAGGCAGATCTCGATCCAATCTCTAGTTCTTGCTTCCCTCTCTTCACCATCTGCTCCCTCGTCCTTCATCTTGACACGTCCTTACCACATACACTCTAGTCTGTCTACCTTTCGTTCTTCGATCTACTATCCTACTACAGATCCCACTCCTATTCCATTACCCTTACCCTTACCCTTACCCCTCTTCAAGTCTTCAAAATGGCCCCCACTGCTCTCGCTGATGTCACCTCTGTCTCTCTAGACTCGGGTGATGCCGCCAGACCCTTTTCCGGCAAGGTTGCTGTCGTTACCGGTGCTGGTCGTGGTATCGGTCGTGGTATTGCCCTCGAGCTGGGCAAGCGCGGCTGCAATGTCGTTGTCAACTATGGCTCCTCTGCCAAGGCCGCCGAGGCCGTCGTTGCCGAGCTCACCTCTTACGGCACCAAGTCTGTGGCGCTGCAGGCAGACATCAGCAAGCCCGAGGAGGTGGTTGCGCTCTTCGACAAGGCCATGGCCACCTATGGCCGTATCGACTTCGTGATGAGCAACTCCGGCACTGAGGTGTGGTGCCCCGAAGAGGATGTCACGCCCGAGCTGTTTGACCGCATCTTCAACCTAAACTGCCGCGGCCAGTTCTTCGTGGCTCAGCAGGGGCTGAAGCACTGCGGACGCGGTGGCCGTATCTTCCTGACCTCGTCGGTGGCTGCCACCATGACAGGTATCCCCAACCACGCTCTGTACGCCGGCTCCAAGGCCGCTGTCGAGGGTTTCACGCGTGCCTTCTCTGTTGACTGCGGCAAGAAGGGTGTGACTGTCAATGCTATCGCCCCTGGCGGTGTTAAGACTGACATGTACGACGAGAACGCCTGGCACTACGTGCCCAACGGCTACCCTGGCATGGACATGACTGCCATTGACAAGGGCTTGGCTGACTTCTGCCCGCTGCAGCGTGTCGGTGTGCCTGCCGACATTGGCAAGGCTGTAGCCTTGATGTGCACGCCCGAGTCGGAGTGGATCAACGGCCAGGTTATCAAGCTGACCGGTGGATCGTCCACCTAAGCTAGCTAGCTAGCTATTCGATGCAAATACACCGACCGAGCTAGTGGTTGCAGCCAGGCAGCGTCGGAGAGAGTCGACGGTGCGGTCCTTTGCTGTGTGATTTATTGCGTCGGCTTCCGAGAGAGAAGCTTGAGCTTGAGTTAGGAAAAGATGAGGCAAGTAGAAGATGAAAAAGATGCTCTTGGCCCTGCACATGGTGGTCTTTGCCTCGCTTGTTTTCTAGATATCTCTCCGTATACATAGTAAATAATGCATTTGTGTCTCTCCAACTCTGCCATCTATAGTATAAGTAGCTGTCTATCGTCACTCTTTGATGTGATGTATCTCTCCTTATTCAAATTTGTATCACGTAGCACGACACGTAGCCAAGTCTACAGCCTCGTCTCCTACCCCTCTCGACCCCAGCCTTCTGCCCCTACCTTGCCTTCCTGCTTTGCCTTCCTGCTTTGCCTCACGTCTGATACGCCGACTCTCTCCGCCTCATATTCAAGCCCGCCATTGTGCTCTGCATCAGGCCGGCCAAGTACCCGGACAAGACGCCTCCAATCTCTGAGCTGCCTCCAACCTGGCCGTACGTATCCTGGAACAGGCCCAGCACAGTCTCGACTCTTCCCAGCTCGCCAGCTATGAACTCAACAGGGAATCTCGCCGTTGCAGATGACGGAGCCACTGTGGGCCCAATGGCCGGGCTACTCGTCATGCTGAAGCTCCCATTACAGCTGCCTATCGAGCTCTCGGCATATGGTGAAGCGCCGGCTGGTGATGCAGGCGATGCGTAGGCTGGCGTCTGAACCGCTGCCGCGTACAGCCCCAGCACTTTACCGAGGACTGTGGCTAGTAGCATTGCTGTGTTCTGTGTAGTCTCGCTGCTAGGACCCCTGCTACTACTACTACTGCTCTCCACGCTGGGCCTATTCATGCAGCGACTACACGACAGCATTGTTGCACACCCACCCACGGCCTTCTTGTTGATGACTATGACAGCCTCGAGCATTACCGATGTCAACGCCGCGGCTCTGTACAGCTCCTGCAGCGACTCGAGCAACGCTGCAAAACAATCGCACGACCCTGCACCAGCGGGGCGTCCTTCTGGCCCACTGCGCTGATGTGTAGCCAAGTCGCCGCCGCCGCCGCTTGTAGGTGCAAATTGAGCGCCGCCAGCACCCATCCCATACCCCGCCGAGAGCTCATGCGCGTTGCCCTGAGACAGCCAGTGTTTTGATATCTGCGTAGAGTCCATGTCCAATGACAAAGACCGTGCATGTGCATGTGCATGGGCATGGGCATGGGCCTGGCCTGGGGGCCCTCCTTGCTGCACCTCTGAGACACTTTCCAGCCCTAGTCCGATAGCTGGGTTCCATGGCAGGCTAGTGTTATACAGCTCGGCCGGGCAGGACGTAGACGCGGCCATTGCAGCGGTGACGGAGACATCGTGGGAGTTGAGCCACTCGGCGTGGGCAACATCAGTGTGCATCCAGGCATCGCCAATACCAAACATGTGCTGAGGGTATGCTTGCTCGTGCACAAACAACCCGGCGTTTCCACCAACGGCAGAATTCCCTGCCGAGGTGTCGAGATGGTCGGAGAGCGGAGACAAGGGTCCATAAGTGGCAGCGGCAGCGGCAGCCATGTGATATGCAGCAGCGGAGGCGATGAAGTCTGCACGAGGCTTTCCGGCACGGCTAGACGGCGAGTACCGGCATTCGATACCGCTGATTAGGCAGCGGGAGCACACAGGCCGTGCCTTGGAGCACTTGACTTTTGCCTGGAAGCAGCCGTCGCATGAGGCTCTCAGGCGAGGAACCCGCTGCTTGGAAGGGACTGACATGGCGGAGACTGGAGTGGAATGGAATGGAGCAAGGGGGGCAGAAGATTTTAGATGTATGTGTATGTGTGTGATGTGTATGTGTCTAAAGGGTACAAGATATGTCTCAGATAGAGCACTACTGTCAGGTCTCGAGGATATGCAGTGGCATGGAAACGACGTTGGTCCGTCGGGAAGCTGCACGCCTGGAGAGTAAGGTAAGCAAGGCAAAGCAAAGCGATAGCGAGATAGACTGGTTAGTTATCGACGACAGTAGAGCAGCCAATAGACTTGAGTATCTGAGCGAAGGGGGGGGGGAGAGGCGGGAGAGGGATGTGGATGCTCTGGTATCCTGCAGCTCGGTAAGCAAACAAGAGAAGAAAGCCAACAATATTGCGGCGGGCTGGAAGCGGCTTTAATATATGTAGTTGGGACTTTGCAAGCAAACTGTGTGGAGGAGTGCGCGCACCACAACGGGGGTAGGTAGATATTTGAGTTGGGCAACTGTCTATTATAGAGCCTCTCTGCAGCGCGCTGTGCAGCACATGGGCTTTGTAAATGCTCTGCAGAGGGTGTAATGACTGTTCTTCGACTAGACAGACCTAGCCTACAAGTTCTGTCCTACCCCCCCCCTCCCCCCCGCGCAGCTCCTGGTCCTTGTCTGCTCCCTGGATACAAGAATCAAGCAACCCTCCATTTCTCACGTGGTATCCTATTTCCAGGGCAGCCAATTGCTCTGCGTCTGTGTCTCTCATCTTGGCTGGCTCCACGTGAAGCTGTCTCTCCAGGTTCTTGGATTCATTTTCTGTAGCGAGGATTTACCCGCGTGGGCTGCGCTTGGCCCTGGTTGGTGCTGATTAGTCAGGAGGAGGAGGAGGAGGAGGAGGAGGAGAAGGAGGAGAAGGAGGAGAAGGAGGAGGAAGAGGAGGAAGAGGAGGAAATGCCACTGTGCTTTGCTTCTGTGCGAATCGTATTTGTCCTGGTTTGTCACACCCTCTCTCTGCCAACCGCCCACCCACACACCATTTGGCTAAAGGATTTCCGCTTGCCCTCCCATACCAAGCACAAGAAGAAGAGCCACCGACTTCTCACCTCTCACCCCTCCCCACCCTCTCCACCTGCTTACTCCTTGCCTACCTTGCAGTGCAGCATGTGCGACTCTTCCAGAGGCTATCTCGTTTCAAGCGCGCCAGCGTCCCGGCACGACACACACAGTACAGACTTGGCCAGGCCAGCCCGCTGCCAAAAGGACAACTGAGCGAGCGTAGCATGCAGCAGCTTCATAGGGCAGGTTATGGAATGGAGATCAAGGCACAACAGGGGCGAGGGGCAACACACATGCACATATGCACGAATCTCCCAAAGCAAAAGAAAGTGGCAAATACAGGCTCACCAAGTATTTGAGTTTTTTCTTTTCTTTTTTTTGTTCTGTTTCTCCTGTGCAAACAACTAACTATACACCCACGACAGGAGAGTCTGATGTGCCTGTCGATATTAATATTAGCCTGGGTACTCCGGCTACTTGAGCCTGTATTGTCGCTCGCCGCGTCTCAAAGGAACGAGGTCAGTAGGTTTTTGTTTGAGACCCGTAGCGGCTATTTATCCCTCAGCAGCAGCAGCAGCAGCAGCCCTAGCAGATAAGGGCAAAACACACTCCTTCCCGTCTTCCCTCCCTGTCTGCCCTGCTTTCCCTCTGTGCCTCTGTGCCGCCGTGCCTCTGTGCCTCTGTGCCCCTGTCCTTTCCGCCTGCCTCCTCATGTCTGTTGCATTGTCTCTCCTGTACGACATTTTCCAGCCGATCAATGTCTACAGTGTCATATAAAAACAACGAGGAACAAGACACATTACAAAAAGAAAAAAGAAGGTCTCGTCTGTTCCTTATTAAGTTGTCTCGTTTCGTTTGCCACATGCCCCAAAGACACAGAAAACGAGAAAAAGCAGGAACCAAAAGCAGAATCTCTGTTCAATGTCGCAGCAGTCTTCTGGTGTGATCTAGACAATACACACGAGGCACGTCCAGATCGCCTGGTGTTGTGTGCGGACTTGCGTGACATATGCTTAGGGTTGCGGGCTGCATTAGGGTTGTCCGAAACACAATCCTCCTCATGTGTTACACGAACCTCATGTCGCACAAGTCAAATATCCCAGAAGCGAATCTGTTCGCGAGCTCGGAAATTTTCTTCCCTCTTCTCTCATCCTTGGACCTCCTCTTTGGCGTTTCCTCTATTCTATGCTGACTGGCTCTTGGACTGTCGTGTCTGCGCCCTGCCAGTATTGTACTCACTGTTGTCCCGACCGTGAGGCTCGAAGAGAAAGGTAGCTTACCCTGCCGCCCACAAACCATATAGCTGCTACGTTGAGACTCAGTCTCATTATAGCCCATTCTCACTTTCCATGCTGCTTTTAATCTGCTTCTGTCATATAAGGAAGATCAACAGGCTTGCTCTGTGTATTAATATCGAATTATAACCGACGAAACTTAAGACATGCTATAGACAAGAGAGCTCGGAGCGAAATGTACAAAGGAAACGAAATATCGAAAGAAAACAAGTACTTCTAAACACAGTACTGTAGCCCTAACAAAGGTAAAGCACAAACTAGACGAAGAGCAATAGGCGCAGGGAAAAAAGACAAGAAAACAACATAAGCCGCTAAGAAGAGACAAACAAAAAACGCTCGAAATAATACCAGGAAAAGTCAAAAGAAAACCAAAAACCATGACATGCCTTCTTAGGAAGTGGTAGAGGACATCGCCAGTTGCATCGCGTCATGCGTGCCTTTAGCGTGCCAGAGCCTCGCGTATCAGGTCGCCCAGCTGCTTGGCACCGTCGCCCTTCATCATGGAAAAGTGGTTGCCAGGCATTTGTCGCGTTTCAATCTTCTCCCAGTCTATGAACTCATCCCAGCGGTTGGGTCCAAAGTCTGTGCGGTTCTCTAGAAGGAACAGTCCGTGGCCAGTGGGATACGGGTCAGGACGCGGGTCTGTTGGGTACTTGCAAACTCCGTCCTCGCACCATATGATGCTTGTCTTGGGGCAGGACTCATCAGGGAGGGGCGCTGGCATGTAGCTACTCAGGGCAGCAACACTGGAGGCAAAGTGAGGAAGCAGCCACTCGGGAATCTTCCGGGCCTTGGTCTTCTCGTCCGTCTCTCCCAAAATACCAATCTCTGCGAACCAGGCATGCAGAGTGCGGGGCAAAGGCTCAATGATGACGGGGCAGGGGGCATCAATGAGTACTAGGTGCTCAACAACGTCGCCTGCATTGATCAGCTGGTGCACCATCTCAAACGCGATAACACCTCCAGCTGACCATCCAGCCACCGAGTACGGTCCGAGCGGCTGGCGACGCTTGATTTCTTCAATGAACTTGGTTGCCACTCCGTACACACCACACGTGAATTCTTCCGGGTGCGTCATAAAGGGTGAAAACAGCCCAAACACCTTCCACTCAGAACCGAGAGCGCTGATTTCCATGTATGATGTTGCACTGCCCGATCCGTCAGGGGCCATGAACAGCGTTCGGGTAGCAGTCCGGCTAGAGCCTTGAAGCATCACCGAAGTGGCCTTGCGGTGTGGATAGTGGTCAACCCACTCAGTGGGACGGGGAGGCTTGTAAATGGTCGCTGTAGTGTTGCCCGGATGGGTATTGATGGGACGGGGAGGACGGATCTTGGGGACTGTTGCAGGACCTGCCGCACTGGATGCTGGGAACTGCGGAATCATGGAAGTCGACGATGCTGCAGCAGCGCGGGGCTTATGGGACCGGGATTCTATCTTCTTGGGGCGCTGCTGCTGGCCAATTCCCAGGGCCTTTTCCACTGCCTCCAGGGTAGCATGGTCGTGGAAGACGCTGCTGGGGTAGTCATTGCCAGTAAGCTCACGCAGTTCTCCCAAGATCTGAAGAGTCATCAAGGAGTCCATGCCCATCGAGGCTAGATCAGGGGCAGCAACCAACTCCTCAACATTGACGCCCATTTCCTTGGCAATGGTTTGGCGGAAGATAGTCTGGATCTTGGCATCACAGGCGACATCGTCATCATCGTCACAGCTCTCAATGGGAGTGGTAACGTTGGACTCAGGCTCAGTGTGCTCATCTTCATCGCTGCAGTCAGAGCTCTCATCCTGCGAAGAAATATCGTGGTTGCCACTCTCAAACTGCTTGAGGTAGCTCTTGAAGGCGCCAATGGTTTCGCAGGAGTTGAAGACGTGGTTGTCCAGATCAATGCTCAAATCTTCGCGAATACATCCGGCTACGGTCAAGCCCATCAGCGAGTCGACTCCGAGATCAACAAAGTTGATCTCGTCGGCCAGTTCATCGTGCGAAACACCAATTTCGCGGGCCAGGATGTTCATGACCTGCGAGGTAACCGATTGCTTTTGCAGCTTGGCATTGACAGTGGCAATGTTCTTGGAGGTTAGCTGTTTCTTTTCTTTGCCAGAAGGAGCAGCACGGGCTGGTACTGGAGCAGTAACACGTGCAGATGATGCAGCAGCGATGCCAGCCCCATTACGTGGGGGCAGCATGATGTTCATGACCTTGCGTGGAATGCACTGGAAGCGGATATCGCGGCACGAGCCAATAATGGTGTCTCCGTCAAAGATGTAGCAGTCACCGCTCATCATCTTGGTGCCCTTGATAGGCTGCATTCGGATGTACGATCGGTACTCCTTGGACGGATCCAGCTTCTTGGGCAGACGCAGAGAACCCCATCCGTGAGAAATGTATACCTGCTCGCGCGAGTCAATGGCATCGGAGCCGTTGAGGATGAAGCCTGAGATGTGGCAGCACGCGTCGATCCAGTACGGGCTAAAGAAGAAGTTGCCATCCTCGGGCTTGCTCTTGAGCACAACCTTGGCTGTGGCCTCGCAAGTGTCTGAATCGAGAATGACTTCTTCCATGCCTTGGTAGCGAGGACTGTAGTCGACCAGAGCACTGAAAAGCTTGTACACAAGACCGCGGCCGATCTTGGATGCCTTTCCTTGGCTTTCAGCCTGCTTCAAGTGATCGATGCGTGACTTGATGAGGTAGTTCACCTTGTCAAACTCATCTAGCCACTCCTCCGCATCACCGTAAAGTACTTTGCAGTAGGCATGCTCCGTTTTATTGCTACCCTCGCCCGTGGTGAAGCTGATTGAAGCCGATCCCTCCTTTATGTTACCAACAACAGAGCAGCTCAGAGTTTGAGGGTTCTGCTCGTCCAAGACAATGGTCTTGGGGACTTCGACCTTGCACACGTTGATACCGATATCCTTGGGGGCATCGGGCTTGACTAAGCGGTAGGCGTAGTCGCAGACGGTCATGGCAATGTCAGCATAGAGAGTAGACGGGAGAAGGGGAGATCCATTGCACATGTGGCCTGCCACAACTTGGCGGGTATCTTCGCGGCCAAGATCAGTCTGGGTCTCGATTACAAAAGTATCGCCTTGGACTTCCTCTTTAACAATGGCATGGACGCTGGTAGTTGACAGCTTGGGCTTGGGTGGTGCAAGCTCCTTGGCAGGAGCTGCATTAGCACCACGGTTCTTGGTAAGAGCCCAGTCGCCAGTGTACTGCAGCCAGTAGTTCTTCTCATCGAAAGCATAGGCTGGCAGGTCTAGCATACGAACGCAGGGCAGGAAATCGCGGTGGAACTCGGTCCAGTTGATCTGCGCGCCAGCAGTGTGCAGAGCACAAAGGGTGCTGCTGAGGACCTTGTATGTGTCCTCGTTGCGACGAAGGGTTGGAACTGACACAGTCGTGGCTCCAAAGGCAGCCTTAACCATGTTGGCACAGATAGGGTGAGGGCCGACCTCGAGCCACAGTGTCTTGTCGTCGACAACATTGCTTTCCTGAGCGTCTGTCAAGCCACCAAGGAAGTCGACGGCCTCTCTGGCATGTCTGCGGAGATAGTTAGGATTGACAGATTGGTTCACAAGGACCTTGCCGAACAGGGGAGAAATGATGGGTGTCTTGGCCGGCATAAACTGCACAGCCGCGGCAGCCTTCTCAAAGTCATCTAGAATCGGCTCAACCTGCGCGCTATGGAAGGCAAAGGGAACCTTAAGCTGTGTGCACTTGAAGCCAGCATCCACCAAGTCCTTGGCAATTGAAGCCATTTCCTCAGCTGTGCCGCTGATGACAGTCTCTCGTGGGCCATTGATGCAGGCAATGTTGACCGAGTCGGCCTTGGCACCGAGGGCATCCTTGACAACGATAACAGAACCCTGGATGGCTACCATGGCATGGGTCCCAGCAGTGCACTTGGAAACTAGCATGCAAGCTCGTGTGCCAACCAGGAAGAGAGTATCGCTAGCTGAGAGCACGCCAGCTGCATAGAGAGCAGCATACTCGCCTAGAGAGTGTCCAAGGACCACAGTGGGCCGGATATCCCATGAAGCCCATAGATGAGTCAGGGCCATTTCAAAGGCACACAAGCCGGTCTGGACCACAATGGGGGACAGCAGAGTAACATCCGACTCAGACCCATCAATCAGGGGCAGGAATGACGGGAAACCGTGGATCTTGCAAACACGGTCAAACTCGTTGATAGCGTCGCGGAACACGCTGTGGTTGGCATATAGCGTCTTGCCAAGACCAGCATAGTGAGAGCCCTGACCCGTGAACAGGAACCCCATTGACGGCTTCTGCGCAGACACAGGAGCAAACTCGCCCTTGAGTCTGGTTTCTAGTTGGCGCTGGGCATCAGCCAGGTCGGTGGCAGCAATGCTCATCCGCCAGTAGTGCTGGATGCGACGAGCAGTAGTAGAGTAGGCAATGTTGTTGACAGCAGTATCGGGGTTAGCCTTGATGAACTCTACCAAACGCTCGGCGTTGCGCAGCATAGAGGCCTTGCTCTTGGCTGTTATTGTAATGACATGAGTCGAGCGGGGATCTTCAGCAGGAGCAGGCCGGCGGGGAGCATCCTCCAACAACAGACCAGTGTTGCCACCGGCAGCACTGAAGTTGTTGATGAAAACGCGACGAAGCTTCCCGTCATTGCGCTTAAAAGGAGTCATATGGAAGGGGATATTGACGTTGCGCTGGGACAGATCGGCGGGGAAAGTGTGGTTGATCTTGCCCTTGATGCCAACGTGAGGCGGAATGGCATTCTTCTGCATCATCATGAGCACTTTGCAAAGCGCAGTCACACCGGAAGCGGCTTCGCCATGGCCGATATTGCTCTTCACAGCACCCAGGTATAGAGGACGATCGGCAGGACGACGGCGGTCAGCCGGAGCAAAGACCTCTGTCACTGAAGTCATCTCAGTGCCATCGCCGGCTTGGGTGCCAGTTCCGTGCATTTCAACGTAGTCAACATCCAGAGGGTCAACTCCGGCCTCATCCAAGATGGCACGTGAGAGTACGGACTGGGTAGGCCCGTGAGGATGAGTGATTGAGACGGCTTCGGCCGAGTGGTTGGTAGAAGTGCCCAGGATAACAGCCAGAATGCGATCATTCTCGGCCTCGGCGTCTTCCAAGCGCTTCACAACAACGGAAGCACATCCGTCGGCACGGCAGTAGCCATCGGCCGCATCGTCAAACGTCTTGCAGCTGCCCGTCTTGCTGAGGAATTGGCCGCGGGACAGGCCACTGAAAATGTCGGGGTTGGTCATGCAAGAAAGACCGCCGACAACGGCAGTGTCACACTCTTTGGCCCACAACGAGGTGCAGGCTACTTGCATGGCAGCAGCTGAAGATGAACAGGCAGTGTCAATGTTGAGTGATGGACCGCTGAAGCCAAAGTGGTAGTTGATACGACCGGGACCAAAGGCACGCACACCTCCAGTGATGAAGTAGGTATCAACCTCTTGTGCAGCGTTCAGCTCACGCCAATCATCAGAGGTTTGGCCGTAAAAGGTGCCAATACGGTCGAGGCGAGTGCTGGCAGTGCGGTTTGGCCCGTACCCAGACATTTCCAGAGCCTCATATGCCGTTGTCAAGGCCATACGCTGCATAGGATCTGTCTGGTAGGCCTCTCGCGGGCTCATGTTGAAGAAGCGAGGATCAAACATGCCGGGCTTCTCGATCCAGCAGCCATAAGGCGTATGGCTGGTGTTGATGGCTTTGCCAGTGGGGTCGTAATGAGTAGCGACTGGGAACCGGTCGGCTGGAATTTCACGATGGACATCCAGCCCTTTGCACAGGAGCTCCCATAGCTTCTCGTGCGAATCAGCATCGGGAAAACGACCCGACATGCCAACAATTGCCAGTTTGCAACGGCCTAGCTGGGGGCCATGGGCGCCAATCTTGCCGGACCAATTGTCACGGGGAGTTTCCAACGAACGTAGAGTCACCTTGAGATCGGTCTGGCTGCTGATTGCAGTTGCCAGAGTGGCGCTGACGGCAGTGGGACCATAGGGAACAATGATGCACTCATTCTTACTGGAGTCAAAGGCACAGGCAGTCGTAGCGCAACCCTCAACAGCCTTGGTGAATAAGAGGGGCTCGCATAGGCACTCCTTGGCAATACTGCGGAAGAGGCCCTGTGCGGTGGTCTCGTTGATCCACTGGCCAGTGCTAGGGCACATGATGGCCTGGCGCGGCTCAAACTGGTCGAGCAAAGTCTTCATCCCGGGGGAATTAAGCTTGAGAATGGCGTCAAGGTCGGCGTGGCTGTGGATCTGGGCCGAGTGGTAGGGACCAAAGACAGGAATGGGCGTGAGCTTTGACTCAAAAACGCCAGTGGATGTGATCTTGGCCAAAGTTGAAGGTTGGCCAGAAATGGCGATGTTAGTGGCTGAGACGGCACTGATGTAGGCCTGGCTGGCATTGGGAATAGCCTAATGGTAAAGGCAGTTAGCATCTGTGTAAGCGTATTGGTGTGTGTTGTGTGCGACATGTGACGCGCTGGACATTGCACAGCGGAAGATTAACTTACATGACGACTGTGGAACTCATCTAGTAGTCTCTGCGCCACATCTTCGGTCATGTTGGACACAATATGCGTCCACGAAGCCGACTTTTCGCCTTCAGCCACAGGAGACAGCTTCTCAGCGAAACCGCTGATGTAGGTGCCAAGGCGGAAAGCTAGAAGGGTAGCCTGAGTGCCGATAGGAACGAGCTGGGAAACGTTCTGGGACAACGAGACAGCGGCGGCTGCAAACATGCCTGTACAGAAGCCAACGTTGAAGGTACTGCTGTCGACGGTGTAGTCTTCTGGGAATTTTTCTGTGCGGCTATAGAAGTGGTAGTTAGCACAGGCATGTGCCTAGAGGGGTCAGCATGTTGGGAGGGGGAGGGGGAAGGAGGGGAGAGGCTAGAAGACTTGAAGTAGCTCTGGATGCTGACTGACCAGACGGAACTTATCACTTACTCAATGTACATGGCAATCTGCGTGATGCACAACAGGGCGCTGTCGATTCCCGAGTGGCGCCTGCTCTGGTAGTGGTACTCTTCATTCAGCTGATACAGCGAGCGAAAGCTGGGGATATGGGCGCGCTCAATCAAAGGTAGTGCCTCGATCTCATCACGGAGCACAGCGCCAGCACGTTCCATGAACACCTTGGCGACAATACTCGGATTTCCTAGTCTGCAGAAGTCAGACAGAGACGAGTAGGCCTCGAGGGACTGGTCCCCGAACAGGTTGAAAGCCATCTTGCTAGGAGTGATCATGTTGACAGCGGAGATGGAGAGGTTGTAAGTATTAGAAGAGAAAAACAGAGAGCCAAGTATGAACAGAGCGATAATGGATGACAAAGGAAGGGGGGAAAGCGGCCTGAGGCTAGTAAGGCAAAGAGAAGAGAATGCTGAGGGCGTGGTAAGAGATGATTGATTGCAAGACTACAGCAAGCTGGTAACAATGTTTATGCGTATGCTCGCGCGCTTGAGCTAAAACCACCACGGTGACAAATGAAGATGAACGGCGGATATATATATGGGAGAGAGGAAGAGAGGAAAAGAGGAAGAGAGGAGGGGAGAGGATTATGTTTATGTATGGTAATGGCAATAATGATGATGACGATGATGGGCACAGAAGAGATCAACCAAGAGAATAACGATGAAGGCGAGCGTAAACAACGATAATTGGCAGAAGAAGAAGGTCTTTGGTACAGGCCAAGATAAAAAATGAAAGGATAAGAAGCGTGATCAGCTCAAAGGAAGAAGTTGCGGCTTCCAAGTTGATGATATCACAGTCAGTGCCAAGTCTCTTTTTCTTTTTTTTTATAAAATAAACGAGAGAGGGTGAGTCTCTTGATAATGAGATAGAATGAGGAGAGGAAGAGAACAAAAAGTAGAGGAGGCCAGAAGGAGGAGGCGTCTCCAGGCTAGATATATAGCAAAAAGCAAGGCAAGCAGGAGTGGGCGGGATAGACAAAGCAGTTGCTCGCGAAGGTAAGCTAGTCCCGCGGCGAGATGTACTTGGATAGGGCAAGCGAGGACAAGGCAGGGCAAGCATAGAAAAGACATTTAGGCATAGCACATACTGAGCACATACTGAGCACATGGTTGGGCTTCTTGCTCGCTCGCTCTCTGCCTCCTCCGTGGCTATTGCCTCCACAGCCAGCTGGCCGTGCCTACTCTTCTGGTAACATGTCTTTGTGACCGGGCCAATCACCAGGGCTGCCGAGATAAGAGACCTCCTGCTCTCTACTGGAACAGCAAAGTCTCGAGCAAGTAAGTTAGGGAAGTAGGGAAGTCCCCAGTGGGAAAGCGCGGGCGAAGAGTGACAGAGCGTAGAGACCCCAGGGCGGAGAGTGAGTGTGGAAGAGTGTATATTCTACGCTCCCACGCTCCCACGCTCCATCTTCGATCCTAGTCCTAGTCCTAGACTTGGGACAGAGCATTGAGCGAGTTCTCGCTCTTCTCGACATGGGAGGGGGTGGGGCGTGTCTTCGGTATCTCTCTCCTCCGCCGCCCCTCCCCCACTCCCTCCACCCCTTCGTCTTGATTGCCATCTTTTCTTTCTCTCCTAGCCTCTTGCTCTCCAGAGTAGTTTTCTCTCTCTCTCTCTATCAGCCTCTCTATCTTCGTTTTGTATCGTATCATCAGCTCGAGGCTCATGACGGGAAGACTTGTAGAATCAAGGCTTCTTCGAGGATACGACGTGCAAGAAGCACCCCACTCCATCCGTTTCCTTCTCTCTTCTTACCGAGGGTAGTGCAGCGTCACAGAAATAGAAAATAGAAGCAGCTGGGCTTGAGTCCTGGCCTCTCAGAGGCACCAGAAACACAGTGTCAAAGACATACATGGCTTGGTGCACAAGCTAATGTTTCTCTTCTTTTTTCTTTTTCTGTTGCTTTATTTTTGTTTTGCTCTTTGGCTTAGTCCTCCTCTGGTATTCCCTGGCCTGGCTGACTCTGACTGACTGAATGAATGACTGCCTGTAGTCCCGAGTCTGAGTCTGGGTCTGAGTCGAAGTGAGTCCACAATGAGTCTGCGCTATGGGCCTGAGTCTGATTGTGATCCGGATTCTTCTCTCTGTTCGAACTGCTGGCTGTTTGTTATTGGCTCTTTCTGATGTGTGGGCGGGAGACACGCGAATTAGGGTTGATTCAATGGTAAACTTGTAGATACAAGTGTGTAAGGGTGTGGTAGGTGGTGGGTGGTGGGTGGTGTGTGGTGTGTGGGCATGTCAAGGCCACATATTGGAAGAGGGCGGGCGGGCGAGCGGGCGGGCAGGCTTCAACCCTGCGTGGGACTCAACCAAATCGATCTGTTCGTCAGCCAAGAGCCAAGATCAAAGTAGCAGAACTTGTTATGAAGCGAGCGCCGCCTCCCAATACATACACACCACACCGTAACTCTGGTTCTGATGTATTGCTGTGTCGAGGCCGAAAGGAGCGAGGCTGAAAGGAGCGAGGCTGAACGGAGCGAGGCTGACGCTGCTTGCTGCTGTCTTTGGCTTTGCTTATACTCCCTCTCTCTCTCTATCCGTACCTACTTAGGCAACAAGCTGCAATGTTCTAGGCAATGACTTAAACTAACCAGTCCTTCCTTCTATTTCTAGCTATGTTCTTGCCGTCTAGCGCGTGAAGCCGTGCGTAACTACTGCCGTATTGTACTCCGCACCGCAACTTCCTTTGGCTTTTGCTTCCTTCCCTTTCTTTTATTTTCTCTCCCTCTTCCTTATTATTCTTTTATTCTTTTTATTTCCTTTTCCTTTTATTTTTTCTTTTCCTAGGCACTCTATTATTATTAGTTGTCTTATATCAATAAATGTCCCCCATTTTATCCACCGTTCAGTTCAGTTGTTGTACTCCCTTGTCTCCACTCTTCTTTTTTTGGCTGCTGCTAATAATCCCGGCTTATTCTTGTATTTTCTTTTTTAACTTTGTATTTCTCGTTCTTTCCATTTTCTGTATTTTTTCTTCTTCTGTTTCTCATTTTATCTCATTTTATCTCATTTTATCTCTCATCTTTTCCCTCTTTGTTCTTTCTCCCTCTTGGCACTCGCCTCGCTTGCCAGGTTCGCGCCGGCTTTATCGGTTGCTATCTGACTGCCTCCCTTCCCCGTGCTCCTCGCCCTTCTTCTATCTAACCGCCTCGTGTCTCTTTTTCTTCCTTGATCTTAAGGGCTTGTATCCCAAATACTTTCTTTTCGTACGACCCCGCTAATAGCTACCTACCTACCTATCTATGCAAGTCCCGAGTCCTGTTCTCCACTACGCTCTTGCCACTAGTGAGTGATATGGGTAATGACAGAACAGGCAACTGCCCCCCCCCCCATCTGCCATATCCTTCTAAGCGGTCTTTCCCTGCTTTCGTCGACCTCACTTACTTGACCCTACCTTGTCTTGCCTCGCCTCACTCGGGCTGTCCGGTTAGAGAAGCCAAGCCATAAGCAGTCTGCAATGCTCGTGATGCACACTACAGCTATTTGGCGGGGAAAAGAACAAGATCTCGAGGCATCCCCACCAAAAAAGGCGGTATACAGAGCGAGGTGCTAACAAGATAAGCTCCGTCAAGGAGGGCGCTACATAATCCGGAGCTGTCTCCCTACTTGGCCTGTCTGCAAGTGTAATCTATGGGAGTCCGGCCAGACCAAGCCCAGGTATGTCCAGGTCTAGGCCCAAGCCTAAACTCAACCCCAAGTTCAAGCCCAAGCCCCTCTTCTGTCAAAACCTAGCCAGGCAAGCCAAGTCGAATCACTTCAAGACCACCCAATGCAGGCCAAGACTGCGTCCTGTGTTGTTGGAGAATATTCCCACCCGAATTTCTGGCATTGGATTCCCCATGAGTCCGTTCGAGAACCCTCTTGCCCCAAGTAGTATTGCTTTTGTTGTTGTCGCCGATCTTTGCCCCCTTAAAACCATCACGATTATGGGTGTACAAGTAGTAAGATCTCCAGGAATCCCCCTCATCCTGTCCCTCTGATAAGCTACGGCTACGGACAACCCAACTCACCTCTTACTTTTGCTTATTCCCTTATCTTCACTATCCTTTGTATAATGACCGTCTCTTACCGGAGCTCTTTGTCGACTGGCTCATTGGATAGGATGCCGTGGGATGTGACGGGGACAAATCCTGGCTTCCAAGGTTGCTGCTAACTAAGCGAAGCCAGGCTCTATCAAGCTTGCTCATTCTGGTCGTTTCTTCTGGTTATGTCAGTCAGTTGTTCAGTTGTTAATCTAAGCCTCAGGATGAGGGGTTCCCTTTTCTCTAATGCATCCTTCCCAGCTGTCAACCTGGCCCAGTTGGTTGGGGGGGGGGCTAAAGTTCTGCCGCTTTTCTTTTTTCTTCCTTTAATCTCTTCTTTATTCGAATTTATAGACGCTTTTTGTCGTCCGTTTTATTTCCTTCTTTAGATTTCACAATACCACAAATTATGGAGGGCTACTTTACTCATGTCTTGGAACCTGCAGCCTCGAGTCCGTGGTATGACATGCACACACAGAGAAAGAGAGTGTGTCTCTCTTCCTGTGTAAACATGGACTTGGATTCTTTCTTGGCTTCGTCTCGTCTTCGTGAGTTTTGTCTGAAAAAAAAAAGGTCTAGGCTGTCTGGAACCCAGTCTCAATATTGCTTCTTTGCCCCCATTTCCAGTGCCAATTATTGCTTCTAGTTGTCTTTACCTTTTTCCAACAGCCCTCCCTCAGCGTGAAATCGACATGCCACAAGTCTCATTCGCTATTACAAAACAGTCCAGCCCGGCAAGAAGGACGCCAGATCACAAACTTGCTGATACAACCAAGATAAACGAGAGAAAAAAAGCAAAGTACAAAGGGCGGGCAGAGTTGGTCAAGAGGGAGGAAATCCCGGGCTTTTCCAGATCAAGCGGTCCCCTGGTCTAGTCTAGTCAGCTCCGCTCTGCTTCGATCTTACTCATTCTGTCCGCCGTCGCGTTGAGAATAGTATCGTCATGGTTCTCTGTATCCTCGGCTTACACTCGCACATGGACAACCACCCACTGAGTATCCCTTAAACTTGCCGAACAAGTATACAAAGTAGAATAGAAAACGACGATCCTCGCTATCTGGATAAAGAGTTGGTGTCAACGCTGAGCTTGCTAGTACACCAGACAACAGACGGCGAATTCACCATGCTCCTCCATAACTGCACAAGTACTGGCTCAGTCCAGCGTGAGCAAAGCTTTCCCTTGCTCCCTATGCCTCTTTTCCTCTTTCCCTATGTTCTCTTGTTTCTTTCGATATGTCTGTAAGTATATCTAAAGGTGCTGTTCACTACTACCTTCTCTCAACCCTCTTCCATGATGCTGCTGCTGCTGCTGCTTTGGCTTGACAGTCCGGGGCGGAATGCTTGGCTTTCGTATTCCTAGCTACCACCGGACATCCCCAATGCAACGACCAACCGACCAAAACAAGCACGGCGCGGGTGGGCTTTGAATCTGCCCGACAAAGTACACAATAAGAGACAACAGAGACACCTTCGTATACTTCAGATTTGCACCGGTGTCAACTTCAATCCCACGTTATCCAATCGTGCACTCGGCCTAAATATCTGAGAGTAAGCCCTACACAGAGAGGAAATGGCAAAGAGGCAAGGCAAGGTTTTCCCAGGACGCACACACAGCCTCGCCTCTTTTCCGTTGATAATTCTTCTACTCCCGCCGTCGACTGGCCGGTTTGGATAGCTCGTGCCGCGGTGCGTTAGCATGTGCTGCCTTGTATCAGCTGCGCCTAAGCTCTCGTTTGCTTTGGCCGGCATGCTGCTTCTCTACAGCAACACCTGTTAGTCACTTCCCTTCCTCCTCGGAAGGGTTTAACTCGGATTATGCTTGTTTCATTATCAACACGGCTACCAGGAAGAAAGTCCCGATTTAAGCTGACTATTTTGCCCGAAATGAATCAAAGCAACATTACACGGATATAAATAGCCGACTAACACACTTTAATTCTTCCGCTGTGATACGGAGGTGGTGATCAACTGCCTGGCTGCGTGCTCATTGGAGCTCTGAACGAAAACAGTCAGTCAGCGAGGGGAGGGTGGGAAGGAGCAAGATAGACAACGACCTTGAGGAAAGGGGAGAGGTCAGGTAGCGAGCAGAGACGCGGTGAGGTAAGGTGTGAGATGGGGCGCTATCACAGACATATCCCGGTAGCTCGAGGGCTTAACAGCTCAAGAGAAGTGTATGCAAGTCTAGTCCTAGTTTAGTCCTTCCTATCGAAGTTGCCATACCTTCTGTGTACGGTGTCGTGTTTTCACCTGGGCTACAGCTTCGAGATATATCGCTACTGCGAGTCGATTCTTGGTATTGCTGATATCTCACACTTCTAGGGCGTGTAAATGTCCAGTTCGCAAGATACTGCAACATAGTGCATTTGTACATACGTAAAAGATACAGCTCAAGTGCAACGTGTGAATGTGAGTACTCAAGCAAAACATTGTAGTGCGCCGATTCCATGCAACATATGAGCTGAACAGCTCATCCATTCATCTTCTGTAGAGAAAACTAACAAGGGAAAGGCATGAACGCACAGCAACAAGGCAATCTCGCATACGAAACCAAGTCGGATCAAAAGCAGCAACAACAGAAGAAGTCTTTGTCTTGGGGCTGAAAAGCCGGGTAATAAATAGATAAATATATAAGATTAACATGTTCTGGATTCACAGAGACATCAGCCCTTTGCGCTGGCGATGTAGTGTTCTTCAGGCAGCATAACACAAAGCAGCACAGCCTCCAGGAACCCTTAGAAAGGCTTAGTAACCTAGTTACTCAGTCTGAAAAGCCTGGGGAGGAGGAGGGAAGCCAGGAAAGTTTCCAGTTTACTTTGGTTGATCTGTTTCCTTCTTGCGAGATCAGCCAAATTTTATCGTTACACATTCTTCTTACAAATCATGAATGACGAGCTTCACCAGCAATTGCTCAGCTTCAGCTCTAAGCGAACCAGAATAGGCCAGTACCACTTGCATGCTGTCCGCTTTCTATAGACCAGGCTGATAGCCGTATCATTTGATCTGCTCAAGTAAGCACAAGGAAGGCCATAGGGGCATGACAAAGGTTGTCTTGAGTAGCTCTGGCCGGCCGATTAGGCTCTGGCCGTACTTTTTCCAGCCTGTACTCTGCCTATATCACACGATTTGACATGTAAATCTCTGGCGCGGCCACCATATAGACGTGGTCTTTATGTTCCTTCTTTCTTTCCACGCCTCTTTCGAGATTGCCTTGGCGGGATGAAGAAGTGCCTCTGGCTCCAGCCTCTCATCCTCCTACGCTTCTAGGCCTTCTTCCGCCGCTTCATGACACCATCCATAAAGAAGGAAACTTGACGTAGCATACTTTGGAAGAGGAGGGGCGAAGAGCACGTGGTGCGGTAATCATCCAAAACAGCCACGACGACAGAAATGGCTGGACAAAAAAGATGCTACAATCAGTTGCAGATGGGAAATGATAGCAGTCATGGCCATGGGGGCCGTATCTGCAGATGCCGTGTATCGCTACCAGGCCTGCACCTCTGCGTTTCCTGCCATTGCCAGCGAAGCGGCTGCTGGAAAAGCCGCTGCTCGGTCTTTTGTCGCACAAGAATCTTAACCCTCCATGTAATAGGCCGTCATTGTGGTAGATGTACTTCGCCAGTAGCGGCATGCAAAAGTCGAGGGTACCTATCACCACGCTATCCCAGCCCCCTGTTTACTTGTCACAGGTACTTTTCCGTCGCGTAGCAGGTACGAACAAAAAGCGAAGGATCTAGTTGCGCTTCTCTTGTACGACCATGAATGACGAGGACGAAAATGAAAATCCAGGCGAAGGGACAGCAAACACTAGCTCAGAAGGGCAAACATGTTTCATATTCTGTGGTTTTGTTTGTTTCTCTCTCTTTACCTTCTTCATGTCCATCTGTGCTGCTCAGGCCTGCTCACTAGGTCGATGCATCCACACATAACTCGTCCTGTTTCTCCTCCCAGTCAACACATTTCTGGAATCTCTTACAATGATCTTGTGTCTTTGTTCCCCAGCCTGACTCTCGCATGACGCACGAATTGTTCATTATGACGACCGAGCTCTTCAGCAGAAGGTACTCTTGACGTTCTAAGCAGTCCTTTCGGCTCTTTTTCCCCTTGTTCTACTTCTGCGTGATACTAGTTACTAGGCTGCTATGAGACACGCTAAGGGGTTTACGAGATCATAAGGTTTCATGGGGTCACCCACCATAGAGGAGCAAAGTAACAGCAGATGGGTTCTTTGCTTTTGCTCTCTGGCTCTAGCTTCCGTGCTTGCCAGTGATTCCAAGTCTGGTTCTGGTACATGCTGCGACCGGTTCCAGATGAAGGCTTACACCTTGCATGTCAAACAAGTGAGTTGGCAACAATTAGTCAGCCAAAGAGATCAGCAACTCTGATGTTGTGATGCAAATTCACCGACAGTCAGGAGAAACAGTAGCCCCCAGAAAGGTCAAGACGGAAAAGGAAAGGAAAATGAGAAAGAAAAGAAAAAGAAAAGTCAAAAAAAAGTCAAAAAAAAAAAAGATCTGCAAAGTGACTAGTGCACACACACACACACACACACAAGGACAGACGGACGGAAAGCCGCAGATTGTCACGCGCGGGTACCCAGCAAGCCACTTGATCAGGGACACAAATGATAATTGGCTGGTTAATTAACTGAATTAACTGAATCACATCCTGGTCAAACAAAAAGCGCCATAATCTAAGAAATGGCAACGTAGGAATAAGAAGAGAGACAACTTGGGTAACCGAGGAAGGAGGATCGCAGATGGAGCCGGACGTCCGTTGAAAGTGGCGTCATAAATAACCACTGCTTCTGATTATCATGGGAACTCTCGAGCAAACGCTGGTCTCCATTGCTCTCGCAGAGCTATCACGCAGCTCGGCTGGCTTGTTGTCCGCCTGTTCGATCTCCTGCTGATATGCCGCCCTCCTCCTCCCCCCCTTAACTACACATGCATGCTAGGTGACTGAACTGACTACCAGTTGATTCTACGTCCGTCCGTCTATCTACTGTCCTGTTCCTTGCTTCCTTGCTCCTACACCGGCCAGTGGCTAAGACTCTCAGTCCTGTTCCCTGCTCTCACAGGTCCCCAGCAAGATGACAATGGTAGCTCCAACCCAGGCCTCGCCTTCACCGCATTGTAAGCTCACATTGAAACCTCCCCTCAAAGAAGCAATGGCAGGAGAAGATCAACCAGAAATGCAACTCTCTCGTGCCTCTGTCCTTTACTACCGCCCCTCCCCCTCTCCACCCCCTTTTCCCCAACCTTCTCGCCCCTTCTACTCCCATCTCCCACCCTATCTGGCTCTCCTGTGCGCCTCAAACAACACCTTACTGCCACTTCCCTACCATTTCTTTTGTTCCCTGTTTTCTCAGCCTTTTCTCTTCTATTTGGCTTGCCGTATGCATTGTAAAAGTACTTGTATGTTCATGCACGTGTGTGCTAGACATGCAGCAAACATGGCGGGCATGAGAACAACCCAAAATGAAAACTCCGCTCTCCTAAGCTATCATCCTCAGGTGTAGTCGTATTGCATTTTAGGTAACATGATATCAAGCCTGCTAATACAGCTGCTACCATACACTTTCCACTTTCCCTTCTCCTTCCGCTTTTTCATCGACTATGCATATGCATACCCCGATAGGACTCCGGCCTCCTTCATCGTTCTATTGATAGGGCTGTACTTGGCTTTGCTATACTTTGCTTTGTATACATTGACAAAGACCCCAGCTTCCCGTTAGTCTGCTTCTTGCATTGGCACTATTATTACATCAGACACAATCAAAGCCACCGCCTATTCCCTTGCTTACTGTACCATAATCCCTCACTGTCTCTGTACTATTGTCACTACATATGCGATGAAATGCTCTGATCTCTCTACATGTAGCCATTTCCACAGCCTTTCTGTTCTTGGCTCGTTTATCTGTACCATCCTTCAGCCAGGAACCCAAGTTGTAGGCCTTCTGCTTCCTAGAACTTCCTTCGTCGCCGGCCAGCTGTGGCTTCTTGAGATCCAATGGGATATCTGGTCTCCCCATCTGGCTGCCTATTCCCTGCCCCCCCCCCCCCCCCCCCAGACTCTCTGTGCAGATTCAGAGACAGGAAGAATGCATCCAACTCTCCCCAGCAGAGTTGCAGCGGAAAGCTGTGCCCCAGCCCAATGTAGTTGCAGAAACAAGACCCATATCCACAGCCTCTCCCTATCCCCAACACTCATAACCACCTGGGCCTGATATGCTCCATCTAGTTATCCGTTGGTCCACACAACTCTCCGACAGCACCCCGCCATGCAAGCCTTTGCCCGGCCATCAGAAGTGGAAAATATATACATGCACATACACAGCATCCAGTTGCAGCATCACATCAGCGATGCTCGCGTCCGCCTCGGGCAAGCACATCTACACCTGATACATACATTGACACTGCATCGGCACTCTGCTCCTCTCCCCACCCAACAACCACAGTCGGTTTATTTGGAATTCCCGCAAATGCTCTCAACCACACGCCCCCTCGACCTCTAGCTAGTATGTCGATATCATTGCTCAGATAGTTGTGCTCTCCTTTCTACCCTGTGCCCGATGTCTTGCTGCATCTGCTTTGCGAGGTCTGCAGCAACGTGCAGCTCCAAGGCCTCGCTCACATGTTACCTTGTCCCTTTTAGCTCGTAGACCCCTTCCCATCCCTTCCCCTCCGACACCGTAACAACTCCACTAACCCTCCGCTAATGTGCAGCAGCGGCCATTGCGCTCCGTTGTTGGCCTCACCGGAGACTTGCGCTTCCTCAACTCAAGTCCGCCGTCCAGCCAGCTCGCAGCAAGCTTCCGCCTGCATTTCCCAGCCTTTTCTCATTTCTTACTAATACAGAGAAGAGCCATCAACGCTCTCAAGCCCCAAAGCCTAGCCCTAACGCCTTCTGGGCCTTCGTCCCACCCTATTCATCTGGCCTTGCTGCACCCCTTCTCCCCCTCTTCTCCCCTTCTTCCTCCCCCAATTTCCCTCGCCCTCAAACTTGAGCCTGAACTTAAATTTGGACCTGAGCTTATCAACGCCCGGTGTGACGGACAACAATCCATGGGTACAAAGCAAAGGCAGGCAAAAAAGAAAAGAGAGAAAAAGGAAAGAAAAGAAGAAAAACATGACTGAGTGTGGGTGTGCTTGTGCTTGTGTTTGTGCTTGTGTCTGTGTCTGTGTCTGTATCTGTGTCTGTCTTTTCGTAGTAACGCTTGTTAACCAAGCACGGCATCCCCTCACTTGACCTGACTTGACTTGACTTAGCCTATACTATCCCACCACCCTAACTATCCATCGCATCAGTTATAGGTTGTTCGTAAGGCTTGAGCCGCTATGAGACAGCCTCCGCTGCTTCCTCGCTCTCAACTTCGGACATAACCAGACGATAAGGAGAAGCAAATGTTTTCTTACCTCTATCTCCGATTATCCGAGCACCTGGAAGCATCAATTAGATATATCAGAAGAAATGCACAAATGGTTCTCTATTGGCTTGCTAGTTGCTATCTACATAATCTCAAGGAGAAGGTTAAAGGTGAAGAGCGTCCGGGCGTTGGCACATTTATCGACTTACACGTCAAATAAGGGTCTGTGTTAGGGTTAGTCTTTATGTCTGTGGCTTATTTCTCTTCGACCGTTCGTAGCCTCTGTTCGGGCCTGCGACGGGACTCTGAGTGGTGCGGGGATACTATCTGGATGCACTGCATATGGCATTTTAGACTGTACCACAAAGTCTCTCCGTTTTCGCCGGGCTAGGTTAAGAGTGTCGTTGCGACTGTGGATATCCCGACTATGATGTTGCTGAAAATTCACGCCTGTGCCGTTGAAAACCCGGTTGACTTCGTCTGAGTTAGTGACAATCCGGAATGGCGGCCGCCCACGAGACCGTGCTTCTATTTCTGTGGTAGCTAGAGGCCGTAGCCGCCGCTCGATTTTGTCATTTTCAACTGGCGGCGGCGGGTAAGGTTGGTGCGTTTTGCGTGGCACATGGCGCGATTTGGGCTTGGGGTTGTGCGCCTGCACGGCCGAGTGGGAGCTCAGGGCCTGACTGGGTGCTTTCTCCGAGCCGTTTGGTTGTGGTTTACTGGGGGAAAATGGAAAGTCAAAGTCGCGCAAGGTCAAGGTCTCGGGCGTAGGGACCTGAGAAGCCAGATGGCCGCTATGGCTGAGCGAGGATAAACATTCGGGAGATGTCACATCATGGCTACGGCCATACTCGGAGACGAGAGAATCCTCCTCAAATTCAGTCATCATGCTTTCTCTGTCAATTTCTTTAGGGCGATTCATGCGGCGTGGCAGTGTGCTAGCGACTACAGGTGGTGGAGGATGGGGCATCGCATTTGTATTCGGCGCTGTTGACGCGGGTATGACGCGCTCATTGGCGGGCGGGTGTTTATGATCTGATGTTATAGTCGGAGGTGAAATAGAAGTCTCGTTGTCCAGCGTTGGGACAGGGGATTGGTATATTTTGTGCGGTTTCTGGCGGGGAGGCGCATTAGACTTGTTTGGCTTGGCTTCCAGCTCAGTAATGAACACTGGGTTCGTTCTCTTGTATACGCGCTTGGGCGGGGTAATATTTAATGCAAGCGGAGGTGGTGGTAGCTTCTTTTCTGCCATGGGCCTTGGAGGTCTGGTACTCGGTCCAGCATCCCCTGATGGCAATCTCTGACGACGGGCAGATCTCCCAAAAGAGCTCATGCGGGAAGCGGCAAAGCTCTGCCGGGGTTTGAAAGACTTGATAGAAGATTTAAGCGTTTTACTATTGCTGCTCTGAGAGACGTTTGCGTTCGCCGTTGGAGCACGAGTCACGAAAGCCTTGGACGGCGCGTTTTCCATCAGATATAGCTCATGTGCATATCCTTCTTCAGTAGCGCCAAAATGAGCAAGCGGTTTAGACAAAGAGCCAGTGCCAAGTGAAATGTCATTGTGTAAAGGAGCAGAGATTTCCAGCCTCGTCAAGCGGGTTACCTCTCGCACCTTTGGGCCGTGCTCAAGGTGACCACTTTCGCCAAGGACCATAGTCTCGAACTGCTTGTATCGCCACTTTCTACCACATATGATAAAGAGTAGTCCGATTATCACAGCGCCGGAAAGCCCAAGGCTAAGGCCAATAATCTGGCCAGTTGTTGGTGGGTTTTTGGAGCCCATGCCACTGTCCGTCTGCGGGCCTTCGGCGGTTGAGCTAGGGCTACTAATATATGATGTCTCGGGGTCAGACAAGACGATAGGCGAGACTTGCGAGTCCGTCGTTGTTGTAGTGTGTTTAGCTGACGTTATAAATGCTGTAGAGGCGTTTGATAGGCTTAGCTGCCTGCTCGTCATTCGTATGGATGTTGGTTGAGGTTGTGAGACATGTGTTGATGCTTGGATAGCGGAAGATGAGTACTGCGTGCTGCTTCCGTAGACATCGCATATGGCTTGTGCACTTTCCTTTTCATCATCTACTCAATATAACAAGTCAGTATACTATAAAAGCAAAGGAGGCACTCCCCAACACGACATACCAGAGACCTCGCCTTCAGTGCAACTGCTTTCAATGCAGCTAGTGACAGTCCCATTAAGCGACAGTCCAGAGCTGCTTATCAACGAGCACGTGCATTCTAATAAGTTCGCCGGGCCGCATGTTGACTCTAGGCTGAGCTTGGTTGAGATGGCGTCGAGACAGCAAGATCTGGCGCAAGAGGGCACCTTTGAAAGGATGTCCGATAATACGTATTCAGTTGTTTGCCGTGTTGCAGTGGTTTGTGGTGGTGCTGTTGTTGTTGTTGTTGTTGTTCCAGGTGTAGATGAAGCGTCGACTGTTGTTATCATGGTGAAAGATGTGTCTCTGTCATGTAAGAACATAGCTAATGATGTGCCAGTTTCTATGAAGGCCAAGAGTGCCAGTAAGTAGCCGTTCATTGTAGTAGAGACAGATTAGCACGTGAATATAAAAAGGGGATTGACTTTTAGTCAGCGTGCCAGAGCTCAAGATATGAAGCTTGATATATCTATCGACTAAGGTAACACTGTTCTGCGTGTTTCTCCCTGTTCAACCAAGAACGGTGGCATACATATGCTAGAGCTGGATGTTGTTTCCCGGCAGGAATCAGATAGGATGTCTCGCAGCTTATTAGTAGCGCATGCCGTTATGCACAATAAGATGCTGGTACTCTGGGGTATAGGTAACAGGGTCAAGGAGACGTGACGGGTTTGCAATGCAGTGGTGAAGAAGAGAACGAAAGGAGGTAACAGTGACAAGTAATTGTTCTAAAGAAGCTATGCGCATACAGAAGAAATCACAGTGTATATGGAAATAGCGAGTGGAAGAGCAGCAATGAAGATTTGCGCCCTATGTGAGTATAGGAAAGTCGAAAGAATGAAACAGATATCAAGCACTAAAGGGAAGAGTTGGCAGGGGAATCGAATGATCCAGAATGAACATATCTCAAGTTCAAGAGGAGTAAAGACCAGGAGTTTCTTCAGCGATCCCAGACGGCGCGGCCAAAAGCCTTTTCTCGAGACGCCGCACAGCCCATGTGATATGGCCGACAGGAAATGAGCCCCCATTTCGCCTCAATAACCTCAAGAACCCAAAGCCCCCTCTTCTCAGCTTCTGGAGAAGTTGGCAAAAAGGAAAACAGTCCAGTCATTAAAGCGGTTGCAGAATTTCAGGTACTGCTTTGTGCGTTGGGCAGTCTGAATCTGCACCTAAGCGCCGACTATACATGACAGGCTATGTGATCCAATCTGAAGTCGCACAATACGAAATTGGCCCTGACAAAGGGCCAGCCAGGGTTGATTATGTGGGAGCCTGCGCTTGGCGAGTCCATATTGCAACACTGCACATTGCATGCTTTTAGATTTGCAGCTCATCTGCTAGAGCACAGCAGAAAACTTCAGATGAGCTTAGAAGGAGGACATGCAGCAGCAAGCAACATCGAAATATGCGTAATGATAGTCTTCATGGTCCCGCTCTGCTGGGCGTCGAGAACGTCTCTTGCCACGTCACTGACTGATGTATTCGTTCGGTGCGTTAGTAAGCGATGGAGAGCGACTGAGGCAATTTAGACCTTATTGTCTTCTCTGTCTGTCCTTAGTCGCCTCTCGATGTCCGGGTTGTTGAGACTGCCTTCGAGAATCTGTAAGCCATTGTCGTTGTTGGTTGGTGTGCTAGAGTTTTTCGTTTGAGGGGCTAGCCGGCGTTAGGATGAGGAGGCTATTAAGTGGGTACAGAGCTACTTGGCCAATCACAGACAGCATAGCAGGGATGTACGCAGAAAAGACTCAGGGGCAGAAAAGCCTAGGAGACCGTGCCATGTAGGGCTTGATCTGAAGGGTTATAAGGGTTATGGGCTGATGTCGATATATATATTGCGCGCTTGTCTTCCTCAAGTTTCTCTTTGCGTTATGTATGCATGATCTATACATCTTTTGGCGTTCATACAGGACTAGAGTTCTCATTTTTCAACACTAAGCTGTGCTTCCTTCTATAGCCTTGTTTTGATCGCTCGCACAGCTGCTTTTCCTGTTTGTAGTGGTGTTTCCTTTCGGACGATTCTAAGCGCCAGTAGGCTTCCTCTGCCCTACGCTTTTCTACTATGAGTTTTCTGGCTAGAACTCCATGAAACACTCCTGGCTCTTCATTTGATCATGCTTATGTCAGCGAGCGTGCGAGTAAGCCCAGCCCGTGTTGATCATTTCACACCCTCCTTTAGATACGCGCCGAAGCCCAAAACGCGTACTGTCAAGATTGTAAGTATAGTAAGCGCCATTTTCTTGCATGAAAGAATCGCAGAAGCCTTGGAAATACTGGACACAAGTCTTCTTTCATTTTGATATTCTGGATATAATGGCATCACAAGATAGCTCCCAGATCACTGTTGGTCACATATCTCTTCTTCCCCTTCTTTCTTTATGAGAGCTCCTATTCACCAATCACATAACCAATTTGTCAAAATCTACACAACAAAATAGACGCACAACTTTTTGAAGTGGAACCAAACTTCATACTGTAACTTTTAGTGAAGATGGGTTAAGCGTGCTTCTGTTATCTCAGTCTGTCTGCGAAAGTCGAACAATCATCCCATAACCACCATACAGTCGATTCCAGACCAAAGCTACCGCCATCCATACAACTAACTGCCTGCCTCAACATGGCGCCAACTCAGTCAGTGGGAGCAAGGTGATAGATGGCCTTGCAGCGATGGATCAGCAGGCTTGTGGAGACAACTCAGGGCAGAGGAAAGGATGGAAATACGGCAAATGACACTGACGATATCACCAAAGAAGGCATCACAAGAGGCATCACATCACAGGAGGCAGTGCAGGAGCAAGGCTACATACAACACTCGGCGCAAGAGGCCCACAGTAGCCTGTAATATGAGGCTAGTACAAGTATTTGATTGGTTGGATATCTGCTAGTTCAGGCAATTACTTGGTGATATGTGGGGAATTAAATTTTCAGGTGCGAGTACGAAATTGTCGTGATACAAACAGGAACAGTCTTCTCTGTTTGCAGCGTCATTTACGCCTCGGGCGTTTCCTTCACAGCATCTAGCCCATCTACAGTAGCCGAGCCTGAACCAATGGCACCCAGCTTGTCGGTGGCACTCGGGGCATAGGAGGCTTTGGCACGGTTGGATTTGATGACCTCCTGCACCCTCTTCTCGGTCATATCCCAATCGTCGGCGCTCAGCTGTACTAGCTCAATGTCGTACAGACTGGTAATCTCTCGTAGAGCATTGAAGGATTTCTTGTCGTAGACAAAGCTGATACTGACGCCAACACGTCCAAAACGGCCAGTGCGACCAATTCTGTGGATGTAGGTTTCCGGATCAGGCTCGGCATCACCACGGCCCTTCATGGGAATGTCATAATTGATCACCATGGACACCGTAGAAACATCAATGCCACGGGCCAAAACATTCGTGGTGATAAGGACCTTGGATTTGCCGCTTCTGAAGTCTTCGAGGAGACGGTCACGGTCGGAACCGTCAAAGGCACCGTGTAGGGCCGACACGCTGTGGCCATCTGCCTCCATGCGTCTTTGGATTTCAGAGGCGCTGTCGCGAGTCTGTTATTGAGGGAAGACAGGGGAATTCTTTCGTTAGTACCAGTGCTTAGTGCTTATTTACTTGGTCTTTCCTTCTTCACGGCTTTGCCCGATTCTGAAGCGTGGTATCCCGCCCAAAAAAGACATGTCCCTTCTTTGGATTTGAACTCGACTTACCTTGACGAAGATGACGGACGAGCCAACGGTCATGAGACCGTACAGCTTGCATAGAATGTCGTATTTTTCCTCCTCGGCAGGGCAGTCCATGTACATTTGTGAGATACCCTTGACAGTCTGGTCACCGCGCTCAAGAGTAAGCTGAACGGAATCGGGGGCGAACTTGGTGGCATAAGTGAAAACCTTGGGAGGGTAAGTAGCGGAAAAAAGGAGAACCTGGACGTCCTTGGGAAGGTTTCTGGTTGCAGAAAGAGTTAGCCTTTTTTGTGTTTTTTTTGTGCACAAGGCACGATGGCCTGTGGAGAGCTGGTTCAAGGAGCCCTACTGTTTGATACGCATGCACTGGTCTCCCATGCCTTGCTGGTCAAGCATGTTGTCCGCCTCATCAATAACAAGGACCTTGAGCTTGGAAACATCAAGCTGCTTCCGTCTCATCAGGTCGAAAACGGTACCGGGAGTTCCTACAACGACATTGGCTTTGACGCTAGCCCCACGCTCCACACCTCCAGGCACCGCAGCAGCAATGTTAAGACCTTCAGAAAACTGGCCAATCTGTCTAAAAACTGATTCAATCTGGCGAGCTAGTTCACGACTGGGAGCAAGAGCAAGTGCCTGTGGTTGTTCGGGCTGGGAGAGATCGATGCGCGAAAGAGTGCCAATGCCGAAGGCAGCAGTCTTGCCGGTCCCTGACTGAGACTGGGCAATGAGGTTCTGAGGAGGGTCCTTGAGAATGATGGGAATGCCCGTAGCCTGAATTTTAGAGGGCTTGAGGAAGCCCAGGGCGGAAAGCGCTTTCTTAATGTCGTCGGACCTACATTATCGGCGATGAAGAAGAGGTTAGAGGTCTGGAGATTCTCAACAAAGGCAAAACGATAGACATGAACGAATTATGGTGGTAGTGTAGTGCATACAGGTTGAGATCGGCAAAAGTAACAGCGGAGTAGAAGGGCGTGCTCTGGTCACCCTGGAGATCGTTCAGGGTCACCTTGACATCGGCGGTAGAATCCCACAAGCCGGGACCACCAGCGGCTTCGGCTTGGTCAGTGTTATCGGCCATTGTTTTAGGTAAGGGGCAGGCTGGAATGAAGATAATGAGTGAGGATAAAGAAGACCAAAGATCAAGCGGGGGAGGTGGGCGGAGAGAGAATAGAGAGAGACTTGATTCTGGAGTAATGGAAAGGGATAGGCTAAGAGTGGGCAAAATCACGAGATCTGGCTATGGTCGCAATCCGGTAGCCTTTTTTTTTCTTTCCCACATGAAGCTATAGATAGATAGATAACAGCAAGGCTAGAGCTTCAGTTTCACAAGGCAAGCTGTAATGCGGGGCTGGAGGCGGGGAGATTAGCCGATGATACTCCGATTGAAGCAACGGTCAGCAACCCTGGGAGTAGCTCATAGTTGGATCGAAGCATGTGAATGCCCCCATGTCAAGGTGATAGTAGAAATGTCAATAAAGCAGTGAGAGAGCTCCAGCTTGCTATACATGTACAGCTATTCATTGTGCTAATGACCTACGTGAATTGGCCTCAATTTTGCTACTATGTGGCTTACGATTGGTCTGCCGGTCAGTGCGGGAGTACATTCGCCGTGCGTAGCTTTAGCATAGCCTTTCCAGTGAGGCCATCCAGATTTACATTGTACGATGAATACTGTAAGTGGTGTATCATTCATACCTGTCGCTGTGCTCTGCTCACTATAATTCGCTGTACCAGCCCTGGGACGAGAGTGCCTATGGCGGGGTCTTGCTCTGAAGCCCACTAAAGACCCCTGTTATACTTCTATTTTTGCCTTCTGCCGCCTCCGCCCTGTCTACTACTATTTTGGGTGTGACTTGCGTAGGCCGTAGTCCCATCATTCCCTAGCCTTTTTCCCTTGTTGTTTGTGCGTGTGTTCGTCCTTTTCTTTCTTCTTCTCTTTCTTCTTCTTCTCTTTGACCTCGCCCTCTTCTCTCTAACTCCATTCTGACTTCAGCTCTAGCTTGCGCATTTCTTGTCTTTTACTTGTTTCTATCAGTATTTCCCCGCGCAGGCTCCTTTTTGTTTTTAGCTCTATCCCACGCTCTTCTGTGTTGCATGCTTTTTACTCTGTATCATCATTGACCATCACCATGGCTGAAGTCGTCGGGACGGCACCAACGCTTGGCGCGGAGCTGAAGGTGAGTCTGGCATCATGTCAAACTCGAGGGTTGCTAGGCCTTCTCGTGCTAATCTGCCTCTATAGGATGGCTTCAAACCCGCCAGTGCTTGGGTCGGAAACGGGATTTCATGGCTTGAAGACATCCAGCAGTTCTACCGCGAGCGCAGTGCTATTGAAAAGGAGTACTCGCAGAAGCTTTCCTCTCTAGCCAAGCGGTATTTCGACAAGAAAAACAAAAAGTCTGCTTCTATTAGCGTCGGCGACACTCCTGCCATGGCACCCGGATCGTTGGAAAGGTACGTCAGGCCTATTGTAAGGCTTCCCTTCTACACCCCACCAGCCCAGTGGGTTGGCTGACTGGCTGTCTAGCTAGCTAGCTATCTAACACCTGCCTATACAACATCTAGTGCTTCAATGACCACCTGGACCACCCAACTCAATGCTCTTGAAAAGCGTGCCGAGGAACATGACCGCTATGCAAACAACCTCACCCTTCGAATCGCCGACCCCATGAAAGTTATCGGAGTCCGATTAGAAGAGCTCCGCAAGCGCCACATTGAATTTGCCGACCGCCTAGAACGTGAACGCGATGCCTCTTTCTCTGATCTCAAGAAAATGAAGGGCAAATATGACAGCTCTTGCCAGGAGCTCGAAGCCAAGCGCAAAAAGACCGAATCCTCCTTTGAAAAGGCCAAGGCTCAGAGCGCATATCAGCAACAGATCCACGAGATGAACAACGTCAAAAATGCCTATCTCATCAATATCAACGTAGCCAACAAGCTCAAAGAGGTCTACTACCACCAGTACATCCCCGAAGTCATGGATAGTCTCCAGGACCTTTCCGAATTCCGCACCTCCAAGGTCAACGAACTGTGGACTGCTGCTATGCAACTGGAAGGCGCCATGCTCAAGAGCAGTCAGGGTATTGTGGACCATGTTGCTGAAGAAGTTACAAGAAACAAGCCCTATCTTGATTCCATGATGTATATCCGCCACAACATGAGTGCTTGGCAGGAGCCTCCGGACAAGGTGTTTGAACCAAGCCCTGTATGGCATGACGACGCCACTATGGTTATTGACGAGGTGGCCAAGATCTATTTGCGCAACATGCTCAACAAGTCCAAGGGCCAACTCAGCGATCTGAGGCGGGAAGTCGACAAGAAACGGCGTGAGGTTGACGGCATTCGCAAGGTGAAGGAGCGTGTAAGAGAAGGCCAGGAGAACCAGGACGAAATCGACGTTGTGCGTCAGCTTTTTGCTATGCAGGAAGACTTGCATGACCTGGATCGCAAACGCCTCACTGCCGAAGCAGAGACAAGCACAATAACTGCTGCTGTTGGCGATGTTACGCTTGGTGCCATGAACCACAATTTCAAGGCCCAAACATTCAAGATTCCCTCTAGCTGCGATTTATGCGGTGACAAGATTTGGGGAATCTCTGCAAAGGGCATGGAATGTCGCGACTGTGGTTATACTTGCCACACCAAGTGCGAAATGAAGGTCCCAGCTGAGTGTCCTGGCGAGCAGAATAAGGAGGAGCGCAAGAAGCTCAAATCCCAAAGACAGGCAGCCGCTACGTCGCTTCTGAGGCCCGATTCTACTTCACAATCCCAGACTGTGGATTTGCCTGCGTTAAGTAGATCAAACACAGTAAACTCCACAACCTCTGGATATTCTGCAAGTGTGAAAAAGCCTATATCAGTATCTGGATTGTCGTCTTCGTCCACCCCCCGGACACCTGCCGACGAGCCCTCCGTCCCCAGCTCTGAACCTGATCCTCCTAGAGCGTCGACTTCGTCTGCTGCATCTGGAGGTGCTCCACGCAAGAACCGTGTCATGGCTCCGCCTCCGGCAGCTTATGTCAGCGCTGGAGCAGTCCCTACAGCCACTAAGCCTCTCCTACAAAAGGGCAAGATGCTGTACGCTTTCGATGCTTCGGGCGATGGCGAGCTGACAGTTCCTGAAGGACGCGAAGTTGTTGTTCTTGCCCCTGATGGTACGTTTAATCACGTGTAATAAGACTCATTAGGGATCTAGTCGCATACTAACTCACACATAACAGATGGCTCTGGCTGGGCCAAGGTACGCCTTGGGTACAAAGAAGGCATTGTTCCTTCATCATATCTTGAAATGTCTCCTGCACCAACTACAACCCCAGCCACTATAACGCCGATCGCCGCTACGCCTGAAAATACTACACAGGCCGACCACGGTGTTGCAAAAAAGAAGGGCCCTGCTGTTGCACCGAGACGAGGCGCCAAGAAGCTAAGATACGTCGAGGCTCTTTATGCCTACACTGCGCAGAGCGATAGCGAACACAGTATGACGGAAGGAGAGCGGTTTGTGCTGTCTAAAGAGGATCCCGGAGATGGCTGGGTTGAGGTTGAGAAAGGCGGCGCTGTCAAGAGCGTCCCTGCTAGCTACGTCCAGATGGTCTAGGAGCCTATTCAATGGCGTCCACGGACTTCCCGGGCCAATCCTGGCTATGGACTCAGCCTTAGTCCCGAACATGTTTTATATAGTCCCCGACATCCTCTCCACTCTCCCATGCTAACACCCAGTCCTACAAAGCAAGATAGATATCTCAAGCCCAAGTCAAGTATTCCATCGGCAGGGATTTATTTTGCGAGCCCCAACTCATTCCATCAGTTGCCTTCTAGCACGCATGCTTCCCCACAAAAGCCCATTAGAAAATCTTCTACATCCGCTCGGCTCAAGGCTCTCAGCGAGCCAGATAGACATAGCCGCGGTGAAGCTCAAGCCCAGGCCCAAGCGAAAACCCAAGCTCAGAGTAGCAAGCAGTATTCCAGTCGCACCAAACGTCATGATGGCGCCCCGAGTAACTGCCGGAAGCGCAAAACGATGAGCTCAGACCCATCCAAGGTTAGGAGCGTACGCTTTGTGCAAAAGAAGCACAAGGACGGATTATACATCACTTCCCTTAGGCAAATCAACAACCGCAACACGGCCTGATTCTTGCGGTGCTACATGCGTCACATGTGATGACATGTACTGGCTACTAGACTGAGACACAGGTGTCACATTACTACCATCAGCATCATTGACCGTCATTGGTTGCCTTCTTGCATTGTTTTTTAGCATACATCATCTTCTTTCTGGTGTATTGGAGGGGTTTTTTTTTCTTTCTTTTTTTTTTTTTTTTTTTTCCATTTCTTTATCTTTAGATAGGGTAGTTTAAGGTTGTTTGTGTATGTGTACGTGTGCTTCTATAACTAGCCTTACATAGAATCACGACTGTTGCCTTTGTCCGCAATTTGCCCAAGCTTTAAAACAGACTCGCTATCGCTGTCTTATGTGTTTGGTGAAAATCATCGTAGCGGAAGGTGTACGCCTCCGGTTACTCATGCTCCGGGTGGGTCTTGCAAATAGGGAAGGTACGGCGCCCACATAGTTAAGCTGCTTCCCGAGCAAAATTCTCATCATTTTCATCAGGTTGGCCTCTTCTTTTTTTTTATTTTTATTCTTTTCTTTTCTTCACCTCTTGTACTCGCCGCTTTCTGAAGTCATAACACATAGTGCCACTGATGAATTGGACCGAAGGTAACCTCGCTCGCCATGCTCGACCACAACAGCGACATAGCTCGGATGTCAAGCAGAAAAAACACTTCGCAAAACTGCGCGCCGGCATGACGTCAGGTATTCCTCAGCTTTCTCCAAAATCATTCAACTTCTTGCCTGTGTCATCTCGTCCATTTGATCTGCCTCCTCCCCCTCCTCCTCTTCACTCCTCAACCTCGTCACCGCCACGGGCCCGGATAAATACTTTGGTTAGGGGACCAAAACCCAGTATGGCGACAGCATCATCAACCATTACGTCGAATGAGGCTCTGAAAAGACGCACTTGTACGTCCGGAGATGTCGAGGCACCGGACATCAATGATAGACGGAAGCGGCTTCTACTCAGCTCTGATTGGGTTGGTGTGGGGAGGCCGTCAACGGATTCTCAACGCGCGAAAGGCCAGTTTCCTCGGGCATCCATAGACGGCGAGTCTTCTAGAAGAAAAGGCCAGGGTGATCTACCACATTTATCTCCGTTTTTCGTAGAGTCAAAAAGGCGATCGCGATCGCCAGTTCACCACTTTGGCATTGTTTCGGAGGTTGGCGAGCCTCGAGTTCACATCGGAAATCAAAGTCTGCGGGGGACTTCTCTGTACTCTGATGCCCAGTCTTTCCAGCACTCCCCCCCTTCAAATGTCAGCAATGATTGGCCATCTTATAGCTCATATGCGCCAACAGACTACCAAATGTCATCATCTCGGTGGTCTTCCCCTGAGCCTCCGCAATGCTATGTCGAGTCATCGCCAATCCCAGTCCATCAGCCTCTCCCCCAACGACACCCAAAGCTTTATGAAGCACAAGTTAACGAAGAAGTCTCGGAAAATGCATCTAGCTTGGCTGCTACAATGGGAAAATGTTTATCATCAAGCGTTTGCTCCGACCCTGATGTGATTGGTGAATGGAAGGCCTTCTTGGGCTTCTCTAACCCAAGTGGCCACTTCCACAGTACTGACAGTGTCAGCCAACACGAGGGGTGTATTTATGAGTCGGTCGAATCCGATGACCCTATGCAGTTAGAGCAACAAAACCACCAATCTCATAGTCCACTGATCGCAGCAACAGGAGCGCCGTCTATAGCAATCGCCAGACCCAGAATTGTAGATGAGACAGAACCCTTCGTCTTGTCCTCTGACCCTGACTCGAGCATTCTAAGTTCGCCAGCCTGTATCTCGCCATCCCCGGAGTCACAACAATATCCATCTATTTCTGATGGCGCAAGCGCACTCGTAGAGCAAGAGCGCGACGAAATCCAACCGGTCCGTTTATCATTCAGTGGCGTTATTCATCAATCAGGAAGTCCACAAAAATCATTGTCTACATCAACTCGTGCCAAACGTCAACATGGGCAAAACAGCGTTGAAGGTCTGCATATCCAGCCTCAGTCTCAGGTAGACGCTTGTCAAAACAAGACACCAGTAGATGAGGTTCAAGAAATATCCCCGGCCCCCACCGAGCAGCAGCCGGGCGACACATGCTCAGAAGATGGATGGATGGCTTTTGTTTTTGGAGACAAAGATTTTGACAACAAGGACGAAGACGCACTCAAAGAAGCAGTGAAGCAAACTTCAAGGGATTTGATGAACCTAGACAGCATGGACAGCGATGCAGCTAGCAGGGGCACATCACAGCCTGCTATGTCCGCTGAGTCATGGGAGCGTGGGGTTTACCGCCATTTTTCTCCATCTACTACAGCTACGGACTTAGCTCAGGCCCCCGAGTCCTTACCGTCAACTTCAGACCGTCGCTTGATATCCCTGCCACAAAGCGAAGCCTCTTGGAAAGACTCGGCTGATACCACCTCAACTGCAATGCCCTCTGATGATGTCTCAACACACGCCCAACAAGGATCTCCCAACGGGTTGGCAAAAACAACCAGTGCCTTTCGGTTTTCACATCCCAAGTTGTTTGTCGGACGACTTTCTTCAGCACCGAACACGGCATCCAAGGTTCAGTTTGGGGGTAGTGGGCCTAGTGCGGGTGATGGTGGAGGAAAGGACCACAAGCGGAAACGAGTTGGCTCCGCAAAAAGGGCGAAGAGCACCGACGGAAGACCGGATATCCGTAGCCTCCCAAACTTTGAGGACGATCCCATAGAAGAGTAGGTGAGGAGAGAATGAAGTTTTACTTGAAATCATGGATATAGAGCATTTTCGTATATAAAAGGGCTTTTATTACGTGTTGATAGACATAAGTACGAGAAAGTATCACATCGGGACTATTGAGACAGCATGGCCGACCACCAACAGCAAATAAATAGAGACTTGAACACAGCACAATAGTTAAGACACATACACTACCCCAGGGCTCGTGACCGGCTAAGTGTTAAAGAAAACAAAATTCCAGAACTCCGATGTCGCCATTACGCAAAAAAAAAAAAAAATAGGAGTCAAGACAAGGAAGGGCTTGCTGAAGCCAGTAGAAAAAAAATAAAGTGGTGATGGTCTGAAATTTAGATCTGATAAGCCAAAGCACTTCATAGAAGTGGATCCTGAGTAGGGGAAGCTAGCCTAGCGGTGCAGGGATACTCCGCCCTACGTCCCGTCCAAGTTCGCACCCGGCTTCTTGACGACTTCACACCCGCTTGTTTAGGAGCTGAGAGACGGGTGTATATTTGCGCTTCGGGAAAATAATTAAAAAGGCAGGAACAGGACGGCATGGTACTCTTATTGGTGGCTAACATACTGTGGTCGTAGCTGGTACACAGTTATACAGGCAGAAAGCACAGGGCGCCGAGGTACCTAATACTTGGTGGGTACTTATTCCAGCTTCACCACCGGCTGTAAGGCGAGGCTTTTTGAATGTCCACTACATTTTGCGAAGTCAAGGCAACCGATGGCGTTGTTTTATTGCTGTTTAAATAATACACCAGCTGTCTGTCGTACGCCATTCTACTTTCTTTTGCACTCTTCTTTTTTCTTGTCGTGTCTTATTTTCCTATGGATTTTCTGGTGTTGCAACCCTTGCTATGCAACGCTTCGTCGACCCTCTGTCCATCAGCTCATAATCGTCTTATCAGTCACCGCCACTGATGCCACAAATACCAAGCACCAACTTCTTCTCTTTGTTGTTCTTTTCTGCGTGTCTTTTGGTGCCAGAATCAACTGCTCATTTGTAGCGTAGACGTCATTCGTTTCACCCATCATGGCCATTTTTGTCGATCTTGATGAAGAGCCTTCGCAGGCTCCGGCTGTCCGCTTCCCGAATGTTATCCAACATGAAATCTATCGTGATATAAACCAGCTGCGCATCGCCCCTAACACAGAGCAACAGCAGCAGCAGCAGCAGCAGCAGAAACTGCAACTGCAACCGCAACCTCAACCTCAACCGAAGCCCAAGGCCCGATCCCCATCCCCATCCCCAACGGTCCCTCAAGATACACAAGCAAGTCTAGAAGAATTATACTCGGCATTAAACAGTGAGCCCGAGGTTCAGCTTCCAGCTGCAATCAGAGCCTTTGCCTGCTACCCGTAAGCTTTCCTTTCCTAGGAATGCCTCTCCACATCTCTACTAGATCATGAAGCTCACACATACCCGTCTCTCTTCTAGCGTTGTCATCGCAATTGCTTCCCATATCGATCTCAACACTCTTGATAGCCTCTCGCGCTCTTGTCGTTACATCCATGATTCGCTATACCAGTTCCACAATGCCCTGATGCGCTCGACGCTACATTGCAACAGGGAGGAGTTGCGTGTGCAGGGGGCTCTGGACCACGAGACTGGGCCGTACGGCTTCAAAACAAACTATTGCGCGAGAGACATGGTATCGGAATGTCGCCGCTGTGGATGCGTGGTTTGCAGAGTAGGTGAACCCATCTCCACGGCAATATCGACGCACTTTAAAACTTGCTGCTAACATGTAGGGTAGAACTGCGTGATCAAGCCTCCTGCTACGCCGGCTCTCAAGGGCCGCCATCGCCGGCTATGCCTGGATTGCACCAAAGCCCCGTTAACTTCTCTCTTTGTTCCACCGATGGACGAAAAGTTGGCGAACCGCGAAATTGTGAATCATGCCATGTGCACTTGTCAAGAGGAAGGTGTATGGCTATGTAAAAGCTGTGGCCAGGGCAACAGTTCGGCAGACAGTCTATACCACCGGTAAGTGTCAGATACACAAGCCCAAGCCGTCCGCGTTCTATCGTTGTTTTAAACCTGACCTTTTCTTCACTCTAGGCTATGGAGCTGGCGTCTTCAGTATGGGGAAGTTATTGGTGGGCTTGGTACTGGCATAGGCGACGGTGATCGTGGCGTTATATGCGGCCGCGAATCTCGTTGTATTGGAGCCAAGGAGCGGGAGTACGAAATCGACTGTGATGCCGAGGACCGCCGCACACCTAGCCCCACCATTTTTGGCTCTGGATCCGGCTCTGGATCTTCGTCCCCGCAGTTAGACTTGCTGCAAACTACCGTAACCCTCGACTCGGCCAGTGCACAGTTACAGTTCCAAGCCCCGACTGCCCGCAAAGAGCCTGGGTATAGTAGACACCAAATTGAGGGCATCGGTGGCCAGCTACGGACTAAGCTCGTGCGCATGGTGCGAGTCGGGGCATCAGTGCCAGAGTGGAGTGACGAACGAAGCAGCAGAGCTATCCTAGCCAAGGAAATTAAAGGTGAGACTCGAAGCTGGTGTGGGTGGTGTTGCAGGCCTATTCCCGGCGAGAAAGATCGCGCAGCTTTTGGTGTTGGACAGAAGTGAAATACGCCGAGCAATGTTACATGGTTGATGCGTAATATACAATTTCTAGGTGGTTTGTAAAAGAGCAGATGTATGCTCATAGAGGCTTTATCGCATCTGGGGTGAAGCTGAGGTACATGATTCCAGGATAAAGCTTTTTTTCTCTGCGGAACTTTTAGTTCTCTTAATATTTGTAACATATATTTATACAATATGCAGCTGACCTTCCGCTCTAGATCAACAGCTTTTCCTTTAATAAGACAAGTACAATTTGCATTGACCGTTATGTTTTCCCTCGCCCTCTCCATGGATCATGCGATGAAGATAGACTCAACTCCCTTGATACCCGATTTTGAAGTTTCGTCGCTAACAATCCTAATTCTCGGTCTATGTAGTAATGTGCTTTTTTTTTTTCCACAAGCCCTGTAGAGCACACCACGACCTAGAACAAGCCCCAGCCAGATGAGCGAGGGAATTCCTCTAAACAAAAAGGGCCCCCGTGCTATATTTTCCGGCGTACTCATAGATCACCTCTGAACAACATCTCCTTGCGCTTGACACGGTCTTCCCGTGCCTGCGTTCTCCGTGGACCCCAGCGTGACTTGACCACGTCGAGCTTCTTTGCCAGCTTGTCCTTGTACTCACGCGGGGCCTGAGTACAAATTGTGACAAAGATCTTCGAGCAGTTGAACTTGGCAGCCAGTTTGGGGATAGTCCAGGTCTCGGGGTCTGTTCTCCGCAGCTCCTGGATCTCGCGGGCATCCTCTCGAGTCAGATGGTACGACGGGTTTTTGCCGCGGACAGCGACTTCCAAGCGTGGAGGCAGGTCAGCTTCGGTGAGACGAGGTCCGGTACGGAAAAGCTCCTGTATGTTGTTTTGGCGCCGCGGGTCGTTCTTGGGCAAGAACTTGAAGGGTGTGTGGAAGACGCTAGCAGCTGACGACGGAGGGTTGTAGATAATGGTGTCGATACTTTCCCCTGATGGTGCGAATGATTTGTGTGGCGGAAGCGCCAGCGATCGCTTTGTCCGGGCTGTGGTTTGGTGGCCGCGAACGGTGAGAGTAGTCGAGGAGGTGGATGTTGTTCTACTAGCAGCCACGAGCGGCCGGCGAACAATTTTTGACGCCATTGTATATGGGCAGGGGGTTGTGAGGCGGAATTTGTTGGCTTTTGAAGGGTGACTTGTGCAAGACGCCAGTGGCACAAGGTGCAGTAGTTGTCGGAAAAAACCGTTGGCCAATATAACGCAATCGAAGATGGCAAAATGAGGAGAAAACAGCGGACAAGCAAGGCGTAAATAGCAAGACTTCCAAACAGGAAGTTACTGTGTGAGGTTCCGGCAAGTAGCTGGCAGCTTGAGGAAGAGGAGAAAACGAAACGTCTATCAGGTTTAATCCAACACTCAAATCACCGATCGTCAAGTCAAGATCAATTTTGCTTCATGTCAAAGTTTGGTAGCCAAACGACCCCACTATAAACTGGCGAAGGATGGATCCACTCGGCTTTGGCTGCAACTGAGCCTTGCTTATGTAATACCTAATTGGGCCGTGTCACGTGATATGTGACACACATGATGGTGATGGAGGGTTTCCTTCTGATGCTGCTTCATGATGACGTCGGTCCTAAAATAGTGCGGGGTCCATCTTATTGTTCAGGTCATTTTACATTTGGAACCATGTAATTCTCCGCGCTAGGTCTTTTTGTTTAGACGGCTGATCATGATGGAGATCATCAGCTCCATTGACTACTTGGTATGACTTGTGCCATTTCACGCGCTCCAAGATGGTGATGAGCAAGACGAATTTAACACATATAGTAACTAGTCAGACAGGTCCTTCTCGCATTGTCTGCGCCTGCTTAGCCACTAATGTCATGGCAGGAAATGACAAGATGTCTGACTTGGTAGCCACAACTTGGGCCGCCTAAACTTCGTATTGGTCCTAACTCAGGCTTCAGGACAGTGATGTCTTTTATTTTTTGTTCCTTCTTTTCTTTTCTGCGACAGGGGTATTTGCCAGTCCCCCTGAAGACGGCATGAAAGGTTATGGAGGGGAACCTATCAAGGGCAGCTTGGTCTCTCAAGATCAGACTCTTCTTCCTTAGAACCGGATGTCTAGGACTCGCTTTGAAACAGAGGCCCCTTAACTGCTTTACCTTCTCTGGTTGGCTGCCTTGATTTCCTCTGACTTGCTTAGTCGGCAATATCGCGCCTAACCTCAAATTTACCCCTCGAGAAGGTTTATTTTGTCTCACGGTCGTTCTTGTGCGATTTTTGATAGGTTCCCCAGAGTTCTAGTGGCTTCCTCCTTGTTTGATACATGCATTGGTAATGCATACCGTCACTGAATTTAGCAACCGTTCACGCATAGGCAAGACAGGCAAGTTACCAGAATTTTATGTAAAGGGTCCCATTACCTGTAAATGCAGGCTCAAGCGTGAAAACAGACGCAGAATAAGCACTACATGTATCTGTGTTATATGTGTTCGCGCCTCTCTGTATGTATGCATAGATATATACAGACACATGTCCTGTCCGCGTGGCATGAGCCAGTCTCAGTTCGTAGTAGCTCGGGGCTATTTTTCCATAGGGAAACAAGAATGCTGGATTGTCGATGTGGGCGTGTTGGGCCATGGCACTAAAGAGGCCAGCAATCCGTATCACGGGGCGCGCTCCTTTGTTGTTATGAAACGACATGGAAACTATTGGAATGAAAGTGACATAGAGGACAGAGATTTGCCTCTTTCATCGCATGTTCAGGCATCAGGGCTAAATTTATACCATGCAGCTCAAGTTCAAACAAAGTCAAACAGACTGACATCTATTCGCAGCTTGGCTTTGTCCGGAGCATAGTTCACCTGCTACAGATTCCTGGCTCAGGGTTATAATGCAAGGGGCATGGAACTAGTATTTTAAAGCAGCTAGTAAGTATCTAGACATTGCCGCGTGGAGGCTGAGGCGGTGTCGTATTGAAAGAGGACGACAAGGGACTTTGGGGCTTTATGAAGGCAAATAATGATGATTTTAAAAAACCCAAATTACGGCAGAAGCCAATTTTTTTTGTTTTATTTTATTGTGCATGCTCCCACAGTAGTAGTGGTTGAAACATACACGGCAGAAATGAGGAGCGATACGATGAGGGAAGAAGAGGAGGATGGGGGCGCTTTATGTTGTTTATCGGTAGTGCCAATGTACGTACCTCTGCAATGAACCATGTACCGCCACATGATGTTATGTTTAGCCATTTGAGCTTTGCACGTGTGTACAAGGTACACACACGCACCATGTGCGTGCGGTCTGTAGCCTCTTTGGTGGTGGGCAGCAGGCTTTATATCAATTTTCCGTGGCCGCGCAGACAGAGAGGGGAAAGAGCAAGACGCGCAAAGAGAAGAAGCACGCCAAGTAGCAAGTAGCAAGTAGCAAGTAGCAAGTAGCAAGTAGCAAGTAGTAAGTAGTAAGTAGTAAGTACCAAGTACCAAGTACCAAGTAGCATGCATGAAAGGCACATGACTGCCTTACGAAGCTCATAGTGCTGATTAGCCCAGGCTAGCCAATTAGTGCTGTCAAAATTCATGTGCTAGCTATGAGTGGATCCTTGACTTTGTTCTAAACTCTTGTGACCTGCAGAGGCTCCACTTTAGGATCGCAGGTAAACTGTGATTTGCGAGTTTCCTAGAACTCTCCACTTTGCATCTCGGGACCTCCCACACAGCAACAGTGCAGCACGACGCAACACAACACAACGCTAATGTAGCATGTAGTTTTGCGGCGATGCCTATGTTTGAGCTTGAGCTTGGTAGGTGGGGGTACGTACCTTTTTTTTTCTTTTTTTTCTTTCTTTTTTTCTTTTTTTTTTCTGATTTTTCCACTGCAGGTAGTTACTTATTCTGATCTAGCGAACGAGAGTAAGTTAAGTCGTTGCTCAATTCCTGGATAAAATCATGTTGTTTCTTCCATTTATGTTCCGGACCTTCCCCTCATTTTAGTCTCGCTTGCTCCCCTAGCTTCTTTCTTCTTCTTTTATTTTCTGTCTTCATATCCTGCCTGCCTCTCCCTTTATGCATATTTCTGTGCTTCTGCTGAATTTATCTCTCTTTTACTTGCCTATTCGCTCTTTCAGTTTACGTCCAGTACCTTCCAAGCCTCTACATCCCCGGTGAAGTGCTGAAATTTTAATTGCCGTCACCTTCTTCAACACAACAAGCCTCCACTCTATCACGTACAACCCCAACGCCACCCCATTCACCTGCATCAGAACGCGCACGCTGGTAGTAGTCTTCTGACATTGCAGCCTCCTACTTACTTCTCCCGTCTTCTCTTCCTGTCTCTCTCAAGATAGCAACGCCCCGGCCTATTACCTGCTTGCTCCCTTGCTCCTCTCTCTAGCAACTTATAGCACTAGTTCCGATCCCACCATCGCAACATATCAGCGCCAGTCTTCTATCTGCTTCTTCTTTGCTCGCTGATATCATCAATCTTTGCAACCCTGTGGTGGCCGACACGCTCTTGTCTCTCAACTGCAACTCATCGCTTGTCGCCTTCGCCCGTAGTCCAGCAGAAACCGCCTTGTGCCCTTTCTTTTTTCCAGCTTGCTACATTACATCCACAGGCACCTTTTCTGGTTTTCCGTACCACCTTCGATAAGAATCAAGCCATTTATAGTCCACCCAACCTCCAGGTCGATTTTCATCTTTCTGAGAACTTCTCTCAGCCATTCAGTTTGCTTCTCACATTCAGAGTGATACGACACCAGCTCCTCAGGTAAGTAGTCCTGTCATACAACTACACCACTGCTAGTGTTTGGCTCTGCCTAGCCTTACACGGCTGCATGCCATTTTCAGGCTCAAGCTGGAGCCCGTGGGTTTTATTTCACTTCCCTCTTCACTTGATTGGCTTGTGCATACTACTTCCCCATTCCTTCAAGTCCAAATGTCTTCCTGTCATGACGCTCAGCGGCCGCACTTATCTCCTCTTTCATCGACCCGCACCCACTGATCCTACCCACCCGATACTAAGCCACGCATTATGTTTATTTCTTGCTTCTCGTATGCATTCCTCTATGTGTGCTTGGATCATATGGAAATATAAATGCCTATTGGGTCTTTCCTCCAACTATTTCATGTACTAAATTTCGCCTACTCCCATACATGTCTTTCTCCTTTGCTCGTACTACTGATGCGCTGCAGCGTCACAACACTGACGCAATATTACGCCTCCCCTCATTCCGCACTTCATTCTTTCTGCCTCAAACGATCCTAAGCGTGCCACACGCACATTGTCAATTTGTTTGCTAAACCACTGCCCCCCAAGAAAAAGGAAAAAAAAAGAAAAAGAAAAAAAAGAAAAAAAAGAAAAAAAAGAAAAAAAAAAAAGTCTTGCAATCCCCACAACAAACAGCTCGATCCAATCATCTTTACTCCACCCACCCGCTGCATTTTTGTTTTGGTCACACGCTTCACCACCCCAGCGACCGAGCCCACATCAACAATTCATCCATTAACCTATGGCTATGCCCCGTGCCCTTGAAATAATATGCACTGCACTTCCCCCATCCCCCATCTGATTCCATCCTATCACTACTAGTTTTGCCCCTCTTGGATACGATTCTAACATTACTATATATAGTGGCTCATCTCTTCCTCTCTTATCCTTCATTTGGCTTCAACCTCTCCTCAGTCGACCCTGCTGCTCCTTCTCGATTCCTCTTCGCGTCTTCCTAAACCATGAGCGCCCATGTTGTTACTAGTGACATCCCCTCTGCCTCTAGCTTTGTAGACCTTGCCCGCCCTAGCAATCTGCGCAACATGTCTTCATTTACACGCACCCCTGCCCCACTACCTCAATCCGACAAAGGCGTCTTTAATCCTTCTTCGCCGAGTCGTGCCATGTCTAGTTCTCCCCGTCTTTCTTCGCCCGCAAGATCTCAGATCTTTGAGCGAGATGTCCAGGATAGTGTGTTCACTGTCCCCTGCTCTCCTGCTATTCCAGGACATATCCAAACCGAAAACCACATCCCCTCTGTTCTCGATGCCTCCTCAGAAGCAATCACCGATCGTGATCTTAATCCTGATTCTGTGGAGATTGTTACGCATAATAGCCATCAAACCGCCGCCTTTTCTGTTGCCACCAACATCCCCCATAGCCCCATTGCTCAGTCTGACTTTCTGAGCACCTTTGGAGCCGACGATTCGGTCTCCTTGTCTGAGAAAGACCATGACGATTATGCCCCTACGGAAGAGCTGCCTGATACCGCCGATGTCCGCCGCTTGAGTTTCATTTCCTTTGCAGATGTCGTTCAGGGTGAACAGCTTGGAGCTCCCACCATTGCCAGCAGCAGAAGCTCTGTTCATATGGCTGGACTGACGTCTCTTTCGAGTCTCAATCAACCCGTGTCACCGTTCCGGTCGGCCTCGCCTATTCTTTCATCGGTTTCTTCGCAAGTCACCAGTAGACGCTCACTGAACAAGTTCGATTTGTCAACAAGCTCTGAAGGTCCTCTACGTAGCCCTGATATGTCACCTTCTCGCAAGTCGGTGACCAGTCCTATTGCTTTGCAGCACTCGGTCAATTTCGGCACAGCAGGCAGCGAGGTTACAGTTGAAACAATGGCCCAGGCACTTCGCCGCACCGCTAGCAGTGATTTGAGCGGCAACATCCGAAGCTATCCTACCAGCCCTATTTAGGAGCCTAGGCGCGAGTATTATCTACCAGATTAAATGACTTGCAACCTTCAACCTCCAGCGTTCTACCTCTTTTCTTTGATTTTCGGCTTTTTCATCGTACGACAGACATACGCTTTATTTCTTTTTTTTTCTTTTTTTTTTTTACCTTGGCATGGTGGTGGTACCATCAGGTCCCTTTTTCTTTTCTTTTTGCTCCTTTATTTTTTTATTTTTTTGCTTTGCTCTTTTAGCGATACGCTCCATGACAACTAAGCGAGAGACTTTCCTTTCTTTGCCTTGCCTTTCGTTTGATTTCTTACAGCGTTCTTTGTTTGATCCGATATCACCGCATCTTGTATATTTGCTTGTCCCAAAGTTGTGTTAAATGTTCAGCACATGTATGTATTTTGCTTTTTAGAGTAGTTAACGATTGTGTTTTATTCTCACATTTTGTCACTTTTGGTCATGTGCTGGCAAACGGTAGCGATTTTCTTGGCATGTGAAGTTTAACTTTTATGTATTGCATATTTGCAATCTATAGAACCTGTTTATGAGCGCTTTTGTCAAGAAGTCGATCTCATGGCATCCACGAACAAAGACAACTTGAGAAACTTTTTTCAGGTCACCATGACCATTGTTCATCCAGAATCATCATCCAAGCCCTACCTACGTTAATGGGGCTGGCTCATGTGCAAGAAAAGAAAGGAAGAAAACAGCAAAAAAAAAAAAAAAAAAAAGGATGAGATAAATCCAACAACGCAAGATACACCATGTAACAGCCGTGCGGAAAAGACAGAGCAGAAAGAAAGGATAAAAAAGTAACAAAAAGAAACCGAGAGCAGCAGCATCAAGAGGAAGCTGAAATCACATCAACGAAGCTCTGTATGTGCTGGAGGAGTCCAACCACAACATATACGCAAGCTCATGTCCATGTGTGCAAGAGTAAGTAGATTCATAAGAAAGGTCGTCAGGTCGGCGGCAATGGCGAGAAGCAGAGAGAAAGGGGAGACCGAGAAACAAATGGCGGAAAGAGACAAAGGGGGGGGGGGGGACATCCCAATAAAGTGAAGCGAGAAAAGCGCAGAACACAAAGAAGAGAACAGAAAAAAAGCTTTTAGAAGCGCTCCTTCATTCGGGCCGAGACGCCGCGTAGATTGTTGTACACCTTGCCGGGTTGCTTTCCCAGAATCAACGCACACACACAAGCCTTGGCAATCTGCGTGGGCTTGTAAGCACCGAGGATGTGGATCTTGGAGTCTGCGAGGACTATTCTCGTGCGAGTGGCGTTCTCGATGGCGAACTGGAAAATGGATTAGAGTTGTTAATTCATGCTTTTATATCCTAGGATTATATCTCAAGTACTGATAAACACTACTTACCTTGGTTTTACCATCCTTTCCAGCTATGCGGCCAATGGCACGCGAAAGATGGTCGCCCTGCAACGTTTTCACGTCTTTGATCTCAAAGGTTTCTATGTAGAGATCCTCCAATCTCAAGAGCTGCAAGCAGGAATTCATATCAGCAAAATGATTCTTTACTCCGTTTCCTCCTCTCTTGTGCTGTCATGTATGCCAACTGCTGGATTTGCGCGGGAAAACAAAGCAGCAAAGTGAGCCCATGTAGCTTTATACCAACTTACAGCAATAGCATCTTCAATCTCAAAGCCTAGAGAGAAGGCCTTGACAAAGTCCTCGGCCTTCTGAAGCGCACCGGGATCAGTAGTGTGCTTGGAATTGCGTAGTTCAACAGCCTTGCGCTTAGTGTTGAACCGAGTCTGGATCTTCAGGTGCTCAACCAGAGGCGGGTAGATACGCGGCCAGTTAGTCTTTAGCGGTGTCAGACGGTGTGGCGGTATCCGAACTTGGCGGGTCTGGATTCTAGTCGCAGCGGCCTAATATCGACAAAGGTTGCGGGTCAGTCACGGCTGCAGTTTAGGAAGGTGGGAGGGTGGGATTAGAAAGCTTAGGAGCTTTCTTGCGAGGAAATCATATTGGCCATACCACATCCTTGGCGGCGTCGAAGCGTGGACGACCTTCCATGTCCTCGTCCAGCACCATCTCGGTGTCGTCGTTCTGCGCGACTGCGTTCTGGGGCTCAAAGTTGGGGGTAATAGAGCTGGCGCCCTCCAGTAGCAGATCATCATCGTTCTGGTTCTCTTGCATAATCCCTTCAACAACAGAGAAGGCAGTGGCAGCGGCAGCGTCGGCCGCTTGCGGGGTATCGATCGGCTTCAGAGCGGTAGGGGCAGACATGGCAGGCGATCTATACTAAGTACTAAGCCGTTCCAAGACGAGGGTATAGATATGAAATTAGATACGGTCTGATGGCGACTTGGGCGAGAAAAGCGATCGAATGATATTAGTTTTGTTGCTGGCTGTACTTGTCGTAGAATAGTAGAAGACTTTACAACGGTCTTCTTCGCTTCCGTTACGATGAAAATTATTTGATTATCGAGATTTTTTTTGGCGGGGAAAATGAACAAACGACAGGGAAAAAAAATCAAGACTAAAGATGCTTTATCGTAGGAAGTCTATTGGTCCGATAAGCACATCCTTGACACTGACCCTTAGCCTAGCCTAAGCCTTCCCTGTGACCTCTATCCTAGGCCTCAAGGCAAAACCTTCGAGTAGATGGAATAATCAGCATCTCGAACAATCAAAGACGAACGCCCAGTAGATTATTATATGACAAGCACACAAAGCAATAACGCCTAAAACCACGACTTCTCTCTCCATTATTTTCTTTTTTTTTTTTTTTAGCTCTGCTGCAGCTGCATTATCACGCAATCGGGCCGGGCCACATGAAGCTCACATAAAATCGACTCATTGCTCTCAATTGAGCTCAACCAACACTACCGATTGCAATAGTTCTGCCTTGTCTGCCCGAATTCCAATCTACCATTTTTTCCCTGTGTCGTGCCTTCACTTCAGCCTTCCCTTTGTCTTCTTTATCTTTCCCCTTGTTCCAGCATATCATCACATCACATCTTCTTTGTCTATCCATCTTGATTGTGCTTGAATCCGTTCCAATTACCGGAATAAATTATCCCTTGTCTGTTTGCAGCCACGAACGACGACGAGCCTTGCTACAGTGTTAAATTCTTTTTTTTTTCTCGCCCCCGGTAATGAACTGACCACCCGCCCGACCTTGTCCGTCAAGCTTTGTAACCGCAATCTCTCTATCCAAATAAATTAGTCGTGAATAGCCGCCACTTTAACGTGGCTGGCTTGCCTTTCTCCCCCTACCGCCATTTCGTTCCTGACTACTGCTGGCTTTCTGCATTGCAGTTGGACGACCATGACCAGGGACAATGTCTAGCCGCCATACCTCGGTCCTGTCCGCCGCTCTTAACCGTAGTGGCTCTATTCCACTATCGAACGCCGCAAACACGGGTGCAATCAAAGCTCTAAGGTGCAGCCTTGTGCCCGCATCTTCATCAGCAGCAGCACCATCCCATTCACTATACAGGCCATTTTCCTCTACCTCCCACGCAACTTTACACAGGAGTGGCCTGACATCACCATCACCCCACTATGCATCTCCCTATCCTCGCCTCTCTCGCAAGTTCCCTCCCAGGCCTTTCTCGACAACTACGAGCTACCTTGCGGTGCATTTAAAAGCTCCTTTTCTGGGAGCTACTGCGACGAGGAATTGCTTCGTTAGGCCCTCTACTGATATACCTCTCGTAACAACTTGTCGTTATCCTACCCGCTCAAATCACATATGGCTGGAGCTATGTCGTAGGTATAGCAACCTCCCTCCTTCCCCGGGCGAGAACAGCGATAGCGGCCGGTCATCATTTAAATCCCCGCAAAACACCACAAAGCCAATAGCCCACGAACAGGATGAGTCTCCCACCTACCATCCCTCCGCCGAACCCAAGCCCGGGGCCGGAACGGATACCATAGCCCACCAGGTCTCCAAATATCTACACCTTCCAAACTTGCCAACACTCAACAATTTACATGCAATTCATCGCCCAACAAAAGAAGAGCTGTTATCTGCAGCTAACGGCTTCTGGCAGCGGCTCAAAGTGCGCTTCAAGTGGGCGTCCATTCGTAGCATGCGACCTTGGAACGCTGATGAATGGGGCGCCTTTGTTTCATGGTTCATGCTGGGCCACATTGTCTGGATTCTTGTGGGAACAACTACGTTTTTCTCCATCATCATCTGGGCCATAAATACGGTGTTCGCGCAAGGTACGTCCAATGCTCTAATTGTCGTGGCCTTGCATCGATCTATAATACCAACTAACGTCTTACGGTGTAGAAACCCTTGCCCAATGGATTGGCGATTACCTCACACAATCTGCTGGAGTTACTATTGTATTCGAGTCGGCTATAGTGCCAAAGTGGAAAGATGGTGTCATCTCATTCCGCAATGTTTTTGTTTCTCGTCGTCCTGGTCAAGTTCTGTCTTCTGTCAGCAAAGGCTCTTCCACTGATGCTGCTGCAGTCGCAGCCGCCGAACGCCAGCCTGTAGACTCTGGATCTACTGTTCCGATTACTGTTGATGATGGGAATTATACACAGTACGATGTCACCATGTCGACTGTCAACGTCACCTTGTCTTTCTTAAAGTGGTGGAATGGCAAGGGATTACTCAAGGACGTTGAAATCAAGGGTATCAGGGGCATCATCGACCGTACTTCTGTTTTCTGGCCGGAAAATTTGGGCAATCCCCTTGATTACCGCTATGAGCACCAACCCGGCGATTTTGAGCTTGACTCGTTCAAAATGGAGGATTTTCTGGTGACGGTGCACCATCCCGATGGGTTCCGGCCATTCCCTGTCAGTATATATTCGTGCGAGCTGCCCAAGCTACGAAAACATTGGCTGTACTACGATTTCCTTTCCGCTAATCACATGTCCGGATCTTTTGATGGTTCTCTCTTTACAATACATCCCAGGCAAGTCCAGACATATGGTCCTGCTGCAACCTTGGGAACCATGGGTGTTCATATGGAAAGCATTGGTCCGCCTGAAGCCTGGAAAAAGGTTAGCCGTATGCGTATTGATGGACTTAAGATCGATCATTTGAATCGCGGTGTCGCTGGCCCGTTCGGCTGGATCTACGAAGGCAATGTAGATATTGTCGCCGACATCATCTTTCCTAATGACGAGGATGAAGGTTTGAGCAAGGTTGTTTCTGATGTTTACGACCACCTCGAAGAGATTGTCATTTCTAATCGCGCTCGTTTCATGAAAGAAGCACCAGAGTATCTTGATCGAACCGGGCTGTCAGCTGTCTATAAGCCAACCTTTTCAATTCATGCTGTGCCTTCAGATGCCGAAACTGAGGCCGAGTCAGAAACACATGTCTCTGCAGTCCCGTCTTCTTACACACTACCCTCCCGGACACCAGTCTTTTTCGACGACCATTATCACAACGACCACCCTCCACCATCTCGCGTGAGTCTAGCTAATCAGGATGACCGTCGCTACGTCCTTTTTGATCTTCGTATCAACCTAAACGATGTCAAAGCTACTATGCCGCTCTTTACAAACGACATGTCCTATGTCAACCAGGCTCTAGTGCGTCCCATCGTCGCGTATATCAATGCAAAGCGTACGCGCATCCCTATATCATGCCGACTTGTCAAGAGACACAGCGACTTCCGCGGCTCGCTGTCTGCCTGGGACTGTGGTCTGATGGATGATCTGTCAGCCGAGACATACGATGCATTTGCTCGTGATGTCGAAGACCAGCATAACCGCGTCCGCCGACTTCGGAAGGTTGGCTTTTGGACACTGTCGATGGCTATTCAAGCTCTTTTCATGGGCATGGCTGGAAGTGTCATGTGAATAAAGGCGTACAACTACGTGTTCTCATTATCACCAAAATCACCTATCGACTTTTTTTCTAGGCTACCTCGGAAATTAGCCCATCAAGGGTTAGGGGTAGCCTTAGGCTTATTAGGGTTATGATTACCCAGATCTTGTTCTGTTTTGGGACTAGTGGAGATGTGGGGTTCCTTAACCACCATCTGCAAGATTGATTTCTTGTCAATTAATCTTTCTCTTCCTTTTTACTTGCATCTTGGCTTTTTCTTGCTCTAACCTGGAAATTCCCAACGAAATCAAAATGTTCGCTATCCGCAACACTTTCCGCGCTGTCCGGCCTGCTCTTGCCCGGAATACTTTTACCCCGCGTGTTGCCGCGCCTATTGCGCGTCGGTCTTATCACGAAAAAGATGAGTGCCCTCTCCTTTACCTCAATGATTGGCAGACGCTGTCCAATTTTATCGCCCCTTGCTTCAGTGCCGCGTTGCCATGATCAAGACGTGTTTGGCTGTTTATGGCTTCGGTGGTGGGAGTGCAATACATTGCCATGGCAGTATTTCCATCTCCATTCCATTCGCCGCAACTTGGTTATTCGCCTCTCAGCTCTATGCCCTTGTTTTACGTCATCTGGTTTTGGAGTATCTAGCTCCGAGGCCGAGGCCGAGGCGGAAAAATTTGGTGAAAAAAAAAAATACAAATTCCAATTTCGAGCGGCAAAATGCTAACTTCTTTGCACTGATCGACCACTATACCAACCCCCGCAACGTTGGCTCTCTTAATGGCAAGGATCCCAATGTTGGATCTGGTCTTGTTGGTGCCCCGGCCTGTGGTGATGTCATGAAGCTTGATATTCAAGTGGATGAGAAGACTGGCACTATCATTGACGCCCGATTCAAGACCTTTGGCTGTGGCTCGGCCATCGCTAGCTCCAGCTATGTCACCACGTTAGTTAAGGGCAAGAGACGTATGTTATCCCAATCTTTCTGCTAAATGTACAAGACCATCACAATTAACATACCATAGTGGAAGAGGCTGCCAAAATCCGAAACGTCGACATCGCATCAGAGCTTTGCCTGCCCCCCGTGAAGCGTAAGTTGGAGATAAGCGGCAAATTGAAGTCTTGTGACTGGCGCATTTCAGATTACTAATCAAGAAAAAATCACGAATACTAGTTCACTGTTCCATGCTTGCCGAAGATGCCATCCAGGCCGCTATTGCCAACTACAAGAGCAAACGTACCGCCTTCACTCCCAGCAATTTAAGCGGCACTGCTAAGACCCTCGAGAGTGCTTAAGATTGCCTGCCGAACTCATCGCCGCCTCTATTTACTATCTACCGTTTGCCGCCGACTACCAGGATTCCTATCTCCCATTGGCACGCCCACATCCTACTCCAAAACTATACCATGTAACATATGTCATTATCTGTTTTGCTCGTTTGTTCCTGTAATGCACATCCCCTACGGCCATGAGCTCGATAACAATTTCGAAACTTCTTGTCACTTGTTTTCGATTTATTTTTTCTCCTCTCTACGTATGAATTACGACACATTCTCTCAATTTGTTCTTCACAATAGTACCAACGCATTCGTTTTCCTTTTTTTTTTTTTTTTTTGTTACCGGGAATGTGTGTAGGTCTTGATCAAAAACAAAAACAAAAACAAGCACAAGCACAAGAGAACAATGAAAACCGGACCTGTGAAATAGCGAAACCTTGTCCTGTATCGTGCATATTATACTCTATAGCTCACTTTTAATAGAATGAACAGGCAAAAACAAAAACAGGCGAGGTCAAGACGGAAAAAGGAAAAAAAAATAAAGATTGATAAATGTAAGACGGAAACAAGATAATAAGAGGAAATAATAAGAGAAGTATTGTGACAGTATCTGGGGTCGTTAATGACGTCAAGAATTTGAGTGTGAAGGGGAAATAGTGCAAGCCAAAGGATAGAGAGTAGACATAGGAAAAAAAAAAAAGAAAAAGAAAGATGGGAAGGGAGATGTATGACGAGGCTTTTGTTTGCTTTTTTTTTTCTTTTCTTTTCAAATCAGGGAATGGGGAGGAGAAGACTCCTTTCCTTGCTTTGTTCGTCTGAGATACATACAGGCGACATGCATTTACTTGATCTCCAGGAGCTTAACGTCAAAGGTCAACTGGCTGTTGCCCGGGATGCCAGGCAGAGACTTGGAGCCGTAGGCCAGAGGTGCGGGGATAGTCAGGCGACGCTCGCCGCCGATGGCCATACCGGAAACACCAATGTCCCAGCCCTTGATGACCTCACCCTTGCCGAGCTTGAAGTAGAAAGGCTTGCCCTTCTTGTTGGCGTCAAAGACCTTGCCATTGTCAAGCTTGCCAATGTAGCGCATACCGACAGTGTCACCCTTCTTGGCAGCACGACCAGTGCCAACCTTGCGATCATCGACAGTCACGCCCTGGACAACTCTCTTGCTGGGGACAGCAGCCTTGGCAGGAGCGGCGGGCTTGGCTTCAGCCTTCTTCTCAGAGGGAGTAGGGCCTTGCTCCAGCTGCTTGGCAAACTGGACCTTCTTGTCGCCCTTCTTAGGCTCGGCAGCGGCAACAGACTTGCCCTGGTTGTTCTTCTGCTTCTTGGTCTTGTCATCGGACTTGATCATCTCATCTAGGTTTTCTTCGGCAGCACGCTTCTTGCCCTTCTTGGCAGAGGTGTCGATCAGCTTAGGGGCTTCGTCCTCAGACTCGATCTCGGTAACGCGGGGGTTGGCAAGGTCGTCAAGCTCATCCTCCTCGGATTCCTCCTCGGAGTCTTCCTCCATGTCCTCGGGCAGCTCGTAATCTTCATCCTCATCGCAAGAATCGCAGTCCTCGTCATCCTCGGGGGGGATGACGTAGTTACCGGTCAGGTAGACATTGTGGGTACCACTGACAACGAAGAAGACGGTCTCACCCTCAGAGATGTGGATGTCAAGGGGCTGTTGGAAGTTCTGTAGGGCTGTTAGCATCAAGTTTATTACCGACAATGGCCTGAAAGTGGGCATGTACTTACGCGCTGCGTATCCAAAGTGCAGATAACAAACTCCTCGGGCTCGTTCTCATCCTCTTCATCCTCTTCCTCCTCCTCATCCGAGTCAGTGGCAACGCTCTTGCCCTTGTTGGGCTTGGCATCTTCCATCTCATCGTCCTCATCCTTGGCAGCCTGGATAAGCTTGGCTAGGGCAGCAGCGCGGGCAGACTTCTTGGACTTGGAGGGGTCGGAGGGACCACCGTTCTCCTCCTCACTATCATCCTCGTCGTCGGAGGCATTAAGCAGAGCCTCCATGGCCTCCTCGTCGAAGTCTTCATCATCTCCATCCTCCTCATCAAAGTTAGGAGGCATGCGGATGAGCTTCAAGGTAGAACGAGGAACTTCGGGAATGTTGCCCTCAGCATCAGCGATGGGAGAGGCAGTGGGGTCGATAGCGGCCATGGTGATGCGGAACTAAGGGTTGAGAAGACAGTTAGCACAAGGCTATGAAAGAATGGATTAAGCTGAACAGGCAAACGGTATTTGGGCCGATTGGCACAAAGCGAAAATTTTGCGCCGAAATGCCAGACTGCCTGTCACTGTTATGCCGCCACCACTGATGCGCGTTGCGATACATGATATATCGTCAAGACATAGTAGGCTCGTGGAGCAAGAGAAGGGAGGGGGAAAAACCCCCCAAAAGACTTACGTGAGCCTCGACATTGCGAGCGGCGGGTACCAGAATCTCACCGGCAGGGACCTCCAGGCCGTAGACACCAACGGGAAGGAAAGACATGATGATAATGGTATATGTGATGAACGGAGGAAAAAAAGACAAAGTCTAGAGAGAAAAGAAGCAAAGTAGAAAGGAGTTGAAACTTTTTATTCTTCGGTCTTGAAGATAATAAGGGGAAAGAAAAGAGATGAAAACAAATTGACTCAAGATAGGAAGAAACAGATGAAGAAGAACGAAAGAAAAAAAAAAAAAGAAAAAAGAGATGCTGGGAATTATGAAGGGGAGAGATGTAGTAAAAAGCCAGAATAAAAGAAATCTCGAACTTTTTTTTTTCTGTCTCCCATATCGCCCCACATAATGTCTATACCTGTTCCTATTGGTCGGATAAGGGAAAACGGGGCTTATCAGCTTTCGCGACGGACCAGATTTTTTTTTTTCCTTAGCGCAAATGGCAGAAAAAAAAAAAAGAGTTGGTTGTTCTCATTTATAACGAGATCAACACCGGACGAAAAAGCAAAGATGTACCAATATTTGGTGGCTAAGGAATGTCAACTGCAGCTGGACTACTAACCTACTGTTTGGCGCTGTATTTTACTTATATTCTACATCTAGTCGACAGCCGGCTACCAACTAGCGCCTTACTTGCCGCCAGCCTGGTCGCAACTATCGTCTTCAAAAATGCGGCTTCACCGCTTTTGACTTGACGGGTCGCCCAGTTTCGTCGACCGGGGCAACAGAGACTGCAGGAAGTTTTTAGTGGACTTTAGTGGGGCCTTTAGCCTTCATGCTTTATTGTTTTTCACCCCGCCAACGGCGTCCCCACTCAAACAAAAAGAATACAAGAAAAAGAAAAAAAAGTCAAAAGTAGTATCATCTCTACTTGCTCACAAGCTCTGGGCCTCTAGACTCTCCGGCTATCAAAAATGAACCGAGGCGGACTTGAACCGCCGACCTTTTGTGTCCATCCATTCGGAGATGAGTGTTAGACAAACGTGATAACCAACTACACCATCGGTCCTTGGCAATTTCGGCCTTACAGCCCGTTAAGTAGGCTCCGGTGAGCCGTGCCCGGAAAGTCCGAACGCCCCTACACTTCTTCGCCGCCCAGTATCTTTAACCTCTTGCGGGTAATCTTTTTACTCACTGAATAGGCCAAGTCCAGTGTCCAAAAGTGCATTATCTGTGCCTGGGCGCAGGGCACTGAGCCAAAGATCGGGGCAACAACGGGGGCCAAGCCATAGTCCCAGATGTTCCTACGCCATGACCGAAAAGAAAAGTGCATGCCCTCGGCCAAACCAACATCCATCATCTCTCGCTGCCGGTTGGTGACGCAGAGTGTATGGAACGACTCGTACAAGAACATGTACAGCACTACTCCAAAGAAGCCAAGTCCGCGGAGAAGGCCTGCGACTTGAAAGATCCAGTCGATATTGTGTATATCGCCACTTTCCTTGGCGATCCAAACATACAACGCCGACGCGATCACCATGATGGTCATATGCAAGGGCAGGAAATGGGCCTCAAACATCCGGTGGACCATGACTAAAATACATCTCCAGTCAACAGGCTTGAGTGTGTCGTGTGTAATGTCGGAAAATATACCACTCTCAACATGGCCCTCTTTTTCTCCTAGCGGAACAAAGCTGTCAGAATCATCTCCTAAAGCCGTGTGAAGTGGCCGGAAGGCTCGAGAAGTATGATTTCTTTCTCGCCACAATTCAAAAGTTTGACGTAGCGCAAAACCAGAGTCTAGGGATCCCCACATGTGCCGCAAAGCCTGTCTGTACCGTGCTTCAGTATCCCATTTCAAGCCACGAAGACCTTTCCCCTTTCCATTGCCGCTGACATTAGTTTGGCTGACAGGACTCAAGATTGTGCGACAGGTCAAGTTGCCATTCAGCGCAAACAGGCATTTTAAATACATGTGAAGGTCCTCGCCAATAGCTTCACAGTTGCTATCCCAGCCGCCCACACGGTCAATGAGTTGAAGTGGCAGAGAATACACTGATGTAGGCGGAGCTACAGTAGAGCCGCAGTACAGGCCAGAAATTCCGCCAGCACACCACAAGATATCAGCAACCCTCACGATGCCTGGAACGCTATCAGCATTTCGATCAAATATGATTGGCGCTGCATAGAGGGTGGTGGCTGCGGTTTCAGGATAGGCAGTGTGCATTTCATCTAGGTGGTTGAAATAGTCTGCAGCGATATGAGAGTCGGCTAAATAAAGCAGATGTAGTTAGCATGCTGTCTTTTTTGGTATTAAAGGCCATTGTTTAACAGCCATCAAGGCAGCCGTCAAAACAAGCTTTTTTGGTGGAGCTGTTTTTGCCCCTAGCTTAATCCAGCATCAAAAGTATACATGTCAGTTGTCTCTGCGGCAAAAAGAACGAGGTGGCAAAGTGATAGACACCACCACCGGAGAGCTTTAAATCCAGGAATGTGATATATCTTACCGTCAATACCAGTAACAATAACATTCTTCCGAGCTGTTAAAGGATAATAACTTTGGCTGAGTTCGCGTGCAACCCATGCCTCATTACTACCCTTGCCGGCTGACTCGCCAGCGACATCACTTGGATGCATGGTATATGCCATTCTGCGGAACTTGTGGTGATACTCCTTGACAAGAGCCGTGGCCTTTTGCTCAGCCTCAGCCTCACGCTGCTCCATTCCAAGATAAATCTATACCTACCAGTTAGTCGTAGTTTTGCGCGACGAATATACACTTCACCTTGCAGGCATAAGCTAGACAAATTATGGCTGCGCAAACCCAATCTCAACTACCAGGAAGGCGAATCTAGGATAGCAGCAAGTATGGAACAGAAATCGAGTAGTCCATTCCTGCTGTATCTTATGCGCTTCTGCCTTCAAGATGAAATACCATAGTACCTGCACATAGACTTACATCATATGAAAAGGATGCTAGGGGATGCGATGCCAGAACATCCAATGTCTCACGCAGCGTTTCCATTTCCTCCTTATAGTTTGGCATGATGATTGCGTGTATCACATGACTCGGTGCTTCTTCTTCATAAAGACCCGACTGAAAATCCCCATCAGTACTGCCACTAGTCGATAAAGTGTGTGAAGAATCCGATAGTACTGTAGGGGATACCAAAGTTGATGAGCCAAAACTGTTGAGAGAAATACAAGAGCCTCGTCGATCGGTTGAAAACTGGGAGGCTGTTGATACCGCCGCATAAGTTCTGGTGCGCTTGCGAATTGCCTTAGTAATGCTCCAAATGGCGTAGCAGGCACGAATAGGAAATACTGCGACCATGACGTGCAAAGCGAGGCAGTAGTAAGCCCAAATCACGGTCCAAGCTCCGGCTCCTTTATGTGGCACTTCTACCTCGTTCTCGGGCCTATTCAAGTCTACTGGACTCGAAGAAACCATAGAAGGCGAGTTGGCCTTGGACTCTTCAAGTAAGACATAGGTACTGATAATTATCAGTAGTATCCAGGACAAGCCACCTACGCGATGGGTACACCACTCTAGGAAAGCCATGTTAAAAGAGCCTCAATACGGGCAAGTTGCAAATGAAATTCTGAGGCGCCCGAAGGTATTGCCACTAAAACGAGCTATGTTAGAGCGAATCACTAAATAGAGCGGGGGCAGACTGATAGCATGCTCACAAAAAAGTCAAGCGGAACGAAATTTGTTAAGTGTAATAGACACTGATCAAAGAAGAGGATATGTGAAACGACGAGTTTGTCTCTACATAAGTTTGACAAAAGGCCATCTCCAGTTCGAAGAAAATTTTGCATAGAGATAGCTTATAGAAACGGAAAGAGCAAAATTTCACGCACAGCACCGGTGAAGATATCCCATCGAAGGCCCTAGAATATAGATAAGAAATCAGGTCCGAATATCGTAACTACAGATGAAACCAAGCCCTAACACAATATGTGAACGCACAGCAAATGTATTAGGCAAGAAGGAATGTTCTAAGGAAAAGAAGAGAATGGAAACACCAGGACAAGCATCAGTACACCCATATAGACACTGATTTACATGCCTCAGCGCTGTTTGTATGTGTATCTGCTCTATACTGAGGTCGCAATGCATCGTACTATTCTGGCGTTCATCAGGAACTCAATTTGGCGGCCTATGCAGAAGCAACGCTGGTGACTCTCAGCTAATCTTATTTGCCGAGAACTCGTAATGGGACACAACGATATACATTTCAACGGCAATCTCTTTAGCTAGAGTCGTCCGCTAATCGATGTATCTCACCAGGAATACTGTCCTTAATCTCCATCTCCATGTCGCGCGTGTTGACCACATTTTAGCTTTATATGTCGTCTGTGTTCGATTAGTAAGCGTCACATACCTAAATTGTAGTATGAAAAGCATATGGGAAATATCGATTTAGTTTTTGAAATTAATTCAGTCGTCTCATTGTTGAGATCAAAATAGCCTCATAGTTTGTAGAACCTACGTTCGGTAGGGTTAGTATTAACCCTATTTCACATTGTTACACAGATTGCAGTAAACCTGAATGCAAACGACGCTGCTACACATGAACGTTGGCTATTGCGAATTGACTTGGGTTCAGATTCATGTACCATATATAAGAGCATACTAACATAACAATACTTCAATTACGGCTGGGGAGTTAGAGTAGAGGTTCAAGCTTTCAACGAGCAATTTGAGCAGGCTCGACTGGTACGAGCTAAGCAAGGAACAAAGGAACACACGCCGCCACTCTTTACCGCTAAAGGCTATGAATCACTGCATGAAGAATTAAGCAACATTCTCAAAGAGCTTTTGGATAGGTTTCGCGGCCTAAAATAAGAGCGTTTTGTTAGTATCAAATTCCACCTAGCGTAGGTGAAGATACTTACGTCAATGAACTTTTCTAGGTTGGTATCCAAGTTTGCCAAATCATTTGCGCGCTTTTTGTTATCGGCAATGAGCTTTTGTTTGCGCTTAAGGAGTTCCTGGCGCTGTTGTTCTAGGCTTTCTCGCTCGGCGCGCTCATGGTCTATTCGCGCAACCATGAGTGAATCTTCGTCGGCATTAGCGTGTTCGGGATACAGAGCTATGAAATCCTCTACAGGCATGAGGGGTAGCTTCTGATATGAGTGACTAAGGAGTGTGCCGTGTTAGTTTGAGAAGAGACATGGATAGTTTAACTGATGTTGGTGGAGGGAAGCATACTCGTATGAGTTACACGCCTCTATTTCGCCCCGAAGATGTCGCTGCTCGTAATAGAGATTTTGCAGCTGTAGATATAGTCTATCTACTTCTTGACGGGCCTCGGCGGTTTGTGCCTTTGTTTCGCGGGCAGTGACAACGGCAGAGCGGTTCAGGGTTCTTAAGCGCGCAAGCTCGCTGTCAAGCTCCTGGTACATGGTTATGAGAGAAGCTTTGTCTTGATCTGAGGGGCCACTATCGCTGGCAAGAGAGGCTTCTAGCACTTGGGCCAACTGTTGGGCGACATGCTGTGCCTGGGTTGAAACGTCAATGGTACTTGTGAGCCCAGAATCGTTGATGACTTTGACGCCCATGGTTGATGGAAGTGGAGATGGCTGGTATTAAATGGAAATTAGATGGACAAGAAGATTTCGCGGGAATGAAAAGAACTGATAATCTGGCAAGCAAAATAGAAATATCGTGAAGTCCAAATGGCAGTATGCATGTGATTAAGCCTAGAGTGTTGACCGGTAATCATGTCCCAGTGCGCAAAGTTCAGCCTTGTCTAGTAAAAAAAAAAAGGCCCCACTGTTGGGAGTATACTTTAGTGTTTCTGTGTAAGAATTTAGCGTGTTTTCATTTTACACAGATATGAAAACATGGTGAGCAAGGTAGCTTTGAGATACAAATCTTTTTTTTTTTAATGAGTATATATCAGCAGACCAGCCTAAAGCAGAGCTCCGATGACTCTAGAGAGACAGTCTCTGTGGATATAAAATGAAATGATATGTTTGAGCAGGCTTAAGAAAAACATAGCTTTTTCAATTCAACTAAGGATCACCGTAGACCAGGCCATCAGGGTGCCCAAAAGCCTCGCCTCCACAGAATCCCAAAGACTTGGTCAAGGGTTAACTCTACATATTACTCAGGGTTAGTATAGACGTTTTACGATTGTTATGCAAAACAGAAGGGCATTGTTTACAACTTCAAGACTGGAAGATTACGCTAAATCAAGTAAGTTGGGAATTGAGGGGTGCATGTTATGTGTATGGGGGTGTGTTTAGATATTTGTGCCCCTAGAGAATAAGACATCATCTTAGCAAGTGCGAGTAGTAGCAGCACAGCCCGGGGGAAGTGGTGTTACTAATCCGGAAAAAAAGAACGGCAAAATACAGCACGTAGTTCAAGTAAAGGCTTATTTAGATTTGTATGAGGAAGAGGAAGAGAGTTGTTGAGGACAGAGACGAGAGATTGCATGGGGAAAGGATGGAAGGAAGAAAGGAATAAGGAAGGAAGAGGGTCTTTGTATTTTAATGTTAATGTTTATTGTTATGGGTCAGGCATGTCGACGCAGATATAGCGCTCATACTGCTTGCTGGTTGGGGGCAGCGAGTCTTAGGTCTTGGAGATACTAGGTGAGAAGCGAGAGAGAGCAGTGTCAGGGCGTTGAAAGGAACTGGATGTGGATGCACTGTGTCGGCTAGGTGTGGGGGACGAGATGGATGGATGCTTGGGCGGTGATGAAGTTGAGAGTCAAGGGTTAAGGGTTAAGGTGAAAGCCGGAAGACGGACGGGATGGTAAGCTAGTTTTCAGCCACAGCGCAACGTCAGCAGTCGCAGTAAGAAAATAAACAGTTACTAAAAGGGCCACTAAGTAAGACATGAAAAATACAAAGGGGAGAGCCTCATATCAAAAATGTACAAACAGAAGTTTCATGTCCAGCGGTAGCACCAGTAGTAAGGCATGTTGATATGTTTACTCGGAGCCTGCAGTCCGCAAATGATGGAGGAAACCAGGCGGAGAGCGATAGAGATTCAGGAGGGGCATCCCCGGCTATTTCCTTCGTCATGGAGAGACAATTTAATACAAGAAGGCAGCCGTTTATTGGAGTATTGTCTCCAGAGTGTCTTTCGGGGGAAGAGGCGGTAGAAGACGGAGCTCACCTCACAGGGTCAAAGGCCTTGTGCCTATTGGTCTGTTTGGTGGTGGGTGGGGAGAGGGGGAAGAGGGGCGGCTGTTTTTCTCTTTCCTTCAGGGCTTGGATTAGGGCTCAACCGCTAACGAGCGAAAATAGGCAATAACTGTGCAGTGTAGGGGCAGGGCAGGAAGGAAGAAAGGAAGGAAGGAAGACAGAAAGAAAGAAAGAAAGAAAGGAGCAATGGCCAGAATGAGGCAAGCTCCAAGCTTGGCAGAGCAAGCCAGTTTCCAAGTCGAAAAAAAGCTATACAGGGCTAGTGGATGCTACAGGGAAAGATATTACAGGGCATTTGATGGACAAGGCCCCTGAAACGATGTGTTTATATAGAGGTGGTTAGCTGACTTGGGCCTGTGCCGACACTAATTTGCAGTGGTTGATCACAGCATGAGTTTCATTTTGCACGTATGATTGATCGTCTTTGTGCTATCTATTATTGCTATCTATTTATTATTATCTCCATCTCTGTTTCCCCCATCAAACTAATCCTTTTCTTTTCTTGGCCGGTGCTTTTTTTTTTTTTTTTTTTTTTTTTTTTTTTTTTCGTTTTTTTCTTTTTTTTCTTCTTCTTCTTTTCTTCTCGATTCTCGTTTCAATTGTTTTCATGCACATGGCACGTTCTTGCTTTGGTCTTTGATCTCGGTTGTTTTCCTTCTTTATTTCTTCTTAAATCACCATAACGAGAGCAAGCCATACTCGGTCTCTTCGTCCCTCTTTCCCTCTACGTCTCCCCTTCCTCTCTTTCTCCTCGACTATTATCCTTTTTTTTTTTTTTTTTTTTTTTCGGTGTTCTCTTCCACACCATCACACGCTCATCACCATTAACCTCTCTTTTCACACTCTTTTTTTTTTCTTTTTTTTTTGTTTGTTTGCTAGTATAGCTTGGGAGAAACATAAGTCTTATCCTGCATAGTCCTCCCTCCTGTCTACCGCCCTGGCTTATAGTGAACTGCTCTACTAAAATATAAGCATCGCCAATCACCAGTCATTGGTCATTAAATCTAAACAACCCCGAGTCAAGACAGCATACTATCACTGTTGTCCCTTGGAAAATTGTCGTCGAGTTACAATACAAACCCACGGTCCTTATTATTTCCTCTTTCCTCCTTCACTCTCCCACACATGCCACCCTCAGAGTCCGCGTCTGCCACTGCCATCACCAACATGGAGTTGCCCTCCGATATTATCACCGAAATGTGCCGTGACGACGCCTGCAGTTCTAGCTTACAGCCACAAGACTTTTCTACATCTTCAGCACACCAACGTCGCCGACATTCACTATTCGTGCAGCGACGGCGTATGTCGCTTATGCGCAATATCATAGACGGCGAGGATAATCTTTTGCTAAAGGTACGGCACAGTACAGCTACTAACTTATCCCACATACAACTACTTGTCTAACATCTATTGCTCTGCTCCGCTTTCTTCAGGTCGATGTCTTCCTAGATGAGCTTGATCGACGTCTCCAGTATATTGAAAGCCACTATGTCGAGCCCGATCTCGACGAAAGCATTTCCATCGCTCTCGACACCCTCAAGACCGTCCGTAACCGCTGTGCTGCTGCCTCGGAGGAGATGATTGGCGCTGGTCGCAGAAGATTGCAAGTCATGGTTGACACTATCGAGGCCGGGTGCCACGAGGCCATGTCTGCAGCAGAATCTCTGAATGAAAAGGCCAAGGTCGCCATTGAGCTCCTGGACGAAATGCTCAACGACTTTGAGAACCGGGCGCATAAAATGCGGGAGCAGGGCCTTGCTTCCGCTGCCGGCCAGCTGATGGATGAATCCCTGCGTATTATGGATGAGGGCCTGCAGAGTGCAATTCATGCTGCAGAGTCTTTAGAGGACGCCATCCAGCGCGCTGTGACCCGCGCACGAGAACAAGGCTTGATTCTGTACGAGGACCTGCCAATTCCATGGCGTATCAACCCCCACATTCAGTCTGGCTACCGCTTCACTGAAAGCAAAGTCGACTGTGTGCGTAGCATGTTTGGCCTATCAAACGAGACCATCAATATCTGGTCCCATGCTGTCGGATTCGTTGTTGTGCTCGCAATCGCCTTTTACTTTTATCCCATGAGCCACAACTTTCAGAACAGTAGCACTACTGATGTGATTATTGCTGCCTCTTTCTTTTTCACTGCCGGTCTGACGCTTGCCTGCTCAACCATTTGGCACACCATGAATGCAGTTGCCGACGTCAACGCCATTTCCATCTTTGCTTGCATCGACTACACTGGCATCAGCGTCCTTATTGCAGCCTCTATCGCCACCACCGAATGGACCGTCTTTTACTGCGACCCCACCAGTCGCTGGACCTATATGACCACAACAGGTCTTTTGGGTCTCGGGGGTGTCATCATGCCGTGGCACCCATACTTTAATAAACAGGACATGGCCTGGCTGCGCGTGGCATTTTTTGCTGGTCTAGCTCTTACCGGCTTCTTACCCGTACTGCAGCTGAACTACACGCACGGCGCAGACTTTGTCTATGAGTTCTACAAGCCTATCTTCTCGTCACTTATGGTTTACTTTTTTGGTGCATTGGTGTACGCGAGCAAAATCCCTGAGTGTTGGTACCCGGGCATGTTCGACTATGTTGGTGGTAGTCACAACCTCTGGCACTTTGCCGTGCTGGGCGGCATCCTGTTCCACTATGTGGCCATGCAGGAGTTCTTCTCCAACGCCTTTGCGCGAGCCGAGGGCGGATGTCCCGTGCCTGTATACTAACTAGCTGCCTCCTCAAACTGAACATACAAGAAAAAGAAGAGGAAGACAAAGGAGGAAGAAGAAAAATCTTGAGCTACGTGGAACGAACAGAACAAAAAGTGGTGGTCTTTCTTTTTTTTTTTTGGTACCTTTTCTTTTTTTTTTTTTTTTTTTTTCGTGTCATATACATTCATTCACTGGATCATATCTTCCCAAACCTATCCTTTACGTATCATCAATCATAACCTTTTACGTCATAAAAGAATTTAGCATTTTTATCACAAAATATATTTTCCTCCCTTTTAGTTTCCAGATTCTTGTTGTTCATGTGACGTCATTAAGGGTATTAAGCCTACATAAAAGGAGAGGGGGGGGATTTGGATAAACATGAAGTAAGCCTATGTGGCACGGTCATAGGCACAGAAATAGCAAAGAGGAAACAAGAAGAAACAAGCTAAATGAACCGCAGATTTGTAGATTTACGAGTGCCAAGTTGGATGGAAGAGGTGTGCTTTAAGAAGAAACAAAAAGAACAAAGAGACGAGGTAAGTATTAATCGCAGGAATTAACGCGCGTGGTCTACGATCTCGGCGTACATGTCTCGAGGAATCCTCTGCACAAATGAGATGGTAAGCTTTTTGATCTGCTCAGCTTGCAAGGCAGGGAACGAGCGAAGAAGATTACTTGGCCTGGTTAGACATTAATTAGGAGTTAGCAACCAACCGAATGCAAAATCGCAAGCAGAGCCTCATGCAGACAAATTTCACTTACGTAGGGGATGCTAGAATCTGGTCGCGCATGATGTACAGCTGCGCCACGATACAGAGAATATTCAGGTGAGGGCCATAAGCAAACAGGAAGTCCCAGAGCTTGAGCACTTCTGGCAAGGGCGGCGTGCAAGCACTGAGTGTCAATACTGATGGGAAGGCGTAGATTTCGGCACGCAGGCTACGACTGAGCAGATAATTGCTGAGTTGCTTGTCTACAATGGCTAGTACCTTGTCAACTAATGCCAACCCACGATGCACACCTTCCATAGCACCGCGGATATACCCAGGACACTCGCGTGTAAGCAGCGCGTAAAAGGCAGTGAATGCCTCGGCCTCACTACGTGCCGCATATAAGAATGGGGCAGCGAGCACGTTCATACCCTGCACATACGTTCCGGGCTCAGGCATGACGTTTTGCTCTGAACCTTCAGTAGTGAGCGTAAGGGCGCGTGCCCGGTTCTTAGCGGCTGGAGATGAATGTACGGACGAGTCGGTGCCAGGGCTGGACTCGGCAATATCTCCAGCTCCAATCAAATTTCCAACGGTGCTGCCACCAGCAAGTGAGGAACGCTCGCGGCGAGTTTTCTCGCGGCCATCATGTAGCCGCCAGGCAATTGCATTGAGAAGCCGAATCAGGCTGGCCTCGCTGACACGACGGCGGAAGAGCGGGTCGGTAGTGAGGGTGCGAAAAGTGTCGTTACGGATTTTTGCATACGCTGGAGAAGCTCCGCGGTGGATTAATGCGAGGTAATCGTCGGTTGCCATGATCGGGGTATTAAGGAGAATGAGCCACGCATAGATGCGGACCGAGGACTGTTGCATAGGTTAGCGGGCTAGCTTTGGGCCAAACAAAAACCAGAGCAGTCGGACTTACCATGCCGTCACTGTCACTTCTAATCCCCTCCTCCAGTATCTTATATCGAGCCGTCTCTAGTGTGCCAAGATAGTCACCGTCGGGCGGCCCATCCCGTACAATAGCCTGTATGGACATGCCAAGATTTGCGTACTGCGGCCGCTTAGGTTTTTTAGTGAGCGGACTCGAGTCGAGTGGATGCACAGTTCCAGTTCCATTCGCATCGCTATTTGCACGTGTACGTCTGCTCAAGGGGGACATGCCCGATAGAGAGGCAGCGTCTTTCTTCTGCGGTGAGCCATTACGAGCCAGTGGCGAGGACTGTAGCTGCGGCAGCTGCTTTTGTTTCTGTGGTTGGGGGTTGGTGGGTATTTGAGAAGTGGTGCGTGAAGAGTGTAGATTTTGCGAGGCCTGGTGGTGCAGCTGGTGGCGGGGAGGCGTGGCCGTTTGATGGTGAAAGCTTGAAGAGAAGGCAGAGGGTGAGGGCTGGGGCAGTTGTGAGCTTCGTTGCTTGAGCGATAGCTGACTAACTTGGTGATGGATGTGTAGACTTTCAACAGGCGTTGCGGGGTATATCTGAGTAGAAGCTTTGGCACCCAAGCTGTGAGCTGACTGGAGCTTTCGCAGGGTTCTCTGGGTGCGGGGCGGTGCCGGAGCAGTAATATCGGCAACTAGGGGACCGGACGGCGCAAATGGGGAATGAGTGTTGCGTGTTGGACTAGGCATGGCGGCAGATATAAAGGGGGTGGATGTAGAGGAGTTCCTGGAGCCGGGGGAGCAGAAAAGAGTATCCAGAATTTCTAAAGAGACAACCAGGGGCTGGCGTAGAGGAAGGGATATGGGCTGGGCTCGGAGCCGCTAGGTGGGGCCGTCCTTTGGGGCTGTCTTGTTTACTCTAGGCCAGTAGTAAGAAGCCAGGCGAGGTTGCTCTCTACGCGGTTGAGATGTCTGTACTGGCAGGCGAAGCTTTGGTTCAACACAATCAAGGACGGGCAGGCGGACAACCAGCTCTTGTTCACTGTAGCAGTCAGTCGATAGTAAGAGATTTGGAGGGGTCAAACGGGGATACGTCTTGACGTGGTATTCGCTTTATCTTGGTGCTTATGCTAGGCTAGGCTTTGTGTTTGTGTGTGGGTATGTTGTTTTGATTTATGTGCTTCCCCTTGTGTCTGTCTATCTTTGTGTATGCAATGCAAAACGTCAGTCGATCAATATAAACAAAGTTGTTTGCAAGGATCTGGACAAGGCTCAAGGGAGCAGCAGCGCGTCGCTCACCATACGAGAACGCGTTTTCTATTTTCATGGGTGATACAAGGGTCCACAGACCCTAGTGGTGATAAAGTGGATACCCTACATGGCCAACCGCAGTTAGGGTTGCGTGTCCCCACGAGGCTTATACCCACAACAGATATGGCAATGACTTAAGACAGGACAGGACGATGGAACAACCGGCGGCGGCCGGTAGCGCTCTTTCTTACTGTATTTGAAAGGCTAAAAGTGGGTATGACCCACAATAGTGCAATGGCGCAATGGGACGGACTGCTGATGCCACTTTGCGTTATTGACAGGCTCTGGCTGGGTCTAGCCTGGCTGAGACTGAGAGAGGGCTGAGAGGAGGCTGAGGTGATGGGCCCGATCAACTTCGACTGGCTGTAATCAGACAGACAAACCTCGGCCTGGGTTACGAGAAGCACTAAACAGCGCTACAGAGAGAGTGGTGAAAGGTCAATGCGAAGCATGAGCCACAGGTAACGAAGAAGATGAAGATCTAGCCTGACAACGAGGGGCATGTCCCGAATACTACGATGCTGACGCAGACAATCCACATATGCCCTCAAAGAGCGTCGAGAGGAACACTAGATTGCAATGGTGACATGTATGGGTGAGATGTCGAGAGAAGAGCCGCCGGCCGGTCTAGAATGTGATAGTATTGATGTCCCTTTGCGATAGCGTTGTCTCTTGTCGCTTTCTTGTCTCTCCGTGTCGAGCCGTGTACGACATGCTAAGCTTCCGCCAAGTCTTTGACGAGCAAAGCCAAGATTCTAGAAGAAGCAGACGACAAAACTTTGCAGCCATCATGGAGTGCAAGCCGTGGATGGGGGCCTGAAAGGAAGGAGGAGAGCATGGAGAGTGCGCGCGCGCACAAGTCTGACAAAGCCGCTATTCCGTTGACTGGCGTTTGGCAGAAAGCTTGGCTTGTGGTGCCTGGTGGTTTACCCATGCCCTCCTCCTGTGCCCTGTCCCTGTCTCCCTACCTCCCTATCTCTTCATCTCCAACTCCACCACTGCCACCGCCACGACTATGACATAACCGGTACACACTTAGCACACAAAGGCCTTTGATTAGCAATACACAGCCGGTTGTCCCTGTCCCTTCTGATGCTGCCAAGCTAAGCAGGATCGATGGCGACATCGCCGCTCGACTCCTCTACCGCCGAGAAGAAAAAGAAATACAAGACTTAAATGCCTCTATTTTATCTCCAGCCCAATGGCCGCCGCTTTAGGACGAAGGGCGAGGAGAAAAAGCTAGACTCTCTCTTGGAATTTTCATTAATTCTAATTTGCAAGCAGCTTGAAGCTGGGAAACCCTGCTTAGCTTTGTTAGTGCTCGGCTTGTTTGCTAAAGGCTAACTAAACCTTGCGTGGGCTTTGGCCGGGACGCTGTATCACGTCTTCTGGCCCTTGGGGTGTATATAATATTGGTTATCGGCCCTCCGCTTGCAGCGGCTTGCAAATTTCCCGCTCCCTCTTTGTTTTCTCTCTTGTCCTCATTGTCTATCTTGTAGCTTGGGGATTCGAGGGTTTGTTCTTGCTCTAGGCTCAAGTCCCAAGTCACTCACTCGTCCAGCCCGGTTCCCCCTCTCTTTAGACTCCACGGTGGCACTTGGTTTGCCAACCACCGGTCACGACCTCCTTTTTCTTCTACATCCCCTTCCCTCCTCCTTTCTTTGCTCATACTCTTTCTCCCCGCACCGTATCTCCTCTTCTGTCCATCCTCTTCCCCGGCAGTCATGACTTCAAACTCTGCCAAAGCTGGCCAAAAGCTGGCCAAAGTTCTCGGCATAAAACTCGATGACTATAGCAACGATAGCGTGACGCGCGGCGAAAGCGTCTTTTCTATTGCTACGACCGATACTGATACGTTTGTCGAGGAGGAACCGACCACCGTCGAATGGCTACGTGAACAGGTACCCTCGGGCCGCAACATCTCAGCCTATGTTATCAGTCTATTTCCGTTCCTGAACTGGGCCCCCTTCTATAACCTGAGCTGGCTGACCGGTGATCTTGTGGCCGGTAAGTCTTGCCGAGAAACGGACGGTCCTCCGATAGACTCTTCCCTGTTTTAGGCGCCCTTTCCATCCCCTGTATTCCTCGTGCTACCGCCGCTGTAGCTTGCTGTAACCCGCTGTAGTCCACTAACACTGCACTGTAACAGGCTGCACTATAGGCGCTGTGGTCGTCCCCCAGGGCATGGCCTACGCCTTACTCGCCAATCTTCCGCCCGAGTATGGCCTGTACTCGTCGTTCATGGGCGTTGCACTATACTGGATCTTTGCTACGTCAAAAGACATCACCATCGGTGTAAGTCACTCTCACCAGCAACCTTGCACGGGGGTGCCATTTACGTAAGAGAGAAAAGTATGGCTAATCTTACTCTAGCCTGTCGCCGTCATGTCCACGCTTGTCGGCAATGCCATTGTCGACATCCGGGATAACCACCCTGATATCTCCGCTACTGATGTTGCTGGGACTCTGGCTATCCTCGCTGGCGGGATCATCTGCTTCATTGGTCTGATTCGCTGTGGCTGGATCGTCGATTTGATCTCCTTGACCTCCCTTTCTGCGTTTATGACGGGCTCGGCCCTGTCTATTGCCACTGGGCAGCTCTCGTCGTTGATGGGTCTCACCGGCATTGATACCCGCGATGCAGCATATCTTGTCTTCATTAACTCTCTTAAGCACTTGGACACTGCAAAACTGGATGCTGCTATTGGCATCACGGCCTTGGTCTTGTTGTACCTCATCCGGTCCAGCATCAACCTCGCAGCCAAGCGGTGGCCACAACACAAGCGCTCGCTCTTCTTCACTAATACTCTCCGCACTGTGTTTGTCATCTTACTGTACACTCTAATCAGCTGGCTCGTCAACCGCAATCAGCGAAGCAGTCCTGCCTTCAAGCTGATTGGCCATGTGCCCCGCGGCTTCAAGCATGCCGGTGTGCCCAACGTCAATAGTCATACCTGCAGTGTAGTTGGCTCGTACCTGCCAGCCACTGTAATTGTTCTCGTGGTTGAGCACATTGCCATTTCCAAATCGTTTGGTCGCATCAATGACTACACTATAAATCCGTCCCAGGAGATGGTTGCCATTGGCGTGACTAATCTGCTGGGTCCTTTTCTGGGTGCGTACCCGGCTACCGGCTCGTTCTCAAGAACTGCCATCAAATCCAAGGCTGGCGTCAGGACGCCTTTTGCTAGTGTCATTACGGCCATTGTCGTTGTTCTAGCTGTATATGCCCTTCCCGCAGTCTTCTTCTACATTCCCAAGGCAGCCCTGGCAGCCGTTATCATCCACGCCGTCATGGACTTAATCACACCCCCCAACACCGTGTACCAGTTCTGGCGCGTGTCACCTATCGAGGTACTCATTTTCTTTGTTGGTGTGTTTGTGAGCATTTTCTCGTCCATCGAGAACGGCATCTACTCGACTGTCTGTATCTCCATGGCTGTCATGCTCTTCCGCATTCTCAAGGCTCGTGGCGACTTTCTTGGCCGCGTGCGTATCCAGTCTGTGCTCAACGACCGGGTTATTGGGGAGCACCACACGGACGATGTCGGTGCCTATGGAACCTTCAAGTCATCGCCTGCTAACGCTGGTGTGCGTAACGTCTTTCTGCCGATTAACCACGGCGATGGCTCCAATCCTGTCGTTGCCGTGGAAAGCCCGTATCCCGGTATTTTCATATACCGCCTGTCCGAGGGCTTCAACTATCCTAATGCTAGCCATACGCTGTCGTACTTTACCCACACCATCTTCAAGCAAACACGCCGAACTTCTCCCCAAACATATGCCAACCCGGGTGACCGGCCGTGGAACGACCCGGGCCCGAAAAAGGCCAAGAACGTCGCTCGTAATGAAGATTCCTCTGCCGATGATGACGACGAAGCCAGCAAGCCCACCCTCAAAGCTATCATTCTAGACTTCTCGTCGGTTAACAATGTCGACATCACTTCGGTGCAGCAGCTTATTGATGTACGTAACCAGCTGGACCGCTATGCAGCGCCTGATCCTGTTGACTGGCATATTGCTTGCATTAATAACCGCTGGACTAAACGTGCCCTGGCATCTGCGGGCTTTGGCTACCCGCTTGAACAGAACCTTGAAACACCTGGTCTGCAGTCACGGTGGAAGTCTATTTTCAGCGTAGCCGAGCTGGGCGGTGACGACTCTGCCGCTTCGATGGCCGAAAAGGAGGCCAATGATCATGTTACGGCCGTGCGTGTGGCTGACGAGGAGACAATCTCTCCAGTCAAGCTTCCAGAAGCCAGCCAGACTCACTTGCGCCGTAGACGGCGTGGCGTGGTTGTCCACGGCTTGAATCGGCCGCTATTCCACATTGACCTAACGAATGCTTTGCAAAGTGCGATTGCCAATGTCGAGGCTCGGACTGAAGTGTATGAAGATGTGGCCCATTCGGAGGAGAACGGCGAAGTAGCCAAGCCCTTATGATCAAGCCCGCTCGCGGAGAGGATCGCGCTAACATGATCGATCCGTCGATCCGCCATGGTTTGACTTGTATTCTGTTTGTTATTTGCATTGTCGCGAGTTTCTTTACTTTTCATGTTACATTTCTTTTTTTTTGTTTGCGCCAGGGAAAAGGGGAAAAAAAAAGAAAAGTGATCGTCTATCTATCTTGAGTTATACCAAAAGTCCAATCTACCTCATCACCAATACCAGAAATCACCAACCTCACATACAACACGTGTCACATACAAAACAGACCTACACCTTGTACTACACCATGCCAAATGTGAAGAGATATAAATAAACAAGATTTGCTTTTCCATCCAACAAGAAAGAAAATAGATGCTGTCTTCTGAACAAGGAAAAAGAAAAAGAAAAAAAGAAAAAACCGGCAACATTCTAGCTTCCAGCATTCATACTCTAGGTTCGTTAGAGTTCCCCCCAAACCTTTTTTGTGAAACCTCTGACAACTCATGAAAGAAAAAAAAAAGGGCCATATTACCGCATAATCAGAAAACAAGAAAGCAACCCGACGCAAAGGATAAAGAAACCAATAACAAACCAGCAGGAGAAAACGAAAAGCAACAGCGGTGGCCAAGAGAGAGAGAATGGCATATAGAGTGGCAGGCGGGCCATCGCAAAGATGTGCCTCAGCAGCAGTTAGCAAGCACATGCATAGGTAGGTAGGTATCTGGTCGGCCTTACTGTGGCTGCCTCCTAATTTGCACATCTAGTCATTTTCTTTGCCTTCACTGTGTCCACTACTGCTCCTCGCCCTCCTCGGCAATATCGTCCTGCTCCTCCTCGTCTTCCTCCTCAAAGGTACCAGCGGGGACCTCGTACAGGCGCAGCACAGGCTTGTTAGGGTCCTTGGCTAGAACAAACTTGCCGTCCTCGCGCTCACGGCACATGTCAGCAATGGTGCGGACAATACCCCAACCATTAGACAGCGACAGGTTCATTTGGCGAGCAAAGTCGCGCGGCTTCCAGCCGACAACGCCCAGAATGACGTGCTTGTCATTGATGCGAGGGTTGGCACGAGACACAAAGCTAGAGAAAAAGAAAAAAAAGAAAAGAAAGGGTTAGCTAATGTAGGCTTCGGTATGCGCAAAATTCACACACAAAATACAGAATCTTGCAGTCAACAGTATATATAGTCAGGGGAGGGGGCTGCAGTGTAGATAGAAACTTACCCAAGCTTCATCTGGTCGGCGTTGGCCAGAATACTCTGTACGGTCCAGCGGGCCAGTTTGCAAGAGTTGTTCTTCATCTCAGTGGCGACAACAGCACCACGCTGCGAAGCTAACTTCGCCCGCCAGTCCAGGGCACCACCGCTGCCGGCAGCCTTGCTGTCGAATTCATTCAACGCTTTAACTGTCAGGAACTGTTCATCGCCGCTAGTCGGGCTCTTGATGACAGCGTCCAGCTCAGTTCTGACAACCAGGTGCACAGGCTCCTCCTCAGAAGTCGACAGATCAAAACGGCGGTACTTGTAGGCCTTGCTAGCCGGAGGCTCGGTCTCCTCAGAGGGGTTGTAGAAGGGGTTGCTGCTCTCCATGGACACCTTGTTAGAGTCCTTCTCAATAACAACCTGGTTGACAAAGTTGTGGTTGATATAGGTGGCCTCGTCGGCTAGGGCACTGGGCTGGTTAATGGCATCCTTGTTGCCATCATTGGCATCTAGGGGACTGTCGACAGCGTTCTCGTTGACCGTGACCATATCAAGGGCAGCATTCTCACGCTTGTCGAAGAAGATCTTCTTGCCTTGTCTAACAATGACGATATCCCAGGGGTAGACTGAGCGGGGAGCACACATAAGCATGGACAAAATGCTGTCAGTGGCAAAGATGGTAGCTTCGTCGTTGTCGGCAAGCTTCTGAATAATGGGATCGGAGGAGGTGGTGACGTTATATGTGGCGCGGTCAAGCGGCTGTAGCTTCTTCTCGGTGCCCTTGGCGGGGGGTTTGTCGAATGAACGGTCGTAGTGGTAGAGGAACCCGCAGTTCTCTAGATCCTCGCCATCTTCAGTATCTAGGTTCAGCTTGCCCAGACGGTTGAAGTCAATCTCCTCCAACAATTTCCACTCGGGCTTGACAGTGATGCTGGCATCACGGTTGCGGGCAGGGCGGTCGTAATCCTTCCAGCCAAAGCGACGGGCACCACCACGACCACTGTTGCCACCACGGCCACCACGATCGTAGCCATAACCACCGGACGCTCCGCCACGAGAGGTGCGGGATAGTTGCTGACGGCCGGGTCGGGCCTCGACACGGTTGAGGCGCGAAGAACCACGGCCACCGCCACGGGTGAAAACAGCGCCACGGCCAAACTTGGACTTGGCAGAATCGCGGACGTTGCTGACAACAGAGAAGGTCGACTCGTCTTCGGCTGCGGGGACGTTGAAGCTGAGGGCATGGTTGGCACCGTACACCTGCTGATCTATAACGGAGCAAGATTAGTAGTCAGTATAGAATCATCACCGCTAAGCAAGAAAAAGAAATCATGACAAAAGGCAGACAAAGGGGGGGGAGGGGGGATTTGGGTAGCCCTAGCTGGCCAAAATATGACAACATCTAAAGGCAGCATACCTCTAAAATTGCGGTTGAACTGCTTGCCACGACCGTCACGATCCTTTCCTTCGCTTGTCCAATCAGCCATACGGCCAAGCTTGTCACCCTTGGAGAAGGGCGCATAGGGGACACCATTTAGGGTGGTGCCGGTGGTAACAGCCTGACCCCATCCGTCATTGGCGGGGCACAGTTCGGCGAGCTTGAGATAATCCATGATGGCGGCGGTGGCGGCGGCGGGGGTGGGGGGGGACAGATTATGATGATGGTAGAAAGGCAAAGAGAAACAAAAGATGGACAGAGAAAGAGAGTAATCAAAAAGAGCCCTAGAAGATTCCTCTATATTCTAGTGACGTCGCAGAAAAAAAAGAGGGGGCCGTGATGCTTCAACGAGGATCGCGTACTGAAAGGGCCAGTCAAGGACTGCAAATGCAAGGCAGGGCCTAAGATAGTGGGATGATTGAATTTTTTCCCGAATCATGAAAATGTGGATGGGCGAGGGGCGAAATTGTGGAGTCGAGCCACTTGCGCCACCTGTTTGTGATGTGTGGCACTAATGCACCGTAGCTTAGCTGTTCTTATCTTCTTATCTACGGTTTAGGGTCTAGGGTTGGGTTATCATGCTTGATGCTAGTGAAGACAGGTTTTGCATGTAGTCAGACTCGGAGAGAAAAGAAAAACAGTTATTGAGTTAATCACATTGATATAAACAAAAAGAAAGACAAGCCTATTCAAGAAACAGCCCTTCCCCCCTCCTTAGAGCCTGGCAGGTCACCATTTGCAAGTAAAAAAAAAAAAAAAAACAAACTAGCCATATCGCCGTCTAGGCAGTGGCTCGAGCCATTTGAGACCGGGCTAGGATGTTTTCCAAGGCGTCGCGAACCTCGAAATCTTCGACAACGGCACCAAAGCTGTAGATAAACTGGTTAGAATGTGGACCTGTTCGTACCAAAATGGTGAATGAAGAAATAAATTGCAAATACGTACCCAAAGCAATGAACCTTGTCGCCGAGATCAGCCGCAAGCTGGACAAGATCCTCCCGGGTTAGTTGACCAAAGCGCTCATCGCAAGTGATAAGACTCCAGGCTTGCACGGGAGTGATTTCTCCATCCAGATCAAACTGGGAGGATAGCGCAAGGAGTCTGGCCAAACCACTCTGAGAAGAGTCCCAAGTCATCTGATTCATCTGACCCTCAGCATCGGAGCGTGGCTGAGGGTTGGGAACATATTTCGAGCTCCACGGGGTTCCCTCTGGCATTTTAGAGTAAGGATAGGGCGGGCATGACAACATTAGACCGTGGCCACAGGGCATAGGCTCTGGAGATTCGGCAGTACGCTCCAAGAGGAAAGGCAAGTGCCCCATGCAAGGTCGCTCAAGACTAGACGGAGAAGAAGAAAAAGAGCAGAAAGTTAGCTTACTACATCCATCACTTTCTTGAGCTTTTGTGACCAAGAAGGAAACACAAAGGCACCGGATCCCATGTACGAGTCTAGAGGAGAGGGATAAAAACGGCCGGCTACGTGATCTGGAGTGGTGCAGAAGAGTAGAGTGATGATGATTGTGAACGAATGGATGCCAGAGACAAAAAAAAAAGAAAAGAATAATGACGGCAGAATACATGAGGCAACATTTAAAGTGTACAAGAAGATGTTGTGAAATCAAGAGAACAGGTTTGCAGGAAGTGACAGAGGAAGTCCACACACGTAAGAAGGAAACCCGGGAAGCATTTCAGTATGAAAATGCTTCGATAATTACATCGATCATTGAGTCAAGTGAAGATGGATCTCGGATTATCCAGCTAGTGGTGAGTGGTGTTCGATCATTGAGGGGGCGGGGAGAGGTAGGCGCGAGCCCGGTCTTGGTTGTCGTACGTTAGAACGAATTCGATTCCAGCCTGCTCTTGTTCCAGCATGGGTCTTGGAATAGAAGGGGCGCCAGGGACTCCACCTGGGTAGGAGGTCACGTCTTGCTGACTAGGAGAGACTATGGGGGTCTGTCCCGTAGAGGTGAAGGTCTGCACGTTGGTTTGGTTGGAGATGTTTCTGGCATCAGCCATCATCATTGAATCGACATGTGCGAGGGAATTAGCGACCTGGGGAGGGAGGGGAATGCCGCTGTCGGTCAACACATTTCGAAGCATTTTGTTGACGTTCATTATGAGCTCCTTTTCCTTGCTATTCTCGAGAAGCGTGGCACGAAGTTTGTGAACCTCATCTTCGAGGTTGCGAATGTACTGCTCCTTGCGTTCGCGGTGAGTTCTAATGGGAATAGTGAGCAACTTTTGACCTGGGCTAATGTAGAAGATCCAAGTGCAAAGATGGAAGAGTGTAGATGTAGATACCTACCTTTGGGCTTGGCGATTTAGCTGCTGACGGCGAGTCATGGCGGGTCTGCTGTCAGGCTTGGGGCCTCTACGTTTAGGAGGTTGGCCATCTAGATGAGCGTACTGGAATGTTAGAAGACTTGATGATATGAAAAATGGAGAATGCAAGACGTATGAAAGCCATGATGGTGCGGGTAGGACACCGAACGAGGCCGTTGGTTGATGGAACCGGGGGAATGGAATCATAGCCGCCCATCCAATAAAACGAAGCTCCACGCAGCCAGGTAAAACCTGACAGTTACAGATTGAAGAGAGATAGACGAGACTTGCCTTTGGTGCGCCTTTCCTGGACGGCAAACCCGGACACAGGTAAGTTATTCATGGCCTGGAGGGGCGGCAGTGGGGGGATTTCGGAGGGATTAAATCGGTCGGCCATGGTGGATGGATAGTATGACCGGCTTGACACTATGAGGCCGAAGTCTTAGGTAGTAAGAAACGAGAGGTAGATATAATGCAGGAGGAAGATTCACCGAACAGTCAGAAACTTGACAGGAAAATGGGCCTGACTTAAACCTGGCGGCTATCTGGGCTAAGCAAGACCCCTCCCTACGAGCGCTGGGTAGACGGGCAAAAAAAGAACAGACAAGACAAGGAAGGACTTTCTTTACCCAGCTGAACAATGCTACCTTGTTAGTTAGCGAAGGTAGCCGGCAATAAATAACAATAAAAGAGAGAGAGAGAGAGAGAGAAAAAAAAGTACGACGGGTGTGAGCTTTGTGGGCATATAAAACAGGGCTGGGATAGGATTTAGAAGCAGCTCTAGGTTTTTGGAGACTAGAGGATCACTCATTCGCCGGGGAGGGGAGAGGAGACAAGTCGGTATGGGCGGATAGAGAAGGTAATAGGTGGCGATCTAATGGGATATGGCAGATACGAGATAAAGAAGACGCCTGACAAATAGGGTGTAAAGCCCAGCTAGTGTATAGGAATAGTGAGAGTAGAAGAGTAAGATAAGAGAAAGAATCAACTACCACTTCGTTACCATAAGAGCCAGACTCGATACAGGGAAGCAAGGAAAGATGCGTATCAAGTTGAGTGGCGTTAAGGCTCCCCCTGCAGAACGCAAGGTGATTGGCTGCTGGAGCTGCAAGCTTGCCTTGTCGGACAGAGACTTCAGAATGGGATGGATATTTTGGAGATGGCAATGGGGCCTTGGGCTGTATTGGTGCTGTGTTGGTTTTGGTTGGGTTGGGTTGGATTGGGCTGGACTGGGCCGGTCTGGGGTTGCTTTGACACTTTTGTCAACCAGGCTTTAGACACACATCTAGAGACACGCAAAACCTACTTTGCTAGATACGGGCGGAGCAGCGACAGGAGAGGAGAGCACAGTCGAAGAGCACTCGAAGAAACAGAGCATACATGAAATAGGCGGAGCTAGCGGAAGAGACTAATCCTGTCGGGGATGGAGTTTGTACGGACCCAAGGAGCCATTAGAAGGCCAGAGATACTTTAGACTTTGCTGGATGCTCAAAAGCTCATTAACGGCGACGCCTTGCCCCAAAAATACTGCATTTTGAGCCGAGTCACACAATGGAGCAAATCAGAGACAAATATAGCAGAGACACAATACGATGTCTTGGGCTAGTGTAGGGAGTTCATCCGCCATTGTTCCCACCCACCGCCAGTAATAACAGATGAAGAAACAGTAAAATAGAGTTCATTCATACTTGGTCCTAACCTAGCACCCCTGGATTTGGGGGTGGCTTTCTCGCTCTAGGCTGATGTCAGCACTGGCTTTGACGCTGGATCTGGCTCCAGACTCATGGTGGTTGTTTTGGTCTGAGCTTTTTTTTTCCTTGTTTTTTCCTTTTTTCTTTTCTTTTCTTTTATTGTCGTACGACGGAAAGGAGTAGCCAGGACAAAAGCCCATTCATCTCGTGTTCTGCTGACTTAAGAAGAAAAAAAGGACACAATAAGCCGCGTCATAGATTGGACTGGCAGTGGGTTTAGAGCTTAATGGCTAGCGGCGGCTATTTGGACGTTATGCTGCTCTCTAACCCGTGTAAAGACAAGGCCAAGGCCGATCGTAGAATAAGCAGCCGAGTTCAGGGCTGGCTTGCACTGTACGTGCGCAAGTCAGAACCAATGCCGCGGGACTAGACACCCGGCCCTGGACAGCGCTGGTATCTTGGGGGGTAGAACAGCTGAGAAATGGGCGTCCAAGCGCATGACTGGGAAAGCAAAGCTTCTGACAGGTGACAAAAAAGCTGGGACAGATAGGCGGATAGCTGAAAGAATACAGTCGAGTGATAAAAAAAAGATAGAAAAGAAAAAAATAAAAGAACAAACCTCCTAACCTTTTGGTTGTGCCGGAAAGATAGTCGCAAACTATCCGCGGATTACTGTCTAGGTTGTGTGTCTGGACCGTATGTCTAGACTGAAGACTGGCGGTGAGATTCTGGCTGAGTTGCATCGACGGTAACGTGAAATTTGGAGAGAGTTTTGTGCTACTAACGGAAGTGCATTCTTAAGATCAGCTTGTTTGGCAAAATGTGCACGCCTATCTATCACCAATGAGCTGCAATTGATGTGGCAGGATGTCGTCTTCGTTGCAGAGAAGACTAGACTAGACACCAAGGTCTAGGCGAAGACGAGAGGTTCCAAATGCGTGATTGTTGTCCATGAAACTAGCGTCGGCCAAGCGGTGGGATGATACGCGGGTACATACTTGGATGGAATGCGATCAAGGCGAATGGATATATAGGGGAGAGCGGCGATGCGCGACCAGCATGAAGAAACGGAGTCGGTGTACGTACATACGTACGCTGCAAGCAGGCTACAAGTTACAAGGCTGAGACGTGTGCGACTATCCAACCCGGAGGGGCCTATTTTTGACCCATCTCAGATAGTTCCAGCATTTGGGGACCAACATGTCGTGTGTGATGATGTAATACCTACCATTTCCTGATACACAAAAGGAGGGGAATAAAAGGAGCTGGGGACGGATCCTGGATGACGAACCGGACCAAGAGCATAAGGCGGACTGTCATCAAACTAGATGTGCTATACGACGCGTTCTGGCCATTGGCCATTGGTCATTGGCTCTTCGGCTCTAGCCGACCGGTGGGATTGCCAGCCGGCCGCAAGCTGGCACACAGCTGTCCAGCAGCTGTCCGTCCAGAGAAAAACCCAGGGCAGGGAAAACTCTGTCGATATGTCACCAATTAACAGCAAAGCAAAAGCTAAAGGAAGCCGCCCGCCCCACCCAAAGCAGACAAATGCGAAAGCAGAAGAGCTCATGTTAGTGCCAGATGTGAATCCTGATTGCGCTGTACCACATTGGGAATAAGCACTGGATGAGGAAGGGCACGAGATTGAGTAGAGGACACAAGAGTAGGAAGGGGTGATTTTGCAATTTCAAAAGCACAGGGTGTGTGCGCAAGCAGTAATACTACTACTACTACTACTACTACTACTTTGTTGCTGTACATGTGGACAGACAGACAGACAGACGGACAGACGGGCGGGCGGGCAGGTCGTTGCAGATGGCAAGCCACTGGATGGACAACTACCTCACAACATTATGTCATCATCACTAAAGAAAGCCAAAGTAAGGGCGAGGCCGGATTCTCGCCAAGGCTAAAGGCTAACCGCGGCGGCAAAAACGAGACTGATGCGCTGGGACGGGTAGGTCGCGGCTGGTTGTATTGCAAAGATACTTTGCCTCACCAACACGTAGACACCGGACGCAATCAAGCATAGGGGTGGGTGGCGTGGCGGCCTCTGCGACAGGCAACTAGAAGAGAAGAGAGGAAGCAGAAGGACAATCATGGAGAGAAAGAGAGGCCATACGGACTGCGGATAGCGAGAGACAGGCGTAAGCTTGACTTGAGGTTAGTGTGTGACATACATGGCGGGTAAAGTCCGGACACTAGCATGTCAAGGGTACATGGGATTTGCATTGAGGATGGCAGGCTGTAAGATGTAGACTATACACCGCGTGAGTTATCGGCACCGAGAGCTCACTGCGACCATCGGTGGTAGCTGTACCATCAAGCTCCTCACTAGCAAAATTTGATTGATTCTATCCCGAATGGCAATTGCTCTTTGCCCTTCTCCTTCTCCCTTTTTTTCTTTTTGCTCTTTCTTTTTTTCTGCACGATTCTCAAGTTTTCTTTGTGTGTGTGTGTGTGTGTGGGGGGAGGGCAAGCTCGCTCTAGCCTGTTTTGTAGTGCTCGTTCATACCACCTTCCTTATAACCGCTACTATCGATAAACTATTAGCGCAAGTTACAGTGCCTGCATGCTTGTCCTGCAGGCTATCTTTTTCTTTTTTCTTTTTTTTTATATGGCCCAAATATTTCCTGTTTTTTTTTCCTTTTCCCTTCCTTCTCCCTTCACTTAGTCAAGCCCGCTCAAATCGACCATCTGCGATCTTCACCACGGCTGGATTTTGGTCTTGGGCTTCCAATTTACAACTCTTTCTTTTCCTGTTCTCTTCTTTGTTGTTCGGCCTGTTCTGTGTAGCTTGCCGTATATACATATATATATATATATATATTTACTATCTCTCTCTCTCAATCATCCCCTCCTCCCTCGCTCCTTTGACTCGCGCTCGGTCTCTTCATGGTCGCTTGATTCTCTTGTTTGTTTATTTGCGTCTCAACTACCAATTTCTTCTTGGTCTTTCCTACTACACAATCTATTGACGCCCAAAAAATCGCCGTCATCATGGCGTGGTCAAAGGAAACCCGCATTATTACTATGCTAGCCATAGATATCGTGTTCTTCGCCGTAGAATTGACCTCGGGGTTCATGTTGCACTCTCTGGCGTTGATGGCCGATGCTTTTCACATGGTGAGCCTGCAGATGATTCAACCTGACCAATGGCAACAACGACTAACCAGCCCAACCGATCTGTAGCTCAATGATATCATCTCCCTTTTCATTGGACTCTGGGCTGTACGCGCAGCCCAAAAGGCCTCTGACGACAAGTACTCGTATGGCGTATGTACCCATCCTTTTTGTGTCTTTTCCTTCTTCGCCCGCGCGCGCGCGCTCTCCAACTAACATTGTTTCGTCTTGCTCTCCAGTACCTCCGTGCCGAGATTCTCGGAGCTTTCTTCAACGCCGTCTTTCTTATTGCCCTTTGTGTCAGCATCGTCCTTGAGGCCCTCGGCCGCTTGATTGAGCCTTCGGAAATCAGTAACCCACAGGTCATGCTTATTGTCGGCTCATTTGGTCTGGCTTCCAACCTTGTTGGATTCCTTGTCCTTGGCGGCCACGGACATAGTCACGGCCCTGGCAATGGCCATGATCATGACCATGACCACGACCACGACCACGAACATGAGATTGCTTCCGGCGAGGCTCATTACCATGAAAACCCCCACAATTTTAGCCATGACCACGCTCACGACCACGCTCACGACCACAGCCACTCTCACTCCAACGCTATTCGTAGTGCAGAAGAAGGCATTGCTGGCTATGGCACAACTTCCCGTAGCCACATCCACAACCACAAGCGCCTAACTAGTATTGAGGATCTTAGTATCCATCCTGCCAGCTTCCGCCACGATATCCTCACTGTATCTCGCAAGATCGAGGAACCCCTGGAAACCTCCTCCACTGATAGCGATAACGACGCTACGGCAACCGAGTCACAGCCTACAGAGTCGACTTCTCTTCTGAGACCCAGCGTCGCTGTGTTCACCGATATTTCTTCCCACAAGCACGCACATACGCACACGCGTTCTCGCCGCGATTCCGAGATTATCCATAGTGAACACAACCACAACAAGCCCCGTAGTGCTAATTCCAGCCATAGCCATGGCCACAATCACGATGACATGGGGATGAATGCCATGGTTCTCCATGTTTTGGGAGACGCTCTTGGAAATGTCGGCGTCATTGCGACGGCGCTAGTTGTCTGGCTTACCGAATGGAGATACAAACTTTTTGCCGATCCTCTAGTCTCGCTGTTCATTACCGCTATTATTCTTTACTCAGCTCTGCCCCTTACCTATGCCACTTCCAAGGTTCTCCTCCAGGCTACGCCCGATCATCTGAACGTCAATGAAATTCGGGAAGACATCGAAGCGCTCCCTGGTGTTGTTAGCTGCCACCACATCCACATCTGGCAGCTCTCGGATACCAAGGTTGTCGCATCCATGCACATGCAAGTGGCCTTCCCCATGTCTGAAGCTGGCGGTGAAAAGTACATGGAACTAGCCCGGCGTGCCCGTAAGTGCTTGCATGCCTATGGTATTCACAGTGCCACCATCCAGCCGGAATACTGCCTTGATCCCGAGCACGCAGCCGACCACGAGCAGCTTGCTCATGAAATCCATGCGCAGGGCGGATCTGGCAACTATGATGGCCTTGGTTTATCGTCTCCGCCTCAGCGGGGCGATCTCTGCTTGCTAGAGTGCGTTGACAACTGTGTTGGCAAGGGATGCTGCCCGTCTCCTTCGGCACAGCAAAGCCCTGTGCTCAGCAGATCAAGCAGCCTTTCTGGGCAATCTCAAGGCCGCGGCCACAGTGGTCACCAACATTGAAACTCCTCGAGAGGGTCGTTGTTTTTTTTCTTCTTTCTAACTCATGCCTATTTATATCCACTTACCGTTTTTAATTGTTTTTATTTTAGCTAGGCAGCGTTTTAGTATCTCACGGGCTGTGCATTAATTTCTCTTCCCTAATTCCTCCCGCTTCCCTCACCCCTACCGTCTATTGCACACACTCGGTCTTGCGCTTCTTGCTTGTGTCTTATTACGGCGGCGTTTTCTTTTGTAATTTGTTTCTTGGCGGTCTTGGAGACATTACTGCTGGTGTAGCAGTTAACAAGCGATTAAAAGGCGTTTACGGTGATTGATAATTATAAAACTTTTTTTTCTTTTTCCTTGAAGCTGTATAAACAGGCTGCATGTGGTCTTTGAACATCAACGTGTGGCATATTGGGCACATGAATAAGATGAAACTTTCAGAGCTAGTGAAACATAGGGGGGAGAGGTAAAGAAGCCTAGCACATTTCTTGTTTTTGTAAGATAGAGAACAAAAATAAAAGGGAAAAGAAAAGCGCAATCCTGTCTATCGTGATGATGAGACGAGATGGAGATGGAGTGCTGAGAACGTTGAAGAAAATGCAGGCTTTCTTCTTCTTCTTCTTGCAGCTGAAAAGAGGCACAAAAACCACACGATGAAAAAGCATAAAATATAAAGAAAAGAAAAGAAAAGAAAAAAAAAAAAAAAAAGATGCGAAAGCCCTAAACCAACCCTCTTTTCCCCTCCCGGGAAGAAGACGACGCGAAAAAGAAAATGAAGATGAAGATGAAGATACAGAGAGGCTTGTTTGATTGACCGATTTCCACCCCCAACACCGTGATGAACAAACAAATAAACAAAAAAAGCAACCAAGGATACAAAAAGGAAAAGATAATAAATAAAGAGCAAGGAGACAACACCTCTGTCAAGCGCACCCAGTTTTGTGCGCCGAATAAGAGAGAAAACGTAGAGACGATTCTTTTTTAGATAAGAGCCAGGACATATGTGTAAAGTGTTTGTTCTGTCCCTCCTCCCCACCGCCTCCGTTTTGATCTCGCGTTGGCCTACGGCGGCGGTGCCGATGGCTTTTTAACCATTAGCTTGATACGCGGTTTCACCGTGCTCCCGCCCCCTGGAGGCCCAGAACTAGCACCAGCCGCCAGAGGCGTGCTAGGTACACTTGCATTGCTGCGAGAACCACTAGCCGAGTTAACAAGAGGAGTGCGTGCGACACTAGGAGACGGCCCGCCCCCGCTCGACCCAGGCAGCGGCTTACGACCAGGCTTGGGCGTGCCGGCTGCAGCCATCAGACTCTTGAGCGTGGGTGGACCAGGTGAGCTGCGAGCGGAGCTAGTAGAACGAGCCGGAGATGCATTGGCATGAGTCTTGAGGCTGATTTTACTAGGAATCTTGATGTTCGCTCGCAATGATGATGAAGCTGGTCCTGGCGTAGACGGCTTGCTGTCGGGGAGGGAATGGCGAGGAGCATCAGGCAAACTAGAGCGTTCGCTGCGTTCAGTCTTAACTGGGATGCTGGGCTGCGAAGCAGCCCCAGCGGCAGTGGGGGCAGGTGAGGGTGTAGAGGATGGAATGCTAGAGGTAGTGCTAAGGCCAGATTTGGGAGGGGGTGAGATGCCCTTGTGGGCGCAGGCATGCCGTAGCTTACGTGATCTAAATGTCACGACAAGGCGAGCAGGAGCCGTTAAGGTGGCTGCACTACGGCGAGTCGTAATGCGGAACTTGGAACCTTCGACTTTGAGACGCTTAATAGGCGTTTCGTCTGAAGACTCTAGAGGTCGCTTGGAGCTAGAGGATGAAGTGGATGAGGCCCGTATGGCCGAGGGCGTGTCGTATATGTTATCTAGCTCAGTAACCGAGCGCTTCACAGAGTTTGCTACGGCTGCAGGAGGAGGGTCGGTGGTGTGAGGTGGAGCTGAGGGCTTGTCGGCAGGCTCGTGCTTAATGGACAAGGAAATAGTGGGCTTGGGAACTGAAGTGACCTTGATAGGTGTGGATTTTGCAGATGCAACTGGCTTGATAATGGTTGGTTTTGTCTTCAGAGATATAGAGCCACTACGGTTGATGATAAGCTTCTTAAGAGGTGCTGCTGTAGGCGTTTGCTGCTCCATGGGGGAGGCAGCAACCACCGAGGGAGACGACTGGGCCGGGCTGGGAAGAGCTGTCGTAGATTTAGGCGCCGGGGCAGCGATGTTAGGCTTTCGTGGCTCTGTCCGATAGAAGGGAGCAAACTTGACCAGACACCGTCCAGATACCTTGGCTGCAGGTCGAGATACGACCCAGCGTCGGGGATATTTGAGAGTGAGGATGAAGCGATCGCTCTCCTCAAACATGATAGAACACAGCTCTAGCAGTGTTAGTTTCTCCGAAATACCAAGAACCGGAGAGTTAACCGCCTTCCACACTGCCCGGCGGATGTCTCGTTCGATATCACTGTAGCTTTCCTCAAACTCCTTCCGCAGTGCGCCGACGGCATCGTCTAGGTTCTGTTTACGTGCAAACATAGCTTTGCGTGCCTCCAGCTCCTGAGCTGTGTTCTCGACAACGACAAGCCCATCACCCATTACGTCATCAGCTTCACCGTCAGCATCAAGCTCTCTGTCGATATCCATGCCGTCAATAGCTAGGATGCTGTCGCTGCGTTCTGCATCTCCCTCTTGCTTAATCTTGTTTCCCGAAGGCTTGGCCCGTGTGTTTTCACCAAAGGCAATACCGGCTAGTCCCTGGGCAAAAGCTTTTATGAGTTTATCACGGATGTAGGGGGATCGGTCAGTGCTGAGGCAGCAGAGCAGAAGACGCAGAATGGGGAGCTCAACCATCAGACCCAGATCAACCAAGGCCTCAAAGGCCTTAACACGGATTTCGTCGTACGTCTCGTCCTGGAGATACTGCACAAAATCAATGGGGTCAGTATCGATGACACCAGCTTTCATCAGTGCCCGCTTCGCTTCAATTCCGGCAATAGTCCACACGTTATGGTAACTGTTGGTCCACTCGTCCATACGCAAGAAGCGGTTTATCTGTTCTAGAGCTCGTTCCAGAATGGCCTTCTCATCTCTATCGCGCTCATCATCTTCTGAGCTTCTAATATAAAAAGCACCCTGGTCATTCTTCTCTGGTACAAAAGAATGGGCCAGCGAGGTGATGAGCGTCGCAACATAGAAGTGGTCTGAGAACTCATTGTCTGAATTGTTGTTGTAGAGAAGCAAATCTAACAGGAAGTTCTGTACCTTCATAGGGCACTTCCCCCGCTTGTCGCGGACACGAGAAAGGGCCTGTGGAATAGTCTTCTGAATCAAGTACTGCTGCTTGTTGGAAAAGTCGTTAGGCTTAGGCGAAGTAGTTCCCGGGTAGCAGAAGAAATGCTTAAAGGCCTCCATGAGTTGTACCATGCCACGCATATCTGTTTGCTCTGTGGCTTGAAGCTGAAGCAGATGAGCGGCCATAGTCCGAATGCCATGGAAGTAGCGTGTATCCATCAGTGTGCGGATTAAAAAGGTCGACGCTACAGGATGAGGGCGCTCGCGCCGGATAAACAACAGCGTGTCTTCCTGAGCTACAACGTCTCTATCTTGTTGCAACTGCGACACGTACATATAGCCGGGCATATTGGTGCGGATGTGGCCAATCCACTCAAAGTCCGTGTCCATGCGAATCCACTCATACGACTCCGAGTCCATCTGTCTTTCCGTGCCTTCATCCCACTCACGAAGCATAAACAGCTCGGCGTCAGCTCGCGTCTGCAGAGTATCTCCTAGCGAGTATAGTAGGACTTCCTGGTCATTCTCGACGTTGTCGTCCTTGCCGGCCGTCTGCTTCTCTTTCATACGTCGGGTGCGTTTGAGTCGTTTGTATTTGGTATTGTAGGGTATCTCAAACTTGGTTACACGCTTGCTGCCAGTGTCATCACGGATCTCTACAATATGTTCGTATGGCGTGCCATCAGCTTCGTGGATGCGAATTGTTATAGGGCCAGTAAACATGTGCGGAGAAGGCACCTTAATCACACCGTTGCGGTCCTCTAGCAGCACTCGCAAGAAGTCCTCCTTTTGCAGAAACCGGACTGGCTCGTCTGGCAATGCATGGGTCTGGCGAATCGTCATTTCAACGCAGAGCCGCTTCTTGTTGAAGCGAGGGGTGACCTCTAGCTTAGGACACCCCGTGCCAAATACCCACTCTTTCCAAAAGACCTCAAGCTTTGAGCGGCCCTGCTTCTCACACACCTTTCGAAAGCCCTCTGTACTGACAATTTTGTCATTAGACTGACTTGCAAGTCGAGCCTTGAGAAAAAGACGTGACATGATTCTGGTGAGCCCCGACGATCCGCCAGAGGCTTTGATTAGGCGTTTGTCTAGTACAAACATGACTAGACGGGACTTGAGCTGTAGGAAGTCTTGCTCAAACGTGCCAAGGTGAAGGAAGCGGCCGAGCTCTGATATTGATGGCCTGTCAACGTCAATCTCGACCAACCGATCGGCCGCCAACTTTATCCGGAATCGGTGGTCGTTGTTGCCACAGAGCTTGCGCATGAACAGGTCCGTCATGAACCAGGCAATACCAAGTGTGATCCAACTATCGCTGCGTGTATTTGGGAACAACTGGATACCGCTCCACTGAGAAGCCAAGCTAAAAACAAGCTTCTCTGTAGTTTCTATTTCAGTATCGATTATGTCATCCGGATACAGCAAACGGTTACTAATAAATGCTAAAGAACACTCCGGCAGGACATCTGGCACAAGGTCATCCACGAAGCACATCTTGAATGACTCAAACGGGTAGACGGAAAAGTTGAGGGCTAGAAAATCGGCTGCCATTGACATAGGTGCACATGTGTTGCGTACCTCATCAGCTCTGCCAGGTAGGCAAAAGCCATGCACACGTAGAGCGCTCGTGCCCATTTTTTCATCGTCTTCTTCAGTCCGAAACTGTGTCCACAGGTCGACATGCTCAAACGGACCAACAGCAAAGGCAACTTTGTCAGCCGAAACGATGCGCGACTCTGTCGAAAACGAAATAGTGTATTTGCTCTCATCATTGGGGTCGTCTATTTGGTCGGTTTTAGAGCCTGTGCAGATGACCTTTATATCTAAAAGCTTATCCTCATCGGTGAGGTTGTTGTACCGCCAGTCGTCTTCAACAGCAAAATGCCCCTTGGGCTTGAGAGCATGGCCCAGAGTCTTGGGACAAGTGATATGAATCTTCCAGTCGCAGAGGGTGCCAGGATCATCGATACAGGGAAAGATAGAAGACGCAATTCCGGGCTCGGTAGAGTGGCGTGTGTACATGTGTGGATACCGGGTATCGCCCTCGTCTACGCCGACAAATTGAAAGCCGTCGCGGATATTTTTGCTCGTAAATGGTATCGAAAGAACAAAATCATGGTGTTCGATGTCCGATGCTTGGTCCACAGAGGATGTCTTGAGTTTGATCAAAGTAGGTTTTCGCTGGCTAATGAACAGTTCCTTGGACACCTTGACTCTCAAGGCGCCATCCAAGGGGCGGTATTCCGTCAGATCTCTATTCTCTGCTGGAGAATCGTAGTTTCTAGTCTCAATTAACGGCAGAATGCGAAGCTTGCGTACGTCGTGGTTACCAGCCTCCCAGTCGTAGGTTTCAGGGTAATCAAGTAGCGAGTATGGGTCGACATATGTGGCAAGTACGTGGACAGGGCTCAGGCGCTGGCCATCACGTAAGAGATCGATGGTGACGTTGTCGAGATCTATTTCGCACTGGCGAGCGTCGATGCGGATATCAGGGAGGTTGTTGGAGTCGAAAGTGGTGAACCAAATTTCGGAGACGCCCGAGACTTGGCGGTTACGAAAATCAACATCAATGTGGACTTCCTGTCTACTGAATGAATAAGGCAGTGGGTCTATTTCCTTTTGCTCAGGCAGCGTCCCATCGTCAAGAGGGCCTGACACTGTAGGCCGATCGTACAAGGCAGCATCTTCGACTGCCATTTTGTGCGCCACGCTGTGATGGTGTCAAACAGATGGAGAGAGAAGATGAGTCGCAATTGTCGGTAGAAGATATGATAAGGAATCCGGCAGCGACGACGGCTTGAACTCCTCTGGGGAGTTCGAGGTGACTAGGAAAGCCGCAATAGCAGCGCAACGCTCATAGCGTCCGGGAAAAGCCAATGCTGGAGGAGACTAAAAGAAAGGATATCGGAGATGCCCCAAGGTCGCTCGCTTAGTACACAGGTTGGAGGAAGAATCCAGGCGCAATCAATGGTCGTGAGTCGAAGGGGAGTTACCAGCACAAAGTTAGGCTAGAGCAGCAGATATGGAAAGCTCCAGCAGATCGATCGCGCGTCTTTCGAGGTGAGGAAGACAGTTTTATTGTCAAAAGGTAATTAATGATTAATATTCGCAAGGAATTGATTTGATATCAAGAGGGAGAAAAAAAAAAGAAGAAAAAAATATAATAAAAAAAGGAAAGATAGAAAAAAAGAAGACAAAAGCCACACAACAAAGTTCAGAGTTAGCTCCGAATGTAGCGAAGGAGAGAGAAAAGTAATAAGCGTAAGCTGAAGCTGAAGCTGAAGCGTCGTGATGCAAAATTGAGAGGAAAAAAAAAAATTCAGGGCTTCTTTGTTCCGTTTCGTCGCTTGGCGTGCGGGTTGTTAGCTGTGAACAAGACAAGAGACGAAGTCTTCTTGCTTATAGCTAGCCTTGTGCGAAAGCCTGCTTGGGTCGCGTCAAAAAAAAACGACAAGGCTAGATAGAGGCTGGGCTTGGTCTCGCTTACCGCAATTGGTCAGAATAGAGACGGCATGCCGGGTGATGAGTAAGCAACCACTCCACTTTTAACGACGCTTTGAAGGACTCCACAGCTACATATTGCCGTAAGGTTTGGTCAACGGTCGGCACCTGGCTACATTATATGTATATTATTAAAGCGTGACAAGTTCGTGTGATGGAAATCCGTCGTGTAGCTTGCAATGTACTGTCCTGAACTTGCACAACAGCTAAAAGTCACCAAGTAAAGGCTAACTTGTTCTCCCGTCCCAAACTCCAAACCATTCCCATATCCAACCCAGAAAAATAAAAAAAGATCCCAATCGCAAAAAAAGAAACATCAAGAGAACACAAGAGAACAAATCAAGCCCACACACCTAAAGTATGTCTCCAGTGCATGCTTGCTCATCTCTCTTATCCCGGCTTCTTCTACTCTTCAAACCACTCTACGCCCTCGACATCTCATCAATCAAGGCCTGTGGAAGCTCAAATTCCTGCACCACCATATCTGGCAACGGTTGCCCAAAGGCCAATATATTGCGGCCGCCGCGTCTATGACGGTGCACAGCAGCATCGCGTTCGTGGCGTTTGGCAAAAAAAGATGTCATCTCATTGGCCGGTACCGGGGGCGGTGTTGGCAGAAACGGGCTAGTTTGCCGTTTGCGCAGCGACGTTTCATCGTGAGTGCTAGCATTCCCATGTCCCCTGCGTTTCCGCGACCGACGACTCTTCTCAGCCGCGATGGTTTCTTCGTAAAGCTGTTTCTCAATCACGACGTCCTGGTTACTTGATGTCACAGAAACGGCAGCAATGCTTTTTCCATCGCCATCATCCTCGTGCGAGGACATAACGAAGGGTGGTAATGAAGACTCACTACTACTATGGCCAGAAGACCTATCCCTCGTCAAAGCAGGAAACTCGACGGCGTGATGGCTTGGAGCCCGCTCCTTCTCTGCCTTGCGCCGTTTCTCTTCCGCACTCCACTGGCGAAACTTTTCCAGCACTGCTTCGCATGCCTTGATAAAATGATGTCGGGCCGGCTCAAAAGACTTTCTGCGGCTGTCACTCGCACTTGTAACACCCAGCATCTTCAACCAATCAGGCCCTTGGAGACTATCCAAGATACGAACCACTTGGTCGCGCTCGTGTTGAGCCCGACACCGTTCTGTGTTGCGGACGCTCTTTTCCTGGCGTTCTGCCTTGCGATGGCAGGGCTCATAAATGACATCAGGAAGAGAATCCTCTTCAACCTCGCCTAAATTAAGACTGCTCAAGTCTAGACGCTGTACATCATAAACATTGGTGAATGCAGCATCAGTGAACATCTTGACTGCCGGCACGGTGTCTTGAACCGTCCCTGAGATTAGGATAGGAGTAGAAACATCGAAGGCATCTACAGAAAAAAGAAAAGAAAAAAAACAAGTCAGTACAGAGAGAACAGGCTTCGGAACAAAATGCAGGCCGATACTTACTCTCTTCCTTTTGCACATTACCAATCACAACGTCATACTCTGGAAAGTATAGCGCTAATTCACTCTTGAAGCCCGTCACTTCTTGGGACCGCAACTTTCGACCTCCTGTTTCCTGTGACTCGGAGTTTACAGATGCCGATTCTGTTGGTGATGTGTCTTTGCGTGGATTCTTGTTCGCACTCAGCGGCCTACCCGTCGTCTTCGTCGAAACGGCAGTGTTGAGTCTTCCATCATCCCCAGAATGCAGGTCGTCTGCCGCTTTTGCTTGGATGACATTTTCATTGCGGCCTGATCGAGATGGAAGGCTGGTGGGGGTAGTTTCAGTGTCAGGAGAGGCACTGGAGGCAGTAGAAGTGGCCCTATCCTTCACCCGGGCCACCACGTCACCGCCTGCTAGTTTTGAGGCTCGTGTTGCTACTATGGCTGCGACTTCAGAAGATGATGATGGCGATGTGCTTCTGGAGGCGGAAGTGTGGGGTAGCTCTGTAGTAGTGGGCGGAGGCTTGGCCGAAGCTTTCTTGCAAGGAGTAGCGATATCAAGGGAATATAGAGTGGCTTTGCTGTGGTCTACAGTGTCTGTAGATGCAGGTGGCGTGAGCAACTGTGGTCGGGGTGCAGGTGTATAGTTGTGGGCATGGGCTGCGTTTGGCGTTAATGGTGATATGATACTAGATATTTTTGCAGATGGTTTCGCAGCAGAGTCTGTATCTTGCGCCGGTGATAGAATTTGTATGGGGGATTGGGTAGGAATTTGTTGGGCCTGAAGAGGAAGCTGGGGCAATGACTGTTTGAATGACAATTGGGCCTGCTTCTTTAATGGCTTTGGCGTTTTGGTAGGTGACTTTTTCTGGTTTTGGCAGAGTGGTAAGGCCGTGGCCGAAAGTAACCGCTGTTTTTTATGTGGTGCAATAAGAGCGTCCAGATCGACACTGCGTTTTCGCTGATGGGGCCTACCCAGAGCACCTGTTGGAGCAACAGGTTGTTTTGTAGTGGACTTTGGTGAGGGCTGGGATGAAGGTACTGTTGATCGTGGGGTCGCTGTGACAGTTGATATGCCAGTAATTGGCGTTTTTCGGTGGCTGTGGTGGTGTTGGTGCTGGTGCTGTTGCTGTTGCTGTTGCTGTTGCTGTTGCTGTTGCTGTTGCTGTTGCTGTTGCTGTTGCTGTTGCTGTTGCTGTTGCTGTTGCTGTTGCTGTTGCTGTTGCTGATGCTGATGCTGCCCTTGCTGTACTCTGGAATGGACTTTGACATGTGCTGCTGCTGCTACAGCAAAAACCCGCCTGATATCCAAATTCACACCGCTACTACTACTTCGGGGCTTGAGTGCAGTAGTGTTGGCTGTGGAAGTCGTATTTGTAGCAGGCCGATAACTAGAGCTGGGACGCGAACATGCATCTGGAGCATGCAAGGTGTCGGGGCGGCGGCTTCTTGAAGTAGTCGTTGCCATGCTCAGCCTAGGAGATGAAATTTTGCGAGAAGCCAGTGGAAAGGCGGAAATAAACCAATACTAAGGAATGCAATTATGTGTAGACACGGTCGAGACTTTTGTCTTTTGGCCAGCGATTGACGAACGAAAACCTCGTCAATATATTTTCGGGGCTTTTCTTACTAAGTTTTTGACAGTGATCGTGATTGTGTTCCCCCCTTTTTTTTTTCATGACAAACGGCAAGACTGGCAATTGCAGTTTCGCTAGATATTTACTGATACTCTTTTTTTTTTTCGGTTGGCCTAATTATGGACGTGTTGCCTCCAATTTTACGGATCTGTAAAAAGTGAAGGTTTCGGCCGGCCAGTGTACTTTGCAACTAGGACTGTGTAGGTATTCTACTAGGCAAATTACAGCAGAGAGTGACATGAGCATTCTGCCTGAACGCGTCGCGGAAAAGTCGCTCTACCCTCTTCCAGGATGGTGGAGCTAGTATGACGCCACTGAAACACACTGTAAGTATAGAGGGATAGCTTAGTTTGCCACTAAGCCTTGGGTTGGAGCCTGGGTTTTACACTATACACTACAAGCATTACAAATGAGAGCGGTATTATTAGAAGTATGATCAAACTCCAAGACAGTAACTTAACCCTGAGTAGAGTCTCAGATCTGTCTGGGAGTAATTTTCTTCAACCCTACGATACATGGAGCATAAAAAACCTGTTTATTCATGAAATAATTAATTTGTTATTTTCTCAATATGAGTTTACAACCTCATATGGCTATAGAATTTCATTAAGGTAAGCGCAACCACGCTTCATCTCATTTCAACATACTCAGACAACATAAAAGAAAACAGCTAGCTAGCAGAAATGGACATACAAGTCAATGTTTGATCTAGAGCAAACAGTACACCAACCTACAAGAAGAACAAGGTATCAAAACAAAGGAAAAGGAAATAGAGCATGTGATAAAACGATGGACTATCGCAGTTGAAAAACATGCTGTAAGCATTACATCCCGCTCAGTGCAACTTCTCGTTCAAGTGCACGGTAGCAGTGTAGCCTGCGCAGCATGTGGTCTTCATGCCATGCTGGCACCATGGGCAACGGACGCCAACTGAGATAGTGCCTGAGACACCATGAGCTGTGTCCTTGACGACAGGATCCGGCACCGTCATGCATTGGTAGACTTTGCTGGGCATGTCGTGGTAGAATTTGCAATGGCAACACTGCACGAGCTTCTTGGTGAGCGGGTCAGACGAACCACGCAGGTCTTTGACCGTGTTGGACCTGTCGGCGAGCGCCAAAGGCCCTGAAGCATTGTCGACGTGCGATGACGTCGCAGATATGCCTGGGGTCTCGACAGAACTTGCCTGCGACTCAACTAGGGAATCTTCATTGTAAGGCGAAAGGATACCGTAGGGTGAAGAGATTCTCGTCACTCTTCTGGTGGGCCTGGGGGATGGAATATCTTTCTGATAACGCAGAGGCGGCGGGTAAACCCCCGGACCAGATATTTTGGTGCCGGTATTGTGCTCAGCCACTAGGCCGGGATGATTGCGAAGGTTTGGGCTGGAGGCATTCCTTTCGCCAAAATCACAGTCACTCAGATCGGAGCGGATTTTGGGGGAATCATGGCTAAACTTGGGATGTTGTGGGAAGTACGACGAGGGCTCCGATGGGGTATATGGGCCAGGTGAGTCCGATTCATTGGCCGAGTCAATGTCTTTCATCAAGCCGACAGGGAGTTGTGCGGGGCGAACCCTCTGGCGTCGAGAGCTTTTACGGGGGATGGCAAAAATATCGGAGTCGGATGATGGAACATTTAGATGGCCGTGGCTCATAACCGATCTGAGTGGCGTGCGTGTTGAGGTGCGATCGATACTGGGAGGCGAGCCCGATGGTGAAGATAGTGAGGGCGATGAGGTCCAAGAAGATTTGTCTAGTGCAGCAACAGTACCGGTTGTCTTGAAGGACTTGAGATCCGAGAGCAATGATTTCGGAGTGGAAGGCGAAGAAGGGGTGCTTTCGAGCATGTGAGGTGGTGAAGAAAGCTCTAGGGGTGGTGATATGGGCAGTGAAGTCACAGTGTGATGAGCTGGGCTGCTAGCGCCAAGTTTCTGCTTCCTGATAGCTGCAGTCTCGCACTCGGGTGGCGGTCGCGAAATAGAGCGTCTGAAAGCAGCTCGTGCGGCATCTCTAAAGCCACGACGAGAAGAAGGAGTGGTCGCTGGTTTGCTTGAAGTAGCATCTTCAATGGGAGCAACAATGGTAACAATTGGTGCAGTGGGCACTACAGAGGCGGTGCGTAGATTGGTCTTTGGCCTGTCAGATGCCAAGAGCTTGTCAGCAGTGGGCTGGCAGCTCAAGGACTGCGGACGAGGCGAGCTACGGCTACCAAGGCCAACTTCGTGGGAGAACTGAGGTTGGCCTAGAGAACTGAAGAAATCGCGGTGAGGCACAGCAACACTGCCAGCTTTCTTGTGGTTAAAGTGCATGTTGGTGGGGGAATCCGTGCAGGGAGTAGCGTGGGCAGAGTGCTTGGATGAGTCGCGCTTCCAACCTAGAAACGACAGCCGTTTGGATTTATCGTGCTCTTGTGTTCGGGAACGGCCTCGATTCTCTTCAGAAGTGATGTTGGTAGTGACTGGAGGGGCAGAGGCCTTGTGCTTTTTACTTTTGGGCTCCGTCTTGGGCTTAGTCAGGCGGTTGATTTCCCGGTAGGTCTTGCACATTCCTGGGTTCTGAACAATCCTGGGTTCAGGACCACTCAGGTCAGTCACGGGAATTTGATGCTCGGAGGGCGTCATTGAGACTGGCACGGAGATTTCAGAGGCCACGGTGGAGGAACGCTCCCTGCGACGGTGGGAGGAGAGGTCAAATGAGGAACGGATTCTGTCAGTGATGGAGCGTGATCTGCTGCGTGGCCGGACGTCGTCTTGGCGGGTTCGCTGGCGGCCTTGTCTTGTGAGAGAAACTTCAGATGAAGTAGCGGCTGGCGAAGTTTTAGACAAGCCGCTGGATGTCTTTTCACGGTATAGATAAGGCGTTTTTGACGCTGACGGCGGGGGCTTGGTCAATTTGGTAGGCGTCTTTTTGAGCCCAGGCTGAGTCTGGCTGTGAGCCTGGGCGTGGAACTGAGACTCCCTTGCGTCGTCGGGGCTAGTCGAGTTTCTGGAGATTGAACTCTCTGAATTTTTTCTGTTCTTTCTTGTCCCTCGATCTAGGTAATGTGATCCCTCCTGAGTAGGCAGTTGGCAGGCCGAAGCAGAGTTATCGGTGTCAAAATATGATGGGAGAGTCTGTGGTAGAGACAAGGCCTCGCTGCGGTAGAGCTGGGACGTTGAAGAAGAAGAGGGGCCTTTGGATGCTATGTTGGCAATAGAAGATGAAGAGGAAGGGGACAGAGATGTACTGGCGCAAGACTGGGCGGCCAGGAGGGGATGGGAGACAGAGTTTGAAATGGCAGCAGACTTAGTAGTTACGAAGCTGCTAGAGTATCGCTGATGCTGCTTTTGCTGCTTTTGCTGCTGCTGCTGGGGCACTGTAGAAATGGGTGCTGTGTGAGAGGCAGTCTGAGTGTGAGAAGCAGATCGATGATGATGGGCCAAGGGAGGTCTTTTTGCCTCCTGGGACAGTTGCAAGCCTGAATGCATTCTCTCGAGCTATATAAGTGGTAGCAACAAGTGATATTGTGTGTTAGCGGACCAGTGCTAATCATAGGTAAGAAATATGTACGACAGGCAGACAAAAAAAGAGCAAACAGGTAAACTATAACTGTGGTTGGGCGAACGGGCAGAGCTGGACAAGCTGACAATATAAACACGAGACAGGGACGGATCAAAAAGACCGGTGATTTGCTATTTCGCACTCCACTTCTTCCTCTGTCCCCCACCACAGCCACCTGCAGATAGATATTTCCATGAGCTTTGTGCGGCATGGCGTGGGATTTTGAACGCGGTGACATTTTGTGTAATGAGTGGAATCTAGACAAGCTAAGGGAAGACTTGGGAAGGGGGGGGGGGGTGAATAGAGAGCGGGCGAGAGGGAGGGATGGTAGCAAAGAGGAAGAGACACAGCAAGTAGCATGACTTACATGAAGCTGGCGTTCTAAGAGCAGCATGCGCTGGAAGTTGTCATAGCGGTCGTGGGGAGGTGAAATCAATGAAATTGGGCGTTCCCAAGTATGGAGCGAGGTTTGCGGAAACGGCACCGAGTGCGTAGTCTGCATATTTATTAATGTTTGCTGATATGGGAGAGCCGAGACGATTAGAGATTATTAGAGATAAAAGGGAAGAAAAAAAGAGAAATATTAAAGACAGAGAAAAGGTTTCTCTATGACTGGGTAAATGCGCCTTCAACAATGCCGATACCAACACTGGCTTTGAATATCAAACTGATAAGTAGGTACAGTGTAATAGGAATTCAGAGCCAAGAGGCCGTAGGGCAACAGGTAATACAGCAGCACTGCAGTACCGTCAGTCTTCTGGGACAAAGACAAGACAAGACGAGACGAGACTCTTTTTGGTGGTGGTGACGATGGAATTAAGAGAAGATGAAGAAAAAGAAAGAAAGAGCAGATCGTGAATGAGGGGAAAGAAGAAAAAAAAAAAAAAAAAAAAAGAAAAAAAAAAAACAGGAAGTTACTCTGTTTACAAGCCTAGCTTGCAGAAGTACACTGCTTCATATATATTGCTTTGCGTATCACCTCCTCTTGTTCTCGAACACTATCATGCTACTACCCACTAGCTTCCACCCTAGCTTGATAATTGTATCGCATAGGGAAGGGAGCTGGCTGCACGCTCTCCTCGTCTGCTCGTATCGTGCTCAAGTTCTTTGCCTAGACAAGGCATGCTGCAAAAGGTCGGCCGAAGCCACTATAATAATAGCATGTCCATATCATGCTTGCACTACATGGGTGTACATCGGTCCGCAGGTATTTCTGCGCTGTATCGCATGTACCCACAATGTATACCCACCTGCATCCATCCGGAACGGTTTGTATTAGCCTCCCATCCCCCACATGAAAAGAGAAAAAGGACCAGCTAAGAACAAGCAGACAACGACTTTGTGCTCAACCCGTAGGAGTCTAGGAAACTGGTTCTACCCTGCTCGGCCTTACAGCCAGCCCAAAGACCTCCAAGGGCCTACGGCTTGGTGGGAAATACGAGAGCCGGGGGAGGAGGGGAGGGGATGGATTCAAGCCTATGCTGGCTAAACCTGTTCAAGACCAAACGCGGGCCCGTAAAAGGAAAGCGGAAATAAAGAATGGCTTAGATGAGCTGGAAATTGGGAGCAACGAAGGTGATAGCCGAGTCTGGAGTTGGGAAAAGCCTCCACAAGCCTCTCTCGCCTCCATCTCTCCCACTTGGTCTTGCCCCTTCGTTCAGGCCGCAATTAGCGCTGTCATGTATTATACCAGGGCTGAATTATACATTTTGTGCATGCGCACTGAGCATATCATCCCTATATAATTTACGTCGGATGCAGACACCAATCTCGCCCCTCCTCTTGTCTTCACGCTCTCTCTTTCTCCTGAGCATTTATCTTGGCCCAACACACCGAACACAATACCGAGATCCATCTGCCAACCTGACTGGCTCTCCTTCTCGTCTGGCTCTCGCTCTGTGACCCTGACACTTCATCGCCCGTGTTCGACATGCAAGTCAAAGCTCATCTATCCCCTTCCCCTGTTCTAGCTAGTCCATGCATCAAGGCGGGGAAACTGAAGAACAACTAGCTACAATGGAAGCAGATATAAATAGAATAACAAACAATACGAGCTCTGGGAGACCTAAGCTACACACAGGCTGTTGGCTAGGCTAGGAATGTATGTCAGAAGGCATCTTGGACCTTGATACTTCATGAGACTCTGCATGTGTGTATGCTGCTCCAAACGCATGCAAATGAAAAAAAAAAAGTTGCACTTATTTTTGCCTCATGACCATGATCCTCTTATTGTCTAGCCAGAAGAAAGTAAGCAATCAATTGCAGTAGGATAGAAACCTCGTGTAGAGCTGAGCTCGTCTCGCAAGCATCCAAATACGAGGTCTTGTACTCTTGACCTACCGCAACTTATGCAAGACTCGACCTTTTCATGCAGCTCGCATATAACATAATATGCTACCACGTAGCATATCTGTTTCGATCTAGAATAATAAATCATAATAAAACGACGCAGAAAATTCTGGATATTATAAACCAATTTTGAATCCAAATTCACCTTGGACGGAAAAACAAGCCTGTCTGTCCTCAAGGGATGAAAACTGGAAACTCTCCCGCTGCAAAGCTCAAGCCAAACCAAGCCAACAAAGCCACCAAAGTCAAGCAAACGGCAAATCTCATTAATTGAAGCACCATAAAAGAGAGCAGAAAGTCCAGCCTAGCCTTGTTAAGCTAAGCCACCAGCCAGCCTGTTTGAGAGACAACTCACTTCACTTCCACCCTAGGGCTTGCTGTGACTCGGCTCGGCTGCACATAACATCAACGCTACTTCTGCTCTCCGTATTTCTTTTAGCTGGCACCCACGTGGCGCAGCGTGTGATGTTTTTGCCCGTTTCACTCATGGCTCGACAGCGTCATAGCTACAGCGTCAGAAGTAAGGTGTCTGTCTATTACAAACCCTATGTATAACCCTAGTGGCCAAAGTAACTTTGATTGCATGTGAAGGCCTCCTAATGAAAGGCAGTCCAAAACAAGATTAATTTTAAGAATCTTGTTGATCCCCCAAGACAAAAGCAAAAGAAATCACATCTAATCAAATTGCGTCTGCTTTCAGCCTTAGCATTCAGCTTAGATAGGCCTAGTCGATCTTAGGGAGGGCACTGCACCAAGCTCTGGAATGACAGCCGGACCTGCCGCCAGGGCAGAAAGAACGAGACACTAAACAGTAAGCAGCCCATCGTGTCTGTGAAGAGCCGTGGAGTAGCATGCTTTCTTTCTTGTAATTATTTTTTTCCTTTCGTGTCATGTCAATAGTATACTCTAATCTTTGCTGCATTCCTCGCTGGTGGAAATAGGCTCGATTAAGGTTAGCTGGCAAGTGGTACACACATACACAAACTTACCCCAAGAAAGCTGTACGTTACGGCACCGGATTGAATCTAGAATTACGTGGCGACCATGTCTAATAGCTTTTGATCGTCCTGTTCTGTTAAACCCTTGTGTTCGTCTGATATCACCAAAACGCCGTCTACTAGGGTTACGACATAGCTGGTTTCCATGTAAACACAACAACACCTTAGAACCCGAAAGATGCGCTTGAAAACGGAAAGGGCCCCTTGTTTGGGCAACTGCAAAGTTTGCTCTCTTCCTTCCTTGTTGTTCCATGCGTGTCTTTCTGATTGTAGAAGTTCCGTAAGGCGGGGTGAAGATTCTGTCGGTACCGTTTTGAACCTATTATCTGGCTGCCTCTGTAGCTGTGCCTCTCTTTGTCTTCTGCATGCCCGGCTTGGTCTATGGCTGTTTCTGTTGCCTCAAGATAACTGTGTATACCAATTTCTCATCCACCTCCGCAAAAGGTCATCTTCAACCAACTCCCATTCATCCAAGCTATTTCTGGATTGCTGGCTTCAAAGGCTAGGTCTGCTGGCATCCCTGCCATTCCTTACTAGATTGCTCGCTATCACGTAATCTCGACAGCTTAGCTTTCAGTCATGGGGCTTCTCCTATCGCTGTGCCTCATCTGTCTGGCTCTGCCAGCCGCTTTTAGCCAGCTGACAACAGTCACTATACATCTCGAGCCGACATCGACATTAACAGAGGTGGTATGGGCGTTGGTCACACCTTTGACAACGGTCTTTACCCCTCCCTGCGGCGCTGTAATCATGGCGGCCCAGATGGAAACCTCAGAATGTGTGGCTCCAGGCATGTCGTCAGTGTGGAGGAACGGTGGATTTTACTCTCCAGGCGTCTGTCCTAGTGGCTATACGACTAACTGCGTGCGATCCGAGAAGCGCGATGGAGAGCTCATTCCTATTCGACCGGGGGAAACAGCGGCTATGTGCGTACCTCAGTAAGTACATTTCCTCCCACAGAAATCATATTGTGCCATTGCTCAACTGTAGTGTAGAGGATGGACTTGCTATGGTGGCGTCCCCACAAACTTGGCATTTTATATCACTTCTCACGGTGTTTATACTGCCCCAGCAATTGAAATACGTTGGCGAAACCGAGATTTAGATGGTCTATATTCAGGTAAGAGACTGAGTTGTGATGAGCACGGTATCACAGAAGTTTCCAGTAACTAACGCGCCGTGGCAGTGACTCTCACTGCGACTTCTTCTCATCCCAACCATGACGTTAGTAACATAGCCACACCGTCGACATCTGTTTCTATGACTCTAGCTACTGTATCCTCGGTACAGCCCATACCGACCAATGATACCCAGCCTCCTGAAAGCTCCACTACCCCAGCGACCGACGAGGAACCCGGAGAACACAATTTCAACAATTCAGAGTTAAGTGGCATTATTTTTGGGATTTGCGTGGCAATAATGGTCCTGATGATGGTTATCTGGTGTGTCATGAGATACTGGGAAAAGAACGATTGCTTCTCCAGTGGCTGGTCCATCCGTCGAAACTGGAACCACCGAGATAGTACACGACTATATTCGCCAGAGCTGGTTTCTACTCCCCCTTCAATGCAGCAGCGACCGGCGTGATTGGGGTCTTGGATCATGAGTAAAGAAGTGAGAAGAGTAGGCAAAAATTGGAGACAGTCTCTACGTCATTTGATAACCGTAGGGGCTAGGTATGAAGAATATCTAAGTTGGGACAAAATGAGGTTACACAAGACCGGAAGACGGTGATTAGTGTCTCTAATAGTCATCTTTAGGCTATAATTTATGAACTGCGTGTTAGAAAAGAGAGGAAAAATAATATAAGTGCCCGTTTGACATGCTATTTATTGTGAGAATCTGTATGGGCTGTAGAATTCGCAAACTCGAGCTTTAGCTCAAGTACATCTTACGCCTTGATGGGGGGGAGAGAAGAAAGGAGGGAAGGGGAGATGAATTGCATTCAGTTACTCATCAGCGGGCATTTCTCTGGCTGAAGCTTTATGGAATGGCATGAGAGAAGCTGACTGTTCTAGGTGCTATATCGAGAGATATGATAGAGACACCACCACAGCACCTCAACTGCGCGATAGTGTGTTAGGCCATACCTTGGTCATGCTACTCAAGAGGTCCTGAGCGTTGCCAGCACGGACAGCAAATTGGTGGGTAGGTAAAGAGTTATTAGAAGCCGTGGTATGTTGTTTAGACTTGCCTCAGCGGCGTTCAGTGAATAGTCATCAATATATCTGTTAGTCAAGTAGCAGATTGGGGGTAGGGAGAGCAATGAGTCCACTGGGCTATCTATCGTGTCTTGTCTTGTCTTGTCTTGTCTTACGTTTTATGAAACCAACAAAACAAAGTTAAACATAAGAAGAGTCATGGACAGACAAAATAGACCGTGACGACCTGCATTTCCGTTGTTTCTTTCTGACTTCATCCGCCCTTCTTCTCCGCCGTTCTCACATTCTTGACATCTCATTTAATAAAGCTTATCAATATTGAAATTTACATTCACATAGAGAAGAAACAACAAGGACCTCCGTCCAGTATATATCAAAATCATATCGGTAGCAAACGAAACGAAGGTGATCCCGTTCTTCTTTTTTTTTTCAATCTTCTCTCGCTTTCCCGCTCTCTTTCTCTTTCTTTGCATTTAGACTAGACAACGCACAACAACGCAGCGCAGGAATAGACCTTGTCTTTCCCAATCCACCCACAAATTTGCGACTGCTGTGCGCAAAAAAAAAAAAAAGAGTTTCTTTTCCATTTTCTCCCTTCTTGTTGCTTTAACCATCTGTCTTCTTTCTGCGGCCAATCTGGGCTGAGAAACCAATCTTGATGGCAGCAACACTGCGTCTAGAGCCGCACGAGTTGCAGGTAATGAAGGAAAGACGGTTCTCTCCCTTGTTAAGCTCGGTATCGGGTGACTTGCACGTCTTGCAGGTAACATACTCGACTGTGGCGAGAGGAAGGAAGGACACACACACCGGTTAGCGTATGGATGCATGGGGGAGAAAGAAATCTCGTCTTTAGAAAAGCAAAAGGAAAA